>OX393553.1:57670492-58270492 GCA_947650365.1 Chamaelirium japonicum
TGTCCGCCCAGTAGTTGTACGTCCCGGCCGGCGGGATGACGCCGGTCTTGAACCACGGGAGCGCGGTCTCCGCCGGGATCAGGCCCAGCTTCCCCAAGATCTCCGGCGCGAGCGACCCGACCACGCCCATCATCGCCGTCCTCCCGTTGAAGATCTCGCCGTTACGCCAGCCACCTCGGCTCGATGAACCCGCCGGTGCCTTCCGGGTCCGAGAGGCCGAGCGGGTCGAAGCCGTAGTCGCCGGGGAGGCTACAGCGATGGACATGAGTCACTCGTGAGCTTTTTTTTTTTAAAGGGGTTTTTTACATACAGCCCCCTGATAAGTATTAATATTATGAATAAACGTCTCACTTTTATGTTTTATTAATAACCTCATGATATATCTTCATTTTTGAAATAAAAAAAACTGTAACTTTTTATCCTTGAAGTCTTGAACTACTTGGTCTTTGTGTTGTCATCGCAGTCTCCTGGATTCTTTCTCAGGCATGTCAATTAGGCCCACCCAAAAGGACACTCGGCCCGAAAAAGCCAGTCGAAAACTTGGCCTGAAAAAATTCTTCCAAAGCCCGGCCCATCCGGCTTACCCGACTTTTATATGTCACCTGGTCGGGCTCGGGCATAGTGTTTTCCGGCTTGGCCTGTTTAATAATATATAGATATATGTAATTATTATATATATTAATTTTATTAATTTTTATAATATATCGGTTATTTTTGTATCCAGAGAAAGGGGGAGGTCACAACAAGACCTCCATTTAGGCACCACAGCCTGGCGCTAGTATGAACACTGACACCGGTGGTGGAGAAGACGTCGCAATCCGGCGAAAGATCACAGGGCGGGAACAGAGCCTGCACGCCGATAGAGTGAATGGGAACTCAGACACCACCGCTGACGGAAACAAGCCTTGTAACCGACGGGATACACACCAAACCTAACCATAGGGGAGAAAAGCAGTACAAATTTCCACGCCACAAAAAAAAACAAACAAACCAAACCAATAGTTAGCAGAGCACCGCCCGCACCAGCCGTCGAGCGCATAAGGATGGAGTCGAGGATGTAACCGCCACACCGCCGTCGAATCGCCACCAACCAGTGGGGGTGGGTGAAAAACCACTAGCGTAGAACCTCATGTCAGGGCCAGATCCAAGACTCCGGCCGCCTCCGGCTCTCCGAGAACAAAATCCCGGCAAACTAGCGACACCCCTATATACAGAGGAGGAAGAGAAGGGACGATCCCACCCCTAATTTAAACAAAGCCATAGCCTAGCCTCCCCAGATCCGTCGGCGACGGCATCCGAGAAGACCAAGAGAGTAAGGAAAGGAACCCTAACCCTAAGTTCGCCAACGGAAAAGGCGCCGGCGATTAGAGCCTTGTAACAAATCAAAATTGATGCTGCAACTCATAATAATATATAGGTTAACGGAAGAACACATGCTTCATGTGAGGAATCCGAGACACATGTTGTAGCTATCGAGGCTTAGTTATATACATGCTTCATGTTCTTCTACAAATAGAGCACCTACTAGAGCTACATACGAGGCGAGTGAAGGCAACGACCTAGTGAAGGCGGTAAGTGGATAAAGGGCCGGGTCCGAGCTTACCTAGGCCCGGCCCTAGTCCGGCCCGTTGAGAGCCCTACTCCTTTCCCTTGACGGCGGTGGTGTGTACGAGCACCAATGACAGCCAAGGGTAAAATGGTAATAAACTGATCCGTCTTTGCACAAGCACAGATGACAGCCAAGGGTAAAATGGTAATAAACTGACCCGTCTTTGCAAAAATCAAGATTTGTGAGGGAGTTATTTGCAAGATTTAAAAAGTGAGGAATTTGTTTGTAATATCAATATTGGCCTCTTCAACTATACCCTTAGTTTCAAGCCCTATTATTTTGAACACCTTGACCTCTTTAACTATGCTTTTCATTACAAATACACCCCCTGCAGAAGGGATCAATGTGCATAATAAAGCATGGCTGAGGGATCAAATTGTTCAAAATAGAACTTGAGAGATCAACGCTGGAATAAGAGTACAGTTAAAGGGGATCTTTATGTAATTTGATAAATTTTCTCTGGTTGGTTTGTTAAAGATACCTTCCATCCAGGTAAGAGAGAGACTGTTTGGATGCAAACCACAGCTGCCTGTCTGCTCCTTGCTGGTTTGGAATGAAATGGCTCATGTCAGTAATAGTTGAATTCCTCAAGATTGGATTCAAAGCAAAGAGTATCTGACCTTCACAGGGGGTGTGGAGGCTGCCTTAACAATAAATGAGGCCTTCCTTGGAGATCCAAGAGACCTTGAGGAGTGGTTGGATTGGAGAGGCCTCCCTCCAAGGAGCTGCCTTCCAGCCTCCATTGAAGAGAGGAGAGCTTGGGTTGCCATTGGCCTTCCCCTTTCTCTCTCTACCCTCTTCCCCTGTAGCCTGAGGCTGTGGGGTGATCACTAGAGGATGTGGGGTTTGTGTGGAGAGAGAGCCCAACAAAAGAGGGAACAAATATGGGCTGCTGGAGAGGTGGGAAGGGTGCATGGGAATCTGAAGGGGATATGAGGTGGCCCTCAGAGAGATGAGACTTGATCTAGATGGCCAGTAGCAGCGCGACACATGGCGAAGGACAGTAGATAAGGTGTGAGCCTTTGGTTGAGATTTTATTGGAGGGCCTCTGGTTGGAGTTGGAGGAAGGGGCTGATAATCTTCAGGGCTTGTGGTCTCCATTGGACCTCTGCCAAATCACTCAATGAATTTTCTGTAACCATAAAAACTACCAAATAAAATTAAATAAATAATGCCTTTCAAAAAAAAAAAAAAAATCCTTGGCCATTGAGATTTCAAGAATGAAATGTGTTCCTTGTCATATAAGCTCATACTGAACCAGAGAAATTAGATTATTATCAGTTACCGACTGCACGAGATATGTTCGCCGAATATTTTGGTACTTAGAGCACCTCCAAAAGACTAGCGAGCTAGGTTACCTCCTTCGCTACTGTAGTGAGCGATTCCTCCGCCCACACGTTCTAAGAGGCTCGCTACTATGCTAAACCACTTCATTCTCTTGCTACTGCGATTGCCACGCGTCGATCTCTCGATGTCTGCTGGGCATGCGCCTTCCAGTGGTCGGCTACTTCAAACATGTTCGGGCAACGATTATAAAATTAGCGGTCTATGTCACAAAAAATTAGAAATAAATTTTTAAAAAATAAAACGATTGCGAGAAAAATGGAAGATTTTGGGAATAGTGAAAGGATAGGGAGGCTGTTGGTGTTGGCTTCCAATGCAAGAACGAGTCCCTATTCTGAGAAGAATGGCATCTTTCCCTACTTTTGGCTCCCTACTTTAAGGAGGATGTTGGAGATTCTCTTAGAAGAATCAGTCTTAGTAAAGAAACTATCAATCTATGAATTCTCGCTCAGATACACATCAACAATAATAGCATTTTCTTCTTGATAGAACTCGAGGCGTGATACCCATAAAATATATGGAATCAAGCACAAAAAGAAAAAAGGAAAAAAAGGAATTCAATCAAAGGCGATTGAGATGAATTGCGATAACAACTGTCGCATGATATTACTTACGTTTAAATGAACCTATGTGAATGTGATGGCAAATCTTATGGAGATTGGTCATTTAGGTTCATCAAAACTTTCATTATATACAGCTTGAGAGTTTTAAAAGATAAAAGATGACTTCATTAGTAACATGAGACATATCAAACCCTAAAATCTAGTTTAGGCCCATAGGCGAAAACTCACGAGCCAATGCTCATCACCATGACACCATCAAACTGAATTAAGAGGTAGGTAAAAGATTTTTCGCATGGTGTTAAGCTTCTTGTGTTTATTCTCTTCCTCTGCCTCGACCACTAATTAAGGTATCTTTGCCAAGTTAATAAAGTTGTGGGCTGAACTTTTACTTCAAGAGAATTGATCTTCTCCAACTAGGAAATTTTATCTTTATTGATAGAGGCAAAGGAAGCTTTAGCCCTGCCTTTGATCTTCTTCCTAAGACCTCAGATTTTTGAAGTAATGATAAGTGTGGCATTAAAGGCATGTGGGAATTTCAGTCCACTTCTCCGCGAGGGCATCAAATGCTTCCCTGAAGTTCCATATTTTCTCAAACCTAAAAATTGGGGCATAAAATCTCTCTCGTAACCAAAAAATTTAAAATATCCATTCCACAAAACAAGGAAATAAAAATCAATTGTTTGGGAGTTACAACGATCATTTTAAAAAAAAATTGGCCTTGCCCTCTCGAGCAACCTGTGTGCTGAGGGGAATTGTTTAGTATCGTCAACTTCATTATCACCAGTAGCTTTGAATTAACATTTCTTGGCCATCTGTAAAATTTGCCGTCTTTCTAAAAGTTAAGGGGGAGAAGGATTTCTTCTTCTATTAAATTACTTGTGTTTTCATATTTTTATATATTACAAATTATAAAAAAATACTTTGATTTGGTAAAAAGATACTAAAATTTAAATATATCAGCAATTAACATTATTTCTACTAATAAGTAATTTATTATTTTAGAGAAATTTCTTATGATCCTCTTTGGGTTTTTATTTATTGGGTAATTAATATTTTTTTAACTAAAACTTCCTCCATTTTTTTTTAAGAGGAACACCTGCCCTGGTTATAGAGACCACAGTTGGAAGCCTGCCAACCATAGGAGCACAAAGTTATTTTCTGCACCAAATACCGAGCTTTGTTTTTACCCATAGGCACACCATATTATTTCTACGCCACACGACATAAATGATTCGATCCTACGACCTCCTAAGAGAGAAATGACGGTTTAACCACTAGGATGCAACTGTAGTTTTTTTTTTGATAACCCCTCCGAAAGAAGAGAGGGTTAGGTATCCCCTGAC
Source organism: Chamaelirium japonicum (assembly GCA_947650365.1). Classification (NCBI taxonomy): domain Eukaryota; kingdom Viridiplantae; phylum Streptophyta; class Magnoliopsida; order Liliales; family Melanthiaceae; genus Chamaelirium; species Chamaelirium japonicum. Next base: position 57,675,352 of record OX393553.1, read on the forward strand.
CAGTTTATTAGAAAATCAAGAATTAAATTGTTACATAAGATAGTAGCCTCAACACCAAACTTTGCTTTCCACGGGATTATCGACCATATCTTAAATATTGAAATCATCGATCTGCACAGCTTATCCGTCGCCATTACCTTGCCATTGAAGATGCGGTTGTTCCTCTCCAACCATATAATCTAGATAATCCACTACAAAAAAAACAGTTATTACCGACGGACAATATCCGTCGGTAATATTAAAATGTCGTCGGTAATATTATATAGCGACGGAAGATATTTCCGTCGCTGGCTGTCGGGAAAGAAGGCGTCGGGGAAAACAATACGACGGACCAAATATTACCGTCGGTAATAATAATTAATACCGACGGTAATATTAACGCCGTCGGTAATATTTAATCAATTTAAAACTAATATAATATAGTATTGCCGACGAACTATAAGAATCCGTCGGTAATATATAAACATTTTACCGACGAGAATAGTTTATACTGTCGGTAATACTATATATATTACCGACAAATATATATATTACCCGTCGGTAATAATATATATTTTACCGACCAAATTAATATCACCGTCGGTAATACTATATATATTACCGACGGATATATATATTACCCGTCGGTAATAATATATATATTACCGACGGATATTATATGCCGTCGGCAACTCATTAATAATTTAAAAAAAATAAAAATATTATTACCGACGGAATAACTAATTTCCGTCGGTAATAAGTATGTTTTTTTTTTAATAAATTTACCTAAATAATGTTATTTAATTCCTGTGATTCAATACCACAATATATTACCACAATTTATCAAAATATTACCACAATTTATAAAATATTACCTAAATTGATAAAAAATTACAGCAAATTATCAAATATTATACCACAGTTCCCGGCCGACAATTATAGATAGAAGAAAAAATAACCATATATTACAAAACAATATTTACACAATCCAGAACTGAGAGATGATACATGTCCGATCTCAACCACCAACGCCGGTGCTCTCATCGATCCCCTGACGCCGCCCTATCTCAACCACGCCCGCCCACCACCAACGCTGGTGCTCTCATCGATCCCCTGACGCCGCCCTGCTCCTGCAATTAACATGTATTTGTTAAAAAAATGGTTTATATCTATAACTGAGTCTAAGCGTTAAAAAATGATAAGTTAGCGTATTTCGATTTTGAAATAGGTTTGGATTCGATCCGATCGTCATCGGCTCGGCATCCGGTAATTTGAACTTGGAATTATTCCGTATTTCGGACTTGCGAGCGGGTTCTAATTGGATATTTGACCAATTTACGCTCCGATTCACCGATTTAGAGTCTAAGTGTTGGAAAATCATAAGTTAGCGTGTTTCGGATATGAAATAGGTTTGGATTCGATCGGATCGTCATCGGATCGGCATCCGATAATTCGAACTTGGAATTATTCCGTATTTCGGACTTGCGAGCGGGTTCTAATTGGATATTTGACCAATTTACGCTCCGATTCACCGATTTAGAGTCTAAGTGTTGGAAAATCATAAGTTAGCGTGTTTCGGATATGAAATAGGTTTCAATTCGATCGGATCGTCATCGGATCGGCATCCGGTAATTCGAACTTGGAATTATTCCGTATTTCGGACTTGCGAGCGGGTTCTAATTGGATATTTGACCAATTTACGCTCCGATTCACCGATTTAGAGTCTAAGTGTTGGAAAATCATAAGTTAGCGTGTTTCGGATATGAAATAGGTTTGGATTCGATCCGATCGTCATCGGCTCGGCATCCGGTAATTCGAACTTGGAATTATTCCGTATTTCGGACTTGCGAGCGGGTTCTAATTGGATATTTGACCAATTTACGCTTCGATTCACCGATTTAGAGTCTAAGTGTTGGAAAATCATAAGTTAGCGTGTTTCGGATATGAAATAGGTTTGGATTCGATCCGATCGTCATCGGCTCGGCATTCGATAATTCGAACTTGGAATTATTCCGTATTTCGGACTTGCGAGCGGGTTCTAATTGGATATTTGACCAATTTACGCTCCGATTCACCGATTTAGAGTCTAAGTGTTGGAAAATCATAAGTTAGCGTGTTTCGGATATGAAATAGGTTTGGATTCGATCGGATCGTCATCGGATCGGCATCCGATAATTCGAACTTGGAATTATTCCGTATTTCGGACTTGCGAGCGGGTTCTAATTGGATATTTGACCAATTTACGCTCCGATTCACCGATTTAGAGTCTAAGTGTTGGAAAATCATAAGTTAGCGTGTTTCGGATATGAAATAGGTTTCGATTCGATCGGATCGTCATCGGATCGGCATCCGGTAATTCGAACTTGGAATTATTCCGTATTTCGGACTTGCGAGCGGGTTCTAATTGGATATTTGACCAATTTACGCTCCGATTCACCGATTTAGAGTCTAAGTGTTGGAAAATCATAAGTTAGCGTGTTTCGGATATGAAATAGGTTTGGATTCGATCCGATCGTCATCGGCTCGGCATCCGGTAATTCGAACTTGGAATTATTCCGTATTTCGGACTTGCGAGCGGGTTCTAATTGGATATTTGACCAATTTACGCTTCGATTCACCGATTTAGAGTCTAAGTGTTGGAAAATCATAAGTTAGCGTGTTTCGGATATGAAATAGGTTTGGATTCGATCGGATCGTCATCGGATCGGCATCCGATAATTCGAACTTGGAATTATTCCGTATTTCGGACTTGCGAGCGGGTTCTAATTGGATATTTGACCAATTTACGCTCCGATTCACCGATTTAGAGTCTAAGTGTTGGAAAATCATAAGTTAGCGTGTTTCGGATATGAAATAGGTTTCGATTCGATCGGATCGTCATCGGATCGGCATCCGGTAATTCGAACTTGGAATTATTCCGTATTTCGGACTTGCGAGCGGGTTCTAATTGGATATTTGACCAATTTACGCTCCGATTCACCGATTTAGAGTCTAAGTGTTGGAAAATCATAAGTTAGCGTGTTTCGGATATGAAATAGGTTTGGATTCGATCCGATCGTCATCGGCTCGGCATCCGGTAATTCGAACTTGGAATTATTCCGTATTTCGGACTTGCGAGCGGGTTCTAATTGGATATTTGACCAATTTACGCTTCGATTCACCGATTTAGAGTCTAAGTGTTGGAAAATCATAAGTTAGCGTGTTTCGGATATGAAATAGGTTTGGATTCGATCGGATCGTCATCGGATCGGCATCCGATAATTCGAACTTGGAATTATTCCGTATTTCGGACTTGCGAGCGGGTTCTAATTGGATATTTGACCAATTTACGCTCCGATTCACCGATTTAGAGTCTAAGTGTTGGAAAATCATAAGTTAGCGTGTTTCGGATATGAAATAGGTTTCGATTCGATCGGATCGTCATCGGATCGGCATCCGGTAATTCGAACTTGGAATTATTCCGTATTTCGGACTTGCGAGCGGGTTCTAATTGGATATTTGACCAATTTACGCTTCGATTCACCGATTTAGAGTCTAAGTGTTGGAAAATCATAAGTTAGCGTGTTTCGGATATGAAATAGGTTTGGATTCGATCGGATCGTCATCGGATCGGCATCCGATAATTCGAACTTGGAATTATTCCGTATTTCGGACTTGCGAGCGGGTTCTAATTGGATATTTGACCAATTTACGCTCCGATTCACCGATTTAGAGTCTAAGTGTTGGAAAATCATAAGTTAGCGTGTTTCGGATATGAAATAGGTTTCGATTCGATCGGATCGTCATCGGATCGGCATCCGGTAATTCGAACTTGGAATTATTCCGTATTTCGGACTTGCGAGCGGGTTCTAATTGGATATTTGACCAATTTACGCTCCGATTCACCGATTTAGAGTCTAAGTGTTGGAAAATCATAAGTTAGCGTGTTTCGGATATGAAATAGGTTTGGATTCGATCCGATCGTCATCGGATCGGCATCCGATAATTCGAAGTTGGATTTATTCCGTATTTCGGACTTGCGAGCGGGTTCTAATTGGATATTTGACCAATTTACGCTCCGATTCACCGGTTTAGAGTCTAAGTGTTGGAAAATCATAAGTTAGCGTGTTTCGGATATGAAATAGGTTTGGATTCGATCCGATCGTCATCGGCTCGGCATCCGGTAATTCGAACTTGGAATTATTCCGTATTTCGGACTTGCGAGCGGGTTCTAATTGGATATTTGACCAATTTACGCTTCGATTCACCGATTTAGAGTCTAAGTGTTGGAAAATCATAAGTTAGCGTGTTTCGGATATGAAATAGGTTTGGATTCGATCCGATCGTCATCGGCTCGGCATTCGATAATTCGAACTTGGAATTATTCCGTATTTCGGACTTGCGAGCGGGTTCTAATTGGATATTTGACCAATTTATGCTCCGATTCACCGATTTAGAGTCTAAGTGTTGGAAAATCATAAGTTAGCGTGTTTCGGATATGAAATAGGTTTGGATTCGATCGGATCGTCATCGGATCGGCATCCGATAATTCGAACTTGGAATTATTCCGTATTTCGGACTTGCGAGCGGGTTCTAATTGGATATTTGACCAATTTACGCTCCGATTCACCGATTTAGAGTCTAAGTGTTGGAAAATCATAAGTTAGCGTGTTTCGGATACCGATTTAGAGTCTAAGTGTTGGAAAATCATAAGTTAGCGTGTTTCGGATATGAAATAGGTTTGGATTCGATCGGATCGTCATCGGATCGGCATCCGATAATTCGAACTTGGAATTATTCCGTATTTCGGACTTGCGAGCGGGTTCTAATTGGATATTTGACCAATTTACGCTCCGATTCACCGATTTAGAGTCTAAGTGTTGGAAAATCATAAGTTAGCGTGTTTCGGATACCGATTTAGAGTCTAAGTGTTGGAAAATCATAAGTTAGCGTGTTTCGGATATGAAATAGGTTTGGATTCGATCGGATCGTCATCGGATCGGCATCCGATAATTCGAACTTGGAATTATTCCGTATTTCGGACTTGCGAGCGGGTTCTAATTGGATATTTGACCAATTTACGCTCCGATTCACCGATTTAGAGTCTAAGTGTTGGAAAATCATAAGTTAGCGTGTTTCGGATATGAAATAGGTTTCGATTCGATCGGATCGTCATCGGATCGGCATCCGGTAATTCGAACTTGGAATTATTCCGTATTTCGGACTTGCGAGCGGGTTCTAATTGGATATTTGACCAATTTACGCTTCGATTCACCGATTTAGAGTCTAAGTGTTGGAAAATCATAAGTTAGCGTGTTTCGGATATGAAATAGGTTTCGATTCGATCGGATCGTCATCGGATCGGCATCCGGTAATTCGAACTTGGAATTATTCCGTATTTCGGACTTGCGAGCGGGTTCTAATTGGATATTTGACCAATTTACGCTCCGATTCACCGATTTAGAGTCTAAGTGTTGGAAAATCATAAGTTAGCGTGTTTCGGATATGAAATAGGTTTGGATTCGATCGGATCGTCATCGGATCGGCATCCGATAATTCGAACTTGGAATTATTCCGTATTTCGGACTTGCGAGCGGGTTCTAATTGGATATTTGACCAATTTACGCTCCGATTCACCGATTTAGAGTCTAAGTGTTGGAAAATCATAAGTTAGCGTGTTTCGGATATGAAATAGGTTTGGATTCGATCCGATCGTCATCGGATCGGCATCCGATAATTCGAAGTTGGATTTATTCCGTATTTCGGACTTGCGAGCGGGTTCTAATTGGATATTTGACCAATTTACGCTCCGATTCACCGGTTTAGAGTCTAAGTGTTGGAAAATCATAAGTTAGCGTGTTTCGGATATGAAATAGGTTTGGATTCGATCCGATCGTCATCGGATCGGCATCCGGTAATTCGAACTTGGAATTATTCCGTATTTAAAAGAAAAACAGAGGCTACATCATTACCATGAGAGAGAGAGTGACCATTTACGATTCGATTTACCGATTTATAGTCTAAGTGTTGGAAAATCATAAGTGTGATAATATGATCAAAACTCAAATTAGTAAGATTCATATTTTTTGCTAATATTATAAAGATTAGTAAGTACCTGATCATGAGGATGAGCCACCGCTAGACCGGCTTATGAATTCATTAAATTTACGCTCCAGTTCCCTGCGAGCTTCTCTTTCCTCATCGAGGGCCTTCTTCTCCGCCTCAACCCTCTGCTCGAGGGCCTGTCTCTGCTCTCGCTCCGCCTCCATCCTCTGCTCGAGGGCCTGCCTCTGCTCTCGCTCCGCATCTAGCGCAGACTGCAGCTGAGTGATAGCACCGGTCTGGGTGTCCCGTGCCCTCGAGCGCATACCCTCTCGTCCAAAGTAGGAGGAGGGCGTGACTCCAAGGCCCGTACAGAGGACACGGCCGTGCGTGGCAGGTCTCAGCACAGTATCCATCGCTGAGTCGACAGATACTGAGCTGGAGGAGGAGCCGGCCTCGCCCGACGGGGTCACCATAAGTCGCATCCTCTCCTATATAAAAACAACCAATGATATTCAATGATATTTTATGGCATATGTATAAGAATATATTAACAGTAATTTAATTACTTACCACTTGCGAGGCAACCCTGTCGTCCAGAAATGCCCCATCGATACGCCGCCTCCTAGAGGCCTCAAAAAGGTCAATCCTATTAGGCTCGTGGCCCAAGGACTGTGTCTGTTGGACATATAAAATAAATAGACGAGTTAATATAACATGTATAGAGCTTTAAATAATAACAATGTTTGTATCATTTACCAACTGCTGGGCAAGCTGGGGCATGGAGGTCCTCCCCTTCACTGGAGCAGGTGTCGTCGAGGCACTTCTATTCTGCTTGCCTATAGCAGATTTATTCTGTGCAATCGATTAAATTTTGAAACATCAATACAAATTTTTAGTATAACATTAAAACAAGTACGAATCAACAAAATTATAATTATACCTGAAAGTTAGGGGTGGCCCAGTGAGCGACCAAAAACTGTAGAATGTGTAGCGGTGGCGCGTCTCTCGTCCCAGCCGCAGCCTGTACCTCCTCAGCCGGCTGGCCGACCAAGTAACCGTAGAGCTTGTAGAGCTCGTGACGGTAATCCCTGTACCGCTCACCCATCGTCTTCCACAAGTCCTCCCGATGGGTGTCGGTTTCCATGTTCTCCCATTTAAATTTCTCCTGTAAAATCAATTTAGAAACAAGTCATTTTATCAAATCAAATTATAAAGAAGTACGATATTATTCTAAAATGCTTTAATGAAACTAACGTACCAAAAACTGCTGATACATCCTCTCCTTATAGGATGCATCAATGTTCTTCCACCCCCTTAACCCCACAATCGGGGCATTCCTCTCCTCCCGTACTATCATGCCGACCCACGTGGCGGCGTCAGAAGCGTGCTCGCCCACAAAGGTATGGCCGCTCCACTGTAGGGACAGCGGCTCGCGTAAGGCCGACAAGCGCCGGGCCGTCGTCACGCCCCGGTCGCCTACGTACCTGGTCGACCCTGCAAATAAAATATACATCAGTACTGAAGAAGTATTTACAACATGTATAAAACTTTAGATCTAAACATTACCTGTGGGCGTAGACGCTGCAGCCGAGTGCTGAGCAGTGCTCGAAGCTCCGGAGGCTGCGACCACAGCAGGAGCTGGTGTGGAGAGAGGAACAGCACTACCAGATCCGGACGGCTCAGCCTCGGACCCTGGGGTGGCAGCCGGAGCGCTCTCAGCTACCCTACCCCTGCCTCTGCCTCTGCCTCTACGAACATATGACCGTGATGCCATCTGAAACAATTTAATTTACATATGAAACAGTAAGATTTAAGATTTACATATGAAACAATATGAAACAGTTTGATTTACATATGAAACAGTATGATTTACATATGAAACAATATAAAACAATATGAACCCGCTCGCAATATAAAACAATATGAACCCGCTCGCAAGTCCGAAATACGGAATATAATTCCAAATTCCAAGTTCCAACACTTAGACTCTAAATCGGTGAATCGGAGCGTAAATTGGTCAAATATCCAATTAGAACCCGCTCGCAAGTCCGAAATACGGAATAATTCCAAGTTCGAAATACCGGATGCCGAGCCGATGACGATCGGATCGAATCCAAACCTATTTCATATCCGAAACACGCTAACTTATGATTTTCCAACACTTAGACTCTAAATCGGTGAATCGGAGCGTAAATTGGTCAAATATCCAATTAGAACCCGCTCGCAAGTCCGAAATACGGAATAATTCCAAGTTCGAATTACCGGATGCCGAGCCGATGACGATCGGATCGAATCCAAACCTATTTCATATCCGAAACACGCTAACTTATGATTTTCCAACACTTAGACTCTAAATCGGTGAATCGGAGCGTAAATTGGTCAAATATCCAATTAGAACCCGCTCGCAAGTCCGAAATACGGAATAATTCCAACTTCGAATTACCGGATGCCGATCCGATGACGATCCGATCGAATCCAAACCTATTTCATATCCGAAACACGCTAACTTATGATTTTCCAACACTTAGACTCTAAATCGGTGAATCGGAGCGTAAATTGGTCAAATATCCAATTAGAACCCGCTCGCAAGTCCGAAATACGGAATAATTCCAACTTCGAATTACCGGATGCCGATCCGATGACGATCCGATCGAATCCAAACCTATTTCATATCCGAAACACGCTAACTTATGATTTTCCAACACTTAGACTCTAAATCGGTGAATCGGAGCGTAAATTGGTCAAATATCCAATTAGAACCCGCTCGCAAGTCCGAAATACGGAATAATTCCAAGTTCGAATTACCGGATGCCGAGCCGATGACGATCCGATCGAATCCAAACCTATTTCATATCCGAAACACGCTAACTTATGATTTTCCAACACTTAGACTCTAAATCGATGAATCGGAGCGTAAATTGGTCAAATATCCAATTAGAACCCGCTCGCAAGTCCGAAATACGGAATAAATCCAACTTCGAATTATCGGATGCCGATCCGATGACGATCCGATCGAATCGAAACCTATTTCATATCCGAAACACGCTAACTTATGATTTTCCAACTCTTAGACTCTAAATCGGTGAATCGGTCGGATCGTAAATCGGTGAAACGGTATGATTTACATATGAAACGGTATGATTTACATATGAATCGGTGAAACGGTATGATTTACATATGAAACAATATGATATACATATGAAACAATATGATTTATATATGAAACAATTTGATTTAAATATGAAACAATTTGATTTACATACGGTCTAGTCATTTTCTGTCTCATCTCTGTCACTCTCATCGCTTCCCTCTTCTATTATTTGATCTGCATTCGCTGTCCAGTTTATATTGTCGACATCTTCATTTTCGTCGTGCACTGCGTCGACAATGATTATCTCATCATTCTGGTATGCATCCAAATCATCATCGACGACCCCCGCATCCTTGTCTCACATGTCGTAAAAATCTCTGGGTGGTGACCTGACTACAATTTGCCAACCTGGAGAGGTATTATCCGGTGCATAAAATATCTGTTGCGCTTGAGAGGCAAGAATGAATGGATCTTCATATTGGGTATTCAATCTCTTGGCAGTGTTGATGCTGATAAAACCGTATTTGTCGACATTATAACCAGTCCCGCGATTATTAACATCATACCAATCGCATTTGAATAATACGATCCGATTTTGGCCAAGGAATTTAATCTCGAGAATCTCGTTGAGGACGCCGTAGAAGTCGATATTTTCTAATTCTTCTTGCTCACCGTTGACGACAACCCCACTATTTTGGGTTCTTCGTGATTTTTCACTATCTTTCGTCCGAAATCTATAACCGTTCACGATATAACCATCGTACGATATTGCGTCTTGCAAAGGACTACAAGATAAGCGCCAGAGATCCTCATTCATCAGCGGATCGTGGTTGTCGTGCAGCTCCTGTGCCTATAATAACCACACGACATTCATGATATGAACACATAATTATTGTTCGGTAATGGATGTCAATGAAATTCAGTAATGATGTGAATACTTACGTGTTTCTCGAACCACGATGGGAATTCACGATCATGAATTTGGGGAGCATTTCGAATACCCCGATTATTAATGATGGCTTTATGCTTCCTGTTTTACCGGTTATGAATTAGATTATAATTAGCACATATACTTAATGAATGGACTGAAAGAATGAGTAAATGATCGTAAAATGCTTACTCAATGAATGGCCACACTTCATCACATTGGCGCAACACATACATATGTGCCTGTTGAATCTCATCTACAGACAATCGACGGGTTTTGCCTCCTCCTACAGGTCTACCCATTTCGGCAAATATAGACAGACCCCCATCGAAGTCTATTGGACCACCGTCATAGTTCCGCTCAAGTTGATTGAATCGCGTGTCTATACCATGTAGGTATCTTGAGCAGAATGTTAGACATTCTTCTGCTAGGTATCCTTCAGCAATTGATCCCTCCGGACGACTTTTATTACGAACATATGATTTCAATGTTCGCAAGTACCTAATTTGATAAAAAAATATTTGTATGAATATATCAAGAACGATCAAATACATTGTGCGAATGAGACGAGACGATTACCTCTCGATAAAATACATCCACCGGTAATGAACTGGGCCGCCGAGTTTGGCCTCATTTGCCAAGTGAACGGTCAAATGCACCATGACATCAAAGAATGAAGGTGGAAATATCATCTCTAACTTGCACAATGTGAGCGCAATATCCCTCTCCATCTGTTCAAGTTGGTCCACTCTAAGTACCTTCGAGCACAACTGTCTGAAAAAAGTGCTGAGCTCAATTAACGGACCGGACACCTCTTCGGTTAAATTCCCACGTATAGCAAGAGATAACAATCGCTGCATAAGAACATGACAATCGTGGCTCTTTAATCCAGACAACTTCCGGCCGTTCTCTTGCACGCATCGTGCGATATTCGAAGAATAACCGTCTGGCGTTTTCACAGACCGTAGGAATGCACATAAGGCTGCCTTTTGCTGTGAGCTCATGGTGTAGCATGCAACTGGCAACACATACTTATCCCCAATCTCTTGGGGATGAAGTGATTTTCGGATGCCCAACTCCTTAAGATCGAGACGAGATTTAAGATTATCCTTCGTCTTACCGTCGAGATTCAGCAGTGTTCCTATAATGTTGTCACACACATTTTTCTCAATATGCATGACATCCAAGTTATGCCGCAAGAGTAGGCTGCTCCAGTACGGTAGTTTAAAGAAAATACTCTTCTTCTTCCAGTTATGCTCACGCGTTGAATCTTCATGCGTTCTCTTCTTTTTACCTTTTCCAAGTGCCACGGCATCAAGCTGATCCAATTCGCACAAGACTTCTACCCCCGAAAGCTGCTCCGGGGCCTTTGCAAGTTCCTTCTTGTCGTTGAAAGCTCTTTTGTTCTGCCTCCACTTATGGCCGTCAACAAGGAATCTTCGATGGCCCATATAACAGAACTTGCCTCCGTTCTTCAATCGTAATGAATCTGTCTCCTTATTGCATGTAGGGCACGCCAATTTTCCTTTAGTACTCCACCCGGATAAGTTGGCATATGCAGGAAAATCGTTGATGGTCCATAGAAGTGCCGCATGCATCCGAAAATTCTGGCGCAACGAGGCATCATACGTATCGGCCCCAACTTCCCATAACTCGTTCAACTCCTCAATCAACGGCTGCAAGTAAACGTCAATATCATTACCAGGCGACCTGGGTCCGGGAATGAGCAAGGAGAGCATTGTGTATGGCTTTTTTAAGCACATCCAGGGAGGCAAATTGTATGGAACTAGGACAACTGGCCAAATGCTGTACGACACACTCATATTCCCAAAGGGATTGAAGCCATCGCTAGCAAGCCCTAACCTGACGTTGCGAACTTCACATGCGAATTCAGGATATGTATGATCAAAATCTTTCCACGTCAGAGAGTCGGCCGGATGTCTCATAATCCCGTCATCTGTACGTTCTCGTGCATGCCACCTCATGTGCTCAGCAGTCTTCGATGACATAAACAACCTCTGAAGCCTGTCCCTGAGCGGGAAGTATAGGAGAACCTTTGCAGATACATTTTTCTTCCTTCGACTGGTACTAGACTCGGCATCCGTCTCTTTATATCTCGTTGCTCCGCATATGTGGCATGACCGCGCATGTTCGTACTCTTTCCGGTACAACATACAATCGTTCACGCATGCATCAATTTTCTCATAACCCAGACCGAGATCTTTAATTGTCTTCTTCGCCTCGTAGAATGATTTCGGTACTGTCTCACCCATAGGAAAAGCCTCTTTCAGCAACTCTACCAACATATTAAATGACTTATTACTCCAACCATTGAGGCACTTCAAATGAAGAAGCTTTACAGTGAAAGAGAGTTTTGAAAACTTCTCACACCCCGGGTATAGAGGTTGTTCGGCATCTTTAAGCAATCTGTAGAACTTGTCCGCTTCGATATTGGGCTGATCACCTGACGGTGTTTCCGTGCCTATTCCACCTTGCAAATCATGTATCATACCCTGCATATCATCGTCATCGTCTGTATTAATATTATCATCAGCGATCACTGTGTTTGAAGTTTCACCGTGAGCTGCCATGGGGACTGCATCTAGCTCCTCACCGTGCGAGAACCAACGGGTATAGGTAACGTCAATGCCACGCATTACCAGATCAACCTCACATTCCTCTCGAACCTTCCTAATCACCCTTCCGCAGTCTATACAGGGACACACAATTTTTCCATCAAGCGGTGCAAGACGCTCAAATGCAAAATCCAGAAATTTCATGACTCCTTCTCTGTACTCTTGGCTCATGCGATTCGAATTACGCATCCAACTCTTATCGATCGAAGACATCTTCGTCTATCTGGCTATACAACACCTGACATATAATTTCAAACAATGTTATAAGACTCCGCACAATTTCGGTTTCGGTTCCCGGGTATGGAACACCGAACCAAAACTTCTACAGGACATCCACATCCCTAATGGATCAATCCATGTGGTTCTAGAGGACATTGGGGTAGTAGGAGATGCAAAGCAAGGGGACAAAGTGGAATGCGGTGCTAATGTCCAAGCGAAGCTAGCTCCCGGGCTTCGCCGACAAAGAGGCTTAATTAAGAGGAATCCAGTCCGCTCGCTCGATCTTTATACATGTGTAATTATACATATGCGTATACACATATATGTATAATTATGCATATACATGTATAATTATATATATACATGAATAGTAAATATGAATTTATACATGTGTAATACATATACATATATGTATGTGTATTTCTATACGTATACATGTATGTGTACCCTTATATGTATAGTTAGCTTTAATTAAGCATGGTAGAAGCTAAATTTACATAGCATGTTTCTCTTTCATATAACATTAAGAAACCCTAAATTTTCCATTATGAAGCTTGCAAGAAACATGGAGGGAACCCTAATGAAAATTGTACTTCAAGCATGTTAGTAAAAACTAGTTTTACAAGCATGAACTAGTAAACATTTCCTTGATGAAAAACCCAACTTTCATCGAGTAAAACCATAAATTTGTTATCAAACTAAACCTAATCATGGTCCTAAACCATTCAAGGGCAGTAGAGCTTACCTTACAAGCGGCCGGCCGGGGGAGAGAGAGAGAGGGCCGGGAGGCCGGGGAGGGGCGGAGGTCGGGAGGGGGATGGGTGGCCGGGAGGGGGATGGGTAGCCGGAGGGGATCTCGGGGCTGCCGGAGGGGATCTCGGGGCTGCCGGAGGGGGACGGGGTCGCCGGGGGGTCGGGTCGGTGAGAGAGAGAGAGAGATTGAGAGAGGGGGGGCGCGCGCCGGAGAGATCGAAACAGAAGAATCAAAGAAGATCTCGACTGTTTTTATTTATAACAGGGTTTTTACCGACGGACATTTTATATCCCGTCGGTAAAACTAAATTTTTTACCGACGGTAAATATATATCCGTCGGTAAAACTTCGTTTCGTCGGGACATTTTACCGACGGCAATTTAATTACCGTCGGTATTGTACCGACGGATAGATAAATTCCGTCGGTATAATCCCGACCAAACTTCAAGCTCAATTTTTTCCAGAGGCTTGGTTTGGCACCCTGAGAACTGTCGGAACATTTTACCGACGGAAACTTAATTACCGTCGGTACCGTGCCGACGGAAATATAATTTCTGTCGGTCTAATTAGTTATACCGACGGAACTTTTAAGTCCGTCGGTAAATAGTACGACGAAACTCTCCCTTCTATTTTTTTTCCAGAGGCTCGGTTTTTACACTGAGTTTCGTCGGGACAATATTACCGACGGACATTTTATTACCGTCGGTATATTACCGACGGAGATGTTATGGCTGTCGGTAACATTGTTTATACCGACGGAACTACAATTTCCGTCGGTACAATATCACGACGATGACATTTTGCCGACGGTTTATATGTAACCGTCGGTATAAAGTATATTACCGACGGTAAATATGTATACCGTCGGTATAAATATGCAAAGAAAATTAAAAAAATTGAAGTTATAATACCGACGGATATTATTGTCACCGTCGGTAAAAAGTGTATTATTACCGACGGTGATAATAATGTCCGTCGGTAAAGACCCTATTTCTTGTAGTGATCCCCATTATGAGGATATCCCACGACGGCCGCAACTCCTTGTGGATATTCCTTCTTCTCCATCTAGTCCACATAGCTTTCAAACTACTCAAATGGGAGGAGATATCGCACCTTCCTAGTCACCCTTCCACAGTCTATACTGGGACACACAATTTTTTCATCAAGCGGTACAAGACGATCAAATGCAAAATTCCAAAATTTCCTGACTCCTTCTCTGTACTCTTGGTTTATCTGATTCGAATTACGCATCCAACTCTTATAAATCGATCGAAGACATCTTCGTCTATCTGGCCATACAACACCTGCAATAATTTCAAACCATGTCTATAAGACTCCGCACAATTTTAGTTAATAAAAAAATGACGATAGCGTCTGCCCAATTTTAGTTAATAAATAAATCCCAAGCCCGAAGATCAATCATCGACTGTGGCAATCTACACCAGTTCTTAGAACCTAAAATGGCTTAAATGATTGATATTAGGATTTCATGGTAAGTACACACCAGTTTTTTTTTTTAGCATCACACTGCATCTCATATATGAGGGGTTAAAGCTGAGCCAAGCTTTGGTCGGCTTGAGCTTGTTCACGAGCCTAAACTTCAGACTAGGCTATGCTCAATTAGTGATTGAACAGTCCTTTATTGAGCTTGTTCATGAGCTTAAACTTCATACTAGGATATATGTTAGGCTTATTCAAGTCATTTATGAGCCTATTCACGAGCCCTTTATGAGCCTATCAAGTTTGTTCACGGGCTTTGCTCACAAGCCCTAAACAAGCATATTCGCGAGCCCAAACGAGCCGAGCTTTGGTTTGCTTAAGCTTGGCTCGTTTATTAAACTAGCCTAAACCGAGCTTTGGTCGGCTTGAGCTATGAGCCCTTTATGAGCCTATCAAGTTTGTTCACGAGCATTGCTCACAAGCCCTAAACAAGCATGTTCGCGAGCCCAAACGAGCCGAGCTTAGGTCTGCTTAAGCTTGCCCCGTTTATTAAGCGAGCCTAAACCGAGCTTTGGTCAGCTTGAGCTTGTTCACGAGCCTAAATTTCAGACTAGGCTCTACTCAATTAGTGATTGAACAGTCCCTTATCGAGCTTGTTCATGAGCCTAAACTTCATACTAGGATATATGTTAGGCTTATGCAAGTCATTTATGAGCCTATTCACGAGTCCTTTATGAGCCTATCAAGTTTGTTCACGAGCTTTGCTCATAAGCCCTAAACAAGCATATTCACGAGCCCAAATGAGCCGAGCTTTGGTCTACTTAAGCTTGCCTCGTTTATTAAACGAGCCTAAACCGAGCTTTGGTTGGCTTGAGCTTGTTCACGAGTCTAAACTTCATACTAAGCTATGCTCAATTAGTGATTGAACAATCCCTTATCAATTTTGTTCACGAGTTTGTTCACGAAGTTTAGCTCAAAAACACTTAACCCCCCTATAATCTAAAAACTACATTTTGTCACTCATTCAATTCAGTTTTGATCAGATAAAAATTATCAGATGAGGGAATTAAGTAGTTGACTAAATGGGGTATTGTGCTAACATTTCAAACTTTAGGGAGCGATTTAGAACAATATAAATGGGTATTGTGCTAAAACCTACTTAACCCCCCTATAGTTTAAAAGTTATATTTTGCCCCCATTCAATTTAGTTTTGATCAGATAAAATTATCAAATGAGGGAATTAAGTAGTTGACTAAACAGGGTATTGTACTAACATTTCAAATTTTTGGGAGCAATTTAGAACAATATAAATGGGTATTGTGCTAAAAACTACTTAACCCTAGTCTAAAAACTACATTTTGCCCCCATTCAATTCAGTTTTGATAAGATAAAAATTACCAAATGGGGGAATTAAATAGTTGACTAAACGAGATATTGTGCTAACATTTCAAACTTTAGGGAGCGATTTAGAACAATATAAATGAGTATTATGCTAACATTTCAAACTTTATGGTGCGATTTGCAACAAATTAAGGAGGAGGAGGAGGCCGGAGGAGGAGGAGGAAGCCGGAGGAGGAGGATGAGCTGAGGAGGAAGAGGAGGAGGCCGGAGGAGGAGGAGGAGGAAGATGAGAGGAAGAGGAGGAGGAGGAGGAGGGGACTTACCGGAGAAGGACGGCGGATAGGCAGCGGAGCCGAGGTGCGTGCGCCGGAGGGGAGGCCCAGGGGGGGGGTTCGAAATCGGGGAGGCAGGGGGGAATAATTCACAGCACAGTGAAAGAAAAGGGGATCAGGTTAAATATATCACAGGGCTTTTTACCGACGAAGATTAAATTTCCATCTGTAAAACTATGTATTATACCGACGGATTTTATGTGTCTGTCGATAACAAAATAGAAAAAATATTTAAAATATGAAAGTTTTTATACCGACGGTACATATTGTTACCGTCGGTAAAAAATCTATTATTACCGACAGGTTTACGTTGTTCTGTCGGTAAAGATATTATTACCGACGGCTATTATATTTCCATTGGTAATAAATATGCAAAAATAATTAAAATATTAAATTGTTATTACCAACAGATTTTAATATTACCGTCGGTATAAATGATAATATTGCCGACGATAATAAAATATTCCATCGGCAATAGATGCGAAGCACTCTCCTCTACAGCGTTGCAGAAGGTACATAGAGATTCCGAAACTTGTGGATGTTGTCGTTTCAACAAGTTAGCTTTAGTGACAATCTTATTCTTTGCCGCTAGAAGGGAGAAAATTTTGATCATCGTCAGGACTTTCATCTTCCAAATAACCCATGATGGACGAAAGCGCTGGAAAGATAGGGGGATGAGGTTGTTGTAGAAAGATCTAACCAAAAAAAGACCCGACGTTGTCCATTTCCACCTGATTCCATTAGCTGTCGGATAGAAGTTTGCTGCCGAAAGTAACGCCATCAAGTCACTGAACTCTTGGAACCCACCAGGAGTTAGGGTTGAATGCAACTTCACCAGTCAAATAGTACCCCCTCCTTGACCAAACCAAGCCTGGGAGCGGACGGAGGCCCCCTGTCTTCGAGCTAGTGCGAAGAGAGAGGGGAACAAAGTTTCCAGAGGCAATTCCGCTAGCTATGCATCCTCCCAGAATATGATGTTACACCCATTTCCCAACTTGAGGGTGCTGCCATGCTTGTAAAAACTCTACACCTTCAGTATCCCCCTCCAGAAATGGGATATTCGGCCTGAAGTCCTGCTTCTGATTTGCAGAGGAGAGAATCTCTTGAAGTGTTTAGCCAAGTATGTAGCACCAATAACCGACTGAGTACGTCTGTAGCCGTCACCACCACTTTTTGAGCATGGAGAAGTTGAAACACCTGAGGTCGAGGACCCCCATACCTCCTAAGCTCTTTGGAAGGCAGACATGATCCCATCGAAATAAGTGGTAGGTCCCACCAATATTGCCGACTCCCTGCCAGAGGAAGGACCTCCTAATCCTATCAATCCTCTCAATCACCCACGATGGGAGGTAGAAGAAGGAGAGATAATATGAAGGAATGGTTGAGAGGATCACGTTCACCCATACAAGCCGCCCTCCGAAAGATAGAAATCTACCTTGCCATCCCTCAAGACTCTTCTCAATCTTCTGAATTAGCCTTCCCCAATTTTCGCACCTCAAGACTTTATCGCTAACCGAAATGCCCAGATATTTCATCGACAAAAAAGCCTCTTTACAGTTCAGAATTTTTGCTAAGACAGGGACATCCTCTCCTTGACCAATGAAGTAAAGATTGCTCTTGATGAAGTTGATTTTCAGACCCGATGAGAGCTCTAAACCATAGAGGAGAATCTTCAAGAAGGCCAATTGGAAGGGGCATATGTCGGTGACGAGAAGGGAGTCATCTGCATAGTGAAGGTTGGTGGTAGACCAGCCCGATCCAACGACCCCCCTCACTAGACCGTCATGGTTCACGTTGCGGATGATGGCAACAAAGGCATCCACCACCAATATGAAAAGGTAAGGGAAGAGTGGGCAACCTTGCTTCAATCCCTTGTATACCTTGAACTATGTCCCTTGAACCCTAGCCCATTCACCAAGCATGCAATTTTTGATGAAAAAAGAATCTCCCGGATTCATCTCAACCAATGATCCGAGAAACCTTTTGCCCGCAGCAATTGAAGAAGAAAGTCCCACCGAATTTGATCAAATGCCCTTTTGAAATCCAATTTCAGGAGAACTCCTTCCGTATTGGATTCACGTAGATGAAAATTTGTCTCTTGAGCCGCCGCCACACTATCGAGGATCATCATTCCTTTGATAAATGTCGTTTGGGAAGGAGACATCAGGGAGCCTATGTTAACGGCCATGCATTCTGTTGGCTAGGACCTTCATTATCACCAGTAGTTACGACCCATATTTATGCCACTACTTTGTGTTCGACATTTAAGAAGCATGCCCCAATTTATGCCACACAAGTAGACACCAAGTTAACCACATGAGCATGCCCCTATTTATGTCATGCGAGCGCTTCTTTCTGCTTTGGTAAGAGACGCTTTCTCGTCTATTAACCTCCGCTGAAGATAATAAGCTAATCCACGACATTAGGATTGGCAAACAAGGTACTACCATCTCACATCCTTTTTCTGTTAACTATATATTGATTTTCGACAGGGATGTAGACAAAGAAGTCGACTGCATCAATAAGATATTTGACCTCGATCTATTATGGTTGGTCGGGCTAGCAGGTGTCAATCGCACAAAATCCAAAATTACCTTCTCGAGGAATGTGTCTAGGACACATTAGAGAGCCATTGCGTCCAAGTCGGGGGTGCTCATCATGAAACAGGATGAATATATTCTATATGGGTTCCCCCCTCTTTCATAGGAGATCGAAGATCAGAGCCTTTGCCTTTCTTTAAGATAAGTTGAAGTCCAAGCTTAAAGGGTGGAAATCAAAAACATTATCGCATGCGGGGGAGAGCAGTCCTCATCAAGTCTTGTCTCTCTTCTATCCCCATTAATCTCATGTCCATCATAATCATCCCGAAGATGGTGATTAACGGTTTGGACTTTATTCAACGAGAT
Organism: Chamaelirium japonicum; assembly: GCA_947650365.1. NCBI lineage: Eukaryota > Viridiplantae > Streptophyta > Magnoliopsida > Liliales > Melanthiaceae > Chamaelirium > Chamaelirium japonicum. Next base: position 57,695,001 of record OX393553.1, read on the forward strand.
TTTTGGTAGGGATTTGAACCCAAAAGAAGACACCTCTACCTGCTTAAGTGGAGGGATTTTTTCAAACCAAATCTAGAAGGAGCATTGGAGTTTTCGAGACTTGCCTTAGTCAATCAAGCTTTGCTCATAAAACTAGCTTGGATCTTTTCGAACAAACTGGACCATGGTGGGTGCAGATGTTAGCAAAGAGCGTTGGTAAAGTTGATGCATCCCAGGTGTAAAGAAGTCCCTTCCATGGTCGCGATCTTATTTATATGACCTGATCCTGGAGGGGCAGGAGCAGGGCCTTGGTTTCGATATTTGGTAGTCAGTGGATTCCAACTCTCCCGATTTCGCTATTATCAGCGACATCTCGGATGTTCACGAACTTTGGGTGGCCGACCTCATTGACCCATCCTCGCGTACTTGGAGGTCTGAGCAATTGTTGAGTCTGGACTCAATCAACTTGGGATTAATGTTATTCAGATGATTCATCTCGCCACCACCCAGAGCAAGAGGTGTTGTTGTGGAACCCATCCACTGATGATCGATACTCACGATGAAATCAGCCTATTGGGTTTTTTTTTCCGCTAAATATGGTGCATCTTCCTCATTAGTCCAAATGGAGTTTTCCTGGAAACCATTCTGGAACCCAAATGACTGTCTCCCGAAGGTCCATTTGTTTGTCCAGCAAGTTCTTTGAGGGTGTATCACTACTTCTCAGTGGATAGCTGCCTGATTGTATTATGTGGACATAATTTTTCCCATCTGCAACTCGAAGAAGGAAATCGTTGAGCATGATTTATTCTACTACTTGTATGCTAGAGCGGTGTGGTTTGGATCGGGCTTGTTACTCAATATGGAGGGTCAGTTGCAAACTTTCAAGCAGTGGATTCGTCAGCTCCTGGAGTTGGAGGAGACTAACAAGTTGTCTTGTAGCTATGAGACGATTATTCTCTGGAATATCTAGAAGCTAGGAACTGTTTGGTGTTCGATAGATCATCCCCGAGACTAGAATCAATTTTGTTAGCTTTCAATTCTCTCTTTAGAGACCTATCTTCAGCTTATCAAAAGGGTTCAGAGGCCCACCCATCCCATTGGCTCCCTCTGGATCAGGGCTCTTTTAAGGCAAATGTGGATCGGGCTTTGAGCAATTAATATGTACTCGGTCAACAGTTGGTGTCATCATCACAATTAGTTTTGGCTCCCACATTCTCTCGAAGGGAGAGAGATTTTTTTATGGGTGTGAAGTTATTGAGATCGAAGCTAGGGCGATCCTTCAAGTGCTGAAAGCTCTCCAAAGGATCGACGCTTTTGTTGTTGTCTTTGAGAGGGTGACAACTAGATTTTATCCCATCTTCTGTCGGATTGAAACCTTTTCCCACCATGGCGGATACACATAACATAGTATCCGACTACAGGCTTGTCTCTCATTGTTTTGCCTCCATAGTTTTTTTCCATATCAAACTGGATAATAACGCTTGTGACGATGCTTTGACCAAGCTTTCTCTTCAAGAGCTTTCTTCTTTCTCTTCTTCCTCTATTCCCATCTATATCTCCCCTCTTGTATCCAGAGACCAAGAGATCGAACTTGAAAAATTGTAGCAGAAATCCTTTTATTGGATTAGGGTTTCATGAATCGAACTATAGTGCAATACACGAGAAATAAATGGACGTACTTGATATAATTGGAGGGAATATTTGACCTAATGGTCTCAATGATCTGATTAAAGGAACATGTCTGATATCTTTCAATACTCTGACCAATGCCATGGAGGCATGCTTATGAACCATAGTTACTATCGTCCCCATCTTCAACAACCACCACACTGTCATGGACATCTAATATCATCATCATCATCATCATCATCATCATCATCGATTAACATCATCATCATCCCATAATCATCATGATGGAGGGAGCCTGGATGCATGCATGTATGCTCACAAGTCACAAGGTCGTAGCTTTTCTTCTTGTTGGTATCACCTACACATCCCCCTCACCTCTCTAGCCAACATTAAGAGAGGTCCATGGACTGCAGAATAGGTCAGAGAGGTCCACCTTCAAATACCTCACACGCATCTTCTGGCCTTTTCTTCGATCTTGTTGGTAACCATGTGGGGTGGTGTGGGGTGGACCTAGATTCAAGAGTAATTCATAGGGCTGGCAATTCTGGACCCGACATGGCAAACCTGACACGAAGTTAGCGGGTCTAGATCTAGGTTAAACGGGTTCGGGTCGTAAACGGGTTGACACGATAGCCCTTTTTAAAAAACGGGTCGGGTTCGAATTTAGGGTCTGGACACGGTAGACACGAGAAAACCCGATTAAAATTCAATGGGTCGTGTCGGGTCGGATCTTTCCGTATTCCGATAGTCTAGTATGTAGTACCAGCAGGTCTTATCAGGTCGAGTCGGATTGGGTCGGATCGGGTCAAGTGAATAGATCCGTGTGGTAAACGGGTTTTATCGGATCTACCCGTTTATAAACGGGTCGGGTACGGATTTAAAGTCTAGACAGGATTAGTTAAACGGATCAGATCTGAGTCTAGGGGTTTTGGACATGACCCAAAACTAGACAAGACACGAACCCGACCCGACATGACCTATTGCCACCTCTAGTAATTCAGCCTCCTACTCTGCCCTGCCATTGTCACTGATCAGTTAGGCCATGGACCTAAGCACGAGCACATAACTACAAGACAGGCCACAAAGCAAAGAATGGGCCAATCTGACCAGTTGACATACCTGACTCCATCTCACCCCTAAACGAGATAAAGACAAACTAGGGCTGCAACTTGGGTTAGACTAACCCGAGTCCGATGTGGCCCAACCTGATTTTTAATAGGGTTGGTTGGGTTAGGGTCGAGTCCTTGGGTTCAATCTGACCCAATCTAAACCAGAGCTTGTATTTATATTATGTGTACATTTTAGGTTAATTGGCTCTACTCCACAAATACATATACGTCTCGACTCCCGACTGAGCGGACTCCTCATTACAAGTGACTGTGTACTAATGAAGATGCACGAGACGAAACTGTGTACCATGACCGGTTAATATGTGGAGACACTGACTTCACATAATGAAATTATATCATATCTTATATAGTGATTTTTTTGGGATCCAATCCGACCCGGTCCGAACGAATCCAACCCAACCTGATCCTATTCGGGTTGATCGGGTCGGATTAGGGTTGAGATCGTCGGGTAGGGGTTGAGTTTTCTCAACCCGAGATTGGATTGGGTTGGGTTAGGGTTGATATTTGTAACTTAAGAATGGGTTAGCACTGATCATTAATCAGATCCAACCTTGCCAAGTTGTATCCCTATGAACAATTAATGACCCCAATATGCACAACTCACGGTGGGTAGATGACTTAAAATTATCAAAAAATGATTTGATCAAAGGAACATGTAGATTCATAGTCACCATGCCATGATCATCTCAATTTTATGAACCACATGTACCATCTAAATTAAAGCTTGTATTCTCTGCATAGTCTCCACACAAGCAATATGGGACTAAAGAAAAATATATACGATGTGTTGGACACATCCGCCTCAAACTCAAGATAGATCAGACACCGAGAGTTTACGTAACAAACAGAGGAATCGCTAGAGATTGACTGCAAAGAAGTCTACCAATTGAAGATTTGATACCCTGCTAAGTTACCATTTCACCTAAAAGCATAAGTTGTTAGGAAATGGACTAACAATGCATATCATGTTTACCCGTTTACATACCACCCCCATACATACACGCATGTGGCTCTCTGTCGCATGTCGCTGACACTATCATCATCATCAACCAGTATATATTGTGAGGAACTCATGCATGGTTGACGTTAAGTTGTGGACATGCTGATGAGGGATGATCTGGGCCCTCCACATCAGCTCTTATTATTTCAACGATGATCTGATTCGGCAAGTAACCACACCTATGATTGTGGCGTTGGGTTTTCTTTTGGGGTGCATTCTTTTGGGCATAAATCTAATTGCTGACTTCATCTCCATTTTTATTGTTCTTTCCATTTTAAGTCAGTGGAAATGAATCTAATTGCAGACTTCATTTTCTCTCAACCGGTTTACTTTATTGCCTCTCAAATTTGGACGAAAAATTCATTTCCTTAAGTCATATGGAAATGAACTAATAAAATAGATTTACTTCCTCTCTATAACTCACTTAATTTCTTTCCACCCAAAAGAATAGGAAGTGGAAATGAATAGATGAAACATCATTTCCTCACCTACTTTCTTTCATCTGAAGAGAACAAGGGAGAGAAAATAAAGTCAATAGACGTATAAGTCAATGGAAATCATTTTTGTTTCCGTAAATGAATGGAAATGATAAGAACACACCCTTGGTTGTTTAGCTTTGATGTAAATCCCTTGATTAATGGGTTGTAAATCCCACATTTCATATAAATTTTTTTTTTTTTAAGAATCCCTCTCTGAGAATAAGGGGGGGGTGTTAGGCCTAGACCTCTACCAGCTTATTAAGCGGAAAAAAAAATTTCATATACCTTATATTATATGAATATTATACATGGTGCAAACCAGGCATTGATGCCTTGAGTTGTCTTTTCCATTGTCTTGTTTCTCTCACATGGCATCAGATCCATGGAGACGGGAACTCTCCTTCCCAAACCCTTCCCCACCTCCAATCCTCTACCAATTACTCAGGAGATCTCCAACAAGCTTGTGGATAAGAACTGGTGTTTTATTTTCTATCCATGGGGATTTGTGATTAAGGATTCGAAGACATGACCGACAGTGTTAGGCAGGACCTAAGAAAGGGGGTCTCTACCCGATCGGTGTCGGTAGCTCCTCGCCCCCAATTGGCTACTTCACGAATTTGGCGGCCGGTGATATCTTGCATGCTCGCTTAGGTCATCCTACCTATCAAATAATGAGGGGTCTATGCACATACAGGCCAGTTCCTGCTACTGAACTGATACTTCGTCTCTCGGACCTAGATCTCGCGATGCCACTCGAGGTTCTCCGGTCTTCAGGGGCATGGATCGGCTGATCCCTCGGCCGTCGTTCCTCCCGACCAACACGTAAGGATTGACCCACCTAAAGCTGGGTCAGGACTGGCACTCGGCCTAGCTACTGCCATGTAGCTTAAGTTCATGCCCAACCCAGCTGTAGCCGCGCTACCCGAGCCAACAAACCTGTGCTCCCCGACCTGAGTTGGGCCCTCGATGCACTGGCAACCGGTCATGGCGCATCGCCTACCCTATTGGCCGGACGCCGGACCGAAACTGATGCATCGACGTCTGTTACATCTTTGGTTCCACTCCTACAAGGACACCACATGGTCACACGCTCCCGCGATGGCACTCGGCATCCAAAAGTTTTCTTACCACAATATATCCCATTCAGACGGCCCTTCTTGCTAATCTACAAGCTACTCCACTGGAGCCATCAACTACAAACAAGCATCTTCCAATACGCACTAGCTGCGTGTCATGGAAGAGGAATTTGCTGCTCTTCAACAAAACTCTTTATCTGTGGGGGATTCATTCGCCGTATAAAATTTTCTGCCAACAATCAATATAATATGAGTGTGTTTTCACTGTAATGTGCTAAGCTAGAACGTAAGCACTGTGGAGTGTAGAGAGTAGATAGTAGGCACAATGATGTGGTGATGAAGTTCAGCCGAAGCCTACGTCTCCATGCGATACGATTCAACCTTGTATCCACTAACTCTAAGAAACATAGAGCAACTCTCGACAGGCTGAGGAATGTTTGTACAAATAGACAAAAAGCAAAGCGAGGGGTAGAGAGTTGATTCCATAACACTATTGGATCTTTGAGAGTGGTTTCCAGAAACCTATTTGTTCTTCATGGAAAAAAAGAATGACTTTAGAATGAAAAATCGGATCTAGAGTTGAGGTCGGGTCTACTATTTATAAAGCTTGGGACTCTATTGGACCCCCCTAAACTATCGTCCCGGCTCCAAGGCAGGGCTAGCGAGCCCTGTAGTATCGTCGTGGGCCCAAGATAGGACTGATGGGCCTTGTGGGTTTGTCGTGGGCCCTAAGCAAATCTGGTGGGCCCCACTATAGCTTGCTGGGTCCCGACAGGGTCCCATGTCAACTGTCGACATGGGCCTATGAATCCTTAGCCAAATTTTGCACCCACAAACTCCACGTGGTCTTTAATACCATTTCAACCTACCATGAATGTAGCCAATTGTAAATGGGTTTACAAAGTTAAACATCGAACGGATGGCTCTATTGAATGGTACAAAGCCCACCTTGTCTCCAAGGGGTTCAATCAACGTAACGGATTTGACTTTGAGGTGATATTTAGTCCGATCGTCAAAGGAGGCACCATCCATCTCATTATATCCTTATCTCTTTCACTCGCGTGGTCACTTCGCCAACTCGATGTGAGGAACGCATTACTTCACGGGGGGTTGCAAGAGAATGTCTATCTGCCAAAAAACTCCTATTTTTGTTGACCTAAGCTGGCCTAATCATGTGAGTCGACTGCACAAAGTATTGTATGGGCTCAAACAAACTCCTCGTGCCTAGTACAACAAGTTCGCCGCCCTCTTAGTACAACTTGGATTTCACAGCTGCTCTTATGATATTTTATTAATTATATGGCAATGTGGGACTGGCAAGATTCTCCTTCTTCTTTATGTTGGCGACATCATCCTAACCAGGAGTGATGCTTCTCTTATTCTTCGAATCATTCAGAAGTTATACTCTCAATTTGATATGAAGGATCTTGGGATGCTGAGTTATCTTTTAGGCATGCAAGTACTTTAGACTCCCTCCTCTCTTACTCTCTCGCAGGCCCGCTATGCAGTTCAATTACTCGAGCGATTAGGCCTTACTGGGATCAAGTCCATTAAGAGCCACTTAGCATTTGGCCTGCAACCATCTGCAGTATCTTACTATGACTCGACCAAATCTGGCATATTCAGTCAACAATGTATGTCAGTTCATGCATCGCCCGTGCTACTCGTGGTCTTCATTTCTCCAAATCCAGTGATATCACACTACGGGCCTTATCTGATGCTAATTGGGGTGCAAAGAAACAAGCAACCGTCTCTCGATCAAGTGCTGAGGCTAAATATCGAGCGCTTGCATCTACTACTACTTAGATCCTCTGGTATCGTCATCTTCTTCGTCTTGGCATCCGACTGCATGGGATGACCACCTTGCTCTGTGACAATGTCAGTGGACTAAACATGTCGAAAAATCTGTCTTTCACAGTCGGACAAAGCATATCGACATCGATGTGCATTTCATCCGGGAACATGTCCTAAGCGGGACAATTAAAGTTCGTCATATCCCAGGTTCAAATCAAGGCGTTGCCAAGTCCGAGCTTCTTGTTTCTACAGGACAAGCTCAATTTTCGGTATCTCCCTGCATAAGCTTGAGGGGGGATGCGAGGAACCCTCATGCCTGACTGACGTTAGGTGTGGACACGCTGACATGGGCCCTCCGCATTAGCTCTTACTATTTCATCGATGATCGGATTCAGCAAGTAACCACACCTATGATCGTGCCGGCGGGTTTCCTTTGGTGGCTTTGCTTTGATGTAAATCCCTTGATTAATGGGATCTAAATCCCATTGTGCTGTTTCTCTCATGCACATCTATGGGGATCATCAATGGATCCAAGGACCATGCTCACAAGTTTGCAGCCTTTTCTTGTTGGTACCACCAACACACATACACCATGAGAGAGGTCCATGCACTGCAGAGTACTAGCTAGAGGTTCAACTACACATACCTCACACACCTCCCTTGCCTTTTTCTTCTTGTTGGTAACCATGTGGGAGGACCTGGAATCCAGAGTACTTCAGCCTCTTCTTCCCATCATGCCTTGCTCATCCTAGAGGTATGAAGCTATAATGAACTTCAGAGTGCAGACAATGCAGAGCTATGAACTCCAATATCCATAATTTTCTCATTGGAACAAAATGCAAGTGGATCTTTTCAAGCCATTAGGCCCAATTTTCAAAACATAAGAACAAAGATTGAGAATTTCCGAATGGTATGATCGCAATGTCGAAATCTAATAACCAAGTAATCGAGGTCTAAAGCCGTTGGCGACATGAACGATCGAAGCTACATGTACTAATCAGTATGAGGGAGAGAGAGAGATTCAAGAACAATCTACAAAAGCATTCCAATCAGCATGATTGCAATGTGAAGACTTAGTAGTGAAAGGGATGATGAGATACACAAAGGTTGGGAGGAGTTTCAAATCTTACTCCTCAACCTGACCAGCTTAGTCAGTGTCTCCTGTGCAGCCAAAGTCTGAGCATGGTTGTGGCCGAGCATCACCGTCCGAATGCTTATACAAGTCCTGCACAGCTCCTCGCCGCTGTCGAAATGCCCTCCCCTCAGCAGCAGCTTAGCCCTGGTCTCAAGCAATGTGGCCTTGAGGAGTGTAACATCCTGCCACACATACTCATCCACCCTCTGGTTCGGCTGGAGCCTCCTCTTCCAGCACAAGGACCCGTGGCGCCAGTCCTGTATCTGCGACACGAACGACTTCTCCACCTCCTCGAGCACATTCGTGCACACCTTCAGGAGCTCCAGAGACGAATTGCACCTCGAGAACGTCATGAAAGCGCGTATCGCGAGGGGGAGCGCCGTCCTCCTGATGAAGAGGACCATGTCGACCGCCTTCAGCTGGACGAGCGGGGGCTCGGACTTGAACCCGAAGACTAGGAACGCGGAGGCCCAGAGGTGGTCCGAATTCAGCACCACGTTCCCGGCCTTCCTCACACCTTGGACTGTGGCCTTGGCGGTCGACAGTCCGCCTCTCCTCTTAGCGAAAGCCTGGGTGATCGGGTGGAACTGGATCCAGCACCCTGGCTGTCTCGCTGTCCTCTTAGCGAGGCCGAGCTTCACCAGCATGAGGGCGGACTCCGCTTCGTTCTTTCGAGATTGGGAGGCCAAGCAGCAATTGGAGCAACAGCAGAGGGCCATATCGAGGCGTTTCCGCCATTTTCGAAATCCATCCCTGAGCGCGGGAAGGTTATTAGCTGCATCTGCTAATAGAGTGGATGAAACAGGCGCGGGGGCGAACCAAGCACCAGCAAGAACCATTCTCGACGAGAGACTTCTCCCTCCCTTCGCCCGATCAAGGACTGCGAAGCAAAACACCAAGACTTTCACCAGGAAAGAATTGCCCCTGCAGAGCCCATCATCGAAGGAACCCAGAGGAGCCGAGCTGTCGCTAATGGAGATCCTCTCGATGGCTTCGAACAGGGCCGAGGGAGAGATCGCGAGCTCGGACAGCAGCGACCCGATCACCCACAAGCCGAAGCTCAACCGCCCCAATCGCTCGTCGAATTTCCTGAGGACTTCCACTTCCTCAGCCGGGTAGTCTTTCTTCCTCCTCCCTCTGATGAGAAGCAATGCATCAGCAAAGGGCAATGCCTGGAGCTGCATTGGCTCAAAGCTCATGACCTTCGAAAGCCGGGTCGTCACGATCACATGCGTAGCTCCGGTGTTCCTCGGAATCAAGTCATGAAGATCCTTCCCTTCCCACCATTCCCTCTCCGTCTCCAGATTGTCGATTATAAGCAGGTAAGGCACGTCCCGGAACAGCTCCCTCTTCACCCTCTGAAACGCATCGAATTCTTGCTCGTCGAAGCTCCGTATCCTGCCCCTCTCCTTCTCTGCTTCGGCACTGACATCCAGCCCCAAATTCATCGACAGGTTCAGTATGTTCTGCCGGAAAAACCTCGCTTCTCCACCGACCCACAAGACCATCTTGTACCTCTGGGAGTACCTGTAAGCAAACTCCAATGCGAGCTCCGTCTTCCCGATACCGGAAACCCCGTTCACGCATACGATGCTGCCATTGCCGTAGCTCTTGTTGCTCCCAATCCTCGATTTCTTGTGCTTCGATCTCTGCTTCTGGAGGCTCCTGCCTTTGTTCGTCAGCTCGACCGCAGGTTCAATCCAAGCCTCCAAAGTAGGCTCCTTGCATTTTCTCATCTCCAGGCTAATGTACCTCCCATTGGTTCTAACAGTGTCACTCTCTTCATCGGCAAATCCATCAGAGACTTCATTTGATCCTCCGTTCGCCGGCGCAGGCTTCGGGCACTCGATTTCTTGAGCATCGCCGCATCCGAAGAACGCCGCCTCCACCTCCGTCAGCTCCTTCTCTCTGCCCACAAAGTGCCTGTTCCGGGGGAACGGCAACTCCTCGAAATCATTGGTACCCCTCTCGCCGATGCTCTTCCTTCCGAGCTTTGATTTCAAGATCCCCACGTATTTTGAGACACAGCTTCTCCAGTTGCCATCGTTCGCTTCCAGCTTGAACTCGCTGCACCTAGTCATCCCATCGAAGGCCTCCCTGCATTCCTTATCCTCCAGCCTCCCGTCGAGGAGCCCCGTGATCTCGGATGGCTCGGTGTCGAACAGAAGAGGGATGAGATTTTTCTTCTGAGCGAAGAATCTGAGTTCCTCCACACTGAAAGGGTTGAGGAAGCTCGAAGGAGTGACGACGACAACACCGAAGGTCGCCGAGCATATGATCCGATCTGCGATCTCATGGCTCTGGGTATCCGAGTACTTGGCTCGGTCTGCAACGAATGAGGCGATGCCCTGAAGCTCAAGCTCGGACTTGAGCCATTTACAGAAGCGGGTGAGGCAAAGGTTCTGGCCATGGAAGCCGATGTAGACATCGCAGCTCCGCAGCTTGGCATTGGAGGAAGGGGAGACGGAGCTCTTCGTGAAGGAGCTGCGGGGGACGGGGAACGAGAAGGAGATCCGGGGCGGCGCCGCGTCGGAGAACTTCGGCTTCTGGTCGGTGAGGTCGATGGAAAAATCGTATCTTTCGGAGGGGGGAGTGTAGGAAGAGCTCGGGATGTCGTCGGAGTGGGAACCGGAGTACGAGATGGGTGATGGGATTGATGCCGCCGGAGCTGGGTTGCTGTCCGGCGGCGGTTCTAAGGCCCTCGGAGATATGTAAGGCGACTGTAACGCCGAAACAAATGCGGAAGACGGCGGGGAAGGTGAGTTCATATGAGGGGAGATCGAGATGGTGGGAGAGATGGGGGCAGATTTCTCGCTGCTCTCGCCGGAGGAACCCATTATTTTGATGGTCAAGGCCTTAGCATTTGGCCCAGTGGAACCGGCGCCACCGCCGGTCATCGGAAACCCCGGAGGTGCTTCCGGCGCATCCATGGAGAGCCAGGGAGCTTGGAGGGACGGTATCAAGATGATAAGCTCTCAAACAGAGGATGATCACATGCCAGCAAGAAAGAGATCATTGCAATCCCCCTCTCTGTTCTGCTGCTGAATACAGGGGATTGAAGCTCTGAAGCTATGCCAGATCAGATCAGAGACCCCAACAGCTGCAGCACCGCAAGAGGGGGACATCAGCCTGAGACTATTCCCTCTCTACCCATAACTCCTTTGGCCGGAACACATGCAAAGATCTCTGAGCTCTTGTCACAACAAAAGACAAGGAGTGATTAACTGTGGAGGCCCATACACCCAAAAATTAAAAAAAAAAATTAAAAAATCTAGTGAAAAGTACAGCTCTCAGTCTCAGGTCCATCGAGGGGAGAGAGAGAGAGAGACAGCCCCCTCATGAGAGAGAGAATGGCATCAAAAGGTACAGCACCACGCCCCAAAGACCTCAGATTTTCCAAAGGGGAGCTGATCATGAAGAACCCATCAAAGGAAAGCCCAAAAGCGGCAGCACCAAGGCTCGAAAGAGGCACACATTTCCCTAAACCCAATTCTATCTCAGGGGATGGGGGTGTGGTTGAACAAAAAAGGGAGAAAGGGGGGCACAGCCCAAAACAGCTGGTGATCTCAAGAGGGGAAGAATCTAATGCATGGGTTTGATCTGGGGATGCACTGGTATGGGGCATAAGATATTGGATTCCAAGGTGAGGGTGGGAATGGGGGGCAATGAATAATGATATCTGACTGTCTTTGCCCTTTGTTTTGTGTGTTGGGGGAGGGGGGGGGGGGGGGGGGGGGGGGGGCTTAGTTTACTCCCTTCTAAGCTGGGTTTTCTACAGGAAATAAAGAGTGAGGCCTGGTAAAAGGGCATTGGGAGGAGAACCCAGAGCTCAGATTTTGTTGGATGGGGAGAGGGGGAGGCGGGGTGTTCAACGGCCCAGTAGAAGACAGTGTTGGTAGGGTGGAGTTGGGGGGGTGAGCCCTCAGCATTGTACTCATCTGACAGTGAGCTTTGCTCTGGTATTTGGAGCAAAGACCGGTCCAACAGCAACATCAAAGAGGATGAGGGCCCAGCATTCAAATTCACACTCCCTCCCTCTCCCTCTCCTGCCCAATTCAGGCATGGCAGTCTGGGATCTTAAGACCCTTGGACTCTCTCTCTCTCTCTTTCTCTCTCTCTCTCACTGTGTCATGGGTTTAAAATGTCATGGAGTCAGTTGACCAAGGATTACAGAACCCACCAACGTGGCAATCCAATGCCATTAATGGACCTCCCCATATGACCGGGGTTATAGGGTGTTAAGATATCCAACATGGTATCAGAACTAGGATTCAACGTATCATGCCGCGTGTGCATTGCCATATGTGCTCCATAAGGGAGGATCCTCACCACATATGCTCTGCGTGAGGGGGAGTGTTAATGGATAGTCCCACATCGATAAGGGAGACATCCATCACCCGCTCAATATATCCGCTGTGGACCTTCTCTTATGACCCGGGTTTTAAGGTGTGAGGCTATCCAACAGATCCAGGATTAAGACCAGATGGATGAACTTGAGAGAACATCAAATCCAACAAAAACTCGAAAGAGAGAGATTTTGTTTTTCATTTTTAGAACCCCTCCAAAAAGGAGGGAGGGTTAGGCAGCCCCCAACCGGAAAAGAGAAAGATTTAAGACCTAAGAGATGACATTTTGAACCCATTACATCATCAGGAAGTTAAGAGTTTTGAGAACAAGGAAAAGGAGCATTACCATTTTCCACTGCACAATAGACCAAAACAAACCAAACACTTCAATAATGATTTCTTCATCAATTGAAATGTGATTCAAATTGAAATTGTTTTATCTTTTAGATCTAAAAGTGTTCTCGGCCCGGATCCATCGGAGTCAATTCAATGTCGGCCGGTTCGAGCCAATATCGGTTTTGATTTTTTTTTTTTTTTTTGTAAATATGAAAAAATTGAACAAGTCCCAACTGATATGTCTCAGTCATACCGATTAATATTGTACTAATTGAGCCGATAGGGACCAGTACATGTCAGTATCGGCCGATTCCGACAACGCATCGATACTAACTGATGACTGATCACTCCTTGATCCCATACATGAGATCGGAATTCAACGGTGCATATAAATTTTCAACTGGGTTCCATACAAATGCGATGGAACTATTTGAAAATTAAAATTCTCAATTTGCACCGTTGGGTCCCGATCCCACACAGAAGATCAAGAAATAGAGGGGAATAGAGGCACCCATGAATAGAGACGAGCCGAATCCATCTCCTACCATTCTAGCAAATTGGTCATTTACCCACTTCTGTTAGAGCATCTCCAACAGTCTCCTTCTTAGCTCCCTAAAAGTCATAAAAGATGAATGTTTCCCAAAATCCATCTCCAACAGCCTCCTTGATACCTCCTTATCTTTGAGGGAGTCAGTCTATAGAGGTATGACTTGGGCTTCTCTTTGTTAATAAGTGAAGATGCCTCTCTCAATGGTCTCTTGAACAATATAGTCTGCACGATTGTCCAATCACCAACCATCCATTCCTTAAACAATATAGGCCGCACAATCATCCTATCAATGGTGTCATTCCCACTTTGAGAAGCTGTGGAAAAGACTACTGGAGTAGAATACTTTGTGGAGCCTCCTTCAAGATTCCACTTAATTAAGGTTCCATACCTTAATTAAGGTTCCATCACCTCTTGACATGTGACATCCTTTATATAATGTTAGTTACATGCACCTCCCCATTTTCATCACCCATAAATTGGCCATGGGGAACCCCCCATGTAGGCTTTTGCATCAAGTCCCCTAAAACGTTAGATATTTACAAATAGACCCACTAGTTTTTGGATTGTCCACAAGCTTGTAAAGAATTCAACATTTGCAGAAAATGTGTGGATTGGTTCGATATGAAGTGTGAAATTTTTTAGAGGACCAAGTGACAGATTCCTAACAGATCGGTTTGCAAAATGGACAGACAAATCCATGATTTTGCACCATGCCCCTTCCAAAAAAAAATGTATTTTACAGCAATCCCCTTGTTGACTTTTTCCCCTTTCAAATGATAAAGTAGCCCCTTATCCTTAAATCACAAAAAAAACAACAATTCGGTAAAAAAAAACAGAAACAATTCTTTAGGACCTTATCTTTCACTGTAGCAACTACAATGCTTTCACAATAGCAATAATTGTAGCTGCTATACAATGAAAAAATTGTAGCTACTACAGTACTTTGCTAATTGTTACCCTTTTTTGTTTCTTTTGAGAACCCTCGAGGTGAGGGCAGTTTGGCAAGGCCCCAATCGGTTTATTAACTAGGTTCCCAAGAAAAAAATTAGAGTTACATACTACACGGAGGTTATCTGAGGGCATACCCACGCTCCACTCGACCACATAGCATCGAAGACACCCAACTATCTCATCCACCGAACAGCGTTTGCTGGAGAAGACTCTAGCGTTGCGCTCTCTCCACACGTGCCAAACTAAGGCAAGTACCAGAACATCCCACTCATCTAGATGTCTCCGACAAACATAGCTTTGGCGCCAAGAGATCCACAAAACCGGCAGAGATGGGGGGTGGTCACCCTTGCACTCCTGCCACTGCATAGACACGCCTCCACACCTCCCTTGCTAGTGGGCAACGAAGCAACAGATGTGTGATGATCTCTTTTGGGCTCAAGACACGACAAGTACAAGACAGATCTACAATGCTGAGGTGCCTGTGTCGTTGAAGATTGACCCTCGTCAGGATCCGGCCCTTATGTGCTATCCATATGAAAATACGAATCTTTAACGGAATCCTCGTCTTCCACAAACAGATCGCCACAGGGCAAACGAGCCCCCCATTGTTTATAAATCTGTAGAACGATCGACCTAAGAAGCTACCCCCTCGGTCACAACGCCAACGAGCAGAATCCCTCATACCCGAAATCGAGAAAGTGGTCCAAAATCTCATACATTCTAGCAGCATCGGCTGAAGGAGTTACGGGATCACCATTCGGAAGGACACCCGTCAAGACGTAGACCCGGCCCTAGTGTCACACTGGAATTGGACAGAAGCGTCAGGATCCCATACCAAGTCAAACAGGTCTGAGAATAAAACGCCGAGTGGTAGCTCGCCGGTCTAACGATCTAGCCAAAATCTAATATCATTGCCATCTCCGAAAGAATAATGACACCCAAAACGATAAAACATTAAAGGTCTTCGATACCCCATGCCAAAACGGAGAAATACGTCCAAAAATCCTCCCTTGGGACTGCAGTGGGGAGATGCGACGAAAGTAACACTCCGGCACAATAGCACTCCAAGAGTCTCCACAGTCAGATTAAAGTCACTACCACCACTTCCCTAGCATCGCCCTATTGAAATCACACAGATCCAAAACACCAAGTCCCCCTTGTTTCCTGAATTTGTCGACTACCTTCCAGCTTACCAAATTGTATGGGCCAGACGATCCCTCCACGCCTCTCCAAAGGAAGTCCCTCCGAATACGATCAATTCGCCTAATCACCCATACCGGGAGAAGATAGAAAATAAGGAAGAAGCTGATAGGGATGGCAACGGTGCTGTTTAAAACCGCAAACCGCAGAAAACCGCACCGCATGGTGCGGTTTTGGTTTGCCAAAATATAAAACCGTCGCGGTGCGGTGCGGTTTCGGTTTGCGGTTTCGGTATTGCGGTGCGGTTTCGGTTTTACCCAAAACCGCAAAAAACCGCACCGTTTAGACCATTATAATATAAAACCGCGGTGCACCGCACCGCATGGTGCGGTTTTGGTTTTACATATGGTACACCGTCGCGGTGCGGTGCGGTTTCGGTGTGGCGGTGCGGTGTTGCGGTGCGGTTTCGGTTTTGCCCAAAACCGCACCGAA
Organism: Chamaelirium japonicum; assembly: GCA_947650365.1. Lineage (NCBI taxonomy): Eukaryota > Viridiplantae > Streptophyta > Magnoliopsida > Liliales > Melanthiaceae > Chamaelirium > Chamaelirium japonicum. The sequence continues at coordinate 57,711,038 of OX393553.1, forward strand.
ACCGCACCGTTGCCATCCCTAGAAGCTGAGCAAAGCCGTGAGCATCAAATTAAGACGAACCAGCCTTCCCCCAATCGATAATGACCTGCCCTTCCATCCTGCAAGCCGCCAATCCACCCTTTAAATCAAACCATGCAAATTCATCCTTTCAAGGGACATGTCTCCCAAAGGCAGACCCAGATATCGTGTTGGAAGTTTCTCAAACTTACAATTCAGTAACCTGGCAAAGAATAGACCCACCGACTCCCTCTCCCCCACCAAGAACAGATAACTCTTAGCAAAATTAATCTTGAGGCCGATACAAGCTCAAAAGCATACAAAATGGACTTAAGATTAAGCAATAACGTCAGCCTCATCTACCTTGCAAAATAGCAACATATCACCAGCAAAATGCAAGTTCGTTAGTCTCCACGATCCTCGTCCGATTCCTTAGATGTAGCCAAGTCTCGTCGCACGTTGAAGCACACTGTCGAAGGCATCCATATCCAGAATGAAGAGGTACGATGAGAGCGGGCAACCTTGTTTGAGGCCTCGACGCATCATAAAGAATTGCCGCACCACACCATTGATCCGACAAGCAAGGTGCGAAGAAGAGAGACAAGTCTCAATCCGCATGATCCAATCATGTGAAAACCTCCTCGCCCCCATAACATCCAAGAGAAAATTCCAACGGACACGATCAAATACTTTTCTAAAATCCAACTTCAGCAGAATGTCAGGTCGACTCACATCCTTAAGATGATAAATCGCCTTCTGTGGCGAGGCCACCCCATCGAAAATATTTCGCCCGCTAATAAATGCAGACTGGGAGGGCGGAATAATATCCTCCAACATAGCTGCTAACCTACAAGCCAACGTCTTGGAAATGATCCGATACAGGCAATTCGTGAGGCTAATAGGCCGAAAATCCGAAAGAGATACTGGAGTGTCGTTCTTAGGCACTAACGTAATCCACGAAAAAGTTGACCGCGCATAGCCTCGATCTACCGTGCCTGCAAACTCCAGAACAATGCATTGAACATCCTCCTGCACACAGGGCCAAAACTTCTGGAAAAAAAGAATCGAAAAACCATCAGGCCCTGTAGCCTCATCTGCACGCATGCCTGCCACTGCCCTTGCCACCTCCGCCACAGAAAACTCCGTGAACATAGGATTTCAACTGGAAGGCACCTAAGCCCCAAAATAATCAGACGAAGATCCACCGACAACCTACACATCGTAGAAAAAGCATCGCTGAAAGTCGACGAATCTGCCTCCACAATGCTCCTCGAGTCAGAAAGAGTCAAACCATCAATCATTAATTCCCCCACAAAATTTCATCTTTGTCTAGCATTTATCAAACGATGAAAATAGCTAGTATTAGCATCCCCTCCCAAATCCAACGCTCCCTGGGACGTTGTCACCACATGATCTCTTCGACACCCATAATCCTTTGAAACTCCTCATGCATTTGCACTAAAGACTCATTCTCAGCTAATATCAGGTCCAGCTCTTCTGACAAAGGCTCTAAATTCCCAATCTGCTCCAATATATCTCTTCTGACTCGAGACACTCCCAAAAGACAATTGTGCCCAATTCACCAAATTCTTACGGAGGAACCAGAGTTTGAGCCAAATTCACATCTGTCCGAGTGTGGGAAGGTGCGTCAGCCCATCACCCCGTCTCTAGGCCCGACTAATCCTCTCGAGTGAGCCACATAGTCTCGAATCGGAAACACCTGGAACCAGCCTGCACCGCTACTGTATCCAGAAGGGATTGCTACTCTATGCTACAGTACTTTATTGATTGTTATCTTTGCTAGTAATCACTTGCTGTTTTCACTACAGTATCAGAGTCAAAGTCCATGTTACACTGCATCAAGCCACAATAGGGAATTTAAAAGGACAAATATACAGTGGGCCCAACTTGTGTCTTTGCAGAAGACCACTATTGATGATTGCAACAATACTAGGAGTTCCACAGGTTTATTGTTTGGTCTATTTGTCTGTCTATTATTTTGTTAAGGGTTATAAGCAGGGAACATTGAAATTAACCAAAAAAAAGATTCAATCATTGAATAGCACTGCTATTGAGCCATCTAGTTTTCCATCCAAATCGGGCTATCATGATGTGGCATTTGATCACACCATCCTTTTCCCTACAAATGCTAGTCCGGTTTGGATGCAATGGATGGTTATGATCAGGTGGCACGTTAGGATCGATGGCCCCAATTGAGTGGAAAACAGGATGGTTGAATATCATTTTCCATATAGTATCCACACTTGGTATACATTCTAAACCAAATATTGTATGATAAAAAAAGGGGGACTTGTGAAAAGTCCTTTTCAAAAGATGCTTATATGATACTTCAAAATCCGCTACAGTGATTTTGGACTATCAATTCAAACAATACAGTATCAATTTGGTTGCTACAGTAAAATCAGTGAAGCTACACTGTAGCTACTATAGTGATTTTATTGTAGTGCTACAGTAAAATCACTTTAGCAAACTGAAATGATACTCTACTGTCGCAAATTGATTCTTCAAAACAATTACTGTTACAGTCGATTCACTGTAGCAACTACAGTGTTTTGGGTCTACAATTAGGAATTGTATTGTATAACACATGTTAAAAAAAATACTGCACATCAGTTTCTTCTCACAGTATAGCTGTTATATGTGTAAAATTATTATTTAAAAAAAAGGGAGTGAGGGAGAGACTTATTAATGCTCTACGCAAAAGGTACAAGGGTTTATCGTACTACAAGAATAGTTAGAGGGGTCTTAGGCTAATAATTCCTCCCCTAAAAAAATTTATAAAATAAAAAAAGAGGAAGTTTGACATATGTCCTTTTTAGAAATGACTCTTAGTTGCAGGACACGTTAATTTTGATATACAGCTCAAGTCCCTCCCGACAAATGTATACTCTTTCTGAAGATGAACGTATACTTGTAGGGACCTTTGTTAATATAGTAAACTATGCTGTCCTGCGGCTATTATTGCATAATAGTTAAGGACCTAACTAGACCTAATTAGCTGATAAAATAGTAATAATAAAAACAATCTACATAACATGGCATGTTGGTTTTGTGCTGACTAGACAAAACAGAAGCTGACTAGACAAAAATGAACCGAATAGATGTAACCATTCGTTCAAAAATCAACACATGATCTCTATTTTCCCGTCCATTTGTTCAAAAATAAACCATTCGAATAGAGACATCTATCATTGATCAATTATAGGGGGAGGGGGAGTTGGTTGCGCCGAAGGCCCCCGCTTCGTGCAATCGGCATGGGCGAAGAAATGGGTGTCTCTATAAATGTCGGTGTTGTGTCGAAAGTGTTTTGTTGTCGAAGGCGTTCAGGTGTGCTGCTACCGAAGGCGGCCAGCTGCAATGCCGACAGATGTGCTGCTGTCGAAGGCCCGCTGCCGTGCCAACAGGCACGGGCATGCACTAGTAAACAACAACGTAGATAAGGAGTTTTAATACAATGTTTGTGAGGGTTGATATGCCAATAAGATCAAGGGGGACATTGACCCAATCAGTAGACCAAGCTGTCCTCACCCATGACTGCACCAGGCGGTGCCCGAGGTGACACATATTTTGAATAAAGCCCTTAACTTAGTCGCCCTAAACCACGGAATCACCGTGATTCAGGAGCCGACCATCGACACATGTTATTTTCATCCGATTGGACGATTCTGAATTATTGAGATCTACAGGCCACTAAGTAAATCCCAGGGGGGTTCATAAGGGCCGAGTGATTGAACAGGAGGAGACAGGTGTCGTTGGCTGGACCCGAACCACGATGATTCCGCGGTTCGGGGTGATTATTTTAAGTCATTAGTATTTTGAAACAAACAATATGGCGCACACACACGTAGCACCTTCTTATTAAACTAGCACCGAACGGAAACAAAGCAAAGTGATAAAAAAAAAAAAAGTTGGTGAAGACCTGCACCAAGTTAAACTAAGCTGCTAAAAGAATTTGAATTGGGGTTATGGGCTGGCTTATCTCTAATCTTTATGATAACTCCGACGGTCCGCCCGCCCGCCGACAAGTGGCACATCCGGTAACGTGCCGCCAAATTGGTAGCACGATGACAAGTGGCAAGAGTGATGAACTCTTGGTGGTGGAACTTGATGCCCAAGTTTTAGACTAATGAACGTTCTCTGACAGATTTCAAGCCACATTGGACTGAGTCGACTCGATAGGCCGACTTTCGAGTCGAGTTCGAGTTTCGGGTTGTTGAAGCCTGCGTGATGCCACCTCTCCCAATAGATAGTGAGTGAATTAACCTGCATTGAAGAGTGATATCTTTTAGGGTTTTTTTTTTTTTTTAGCAATGCTATTCAGTCGAAAGGTTTTTCCGATTCCATTCAGCCCGATTGACGCGGCAGTATGCAACTGGAGGTGTAAAAGGCTTCAATGGCACTAGTGGGTTTCAGCCATCAGTTGCACCCTGTCATATCAATCAGGCCGGTAAAATCGGAAAAACATTCGAGCTGAATAGCATCTCTCTTTTTTTTTTTTACTCACTCCCGAACTTTTATGGTGAAATTTAAGTTACACCCCCATTTTTCTAATAATTTGACCTTACCCCTCAATTTGTAACCAAACCATGAACAACCCAATAAAAGTGGGCTTTTTTTATTGAATTACATCCCCACTTTTATGTCGAAATTTGAGTTACACCCCAACTTTTAACAGACCACCACCATCAAATGACGGACTAGGGGGTAAAGTCAAATTTTTAGAAATATAAGAATGTAACTCAAATTTTGATATAAAAATGGGGGTGTAAGTAAAAAAAAAACCTATCTTTTATCATCATGTGTTGCATGTATGGATAATGGATCACACCAATGTTGGCAGCATCCAACTCATTTCCCTCATGCATGTGAAGGTGATGCACAGTTTTGGTGGCCAGTGTCTATCACCCCCCTTAACGTAGCATCACCATAATGCAGCAGTCCTCAACAACACTGTGGCTGCGGGAAAATTACAAACAACTACAGGAAAACAACATACACAAACAAGGATGCACATGTTTTCCCTGATGCTTTGTCTAGACCCCTATGATTGGATGCCATAGGGGTGGGGGCCTTCAATTTATGGCACTTTATGTTGAATAGCTATAATTTTTTAGGTTTTTTTAAAAAAATCCCTACAAAGTAGTCTAATTACGTATTAACCATTGGAAATCTTATATTTATATATCGACTGTCTAAATCATATATTTAGTTGTGCATATTCGCCCCTCCAGTTAGCTACAGTATCAAAGATTATATATACTTAGAATATTCTCATACTGACTTTAGGTCTAAATGTGGAGGGCTATCGGACCTATCGAACGAGTGTCGAGGGCGACAGGACAAGCACCGAGGGTTGGACAAACATGGAGGGAGACTGGAGTGGAGTTGGGGCATTCACACCTAAAAGAACTGCATTTAGCCAATCCTAGTGTTAAGTCATCGTTTGACCATGGGTAAAACGGTAATTTGGATCTCAGTGTGGTCATGTCAATTTCTGTTAATTAATGGTAACAGGGGTAATATGCACTTTATAGGGTTTGGAGGATCGGTATGCAAATATAAGATTTTTGGGGTAAATATGCAATTACAAGTTTGGTAGGGGATGATTTGCAAAAAAATATTAATGATTCTGCTTATTTATCTCCAATCCAACTGATCTCATACAAATTTCTCTTATAGAATCAGACCGGAATCATGGTTCGGTCAATTAAACTGGTTACGAATTCGGCCAATCCGAACCGAATCACCCCATGAACTCGAATCAGACCTGACTCGATCTCCAAACCATACCACCCCACGAACTCGAATCAGTCCTCGTTCGATCAAGCCGGATCCGAATTAACATGGCCTGATTCGGTCGAAAATCTGGTCGAACTATACTCAATTCAACCGAATCATGCATGTATCGTATCCAAAGATTGAATTGGATTTGAATTTACAAAATCAGTCCTATCATAGTTGGTTCATTTTTTTCGGAACTTGAACCCGAATTCTCAAACCCGAATTTACAAGGCAGTGACCAAGGTCCTTTCCAACCCACTCTCGCGAGTCATCCGAGAGCTTGTCAATTTGTCCCAGTCTGCCTTTATCAAAAAGAAAAACATCCTCGACAATGTCGCCACCGCCAAGGAGGGTCTCTTCTTCCTACGCGAGACGAGATCAGAAGCAGCTCTCCTTCAATTGGATTTTGAGAAGGCTTTTGATCGGATCGACTAGGGGTTCTTGATGGCTGCTCTCATGCGGAAGGGACTTCCAAGCCAATGGCTAAACTGGATCTGGGGTTGCCTCTGTACCTCCAATCTGACTTGCCTTATCAACAATACTAAAGGAATCTCGGTCTCGATGCGGTGCAGCGTCTATGGGAGAGGATTACGGCCGTCGTACAGTCCCTCTCCAACAGTCGATAGAAGGTTTTACCATTCGGGATGTGGTGTGCTTTGAAGCGCGGAGCTGTCACATGCTTAGTTGTCACACAGACAAAGTAGACAGAGGGTGGAGTAGTCTCAGATGGAGTCTGAAAACTAGAAAGCTCGTGGAGCTCTGGAAAACAGAAAGTGAGAATCTGGTCTGGAATTCTGGATCTGAAATATTTACAGGGTTAGCTATTTATAGGGGTTTGGTTTGTGGAAAAATATTATGAGAATATTCCTAGGTATATCCGGGGTTTTGGTAAACTCTTGGAAGAGGATTCACCAAACCCCAGGCAGGGGTACGGGTCCCACAATCGCCTTCATGGATCCAGGCAGGACTGCGGGTCCCACTATCATCTTCATGGACCCCAGGCAGGGCCGCGGGTCCCACTGTCATCTTCGCGGACCTCAGACATAGCTGTGGGTCCCACTGTCATCTTCATGGGCTCCAGGCTGGACTGCAGGTCCTACTGTCAGGCGTTAGCCAGATTTTGAACCCACAACATCAAGCAGGGTTGCCCATTGTCCCCCTTCCTTTTCATCTTGGCCATTGACTTGTTTGATGCCATCATCTGGCGTACGGTTGACCGGGGCCTCCTCTCGGGAGTGTCCGGTCCTCGTGGGCTGTCTCAAACCTACATTTTGCCGATGACACCATTTTGTTTTACAAGGCGGATCCAATGGCGATGGTTACTCTTAAGGTTATGCTGTTATGTTTCCAAATGACCTCTAGCCTCAAGATCATCTTTACCAAATCTTTCCTTTACTATGTGGGAGACGATAGTGACTTGGGGCATACCTTGGCCAACTTCATACATTGTTCGCGAAAGTCCCTTCAGATGAGATACCTGGGACTTCCAATCTTGAATAGGTAACTACCACGGAAATCTTGGCTTGACCTCACCCAGAGGATGGAGAAACGGCTGTTGGGCTAGAACGGGAACCATCTCTTGATTGGTGGAAGGCTAACCCTTTTTAATTCAGTCCTATCCACCATCCCATCTTACTTCCTCTCCTTCTTCTCTTTATCGGCTTGAGTTATCCGGAAGATCGATAAGCTTCATCGTTCGTTCCTGTGGTGTGGTGCGGACGACAATTCGAGGTCCTACCCCTTGATGAACTAGAGGTCCGCATGCAAATCGAAGACCCAAGGTGGCCTCGGCATCCTTGATCTGAAGGATTTCAATTAGGCTATGCTAAGAATGTGATGATGACGGATAAAACAGTTTGTTGGAGACTCATGAAGCAATGTCATCAAGTGCATGTATTTCAAACAATTGTCACCCCTTCATACAAAGTCAAGGTGTTTCGGCGTCATCTCCCCGTTCTTAAAGGGAATCTCACAAATATCTTCCATTTATCAGTATGGGAATATGCTCATGCCCGGGAACGACTCTAAGATCAGATTTTGGGAAGATATCTGGCAGGGAGAAATACCCCTTCGGACGGTCATCCATTAGCTGTTCGACTTGGCTCCCTCCAAGATGACCTCGATTCGCTCTCAAGCCCTGGTCAAGGGGTTGAACATGACATGGCGACCAAAATTTTGTGGCCCCTTCCCAACGGAACTCATCCCACAACTCAGCGAGCTTTTGAACCTTCTTCAACCGATTTCTCTTACGGATGAGCTTGATGCGGCGGGTTGGAGATGAACCCCAAATGGTTTATTCACAGTCAACTCATTCTACCAATTCATTAAATTTGAGGGTATGCTCCGCCCGATTGTGAAGAAGATCTGGAGAACAAAATGTCCTTTGAAGGCTAAGATCTTTATGAGGTTAGCGACGAATGACAAGATCCTCACTAAGATCAACCTTCTTCGACGAAACCACCCGGCGATCTCAGACACCTCTTGCCCCTTTTATTGACAGGCGAACGAGACCTCATATCACGTCCTCGTTCGGTGTCCCTACCCGTGGACTGTCTGGACCTCCTTTAAAGCGAGGCTACGCATCAGGCTCCATCCTACCTCGTTGGCATTTCTTTGGGGCCGCTAAAGGAGCAGACGTATTGGTCCGGAGTCGCGAGACGGTTGTGATATAGCGGCTATAGCGATTTTTCCTGAGGGCTGTGGCTGGAACGGAACAGGAGGATTTTCTCGGGCAGAGCGCTACCCGCCAAGTGCACGGTTGATGATGATCCACCTCTGGGCTTCAATCCTGATCCCGCGGTTAAAGAATGTTCTTTTGGTTCTAACTAATTCTTGACTGTACCTTCCTTCCTCTTCCTCTCCTCCTATCTCCCTCCTTTTTTTTTCTTCTTATACCTACTATTTTATTTTAATTTGCTGGTAGGGGTCTAGGCCGAACCCTTCGCATTCTTTGAGAGGGATTTCTAAAACAAAAAACAAAAAAATTGGATGGGAGAATACAATTTCTCATGAAGCATCTCCTTCCTTTTCAATTGGTGTTCAATTTCTCTTGAAACACCACCACCTGTGAACCACTGGTTTGAAGTTGGTCAATGTCTCTCACATCTAGGGCTGGCAATTTCGGACCCGCCAATGCGAACCCGACACAAAGTTAGCGGGTCTGGGTCAGGGCTAAACGGGTTCGGGTCGACACGATAGACCCGTTTAATAAACGGGTCGGGTCAGGGTTTAGGGTCTGGACCGGTAGACCCGGGAAGACCCGTTTAATATTCAACGGGTCGGGTCGGGTCTACCCGTATTCCGATACTGTAATATATAGTATCAACGGGTCTATCGGGTTAGGTCGGGTCGAGTTGGATCGGGTCGGATCGGGTCAACTGAATAAATCCGTGTGGTAAACGGATCTAACGGGTCTTATTGGGTCTACCCATTTATAAACGGATCGGGTCCAGGTCTAAGGGCTTTTGACACGATCCAAAACTAGACACGACACAAACCCGACCCGACACGACCCATTGCCACCCCTACTCACATCCTTTGGCTTTTCCCCATCCAAAGACCAAGCCAAGAAAGAACAGATGCATTGAAAGGGATATGATAGACCTGTTCAGCTCACTCAAAAGGATGGGCAAAGGCAGCTGCCACTCAACATGCCAAAGTCATGGGCATGCTGTTGACTGGAGACAGGACAAAGGGTTGTGGTCAAATGCTGATGGGCACACAACACACAGCTTTGTCAGACTCTGTCCTACCTTGATCAAGTTTGGAACCAAGAGTTAGTGGCAATGTCCTCACCTTGCCTGTGCAAACTGAGGTGTTTTTGGTGCTCCTCTATCACCTTCTCCAAGCTTCTCACCTTCAATGGGCTTGTGTGGTGTTCACCAGATCAACAGCAGAGAGCAACAGCAGTGCCAGTGAGGTAATTATCTCTGAAGTTAAATGACTTGATCATCTGATGAGGGCATCTCAGAGCTGCAGGTTTACCGGCCATGAGGGAGGAAGAGAGCGGAGCCGAGCTCACTCGGACTTGGGAGACCCAGTTAGGAATTGATGACTCACCTCAGTTGGGGGTCCATTATCATTATTAGAATTGGTTTTTATTTTCAGGTAATGTGCCTTAGGTCCTTGTAAAACACTTGGTTATTTCAAAAAACACGTGGGGCAACTGCAACAGATAAGAGTTTGTTACATGTAACAAACCCTTTAAAAAAAAACCAAAATAATCTTTTTTTATTTTTTTTTCTTCATATGAAGAATTTCATGCACCGTCCAAAAAAAAATACAACAGTGATGCACTGTTTCTTTTTAAAAAAATTTAAACAAGATTTATCAAAAAAAAATTGCTACAATAATTTTACTGTAGCAAAAGTTACTCTTCATTACCGTAATGTTACTCTTTATAAAGAGTAACATTTTGGTAGTGAAGAGTAACTTTTGCTACAGTGATTTTGATGTATATAATTTAAACGAGATTTATTAAAAAAATTGCTATAGTGATTTACTTATAGCAAATGTTACTCTTTATTATTCGAAATATTACTCTTTATATAGAGTAACATTTCGATATAAAGAGTAGCATTTGCTGCAGTAATTTTACTATAGCAAAAATATAAATTTTAATATGGAGTTTTTCAAAAAAAATATTTACTACAGTGATTTCAATGTAACAAATAATAAAATTCCGAAAAAAAAATAGTAACAGTTGCTACAGTGCTCATACATATTCGGATTTCTGTTGATGTCATGGTTTGTAGTTTGAGCAAAATTAGAAGGATATTATTGGGTCTTTAAAATAATCTGATGGTTAACTATAGCTGTCGGTGTCCGATTCTTTGCGGAGAGACCCCAACTCAAACCAACTTTTGGGTGTCTTGCACACTAAAAAGGCTTTCTTATGGGGGACCGACCACTAACTCTCCCTTTTAATTTTTGGAAGGACAACCATAATGACCAGTACATTGCCCGTTAGTGCACCAGCACCATGTAGACCAAGGATCGAAACTCTCCAAAGAAGCGAGAAAAATGCCCCGATTTATAATAACCATACACAGGTAGAAAAGCTCCCCACTTAGATGAGAGCGAGACCAGCCACTATAGAGTGTACCCGGTCTTTCTTTCTTCCTCTTGTTTATTCCTTCTTCTTCTCTTCAATTTCTCTCTCCTTTCCTTCATTCTCTTCTCTCTCACGGCCACAAGAAAACCCTAGATCTAGGTTCTCTTCTTCCTCTCTCTGTAGATGATTTCAACGTTCTCTCTCCATCGTCGTCCTCCCACAGCCACATGTTCCCTCTATTTATTGTGATACCACGGTCACCAATAGAAGAGGATTCGTAATAGGAGTCCTAATATGGCTGAGTATTAACTTGGTCTTCATCCAGGTACACATGAGATAAACATAGGCTACCTAAACTCATATGGGGCTCAATCCCACAGACCATGGCCGCTGCCCCCATCACTGAGGTGCTCGAGCAATTTGCTCCGCATTCTGCCAACCTACCAGCACCCGGGGTGCCCGGGCAAATTTCCTACAGGTTCTGTCTGCCTGCCAGTGCCTGGGTGAATGTATTGGACACCAGAGAGAAATCCCAGAAGTCTATCTTTTTTTATTTGGTACGGCTTTTACATTCCCGATCCCAACCATTCCCCACCTTGGCTTTTACAACCCGACACCATGATGACCTTCATCTAGGGGTGGCAATTGGTCATGTCGGGTCGGGTTTGTGTCGTGTCTAGTTTTAGGTCGTGTCCAAAACCCCTAGACCCCGGACCAGACTCGTTTAACTAATCATGTCTAGACGCTAAACTCGTACCCGACCCGCTTATAAACAGGTAGACCCATTTACCACACTGGTCTATTCATCTGACCCGATTCGACCCAATCCGATTCGATCCGACCTGACTAGATAAGACCCATTGGTACTACATACTATAGTATCGAATTGCGGGTAGACCCGACCGACCCGACCCGTTGAATTTTAAACGGGTCTTCTCGGGTCTACCGTGCCCATACCCTAAACCTGGACCCGGCCCCTTTATTAAACAGGTCTATCGTGTCGACCCGTTTACGACTCGAACCTGTTTAACCCAGACCCGCTAACTCCATGTCGGGTCGTGTCAGGTTGTGTTGGGCCCAAAATTGCCAGCCATACCTTCATTGTCATCTATCGCCACTATTCTGAGAGTCTTGTGATAATCCAATACAATCATTGTTACCACAGGTGGACCCACACAAGGTACCCGATCATCTGGTCCGATAATTGACTAAGTCCAATTTGCTTTTGGACTTGACCAAAACCCACTTTGTAATCATCTTTCTCGTGCCCTGGCTTGCTCCACCTACAGACTTGTTCTTCACCGAACACAGTGCCTTCAAATCTACCCATGTGGCAACTTTGTACGAGCATCCACTACAGACTCCCTCCATGATTGAAAAAGTGTCATCAGTAACCTTCAGGACTCCACCTTGACCGGTGATCCTATATCCGAGAAAATCTAATTTGGAAAGATAAATTACATTGTCTCTTAAACCCGAAACATGACGAACATTACTGAGTGTCCAAATTGAATTATCATACATCCTCAAGCGAATATTTTCGACTCCCATAGTCAACATTCTGGATCCATCACCGATTGTCATACTGTCACCCCCACACCCCACATAGTTGTTGGACCATGGCAGTGTGATCAACCATGATATGTGACACCATTATCAAGTACTCATTCTTGATCAGAGTTTTTATCATCAGTGGCCACCAAGATGAACCCCTCATCTGAATCTTTCGATGATCCAATCTGATTAGCATCTCTATCTTCATCTTTCAAAATTTGAAGTTCCTACCACTGGATTTATCGATGCTCACCTTGTCTTCCATCATAGTTTCCATCTCCTCGAAACCTCACACCAAATCTTGTGCATCGATACCAATTTGTCATCTGAAAAGTGAGGATGATACTCAACAGATTAAGGATTAGAACCCTACGGATATCAACCCCAAACACACAGAGAGAATTGATGCAGCCACGTACAATAGTACGAACAATAGAAATACCGACAATCAAGGATATGGATTATCACTTTATCAAGATATTACAACCAAGCAGTGATTCAACTTTTGTTGGAACCCCACAACCTTCTCTCGATGTTTTCCCTCTCAAAACAAGCACACACACACAAAGAAGATATCAATTCCACCATTGAGAGATAGAGAGATTACCAGAGGATTCCATGGGATGAAAGCTCTAAATTAGAAGCTGAGGTAGACGCATCAAGGAACCCGAAGATGAACTGGAGAAAATTGATGAGAGATCTGCAGATAAACCTCTCCTCTCTCTCTCTCTATCTTCTTCTCCCTTCCTCTTCTTTCTTCTTTCTCCTTCTCATCTCTTTCTCTCTCCCTTCCTTCCCTCTCTTCTCTCTCATGGCCACAAGAAAACCCTAGATTCAGGTTTTAGGTTTTCTTCTTCCTCTCTCCGTAGACGATTTCAATATTCTCTCTCTCCTTCTTTGTCCTCTCATTGTCGCATGTCCCCTCTATTTATTGGAATTACCACGATCATCAATAAAAGAGGATTGGTATAACAATAGGAGTCCTAATATGACTGGATATTAACATGGTCTTCATCCAGATACACGAGAGATAAACATGGGCTTTTCAAACTCATCTTGGACTTAATACCACAGGTCCTGGTATCCCCTGTCCCCGAGGTGCCCCGTCGAAATTCCTAGGCACCCGGGCAAATATGCTCCGTGTTCTGCCAGCACTCGGGGCACTCGAGCGAAATCCCTACAAGCCAAATTCCCACAATATGCTGTAGTAGTATAGTACTTAATTATTTGAATCCTTGACCACGGCCACGGGTTGTATGTGTCTTACCAACTGAGCTATCGATTGGAGACATTAGAATTGATTTATGGTTATTTATTTATATTTTTTCACCATTTTTATTAAGCTTATTTTCAGCTTTCAGTTTTAGATCTATTTTTAGTTGTTTTTAGTCCCATGTTGCCTGAGCAACTTTTATGCATGAAAACCGAAGCCTATTTAAAGGGATAGGGTCTTCTCATTAGAGATACACATTAATGAAAACAATATTTTTTGCATTATTGCTTGTCCTGTAAGAAAGGAAACAACAACAAGAAGCCCTAGGTGAGAAACCTAGAACCCGATAAGAAGTTGGATATTGTATATTCCTCTCTTTCTCTTGTGTTGATCTTAGTGAGCAACCTCACCTCCCTCATCATAATCACTATCACCAGCAAATTGCCCAACAGCACACTCCCTCTCCTTCCCCACCAGTCCCCTCACCTATTCCCCACTGCCTGCCTATGGTTCTCGCGTCCGACAGCTCGCCTGCCCGTGACCATCCTCATTGCCAACCTACCTTCTCGGACTTCGCATTGTTGGCCTGTCAGTCCGTGGCCCCTCACTGCCGATCACCTATCCCGTTTCCCTACTTGCCCTACTACCATTCATCCATGGTGACTTCCAAACCCTTGCCCCATAATGGTTTACAAACCTAAACCTCGCCTAGTTTTATTTTAGGGGTGGATTGCAAACAGTCCTTTTTAAGGGTTTCATTTTAAGATAGGTCCGGACAACCTTTTCCTCTAAGTCCAGGTCCGTGTTTCAACAGATTAGTTGCAAAAACTCTTTTGGTTAATACAATATTAAAATAGCCTTGGTTAAGTTGCCGAATTTACCAACCTACCATTGCCTATATAACTTCACCTAATCTCTACATAACGTACAGTTTCAAGACCTAGTATGGGATCACTATAGTTGCTACAGTGATTTCACTATAGTAGCCACAGTGAAATCACTGTAGCGCTATAGTGATTCTCTTGTAGCGGCTACAATGAAATCACTGTAGCACTATAGTAATTCCGTTGTAATAGCTACAGTGAAATCACTGTAGCGCTATAGTGATTCCGTCGTGTCTGCTAAAAAAATACTTTGCTACAGTGAAATCACTATAGCAATAGTACTCAATTTTGTAGCAATAGTACTCAGTTCAATTGAGTATTATTAGCATATATTTGAGTATCTTTGTATAGTGAAATCACTGTAGCTGTTATAGTGATTTTTTCGTAACTACTAAAAACACTTTTCTACAGTAAAATCACTAGAGTACTAAATTTTAGTCACAATAATACTCAATAAAATTAAGTATTATTTGAATAAAATTGAGTACTTTGCTACAGTGATTCACTGTAGCAGCTACAATAAAATCACTGGTTGCTACAGTGAAATCACTGTAGCAGCTACAATGAAATCATTGTAGCAACCCATGCCACTATTGTCGTAAAAAAAAAACGTGCCATATATCATCTGCCGTTATTTAACGTGGGAGGATATTATGGGTATTTATGGTATTTTAAAAAAAATTATTATCCAAAACGATTAAGATCGGATCATTTGCAATCAAAACAATGGACAGAGGATCAGCCTTCATGCAATAGTCATTCCGGTGGACTTATTGTAAATAGGAACTTAAAATGGGACTAAATGTTATACACACTCTGTTTTTTGGACCTAACACCGGTTTTTCCTTTATTTTATTTCATATTTACAAGTCCTACATTACATGAATTGAGACTTATAGTAAACAACAATTTGAGCCATTAATATTTTCTTCAATGCCCTTTAAAAATAGGTTTATATTTACTTTGCCCCCCAAATTTTACCTTGAATTAGACTTTACCCGCATATTTTCATAAATCAGACTTTACCCCCACAAAACTAACTGTTCCCTCAGCTCACCCTTGTCGTAGATGATGAGCTGACGGAACAGTTAGTTTTTTTTTTTGAGAACCCCTCCTAAAGGAGGGAGGGTTTGGCGGACCCCAACCAGAATTCATTAAAACCTAAGATAACAGATTGTTACAAAAACTGATAGCCTCCGCCCCTAGTTTATCTCTCCAAGGCACAATCCAAGCACTGAAAAAGGAAATCACCGAGTGCCGCAACTTATCCTGCCCTGCAGATTTACCTTTGAAGATTCTGCTATTCCGCTCAAGCCAGATAACCCACACGATTGCCATGACCAAAATGTCCCACGGCTTCCGGATCTCCACCGGGATTTTCCTTCTTCTCCAAGAAGTCCAGAGTCCCCTAAGGGTCCTGGGGTGCGAAGAAAGTCCCGCTTTACTCTCGAAGTGATCCCACAGGACCCGGGCAAAAGGGCATCCGAGCAGAAGATGTGAGGACGTCTCCTCTTCCGAGGCGCAGAAGGTGCAGGAAGCATCCAATGCCTGGGGGTGATGACGCCGCATCAGATTCGCCTTCGTCAGAATCTTATTCCTCGAAGCCAACAAGGAAAAGATTTGGACCTTCGATGGAGCCTTCGACTTCCAGATAGCCTTAGACGGCCCGTGCCGCTGCATTCGGGGCAGGAGATGATCATAGAAAGATCGAACTATGAATACTCCTGAGGATGTGCCGCTCCACCGGACCTCATCCCGGACTGTCCTGAACGAAGCCGCCTGAAGAATGACGTGGAGGTCCTGCAGCTCTTGCTGACCATCAGGATCCAAAGGAGTAACGAACCTCAAACGCCACCCGATCGACCCTTGCCTCCTGCTAGCCTGGGAACGGACTGAAGCTCCCTTGTTCCGGGCCAAAGAGAAAAGTGTTGGGAAGAGTTGCTCCAGAGGTCTGTCCCCTAGCCAAGTATCCCTCCAGAAACTAATATCTCTCCCATCACCTAACACCAGCGTAGTAGCCTCCCTGTAGAGATCCTTGACCCTGAGGATGCCCCTCCAAAAATGAGATATCCGGCCGGACACTCGACCCCGTGCTTGCAGAGGAGAGAACCTCCTAAAATACTTAGCCAGAATGACGTCCCGCCAGGATCCGCCTGTTCCCTACTGCAGTCTCTACCACCATTTCCCCAACATGGAGATATTGAATCTACGCAGGTCAAGGATTCCCAGACCGCCCATCTTCTTCGGCAGGCAGACCTGGTCCCATCTCATCAGGTTGTAGCCACCTATGCTAGCACCCACCCCATGCCAAAGGAATGATCGCCAAATCTTGTCAATCCGGTCAATCACCCAAGACGGCAGGTAGTAGAAGGAAAGATAGTAGCAGGGAATAGAGGAAAGAACCGAGTTTACCAGCACTATCCTTCCCCCTGAAGATAGAAATCTACCTTTCCAGCCCTCCAATCTCCTCTCGATCTTAAGAATCAGCTGCTCCCAATCCTCTCGCCGCAATGCTCTGTCACTGATAGGCAGCCCCAAATACTTCATTGGCAAGGCTGCTACCTTACAGTTCAAAAGCCTGGCCAACCCGCTGCCTGCATCCCCTGGACCTATGTAGTAGAGGCTGCTCTTCTGGAAATTGATCCTCAGGCCCGAAGTCAGCTCCAACCCGTAGAGGAGGATCTTGAGTGAGACCAACTGGAATGGACAAGCCGCTGTGAATAAGAGAGAGTCATCAGCATAGTGCAGATTAGAGGTAGTCCAACCGTGACCGTCCACTCCCTTAACCAGCCCCTCTGCATTCGCCTTACGAACTGCGGCATCAAATGCATCCACCACCAGAATGAACAGATAGGGGGATAACGGGCACCCTTGCTTTAGTCCCTTGTACACCTTGAAGTCCTTGCCTTGCTCCCCATTGATGAGACAAGATAACTTCGAGGAAACCAAAAGCTCTCTAATCCACCCCAGCCATCTACTAGAGAAGCCTTTAGCCTGCAACAGATCAAGCAAGAACTCCTACCTGATCTGATCGAAAGCCCTCTCAAAGTCGATCTTTAGCAAAACTCCTTCTTCACCAGACTCACGAAGATGGAAGATCGTCTCATGAGCCGCCGCTACACTATCCAGGATTAATCGACCCTTGATGAAAGCGGTCTGGGAAGGGGAGACAAGCAGAGAGATGTTGTCTGCAAGCCTATTGGCTAGGACCTTCGCAATGATCTTGTAGAGACAGTTTGAAAGGGAGATCGGCCTGTAGTCCCGAATGGTCTCTGCAGAAGATTTTTTAGGGAGGAGGATAATCCACGAGTGGTTCAGGCAATGAAGACGCACCTTGCCCGAGAAGAAGTCACGAAGCAGCCGGCAAAGGTCACTCTCCAACATGTCCCAATACTCTTGGTAGAAAGACATTGGGAACCCATCTGGACCCGGGGCCCCATCTCCTTTGGATTGAAAGACAGCCCTCTGGAAGTCCTCGTCTGAAAATTCTGCATCAATGCCTGAGCCTCCTGGTAGCCTTGGAAAATCTGCACCGCTCCAATCAAAGGAAATCCCCGTCGGAGCCTCCGACTCCAAGAACGAAGTCTTGAAGAAGGAAGTGGCTGCCCCCAAGATGTCCGCCGTAGTCGTCAACTCTCGTTCCTCGTGCCACAAAGAGGTCAGAAAGTTCTTCCTCCTCCGAGCGTTAGCTACCCTGTGGAAGTAGGTGGTGTTCGCATCCCCCAACTTCACCCACTGATCCTTCGAACGCTGCCTCCACATCTCCTCCTCCTTCCTCAAGATCAGCACTAGGCTCTCATTCAGTTCCTTCAACCTCGCGGACGGAACAGTTAGTTTTGGAGGATGAAGTAGAATTAATGAAAATATGGGGTGGGTAAAGTCTAATTCAAGGCAAAATTTGGGTGGTAAAGTCAAAATGACCCTTAAAAAAATATGGACTTTTACATTGAATATTGGCATCCCTAGCCTAACGGAAGTCTTTATTTCTAAATGATCGTTTGAATTAAAACAAGAAGAATTTTCCATTACCTATTTGCGATTAAGTTTCTTGTATTCCATATTCACTGATCATACTATTCTAACTAACTGAAGTTGCATGACAATATTTATATTTTAAATTGTTTGTTGCTAATTTTGTTTTTTGATCCCTTTTATCATATTTAGGGCATAATCACTAGTCCTATATCAGTTTTGTAATCGGATCACTTGTTTAGGTTTAATAGGACGGACAATACTTCGCACCAACCGGTGTTGGAACGTGTGGTGTCAACCCCCTCCATGAGCCGTTGGATGAACTAGTGCATGTCCGTGCTTGTCGGCACTGCAGCAGGCTGCCTTCGACGACAACACACCTGTCGGCACAGTATCGGACCGTCTTTGACGGTAAGACACCCACCATGCATCATCACTCCCACCCACACCGTCATATTCGGCGGCAACACATGTAACTGCCTTCAGCGGCCACACACCCCCGGCTAGCTTCCAGCCGCCTTCAGCAGCAACACGTCTTAGTTATAGTGCATGCCCGTGCCTATCGGCACTCGGGCGTGAACAGGGTTTTGTTTTTTGTTTTTTTGTTTTTTTTTTTTTTTTTTTTTTGAGGGGGGGGGGGGGGGGGGGGCGATCTTACCGGCGCGAGTGGGGGGCATGAAGGGAGGGGATCACAGCTTCTTGATTTGGAGTTGGGACGTAAACATGTTTTTTTTTTTCGAGATAAGCTGGATTTTTTTAAAAATTTGTATCACCGATTCTCTCTATGTTTCTTTGTTAGTCTTTGTCAGTTTGAATGTTTTGTCTAGTCAGCATGCGTGTTTTTGTTTAGTCAGCGTTCCATTTTGTCTAGTCAGTACAATATCGCCGTGCCATGTTATATAGATGTCACAGTAATATTCAACCGTCTGGAGTTCTAACAAAATGTCACTAGTGACATTCGTGAGAATGTCACTTATAACATTCATCCAAAGGTTCTCGGAGGGGGTTGACGTCACACGCTCCAACACTGTATTGGTGCGAAGTATTGCTCTACAAAAAAACTCTGCATCACTAGTAACATCCAATGTCAAGAATGCACTAGTAGTGATGTAGAGGTTTTTTTTTTTTCTTTAAACCCCTCCTAAAATTGATACGAAGTACGTACGACCAATCAAGTAGGGATCCCGAACTCACCAAAGCCATCGGGGATTTAAGTGGACCGTTTGGTTGCCATGGAGGCTAAGATAGAGACACAACATACAAAAACCCATGCTCACTTGACTGAACTAGAAACATGGGTTAAAATGATTTTGCAAATGAAGAAGGTTCTTAAAATAGAGGTAGAGAGGTACAGGTTGGGACCGAGAACTGTTATGTGCCTAAATAGTTATCAAGCCCGATCTTCAATGGCTTCGGAGTTTTTGGAAAAACGATTGGATTCGTAACATTTGGTATCAAAGCCAGCTCCACGTCCAAAGGTTTGAATCCCAGAAGGAGAGACCTATAGATTAGATTAAAATACTGGTAGGTGACTAAAAATCGTCATAAAGAAAAAAGGTGACCATCGGGTCAGTGTCGATAGAGTGGGCCAACGAGGACGTCGGCCACGGAAATATAATGATATGTTATGTGCCTAAATATAGTTATTGAGTCCGATCTCCAACAACATCAGAGCTTTTGAAAAAATGGACGGATTCGTAACAAAGATCTAGGACAAAGGCCTCCACCATGCACATAGTGGTCAAGGTGTTCGACAAGACGATGGCAACCATGAGCCATATGATCCTGATTAGCAAGTTATGTGCAATATCAAGATAGAAGTGCCTAGTTTTGACGGTCAACTGGACCCAAAAATAATTTTCGATGGATGGCTAATATGGACACTATTTGCAATGGTATAAAATATTGGAAGCCTGAAAGGTTCGTTTCGCTCAGATGAAGCTGATCGATTGAATCGCTAACTGAGAGAGTGAGACAGTGTCCAACCTTATTTGTGGGACGAACTGAAAGAAAAGTTGAAGGAAAATAATACCTTTCGACATCCAACTGCCAATGACTTCATGATCAACGACAAAACTTGAAACAAGGGGGTAAACATATTACTTAATACATCACAAATTTTGATGAGTACCTAATGTGTCGCATTATGCGCGAGGACAGTGGCGCGACCTAGTCAAGGTTCAAAACTGGTATTTGCGATGAACTTCAAAGAAAACCATAGTCGATTAATTTTCACCTTCAATTTGGAGAGATGACAATTACATTAGATGAAGCAAATCTAACACCTTGAATGTTACGGTTGTAGGCATATGGTTATGCAAATTGGATTACTCAAAGCATCATATGTTAGACGTCCTAACTATCAGATCATATTTGGATCGAGTGGATTCCTAATTGGATCGGATTTGGATATATCCTGATCCTGACAAGTCTAAGATCCCTTGATAAGTTCACTAACAATCTAAGATCGCATGTTGGAAATGTCAGGTTGGACGAGTCGGGTCATATTGGATTATGCAGATCAGGGGTAAGAAATTGGGTTGATCGGACTGGTCGAGTTGGAAAAGTCGGGTCGGATTAGATTAGGACAATCGAGTTTAAGGTTTTATCTCAACTTGCAACCAAAGACAACATCCTGACTAAGCTTTTTTGTTTTTAGAGAAATCCCTCTTAGTGGATGAGGGGAGGTTCGGCCTTGACCCCTACCAGTTTATTAAAGCAAGTAAAAAGTACAAAATGTGCCTAAGAGGCACCAAACATCCTAAAGGGGACCCTGACCAACACGGCCTGACATAAACAACCGAGAAGATCTAAGGTCTTAAGACTTCAAAGCTCTCAATCTTTCCAACTCTCGGATTTAAGCTAGAAAGGACTTTGAACCCTTTCCCGTCCTATATAAGCCGATAGACGAAACTATATTGAGAATGGTGTCGTCTTCCAACATATTAAGGGGTAGGTTATGCCCCTCCTCATCAAAGTTTGAAAGTTGATCCTGAAGATTCTGAGGGAGGGAGTCCGAATTGACTTGTTCCAACTATTAAAGAACCTCGGTTGTAGTCGAACAGCTTGGAAGGGTCAAAACATATGTACAAACAGGACTTGGGCGGGGTGGTTGGTTATGCGTGCCTGATTCAAGAGCTTGACTAAGCTCAATTTAGTTAAGTGACATAGTTCAGCGGTGGATAACCCTAGATGCACCTTCTGCAATCGAGAATAGGAAACGGCCTCTCACATACTCCTTCAATGCAATTATGCAAAGGATATTTGGTCATCTCTATTGCGAAGGTTGAATATTGAAGGATTTCCATGTTCCCTGAAATCACTCCGAACGCCTTGGAGGAAAAGGAGAGTCGAGAAGAAAATCAGACCAGCGTGGGATATATTAGCAATGGCAACCTTGTGGTCTATTTGGTTAGAGAGGAATAATCGTCCCTTCAAGAGGAAGATACGTCCAAATTCTGAAGTACACGCCTATGGCGATATGACTCTTCAAAGCTCTGGGCCACCTTGTTGTTAAGAAGAAACTCTGAAAAGATTTCTCTGTTATGTAACCTCTTATAATTTCTTTATTAATTAACTGGTCGGGGGTTGCCTTACTCTACCTCATCTTTGAGGTCTTCTCACAAAAAAAAAGGAGAGTATATATGGATTAAGGGGTTTGTGTGTTATGCTTAATTTGGATTTACCGATGGAATTAGAAAACCTTCTAAAGAAAGATAGTCCAAAATACATGCATTAAACCAACTCTTATATATCACACCAGAAAGTTACCTGTTTGCATGCCTCCCAAAACATTTGATATGCTTAATTTGGATTTACCGATGGAATTAGAAAACCTTCTAAAGAAAGATAGCCCAAAATACATGCATTAAACCAACTCTTATATATCACACTAGAAAGTTGCCTGTTTGTATGCCTCCCAAAACATTTGCTCCATTGTCTTGCGATGGTTCTTGAAGAGCCTCACATTCCTTTCAATCCATATATACCATAACAGGCTGGCCACGCTCCGGTCCCATGCAGTCATAAGGTGTCGAGGAATGTGTTCATGTTGCCAAAAACACCAAAGAAGTTTTATAGAAGCTGGAAGGGGTGGAGTTAGAGAAAAGACATGGTATGAGTTCCACTGTCAAATCGGCTCTGTTTGGTTCGAAGCATCCGGTGCAATAAGTCGTTTTGAGGCAAGTATTCGTAATACCGTATATGACTTACCACATTTGTTTTAAGTAATTCGGTGCAGTAAGTCAATTTGGTGTCTCTGGGATGCCTCATAACTGAGGCAACTCAATACCGCAAAATAAGCAGTAACGTGAATACTCGTATCAAGAATACCTCGAGATTCACATTTTTTTTTTTTGAAAAGTAAAAAAGGATGACATTAAGGACTAAAATAAGTACATGAGTGAATGACTAAGGTGACTCCCTTAGTCAAACACATACAAAGTGTTATAACCAGCCCCATCTATATCTGCAATCAAAAAGATCGGCTCTCTCATTGATATTGGTTAGCGTCAATTCCACCCTACTAAAAATATCCAATAGAATAGTGCATATAGACTTCACGACTAACTCCTCGGATCTATCCATGCCTTCAAAAATTCTTTTGTTCCTCTCTCCCCACATGTGGTACGCAGTACAGGCGAGGGATAGCCTGACAACCTTGCTTTTAATGTGACCCGAACTTCCAATACTTGATAGTCTACAGATTGTTACCTGGAAAGTTTCAAGGTGGACCCAAGGGATTTTGCCCCTCTCGCATATCTGTTTCCAAACATTCGAGCTGAAGTTGCATTGGAAGAACAAATATTCAACCGATTCCTCTTCCTTTCTACATAATTCGCACCGGTTAGCAAGGTGATGACCCTTCTGCTTGAGTAGATCTTGTGTACTAACCCGATTCCATATGATTCTCCACAAGTATACTGCCATTCTGGGGGGAGTAGGAGACCTCCAAACCAATTTGGCCCATTGAGCAAGCCTCGGTCCCGAGAAGCCTCCCAAGCCTCGACAAAGCTAAACGTTTCAGATTTCGACTTCTTCCACCTCACCTTTCCGGCTTCGGATCTAGGGACGATAGAGAACTTTGAAATTTGCTCGAACAAGTCCTTCATTCTTCTATTGATGGGTCGGGGCAACTCCCATCTCCCATTCGAAATAAAATCCCCAACTATAGCATGTGGCTGCCCTTGTTCCTGCATCGCAAGCGCCTCCACTATATCAAACGGGCTTCGTCTATTGATCCACGGATCCCACCAGATGCTAAGCTTAGAGCCATCGCTGATTGCATACTCCATCTGGTCCTTTAATATCATTTTGATATCCAATATATCTTTCCAAATATCTGAATGAATGTTAGACCTAGCAGCTATCCAGAAATTCTGCACTCCTAAATATCTTGATGACATCCATTGTGCCCAGAGTGATGGATCCTCTGTTGCAACCTTCCAGCCCAACTTCATTCTACTCGCCATGGATATATCCTTCAGCAATCTTATTTCCAGTCCTCCTTCATTTCTAGGTTTGCAGACTATGTTCCATTTTACATGAACACTCGAGGTTTGCCAAAGGAATTCCCTCATCATCCTCTCCACCGACCTCTGTACCGCAACTGGGATTGAGAAGGCGGCAGTCTAGTAGTATGAGAAACTCTGTAGGACTATACGAATCAGCTCCATCCTAACTCCTATCGAAAGGCACTTCACCGCCCAGCAGTCTATCATCCTAGCTACCTTGTCTTCCAGTGGTTTAAATAGGACTTTGCTGATTTTATTTGACACCAATGGTAAACCTAGATATTTAACTGGGAGGTTCCCGATGCTAATACCAAAGCTACCAATCACCTCTGCAAAATTAGCATACGATTTAGACACAAAGGCTTCGCTTTTCTCTTTGCTCATCTTCAATCCAGATATGTCACCGAATCTTGCAAACATACTAGCTAGCTTCCTCACATGCTCCTTCACAGGTTTGATGAACAACATGATGTTGTCCACAAAAATCAGATAAGTAATAGGAACACTATTACCAATGTTATAGCTCTTCCAATCCCCTCTAAGCACTCCCCACTCTATCTCCAACGAAAGATATTCCATAATAATGGTGAAGAGATAAGCTGATAACAGATCCCCTTGCCTTAGACCTCTATTTGATTTGATCAACCCTGAGGGGACTCCATTAAGGAGGATGGAAAATGAGGGGGTGCATATGCAAGTTCTGATCCACCTCAGCAATGTGGCATTGAACCCCAAGCACGTCAAGGCATGCAGAAGGACCTCCCTATTCACCGAATCATAAGCTTTTACCAAGTCCAATTTTAAACATACCCTTTTAGGGTCTCCTTTCCTCTGGAATCCTTTGACTAATTCATACGCCAACAAAATATTATCGGTGATACTTCTACCCTTGATGAAGGCCGATTGGTTCGGTGAGATGAGCTTGTCCAAAACCACTTGCAGTCGGTTCGCTAGGATCTTAGAAATGACTTTGTAGATGCAGTTGCATAGTGAGATAGGGCGAAAATCCTTGAAAGAGTTAGCATTCTTCATCTTGGGGATGAGGATGATAAAGGTGTGATTCAGAGAGGGTACCATTTGGCATGTACGGGAGAAGCAATCCACAACTTTCCAAATATCCTCTCCGACTATGCTCCAATACTTCGGTAGGGAATGGAAATTTAGTCCATCCGGTCCAGGGGCTTTATCTCCATTGGAATGCTTGATGACAATCTCCCGTTCATCCCTCAGAATAGGAAGACTAATCCACTTCGCCGCTTCAGAAGTGAGTATTTTCCTGAACACAATTTCAATTATGCATCTTGATGAGCTATATGACCATCTTGAGTCGATGGAATATGTTGATATGTAGCTAGGAAGCCATATTCCATCAAGATTCACAGTTTAACTATGCATCATGTTTAACGAACACATACAACTGATCTGGTTTGTATCCAAAAGAGGTGGATCACAAAGGCATAACATGGAAGGTTTACAAGACGAAATCAACCATTGAGTTCTCGTATGATAGATTACGGAAGTTTTACACTTACCTCGAGGGGGATGCTGCAACAAATATCATTACATTGGAAAACAAGATCGCAATGAGATGTATCGTCATATACCATTAAAACCTTGGTTGGCGTCGGGGTGATTGTGCGCGGCGGCGTCCTTCAATTGTCGTGAGGAGATCGACTCCTGTACAAGCTGAAATGTGGGCCTTAAGAGGGGCTTTTGTATAATTGGTTCGGTGGTCTTCCAGCAAGGTTGTGTTGTTGACAGACGCCACACTTGCCAGATGTTACAAAAATTGCTTTTGATAAGAGAATGGAAAAACCGATTTTTGTGTTTAGTCCCATATTACCCAAAGGGAGAACCTTTAATGCTTTTTTAAGAGAACTTCCTTCATTGTGCTTTGTAGCTTTCCAAGAGCTAAGCCATAGCCCACCACACACGCGCGCGCACCGAGTCGGGCTGGGCACGGACTCGGGCCGAGGCCGCGACTCGCAAGCCGCGTGGACGCTTTATGAGGCTGAGTTAAGTTCGTTGAACCTGGACCTCTGCACTGTCGCATGCAACCGTTACACCTGACAGAGCAGTAAATGCTCTTCAGTGCGGAAGGCATTGCTTCATGCGATGGGCTATAAGTATGGGAACGTTACGGCTAAGGACCTCTATATAAGAGAGGTCCAGTGAAGCCGGATAAGACACCAAAAGCCAGAGCTCTCTCCACTCTCTCTGCTTCTTTCTTTCTCGTTCGTGATTCAGTTGCTGTCTGGAGTACGTTGAGAGTCCCAAAGGGGTTCCCTTTGGTTCTGAAGAGGAGTCCAATCGTTGTACCTTGGGGAGCGTTTGTCGGAGGCCTTGAAGCACCTACCTAAGAGATGAAATAGCTTTCAGGGCATTGTGCTAGCACAAGCCTCGACTACTGCTAAGCCTACCTTTTCTCATTCCCTCTCTTCCCCTTTTTCCATATCTGTAGAAGGCCTTAGGATCCAACCTAAACCGTGTTTGATTGTTGTGTCAACCTTTGCATGCTAACCCCTCAACCTTAGTTCTACTGTTTTCTACACTAGATTTGTAACATCTTTATGCAATTGCTAGTTATCTTTTGCATGTCATATCCCAACACCAGATCGATATGCTTTGGTGCTCCAAATGGGTTGTTCGGTGGATACTTGTTTGATTGCTCTCAAGTGTCTGTGTAATTGGCAATTGTTGACTGCGATCCAAGTGCAATGGATTCCACAGTTTCCATGCATTGCAGATAGTGCAGCTCACTGGCTAGCCTTTGTTACTCTCAGTAAGGTGCATGGGGTTTTTTTGGGAGGATGCTTTCTCAGATGAACTCGTAGCCCTGATTAGGAAAGATTTCACGGCCATAATGTAATGTCCACCGTCTTCAATACCCGGAAAAAAAAAAAAAAACTTTGGTTGGCCTCCAAAGTTTGTGCTTGGCGGAGTAGATCTTCATGTGCCTGGTCCTCCATAGGGTGGTGCTAATGAAGTCATGATTAGTGGATGAGATGCAAATTCAATAAAGAGGAAGATTTCCCCCCTTTCAGCCCTAGGGTTAGGGTTTCCAGTGCTAGAGATCTTGGCCTCCTCAGCCGCCGGGGCTTGGGGATGAGCGGTTTCAGGGGGTGGGATCTGGCCCCCTTCCCTTCCCTATAGATAGGGGCTTTTGTCCCTCAGCCAATCTATTGTGTTCGTTGCGGATGACTCAGAAGGTGCCCCCCTGCTCAATCAACGACATGTGCTCGGCATCGGGGCCAGATCTGCTGTCGGGTGCAGTGGGATGGTCGGATTTGGCCCCGACATCGATGTTCTCCGCCGGTGGATGTCCAGTCCGCCTCCTCTGGACGACACGTGGTTCCTGGCAGTGTGGCCGAGGTAGTGGCTCGAAGGCAGTTTGGCCACAACTTCTTTGACTCCTTTCTGGTTAGCTGAGTTGCTGGATCTGGCGATGGAATGCCTTTTTGGTTCGTTTGCTTAGTTTTTTTGTGTGTTTTTTGTAGAGATGTGGTTGTTTTCTGTTTCTCCGCTAGTGTGTGTCTGTGTGCGCTGGTGTGGTGCTTTCTTCGGCCGTCGATGGCCTGGGTTTCCGTCGACGGTAGCGGTTGTTGCCGGTTTGTTGTTGTTCTACTTGTGCCAAGCTGTGGTGACTCCCGGAGATCTTTGGATCTTCCCCTTTCCATGTATCCTTGATCCATGAGATGTATGCACCAAAAAAATAATAATAATAATAAAAAGGAAGGTTAAAGAGTATATTTGAGAAGAAAACAATATTACCAACTTATATATTTTCAATATTTAGTTAGATTGACTAATAAAACCTAAAATTCTTCCATTGAACCCTAGCCAATCGTTCACCCATCTTTCCCAATAACCCTAAATTTTGTACAATCCACTATATTACATCACCAAAACCCTAACAACCTTGGGTATCGCTGGACCCTTGCCTTTACGCTTAGAACCCACACTTATCCATGGATTAGAGGCCAATGGATCATGCAAGGAAACTGACGAAACTACAGAAGCTGCCCCTACCTCATAATGCCGCACCGTATTCCCAGTTGGCACCCAATGCTTCCGATGTGGCATGGCTGGAACCCCTTGTTTTTTCCAACTGGAGGCAATCTTGGGATGGGCCAAACAAGCATCCTCATGATGGTCAAACGATTGGCAAGCTCTACACCGAATAGACTTCCAATCATACGTAACAGCTTGCATGGATAAAAAGGTACCTGCATCGTTGTGAGCCTCCACTTCATTCCGTAGTGCCTCCTCAACATTGATTTCTATGCAAATTCTTGCATAGTTCATTTTTCCCCCTTCTTTATGAGCTACCGCTGCAGCCGTGGGAGCATCCATTCCCAATGGGATGCCCAACACACTCCCCATCCTACTGAGCGCATCAAAAGACCATAATTTGTCCGGAAGGTTCGGAAATCTGACCCACACAGGGATGCGAGAAATCATTGCCCTATCATACGTGATATCACTAGCCCACTTTTTAAGGACCAAAGGACGTCCTTGAAAGTTCCATGGCCCTCCGGCTAAAATTCTAACATAGTCTTCCACTTCCGCAAACTTAAACAGAAAAATCCCGTTTTCCCGGGAAAACATCTCCATTCCCCCCTTCGGCTGCCAAAGCCTCATCACCGTGGCTTTAAGATGGGGGAAAAAAGGTCTTTTTCCCAATACAAATCCCACTAGCGAATTAGCCCAATTACTTTCTGTCTTTGCAATTTCTACCTGTGAGCAGATCGCTATTTTCTTGCCATCTATCACTGTTGGTTCAATGTACTTGAGCTTGCATTCATCAGAAGACAAAGCAAAAGAGTTCAAGGGACCCCAGGCATTGCCCGTAGCCCTCAATCCATTTCCTGCATGCTGTCTTCTATCAAGCATAACATCAAACACCTGGCGTGCACCTGGGCTCACTGAAACACTGGCAGGATCTGAAACAGTCCCGCCTGCAAGAGCATCAGGAATTTGAACAGGCATTCCCGCACTACCCTCATTGCCACCACCAGCAACTGCAGTGTTACGAAGGCCTGCACCTCCAGCAACTGCAGTGTTACGAAGGCCTGCACCTCCAGCAACTGCAGTGTTGCGAAGGCCAGGCATTCCATCGAACACCTTATCATCATCAAGTGCTACTGCAACCTTGTTGTTTCCATTACCCTTCCCTGCAGATTCCATGGAACGAGGGCTGTGAAGAGAGTATTGCAAGGCCGGGAAATCATCCAAACCACCCCCAATATGACTCGGGTCCACCTCAGATAAAGCACCAACTGCAGCACACCCATCTTTGAAATCTGATAGAACTGCAGCCCGTTCTATAGAGACAGAACTAGTCGCCGACCCATCAGCTCCAGATCTGGAACCTGCTGCTCCAAGCCCAACAGAGCTGGATCCCGAAACACCATTGCCAACAGTCTTAGGCCTCAAATCATCATTGTCAACAGAAAATCCTGACCCACTGTCATCAACAAAATGGGAACCCAAATCAGCAACACCCGAAAGTCTTAAGCCCGTTCCACCAAGGCCAGGTCCATCTCCCCTGCGATCCCGAGCTGAAGAGGGAGAAGACGAGTACGAACCTCTTCCTCGCCTCTGGGCAAACGGATTACTACCTGCTGAGATGAAATCCTCCAATCTGGGAGCTCGAGGAGGACGGAACGCAGCCTGATCCACCAGCCAAGCCTCCTCTACGACGTTCTCTTGATCCCCATCACGAGGACTAAGAGGAGAGGAGTCCCCCAAGAGGGGATCCCCCATGCTCAAGGCCTTTCACCCTACGCGTCTCAATGGGGATGTTGCCTTACCCCCTCAACGGACTGCCAAGGGAGGATCCCAGGCTGCGGCTAAGGCAGATGGTGAAGATGTTATTGTGAGTGACAATGGTGCTGTAGCTGCTGTTATTTCTGATGCCCAGGCTGCGGCTGATGCTAGCACAGCTAAGGCTACTGCTTTAGCTGATGTTACATTGTCTGTGGGAGATGCGGTGGAGGAGGTAGTTCTTAGTGGTGTTGATGATGCTGCAAATGCTACCAACGCTGAATGTTTTGCAGCTGTAGCAGAGGTGGAAGATACTGTAACGCCTGATGGTGCGAGAGTTGGTGGCTGTGCTGCAGCTGGTGTTACGCTAACAGGGTCTGGTGTTACACGAGGGGATCCGGTTGCGCTTGAGGCTGAAGCTAGGACCCCTGAGGATGATGTTACACGAGGAGTTACTGATGTAACGTTCTCTGGAGGTACTGCAGTTGCTAGTGTTACAACTGCTAGTGCTGCAGTTGATGAGGAGCATCAACAAGTCCTCAAGAACATCTAAGGAGTCAACATCGGTGGGGAAGACCATGGGATTTCGATTCCAGCAGGGGCCCTACCCTCAGATAATGGGGTTGCACAAGTTGGAGGATTAGTGGAGGGGGGACTTGCTCGCCGCAGTCCAAGACTAGCTAACCGAGGATCGGACACGATTGAAGCCAGGGCTTCGCTCCGGGCCAAATCTCGAGCACTTGAATCTAACTTGCACCGCCGACCACCACGGCCTAGGATCTTACTCATTCAGGATCTCAAGGAATAGTTGTCTAATCTTAATGGAGAGGACTTGGGCCTACCCATCAACCTGCTGGAGGACAGAACCATCCTTGATTTAGCTTCGGCTGTCGGCTTCTCCATCAAGGAGAAAGACTCAGGATCGCTCCTAGCTCTATTCCGTGATATGGAAAGATCGAGGGCTTCTGAGCCTTAGGTCTTTCGGCTTGTTGTTTTTTCTTGCTTGTTGTGCAGGGCAGTTTTGTTAGCCCGTGTTGGAAGGGGGTACACCTTGGGTGACGATGCCTCTTAACCGCTAGGGGTGGAGGCCCTCTGTTTTTGTAACGGTATCCTATCTTAGTTCATAATGACTTCTGGTTGGGGTCCGCCAAACCCTCCCTCCTGAGAGGAGGGGTTCTCAAAAAAAAAAAAAAAACCCTAACAACCAGTAGACGCCTTGCCGACGACTTCTGTCTTACGACATCGAGCCCGTATGGGATTTGGGTGTTGTCCTTGGTGCGGCGAAGCTGAGGAAAATGTGGCTCATTTTCTGGGATTGCAAGAAGACTCATGAGTATTGGCTGGCGATGGAATAGCGTACAGGTCTTGATTTTTATGCTTTCTATGTATTACGGCCGGGATCCCGGGATGTGAGGCGTGGTACCACTAGGGGTGGCAATGGGTCGGGTCGTGTCGGGTTCGTGTCGTGTCTAGTCGGGTTCGTGTCCAAAATCCCCAGACCCGGACCCGACCCGTTTAACTAATCGTGTCTAGATCCTAAACCCGTACCCGACCCACTAATAAACAGGTAGACCCGATAAGACCCGGTAAGACCCGTTTATCACCCGGGACTCTGCAGTTGACCCGATCCGACCCAATCCGACTCGACCCGACCGGACCCGAAAGACCCGCTGGTATTATATATTATAGTATCGGATTACGGGTAGACCCGACCCGACCCGACCCGACACGACCCGTTGAATACTAAACGGGTCTTCCCGGGTCTATCGTGTCCAGACCCTAAACCCGGACCTGACCCGTTTATTAAACGGGTCTATTGTGTCGACCCGTTTACGACCCGAACCTGTTTAGCCCTGACCCAGACCCACTAACTTCTTGTCGGGTCTGCCGTGTCGGGTCCGAAATTGCCAGCCCTAGGTACCACTCCTGTTCCATGAGAAGTGTTGGTAGCGGCGAGGTGGCTATGGTGGAAGGCCAGGTGTGACAAAATAGTTAGACAGAGTGAGATACATTGTATGTTAGTTGCAGCTCATGCTTATTACATGGTTATATAATTCATCGCCACGGCGACGAGCAGAAGGGTGGTTCGGGGAGGCCTAAAAGGGGTGCAGTACTACTGTCATCCACGGGACGGTTGTGTGCTGCGGGGACTTTCCGATGTAGGGTTGATTCCTTCCTCATGGCGGAATTGAGGGCTATTAATGCGGCATTGAACGAGCTAGCGCCATCAGCTTTAGCAGGTGGTGGTGTTTACAGATGCTACTTGTGCTAGGGATGCTTTGATCCTGGGTCGTGGGGTACCCATGGCTCTGTGTCCTATTGTTGGGTCGTGTATGAGGGTCTAGGGATTTCTTCAGGAGGTCTCGATTCAATGGGTGCACAGGTCGGCTAATAGTGTATCTCATTGGATGGCTCAAGAGACTAGGGGTAGGGGGCAGGATATGTATTGGGAATCGGATTTCCCTCAGGTAATGTCTGCCCTCGTGCACGAGGACCTACAGGTCTTTTGGTGACAAGAGTCTATCGTACCAAAAAAAAAAAAATTCACATGAAGGCCTGAAATAGGATTCGGTGAATCGTTGGAGTGGGGTCTAACCAACACGTAAAACTAAATTAATTATAATAAAAAAAATTAATAGATTTTTACTTTTGAGTAGGATCAATTGATCCCACTCAAATTGACCCCACTCACCCATATGTAGCGCCACCCATGAATCTATTATTGGGATTACAGCATGATTTTAGAGGCATGGAAGGGGATGTTAACAACAAATGGATGGCCTTACTAAGAGCGCAACTCTTCTACATGGTATGTATTGTTAGGGGTGGCAATCCTTGACCCAATCTACCAACCCGACCCGAAGTTAGCGGGTTTGGGTTTGGGTTTGGTCTAAACGGATTTGGGTCATGAACTGGTTGACCCAGCTGAATCGTTGATTAAACGGGTTGGTTTATACTTATAGTCCGATTGATCCGACTTGGTCCGTTTACCAAATGGGTCGTGTCATCCAACCCAACCTGATCAAACCCAGTCGGTTTATATGGGTTCTGTTGAGCCAACTCGACCTGACCCATTTAATAAACGACTTATACGGGTCAGATCAGGTCAACCCGTTTATTAGGCAAGTCGGGTTTGAATTTAAGTTTTTAACCCGTTTATTAAACACGTCGGGCTCGATTGGATGTTTTGCCCTTATACCTATGTCTCAACCCGACCCGACCCATTGCCACCCCTATGTATTGCCGAAGTGATGTTTAAAGCAGCTCTTTATTTATTTCACTTTTTGTAATATTGCAACATTCACACAAGAATATCTTTTCAGCCATACAATCATAACAAAACTTCTGTAACTATAACTTAAAAGCTATAAGCACTTGTTTTGGGTTGGCTGCATGGTTCAAAATATCGGTCGGTACGTATCATGTACTATGTACCAGTCCACATTGGTTTCAAATCAGACTCAAAAATTTTCGTTTGTACCTGCCAATGCACCGATCAGTCCTAGATAACAGATACATATCAGCACATACCGGTCGATGCGCCCATGGGTTCAGTTTTTGTGGGTTTTTAGAGCTCTCGGCTTGTAGGAAGTTGGGACAGGGGGGATTTATGGTTTCCGAGACGATTTCAACCCGATTTCGACGAATTTTGAGTCATGAATCGAAGTTGGAAATTCTTCTAAAACTTTGAAAAAAATATTTTTTAGTAGAAAGGTACATTTTTTCCAATTTCCTCCATGTATATCATATAAAATGTCGGTTGAGTTTGTATATAGTCTTTAAACACTTTCAAAGGTTAGATCTATATTCTTTGGAGGATCTTTGCCTCTAGAATCGAAATTCACCAAATTCGACTAATAAGTTCATACAAATTTGTGGATTTTGATATCTGACTTTCAACAAATTGGTTCCATTGCATTCTATTGCAAGTTGTTTAATGTTTATTTCAAAATTATTCAAGTTATTAGACTCGAGCTTTGGAAAACCCAAGAATGTGAATGATGGGTTCATACTAGCAAGGTACACAAAATAAAAATATATGACAAAATTCTGTAAAAATATTTTATTTTTTTTAAATACCGAAATACTATATATCACAATATTTCAAAAAAAAATTATTTTTTCAGGGTGTCGAAATGATTGTCAAAATCGATTCTTTGAACCTTGCATATGAGTTCTGGGATATCTAATATTTGAGTTGAATACTTGAATTCACTCAAATGGTCATAAAATGGGCTGGTAAACCATGTTTGATCTACTTTAAAATTTTGAGATCCAACTTATTTGGATCATATTTTTTAATATTTATTTTCAGACTACCTAAAAAAAATATTAATTTTTTGATTATTTTAATGAAGCGAAAATTCTCTTTCTTTATGGTTATAGGAGCAATGGTTGAGAGGTTAATCCCGAATGGGCACATACGGGACCCCAATTGCAAATGTTCATAACAAAATCAAGTAAAATTATTGTGAGAAGGTCATAAATAGGGGGCATCACAAGACTGAAGTAGCATTTGGCACACTAAATAGGCCAAGTAATTATATGAAATGAGGTGCAAACTGAAGTAAAGAAGGAAATGAAGGCACTATTAGCTATCTCAAAAGGAAAGAAGGTAGTCCAAAAAAACAAAATAAGAGAGGTGTTTGACTCATCTAACTTTGACCATTATCAATATACCTTCGTCTATCGGCTTCTCTAGCAAGGGAACGGGTTCAAAATCCTTTCTAGCTCAGATCCGTGAGTTGGAAAGGTCGAGAGCTTCGAAGTCTTGAGACCCAAGGGCCTTTAGTTCTTCTTGTTAGAGCTTCTGTGCTTTTCGAATTAGGCCGTGTTTGCTAGGGTTTTCTTTTGGTTGTTTGGTGCCTCTTAGGCACAGTTTGTACATTCTTACTTTAATAAACTGGTAGGGGTTAACTCAGATCCAGAGTTGGCTGCGGCTATGAGTCTTGATCTATGCACCATTGATACAGTGTAACTACAACATGCGGCGACGCAGAGAGGAGAAATCTTCGAGCCTACCCGCTCATCTAGAGGTGATGGGTCATGTGGTGGGGGTTGGGGGGGCTTAACTAAATCGTGATGAGTGTACAATGTGTTTGTGATCGTGATGTCGTGCAGAAGATGCTACAGCCTTCTCAAAGAGCACATGTAGTAGGCCCTGTTGGAAATATAACCGTTCTATACTAACAAATTTAGGAATTAATCAAATTCTTAAGATTAAAAATTGATTAGCAAATATTATTTTAGCAAACAAGGACAAATCAAAAAATTCTTTTAGAAATGGTTTGCCAAGGCAGAGCGGGTTCTATGGAACCGTCATTCACCTTGCCGAACTTTTCTAAAAGTGATATATATATAAATATATATATATATATATATATATAATTCTAAATATTATTTATCGCTATTTAGGTTTTGAATTAGATGCAAATTGTTTTTATGGATTAAATAATAGCAAAGAAATGAAGTTAGAAATTCTGGCCTGATAGTCGAAGCACGCTAGGCGTTGTCCCAAGAAACTTATTGCCCCCCCTCGTGCGGGTCTCGTGGCAATGGTTCTCGGAGATACGACGACCCCGGTCAGGCGACCTCCTTCTCGTCGGCACGGCTCCAAGAAGGCTTTGCGAACCTCGATTGACTTACAGGAACCCAGCGACACTAAATAAAACCGATAGAAGAAATCTCTCCGAAAATGAAGAAGTGGAATCGCAGCACTTCTTCTTGACCAAAATATGAGAAAGAAATAGCACAGAGTTTTTAGAGTGGAAGATAATATTTTTCTATGTCAAAGCATTGGTCTCAAGTGGCTTTTATAGGCTTTTCCCAAGGTTTTACCGTTGGGCAGCCATAAGTGGCCATCAAGCCGTTGGATAGCCATAAGTGACCATCAAGCCGTTGGGCATTTGATGCATGGGTTACCGTTTGAGCTCATGTGACCGTTGGATTAAAATCCAACGTATTCTCAAAGGCCTTGATGTTACCGTTTGGGCCCATGTGACCGTTTGATAACATCAAAGGCTTTGATGTTACCAACGGTCAAAAGGGCAAGGGTTGAGGACAGCTGTACTGCAGAGCAGTACTGCAGCAGCTCAGAGGATTTAATGTTTTTAAAACATTTCACCAACAATCCCCCACATGTTTTAAAAACATCAAAAATTAAATTCAAATAAATAAAGACTTTTGCTGGATTCCTTATACTACGCAGTAGGTGTAGGTACCTTCCGGTTTGAACCTCCACTTAGTACAATTGTATACATCCGTGAGGACTTGGTGGACTGCGCCTTGAACCAGCCTCATTTATCGGGCTTCTACAGGTTGTACACGTAGTACAGTTTTCGATGGTTCTAAGCGGGTTGCGCTATTAATGGCCTTGCGCAGATATCTTTTCGTGTATGTTTCTAGGGAGCAGCCCTGGTCCCAGAGTTGCGGCCTCACAACGACATACATATAGGTAAGTCCTAATAGGGGTGTGAGCAAGGCGACACCCCGCCTCATGGGTCTTGGACTTATTAAGAGTTTTAAACTCATCCTACCCCTTGCTTTTAATAAGCACTGACGTCATAGGGACGGGAGCATTATTCAGTGCTCCTCATTTTCAATCACTACTACAGTTTGTTTCTACCCATTGAACCTCCGTGAGGTTGGGTTCCCACTGCGGTGATTTTTCTTATGGGCTTAATCCCATCCCCCTCGACGATTCTAAGACCACTGTCCTAGAAAGGCCCTTAGTTAGATGATCCGCTAAATTCTTTTCGGATCTAACAAAGTCTAGGGCAATTATTTGATTTTTCATTTTATATCTGAGAGATCTATGTCTCACTTTCATATGTCGATTTATTTTTACATCAGCATTCTCTTGATTACATTTATCAATAGCTGATCGACAATCACAATGGATAGATATAGCCGGTAAAGGCTTTTCTATCAATGGGATCTCATATAGGAGATCTCGAAGCCATTCTGCTTCTGTGCTAGTGGTATCTAGCGCTATCATTTCCGATTCCATGGTACTCCTAGCTATAACGGTCTGTTTGGTGGATTTCCAAGATATGGCTCCACCTCCTAGTAAGAATACAAACCCGGTTGTTGACTTAATATCTATCGAGTCACTAATCCAGTTGGCATCAGAGTATCCCTCTAATACAGCTGGATATCCACTATAGTGGAGACCGTATGATATGGTTCCCTTAAGGTATCTAAAGACTCTTTCTAACGCATTCCAATGGGACAAATTCGGGTTAGACGTATAACGACTAAGTCTATTTACCGCGTAAGCGATATCGGGTCGAGTATAGTTTGCTAAAAAACCTAGCGATCCTATGATCTGAGCATACTCGCTCTGTAGTCTAGGAAGTCCAGTATTCTTTGTCAGATGGGTATTTGGATCATATGGTGTAGATACCGGTTGGCAATCGGGATCGTAAAATTTCCTAAGAATTTTTTCTACATAGTGGGATTGGGATAACACTAAACCATTGTCCTTTCTAATGATCTTAGTGTTCAAAATAACGTCGGCTTGTCCTAGACCTTTCATGTCGAAGTTTTGGGACAAAAAATGTTTGATATCATTTACGATTTGTATGTTTGAACCGAATATTAAAATATCGTCAACATACAAACATAAGATGACAACATTATTATCATCTACTTTATGGTATACACATTCATCCGTTGAATTGATATCAAATCCATAGGATAAGATAACTTCATCGAATTTCTTGTGCCATTGTTTTGGGGCTTGTTTAAGTCCATAGAGGGATCGAATTAACTTACACACCTTTCCCTCTTGTCCAGGTGCAGTGAATCCCTCGGGTTGGTCCATGTATATTTCCTCATTAAGGTCGCCATTCAAGAAAGCAGTCTTAACATCCATTTGATGTATGACTAGCTTATAGATTGAAGCTAAGGCGATGAGGATCCTAATCGTGGTTATCCTAGCGACAGGTGAGTAGACATCAAAGTAATCTACTCCAGGTTTTTGGGTAAAGCCCTTGGCTACAAGTCGTGCCTTAAATTTATCTATGGTACCGTCGGGTCTAAGCTTTTTCTTAAACACCCATTTACATCCTATGGTTTTACAACCAGGAGGTAAATTGGTGAGTTCCCAGGTATGGTTTTGAAGTATGGATTGGATCTCGTTATCTATGGCTTCTTTCCAAAAAGGTGAGTCTATGGACTTCATTGCATCTGTATAGGTGGAGGGAGAGTTCTCCACCAAAAGTGCATAGAAGTCATCAAAGACTTTCTCTACACGGGCACGTTTACTCTTCCTAAGTTCGGTTTGGGTTACCGGTTCAGTCTGGTCTTCAGGTTCTAATTGGACTTCAGGTTCGATATTAGTAACCTGATTAGAACTGGAGGCCTGGTTACTGGTATTAATCCTAGTGTTGATCCTAGTCTTATAAGGGAAGATATTTTCGAAGTATGAGGCATCTCTAGCTTCGATTATGGTGTTATTGGCTATTTCGCTTATTTCAGAGTTAAACACTAAAAAACGATTAGCGTTATTATCTGAAGCGTAGCCAATAAAGATGGCATCTACAGTCTTAGGTCCTATCTTCTTCCTTTTGTTATCGGGGATTTTTACCTTAGCTAGGCACCCCCACACTTTTAGGTATTCTAAGTTAGGTTTTCTATGTTTCCATATTTCGTATGGGGTCAAGTCATTGTGTTTAAAGGGAATACGGTTAAGGATAAAACAAGCCGTCATTAGGGCTTCCCCCCATAAGTTCTCTGGCGCTCCAGAGCTGAGTAACATGGAATTGACCATGTTCATTAGGGTCCTGTTTTTCCTCTCCGCTACACCGTTGGATTGGGGAGTGTAAGGAGCTGTGACTTCATGGAGTATTCCATAGTCATCACAGTATTCACTTAACTCATTTGAGGTGTACTCCCCTCCTCGGTCTGACCTAAGGATCTTAATGGTTTCATCTAATTGGTTCTCAACCAGAGCTCTGTAAATTTTAAATTTACTGAGAACTTCATCCTTAGTTTTAATAAGGTATAGGTGGCAATATTTTGAAGCGTCATCTATAAACGTTACAAAATATCTATTGCCACCTCTCGAGGTTCTCCCAGAATCACAGACATCGCTGTGAATTAATTCAAGTATATGGGAGTCTCGATCGATGGTTTTAAAAGATTTCTTAGGTTGTTTGGCTTCTACACATATCTCGCACTTATCGAGATTCCTAGTATCGGATTTAGGGATAATGTTTAAGGTCATGAGTTTCTTAATAGAATTATAGTTCACATGACCTAGTCTTTGGTGCCAAGTGACCGAAGACTCAACATTCAGAATTGTAGAAGAAGGATTATAAACATTCAATTTAAATAATCCATCACACAGAAATCCTTTTCCAATAAAATTTGTTCCTTTAGTTATTACAACTTTATTGGACTCGAATACAAGCTTATACCCATGTTGTACTAACAAGGACCCACTAATAAGATTTCTCCTAATCTCCGGAACGTGATGGACTCCGCGCAGGGTCAGGGTCTTCTCCGACGTCAGCTTCAGGTCGATCCGTCCTATCCCTAGCACACGGGCCTCAGCATTGTTCCCCATGCTTACAGCTCCTCCACTTGAGACCTGATAGGTGGAAAACAAAGATTGATCAGAGCAAACATGGATGTTAGCTCCTGTGTCAATCCACCAATCAAATGCTTGAAAGGTCATGTTAACTTCAGGGGTGAAGAGAACAGACCTGAAAGCGGTCCCAGAAGAGCCAGCTCCAGAGGTCACCATGTTGACTTGGGAGCCGGGTGGCATTTGACCATTCCTTCTTGGATTTGGAGGTGGTGCTGTCTTCTTGTAGAAGCATTGGTTGGCCATGTGGTTGGTCCGACCGCAGACATAGCAGCAGCGCACTCCTTCCTTCTTTTGGTCCTTGGGATGGTTTGGGTTATGGTTGCTATGGTAGGGCTTCTTGGTATATGGCTTAGGCTTAGGGTGGAAGGGTTTCTTCTGGAACTTGTGTCTAGGTTTTTGGAATGGCTTAGAAGGTTGACTCTCTATGTTGTTGACCTTGGGTTTGGATTCAGAGGATCCCTTTTCCCTGAGCCTATGTTGCTCCTCAATTCTAATAGAGTTTAGAACTTGAGTTAGGGTTAGGTCACCTTGGGTGTGACTTAGGTGCTTAGAGAACTCAGACCAAGAAGTAGGTAGTTTATCTATAAGGCAGGCTATTTGAAAGGTTTCATCAAGAGTGGAACCATTTGTCTTCAGGTGTTGGACTAGGTTCTCAAACTCATGAATCTGATCATTCATGGGTTTGGAGTCAACCATTTTGAAGCTGTTGAAGTCAGACGCTTTGAAGCGTTTTACTCCAGCATCATCTAGGCCATACTTACGCTCTAGGGTATCCCATAAGTCCTTAGGGTTTTGAATGGTATAGTAGATATCATATAGCCTATCAGATAAGGCCCCTAGGATCCTATGAAGGCCATGGTAGTTGATTTCTTCTGGAGTCCTAGTGGGAATGCCAGAAGTTGATTCAGGTTCAGGTTGTGAAGTGGAGGCTCGGGTACGACGAGTTTGGCTAGACCCATTGGATACTCCTGGTGCGGTTTCACCTATGGCTGACAATAACCCAAGTGTGGTTAGCCAGAATCGCATCTGGTTTTGCCACCTCTTGAAGTTAGACCCGTCAAACTTCTCGGGTTTGGCACTAAGGGTTTCACGGTTTGGTGATGTCATTTCGGACCAAAGTAAGGAGTTGAAATCTGATAATTGAAAAAACAAGAGTTTTGTCAATTTTAAAGCAAACTGTATAGATTTGACTTTCAGAAGTCCAAATGAAACTTCCAAATCCTAACGGCCAGATGGGCTCCAGGTAGGAGGTGGAGCACTAGGCTCGCTTAAATACCAAGCTACCTTGGGCAATTTAATGCCGGTTTGACAAGCCTTTCTAGACACCGTAGGCAGTGGAATATTCCAATGACGACTTTTAGTCTTTTCTATAATCTATGCTTCTAATTAACCTTGTAAATAATAATTTTGCAACTAGTAACTAGTAGCAACTAATAGATAGCACGGAGTAATATCTAATAGATGATCACGTAGGCTAACAGATGATTAGTGAGCACGTTACAAATAAAATAACTTATGAACGATTAAGTTATAACAATAAGTTTCTTGGATTGTTGGAAATATAACCGTTCTATACTAACAAATTTAGGAATTAATCAAATTCTTAAGATTAAAAATTGATTAGCAAATATTATTTTAGCAAACAAGGACAAATCACAAAATTCTTTTAGAAATGGTTTGCCAAGGCAGAGCGGGTTCTATGGAACCGTCATTCACCTTGCCGAACTTTTCTAAAAGTGATATATATATAAATATATATATATATATATATATATATATAATTCTAAATATTATTTATCGCTATTTAGGTTTTGAATTAGATGCAAATTGTTTTTATGGATTAAATAATAGCAAAGAAATGAAGTTAGAAATTCTGGCCTGATAGTCGAAGCACGCTAGGCGTTGTCCCAAGAAACTTATTGCCCCCCCTCGTGCGGGTCTCGTGGCAATGGTTCTCGGAGATACGACGACCCCGGTCAGGCGACCTCCTTCTCGTCGGCACGGCTCCAAGAAGGCTTTGCGAACCTCGATTGACTTACAGGAACCCAGCGACACTAAATAAAACCGATAGAAGAAATCTCTCCGAAAATGAAGAAGTGGAATCGCAGCACTTCTTCTTGACCAAAATATGAGAAAGAAATAGCACAGAGTTTTTAGAGTGGAAGATAATATTTTTCTATGTCAAAGCATTGGTCTCAAGTGGCTTTTATAGGCTTTTCCCAAGGTTTTACCGTTGGGCAGCCATAAGTGGCCATCAAGCCGTTGGATAGCCATAAGTGACCATCAAGCCGTTGGGCATTTGATGCATGGGTTACCGTTTGAGCTCATGTGACCGTTGGATTAAAATCCAACGTATTCTCAAAGGCCTTGATGTTACCGTTTGGGCCCATGTGACCGTTTGATAACATCAAAGGCTTTGATGTTACCAACGGTCAAAAGGGCAAGGGTTGAGGACAACTGTACTGCAGAGCAGTACTGCAGCATCTCAGAGGATTTAATGTTTTTAAAACATTTCACCAACAGGCCCTACAGACTCTTATGCCCATAGGAGATCGATAGTCAGCCACCCATGCAGGTTCTTTGTGCACAATAGTGGCAATGCGTGATCCTGAGCTTAAAGCCAATATAACATATGATATTGGGGCATACATGTCTGTTGAAGAAGAGTGCAAGGAGACACTTGATTGGATTGCTACTTTCGATAATGATTGCACATACTATGGAGTTAAAGGCGCACCTAAGCTCACCAGGTTGCTCAAGGCTTAAGCATGGTGCCTCATCTAAGGAGCACCTAGGACCCATGAGGTATAGGTGCGCCTACCTGCACGCAGGCCAAGCGTGCCTAGGGCGCCCGGTTTAACACCAAGATTTTTTTTCTTTTTTCTTTTCGTTCTTTGATTGTTTTCCTCCCCACTTCTTCTCTAAAACCCTAAGAGCCCCCTTAAACATCCTACCCTTCAAAACTCTTGATTTGGTGAAAGTCTAAGCTTATCTTGAAACCTAGATTTGATTCAGTTAATCTCCAATTTGGGTTCATCCCCAAACACAGCAACAGTGCTTTCGACAATGTGAGGACAAAGCTTAAAATACATTTTACCCACGACAAATGCTAGACATGTTATTGTATGTTCTTAGCATCAATTTCTAATTTTATGGACTTGTTGTTTTAAGCCATTGACCTATATATTTCGGCTATAGACTCTGTCGGTAATTCACAGGAGGCTTCAGTTGATGTTATGCTTATACTATTTGCAGATATTTTATCCTCTTTATCAATTTTTATATCGGGATTTTTATCTTGCTTTGCTTAAATACCTTTATAAATATTAACTTTAATGTGGTGAGAGGGAAAATGGGTTGGGACGACGGCCGGGGGGGGGGGGGGGGGGGGGGGGTTAGATCCCATTAAAAAATAGAAAACTATAGTCAAAAGATCATGCTTGCATCCGAGCCTAGGCGCGCTTAGGCAAAGGCGCACCCCCTATGCCTGAGCTTTTAACTACTAGGTCAATTATTTTTGTCACCTTGTGTAGCTCGTTGCCTAGACCAGATGTTTGAAGGTATAGGCAAAGGCCTAAGGTTGCTAAGGTTATTGAAAGGGCCAAAAATAACTTACCACTTTTTCATATATAACCACAGTTGGGGTTAATGCTTTGACAAAGAGGCTCATAGATGGCCATGAACTCCAGCATTCCAGCAAAAGGGTAGATGTAGTCTAGATTGTTCAGCAAAATAAGTTATGGAAGAAGGCTCAAGAGGTGTTTCAAGTCCTAGAGGCCTTTATTAATGTCTTGTGCATAGTTGACGGTGATGGAAAACTTATTAAAGTTTAGATATATATACACGAGGCCATGGACTTAGCGAAACGGTCCATTCAAGCCAACTACAGCCTACCGGTACTGTGAAGAACCCAAACCCTTGGATACCAACCCTCTCACCAAATCGGATTGTAAGGAGAGATCCAAGACGGGTATATAAGCGGCTCATCACCCGCTCCCATTACCGATGTGAGACTAACCCGTGTGAGGCATGACCATCTCATTAGCCCCCCTCACACGGGACACGTGTGGGAAGGGCACAATCGGGAGGAGCTCTCGGAGCGAGGTCTGGCTCTGATATCATGTGAAGAACCAAGACCCTTGGATATCCACATGTGGGCATTGAAATTAGCCCACGGATTAAACCCGGCCCGCACACAACGGCCCGCATACAAACTTGGCCCACACACAATGGCCCACATGCGAAACATTGGTCCATACACAATGGCTCGCATGCAAACTTGACCCAGACATAACGACCCGCA
Source organism: Chamaelirium japonicum (assembly GCA_947650365.1). NCBI lineage: Eukaryota > Viridiplantae > Streptophyta > Magnoliopsida > Liliales > Melanthiaceae > Chamaelirium > Chamaelirium japonicum. The sequence goes on from OX393553.1 coordinate 57,754,690, forward strand.
TGCGAAACATTGGCCAGTGCATGAGACTCGGTTTGGACACATCAAATCGCAAAGAAAAGACCTGGACCCGACTTGAGTGCACCCAAGCAAACGGGGCCCACTCGAAATTGGGGCCATCGGCCCTCTTTTTGAAAACCGAGCCCCCCTTATGGGAAGGTGTGGCCGGCCACAAGGGGGAGGAAAAAAAAGAAAAGAAAAGAAAAAAAAGAAACCGTTTCATGCGAGGAGAGGTAGCTTGGACGGCTATGCCAACCGTAGATCCACACCGATCTCTTGATTCAATGAACAAGATAAATCATCATGTCGCCATCGATTTGAATGCGCAAAGATGGTTCATATCTCAAAAGATTGAGTTATAACTTGCCCATAACCACCTCTACAAAAAGAAAAAAGATCGATGTTATTTTTACCAAAAAAGGAAGACAAATCTCGTTGGTTATAGGAAGGAGATATTCAAGGGATGTACTAAATTGCAACCATATCTCTCTCTATCCCCCTTTGCTTATAAATAGAAGGGGTGAGGGATGGTATCAAGCAATGTTATCAGACCCGGACTGGACATTGACCCGGTCTAGAACCCGGGCCACGGGTCTCTGGTTCAACCGTCGGGTCAATTGGTTGAACAGGTGATATATTTAAATAAATAAATAAAATATATTAATATTAAAAATAGATCTAACGGTCGAGATCAGGCAGCTGGCTGCACTCACTTCACTCTCTCCCAACTCTCTCACTGATCGAGCTCGATCAGTGAGAGAGTTGGGGAGAGAGAAGTGAGTGCAGCCTGTGCAGGTGAGGTGTCCCCCGGGTAAAGGAGAGAGAGAGAGAGAGAGAGGAATCTGTTGAGAGAGAAAGAGATGGGGTTAGAGAGAGAGCGCATGAAAGAGAGAAAGAAAGAGAGAGAAAGAGAGAGAATCCAGTAGAGAGAGAAAGAGGATGCAGAGAGAGGAAAATAGAGAATCCTGTAGAGAGAGAGAAAGAGGATGCAGGAGAGAAAGAGAGAGAGAGAGAGAGAGAGAGAGAGAGAGAGAGGAGGAGGAGGTTGGAGAGAGTGAGTGAGAGTACAGGTGGGGTTCTAGGTGAGTTAATGGGTTCGGGTTCACCGGAGGAGGGGAAGGTAAAGGAGGTGGAAGGGTTGTGAAGGAGGTGGACAGGGTATTGTTGGAGGTTGGCCAGAGGTCGGGAAGAAAGCAGGGTTGGCTCGGGGTCGGGATGGGGTGCAGGTGAGAGTGAGAGAGAGAGAGTGAGAGAAAGGGAGAGAGAGAGTGAGCTGTAAAGAGAGAAAGAGAAGATGGAGGCGATCGGGGTGATCGTGAGGTGCAGGTGGGGTGGGCCGGTTTTTAAGTTTTAATTGGGCCGGGTCACACGGGTTTACACACAACCGGCCGATTCACTCGGGTTTTACCGGTTCTTTAGTGTTTCCGATCCGATCTATCAACCAAACCGGCCGAGGGTCCGGGTCACCGGTTCACCAGTCCGACCGTCCGGTCCGGTCCGATTCTGATAACACTGGTATCAAGGGTCGAAGAAGCCATCAAAAAACAAAGCTAGAGGTGTGGAGGCTCTGAAGATGAGGAGGCTCCAATGCTCGAGGCCAAAGTTGGAGAAGAGAGGCTCTAAAGACGAGGAGGCTCCAAAACTCGATGACCCAAGACTTCATGAGGCTAATACGAGCGCATACCGATGAAACAACTTAGACCACACAAGTTATCATCTATGTGAAGACCTTGTACAAGAAGATCAAAGCTTCAACTCCTTACATGAAAAAGAAAGCTTAGAAAAGAAGGCTCGGAGTCAGCATCACCCCGTCATCTCCAACAATCTTCATCAGCTCCGAAGACGCCAATAGCAAAGGCCAGAGAAGAAGATCGAAATCGGCATCACCCTGTCGTCTCCAATAATCTTCATCAACTCCGAAGAATCCAAAAGTAAAGACTGGAGAAGAAGATCGAAGTCGGTATCTCCTCGTCGTTTTCAACAAAGCCCCGACTCCTCACACGAAGAGGAAAGCTTGGAGAAGAAGGCCCGAAGTCGGTGTTACACCCGTCGTCTTCATCAACAAAAGCCGACTCTACAACCATCGCATGAAAATCGATGCTACATCAACCGTCTTCATCAATAAAAGCCAACGTTACAATCGTTGCACGGAGATCGGTGCTACACCCGCCGTTTTCAAAAGAAACATTCAACTCTGAAATTGCTAAAGAATCTCGGAGAAGAAGGGAAGCCGAAGCCGACGTCACAACCGTTGTTGACAAAGTTCCATCCCCAGAAGAAAGAAGCCGGAAGAATAAAAAAGCCTTGGAGACGTAGTTATCACCGTTTGAGGAGAAGATCAAGCCAAAGCAAAGCACAGGTAAAGCCCGCGCCAAAACAACGTATATGACAAAGCCAACGAACTACGACAAACACGAGCAAAAGCATCGCACGTTCTAGCCAATACAACACGAAGTTCGAAAGAACTAAAGCACCGTAAGTCTCCCGTCTACGTTCAAGCATAAGCACCAAAGCACCGCAAAAGCCAGAGCCACGCCAAAGCTAAAGTCGACGCCAAAAGCATGATTGATGCCGCGAAGCAATGATCAATGATACTGAGATCTAGCAAGAATTGAGAGACGCGAAAATCTAGTAAATGACACCGAAATCCTCATAGCCAAGAAAGCACGAAGCACAAAAGAGATAAAAACAAAGGCCAAAACTACTCAACCTCTCAAGAAATCTGAAACCTTGTAAAGGCCTTTGTCCTGGTCAACCCCTCCAACGCTCTCGCACGAAGTAACGTAGAGAAGCAGATCAAAGGGATCCTATAGAGAATCTCTCCCACAATCTCATGATCAAATCTTCGCTACACCTAGCTCACCACCCCAAGTCCCCGGGTCCCGACTCTGTAATCTTCGTGTGCGCAATAAAGATAACCCGAATCTTTTTTCACGCATACACCACCTCCTCACAAAACCGGCTTGTAAGGGGAGGTCCAAGACGAGTATATATGCAACTCATCACCCACTCCCATTATCGATGTGGGACTAACCCGTGTGAGGTATGACCATCTCAACATGTAATACAATAAGTACTGGGAGATCATTGACAAGGGGTGCATGGGACAACCAACTCCATCATGACTTGCATGCAACATGTATATTTTGGTTTTTATAGTTGATGTTTTATGCATTTAATTACTAGATGTATTTGATTATCTTCATATCGTTTTTTTTTAATCCCGAGACCACCCTCTCCACTCTCTCCGATCACCCATGGTAGAGCGGCAAGGGCTGGAGGCGGTGGCGTTTGCAAGCAGCGGTGCAGGAGGCGACGGCCGCGAGCGGCAGAGGTTAAGGCGGCAGTGGCGGCTGAGGTTTGGTTTAGGGTTCTTCCCATTGCCTCTAGATCTCTTTTAGGCCCGGCGGTGGCGGGGTAGGGTTCAGTTAGATCCAGCGGCTACGGGGTGGGGTTCGGTTAGGTCCGGTGGCGGCGGTGGCGGATGAGTGGTATCAGACCTAAATTCGAAGAAAGATGAGGGGCATTTTTGTCCACAGGGATCTAAGCTCAAATGGAAAGATTATCTGGACTGTAGCTCGAAACCATCTCCTAAGAATGACTTCTTGCTAATTCCCCCTAAAAAACCAAAGAAGAAGAAAGAGAGAGAGAGAGAGAATTAAAAATTACCATAACTTGCTATGTCCAAACAGGCACAAGGAGCCCTACACCCATTATTGCCTGTTTGAACCACTATTCCTTTCCTTTAAGTTGGGTTTAGACCAACTGAACCCATTGATTGTGAACCACACTCATTTAAGAACCCAGCTGAACAAAACCACCCTCAAACTACACCAAATCAGACCCAAACCCATCACGCTTAAAACCCACTCAAAATCCATTTTCACATTCGGATTCAATCCGATTTACGAAACAGGTCCATCTAGATTTATGCTTCGACTTGTTTGAGTCGTATCTTTTGATCCCATTGACCAAATTGGGCGAACCAAACACCAAATTAAGAAGGAATTTTCGAGCCCACTCCACTCATACCCTCTGTATTCCGATCTAGTAGGCCCAACTATAGAAGAATTATAGATTTACTCTTGGATGCATGCCTTCATCAAGTGGGTATCATACCAATCTGACGTCATGTCCAAACATAGCGTCTGTCTGATCCACTTCATCTTTCTCCTTAAAACTAACCGCCTCATGACTTTAACTATGGCAACCATGCCCCATATTTGACGAAAGGTTATTCCTATATTTTTTAACAATCAATGTATTTCCAACATGTCTTCCCTCTCCTGTTGCGGAACCAACTCTCTAGATACACAAGATCATTAAAGATTGCAATTAATAATTTTAAATTATAATTTAACAAAGGTTTTTTGCTTGAAATTGAGATTTAATGATGATGTAATATCAGAATTTTAAATTGCAAGCCTATAGATCAAGCAGATTTAAAATAATTAAATAGAGATTGTTTGGGAAGATATGACTTCCCGCAGGATTAGGTTGGATCTTTTATTAATTTGATTCGTTAATAGCATGTGAAGGTTTGAATCATAATTGAAAGTAAATTTGATCAGACAAACATATGGGCAAGTAATCGGATGCATGAACGAAAGATGCGGGCAGGTGGCCAGGTTGCATAGACTGTACGTCGAAATCACACAAATAGAGAGAGAGAGAGAGAGAGAGAGAGAGAGAGACGATTGGAGGGAGATAGATAAGATCAGGTGATGCGGGAGCAACTGGACCGTCCACAAGTTTTGATGCTCCAGTGGACCACCCTTGTCATTCGGCACACCCAACATACATCTTGAGACTAAATAAAATATAATTTTAGATTTAATAATTTCTAAAATAATATTTTTAAAATAAACTATTAAATTCAGAATAAAATAATTATTATGAATACTTACCTCAAACCAAACAAAATAAGTTAGATCTGTTATTCTGAATACTTACCTCAAACCAACTAAATACACTAGATACTTCGAAGCAAATGAAACCTATTTGCACATTTTTAATAGAAAAATGATTTGTGTCATACCGTTATATAGGCCCCTGGTAGTCCCCTGCATGTGGCCTTCACCCAGCACAATATTTGTTAGAAGCCACAAAGATGTTTGATTACAAATGCTCATATTATCCCTTTATTGAACCCATTTATAAACCCAAATGTGCTATCAAAATTTTTTAAATGATTCAAGAATGAGCTGACAGTTTTTTGGAAAGTTGTATTTTTTATTTTTAAAAATCCATAAATTTTTATATACTTATCAAAATTTTAAAAAATTTATATTTTTGGAATCTACTAATCGAGCTCTACAAAACTAGACCCATTGTCATTATAAAATTCTCAACAAAAAAAAAAACCTGGTTACAAAAGTGACCAAAATTGAGTAATATTTTAATGAATTAGTGACATTTACTGATAGTTATAAATAACCGAAAAATATCACTTTTGAAAACAAATTACCACGTAAACTGACTAAATATTATTTTTTAAAATCAAATGTCACGTAAATTGACAGTTATAAAATTAATACACTTTTATCGACAGTTTGTGCCCGGTAAAGTACCTATTGATTTTTTAAATATTAGTTTTACTTGATATTTGCTTTCGAAAGTGACATTCAGTCAATTTCACTTTTCAAATTCAAATGTCACGTAAATTGATAGTTGTAAAATTAAGAAACACTATTATCAACAGTTTGTGTTCGATAGAGTATCTTTCGATTTTTTTAATGTTAGTTTTACATAACATTTGCTTTTGAAAGTAACATTTAGTCAGTTTACGTGAAATCAATATTTTAAAAGTGCCATAATTGAGATATTTATAACTATCAGTAAATATCACTTAATTCGATAAATGTTACGTAATTATAGGGTAGTCTTGTATCCGAATTTTTTTCTTAGATTTTCATAGGCAACATGGGTCTATTTTTGTAGAGCTCCATGAGTAGATTCCAAAAATACAAATTTAATAAAATTTTGATATGTATACAAAAAGTTCTAGATTTTTTTAAATGAAAAACTTAATTTTTCAAAAAATATTATTTAAAAAATCTGATAGACATGGGAGCTGACCAACTTGATGCTTGTCATGTATAGTAGTTGTTGTTAAGGGCAATTTAGTCAAGGCTGAGGACCAGCTGCTCATTAAATAAGGCATTGGAAAGTGAATATCTTCCCTGCTACCCAATAGAATTTCTAAAGTATAGGGGCAAAACCAAGGCAACAGGCTATCAATGAGAGCGGTTGAGACAATAGATTGTTATAGGGAGCGGCTGAGATGACCGTTGGATGGCTGCTGGTATCAGCCAATAGAAAGGGTTGATATGACCATTTGACTCCAGCTAAGCCCAAATACATTGCTTTATAGCCCAAAAAGAAGTCGCAACCCATAAAACTCTATTTAAAGCCCGAAGCCCGTTCATGTCCATGCGGCTTGCGAGACCTGACCCGGCATGGCTCGTGTGCTCATGTGGTGTGTGAGGCCATGAACCTATCTAATCTTTACCATCCTCTTGGAGGGACTACCTTTTATAAATACACTACTTATTTCTCCCCTTATTAATATAGGATTAAACTTAGGAGAGTTTGTAAAAGAAGGGTTGAGCATAAGGTTTGAACCCTTGACTTGTACTAAAAAAGAAAACGCTTATTATGTGCACCTCAATAGCCACTTGGCTGACTTATTTTATTTATTAAAAGGAGTATATAATAAAGTTTTATATTATACCTAACACATCCAACATATTTTTGAGGGAAATATCCAACATGTTAATCTTAAATTATATAGTGATAATAAAAATGATTTGAGAGTTATGTTTATGCATTTTGAGAACATGTTTGCTTTGGATCTGTTTATAAGTAGTCTCTCTCGATTACGTACCATAACACGATTTTATTTATTTGTGTATACTTAACAACAAAATTCTTATTTTTTTTAAAGCCAAGACCAAGTTTACAAGTAGTGTATTACAGCCTTCCATTGCACCCATCCCTGACCGATGAATCGCACGTCGCCCCGACCGACATGCAAAGGGACCCTGTGATCGAACAAAAGCTTCGGGTTGAATAGCAGTGCTTATATCTTTTACTTCGAATTCTTTGCTACAACAGAGAGAGCCTTACTTCTTGCAAATCAGGTTGGAAGTCTATATTATGTATTCATCATAATGTTGATTTCTAGCTCATAAAGATATTGGTAAAATATATGTTTGTTAGTAAAGTGTAAGATGAGTATTTTTAATTATGATCTTTTATTAAAAAATTTGAGTTTTGAATTGGTTTTAGGTTTTGAACCATACACAAGAGTTTTGAATCGACACTTTTCTCCATCCGGTACTCTTCTCATCCATGGTTTTTGATAGGGTTTTGAATTGGGTTTTTAATTTTTTACAGGCTTTATTCATTTGATGATGTTTAAACTGCTCATTTTTAATCTTTGGTTCTTTGGGGTGGGATCGGAGGCCTGCCTTGGGACGATGGTGTTCTAACTGGGGTTAGATCGATCTCTTGGTCAAGGTGATGGGCATTGCAAACACAACACCTAACAAGCTTGCTTCCTTTGCTAGGTTCAAATTAGAGATTATTGTATGTTATACTTTGGTAGTTGCTGTCATCAAATGAGTCCCTTCATTTTCAGGTCATGCATTGCTTGCTAGTGGAATGGATAAGAGGGCATTCCTCTTCCATGACATTCACATTCGAAACCATTCAAATGGGAATAGGATCCGAACCATGCTTAACCGACAAGCCGGATCCGAAATACGGAATATTTCATATTCAAGGCGATGTTTGAGCTCATATTAGCTAAAAATATAAAACTATTAATTAGAGCATCATTTGTTTTGCAAAGTGTTGATTACTTGATTGTTAGAAGAGAAATGCTATTCAGTCTCCTATCATCTATGTTGTGTTAAGAAACCTTCAGCCATAAACTTTTGGATATTTTTTTCAAATACTATAATACCAAATTCATTAATGTTCTCTTTGTGCTTGGGAGGGAGGGTTTTTTTTTTTTAGGTTTTTAAGATTAGTTTTTTGTATGAGATTTTTGAATATCATGTTTGTATTTGCCTTCATCACTAAGCCATTTGATGAGCATAAGGCAATGGTGCCCACATCCATCCATCCATCCATATGTGGTCGAACCACATCGATTTGATGGCACAAGGTCGTTTTTTTAAGTGTTTGAATCCAACTCAAGGTAGATGGGACATGATTTGATGATTCTGGTTATTACAACATTCGCCCCAAACACCCAAGATATTGTCCGTTTTGCCCGTGTTTGCACGAGAACTTCTCAGGAGGTAACCCATTCAATTACTACTCTTGCCCAAGCATGCTTAACTACGGAATTCTTACAAAATCTGTTGTGACGTATGGTTTTAAAACCTGTCTTTTATATTTGGGAGGAAAATTATATAAGTAGCTAATGATCTCCTTCTCTTTAGGTGATGTGGGGCTAACTTGTGGTCTGGATACCTCACTTCATCCATCTTGGCATTATAGTCTTAGGAGTCTTGGCTATTGACTATTGGCTCTTGGTCGTCACAATCCACCCCTCTTAAGGGCTACACGTCCACGTATAGGGTTAGACCCCTCCCATCACAAGAAAAACCGGCATTGATACTATTTTGTAACATTCGCCAAAAACACACAATATATTTTCAACTTTGCTCATGCTCGCACAAGAACTTCTCAGAAGCTCACCCATCCTAATATTACTCTTGCCCGAGCATATTTAACTACGGAGTTCTTACAGAATCCATAGCAGAGCACGGTTTAAAAACACGTCTTTTATATTTAGGAGGAAAAATTATATAAGTAGCTAATGATCTCATCTCCAAGTAATATAAGGCTAACTCATGACCTTGGACACCTCACCTCACCTCATCCATCTTGGCTTCACAATCTCAAGAGTCTTGGCTATTGGCTTTTGGTTGTCACAGTTATGATATGGTGAGAAATGAAGAGAGAGAAAGAGAGCAGCCCTCTTTATGTGTAATTTCTTTTTTGTAGATCATTGCAATGCTATTTAACCATCCAGTTTCCCACCCGATTCGAGCCATCTTGATATGGCACATGATAGCAATTTTCCCTTTACCTGTAGTTGGAGTTGAGTGTGACTCACTTTTGTGGGCTAGGTGCAAGGGTCGATCGTGATCAGGCATCATATCCAGATGGCATGATCCATGGAAGATTGGATGACTAAATAGCTTGAGTTGTCTATTTGGTGGATACAATGTTGATCCACCACATCAAATCTAAAATCTTTTTCTATATATTGAAGTAGATTCACGAGACAGTTTGAATAACGTGAGGGTCTTCATCGATGGGTGATTCTGTCGGACGGTTGTGTCTAATGTGGGTGCCCTCACCGAATGCGAGCGCCCATGCTGAATGTGGGCACCTTCACATAATGTGGGCACCTACACCTTCATCGAATGTGGATGCCCCCGTCGAATGTTCGTACGTACAAGCACGTGCATTATTAGTCTCTTACAATTCCATCTTTTGCGGTGGATCTTTTATAACATATTAGTTGTGTCGGGACCAATAAACTCTTATTAATTGGACATAATGCTATGTCCCAAAAAAAAAAAAATTGAAAACACTATTCACTCCCATAAGTCCTTTCTTTTACGTAGAATGATGTGTCGTGATCACAGACGTCCATTGCATCCAGACCGGACCGATGAATTGCACTCAGACCCGGGGAAAAATTTTCAGCACAACCTTTGTACCATACAGCCACGGGCCCACCGGGATCCAAGAGACATGAGGTAGTGGCCCCCGGCACTCGGAACGCGCTGATTAGATCTGGGGGCAACGGGCCCCGCGATTGTATGGTACGACGGTTGTCCTGAAAATTTTCCCGGGTTCGGTAAAAGCTGTCGGTAGGAGCAGCATTTTCTCAAAAAAATAATAATAAACAATCATTCAACCAATCGGTATAAGTAGGCATTCAAGCCACTGTGTCTGCAAAGCTGGGGCCCACATCCGATTCAGCCGATCAGTGCTTCCCGCCACAGCATCTTGAGTGCCGTGATCGGGATGGGTCATATCGTTGAGTCGAATTTTTGAGTGACATAAGCGTCGCACAATTATAGGATTCTGACACCATGTCCCGTACTTAAATATAGATTTTCTCCGCATCTGTTGTCCTTCTTTGCGCGCTACATTTCCAGGGTTGTGACTTCGGGAGCCTCCCATCTGATCCTCTTTACCACCCAAATCCCCAAAATTAGGAACCCTAATTCCCAAAAGAAATCATAAAAAAGGTAAGATTTTATCTCGAAATCCTTGCGTAAATCTGAATTTCGTCGGGATTTCTGTTGAATCGCCCGTTTTTGATTCCCCCTTCTGTGAAAAGTTCCGTGTTTTGATGCGAATTCTGCTGTAAATCTGCTAGGTTTACCCTATCCTGATAGATTGAGGCATGGATTTGGGGGAATTCTCTAAATCTAAGCCGGAGGAGTGGGACGGCGAGAAGATGACTGAAACCCTTGAAAAAACAGCAAATCTCAACGACATTGAGGTCGGTATCAATGGAGATGCTGGCCATGATCCAATTGGAACAGGGAGCGGCGAAACAGTCGGAGTAGAGCTCGAGGACGAAACCCCAACGGAGAATGGGGGTGGAATAGATGTAGAGCATGCGGGGAGATCGCCTTCTAACTCTATCGAATCTGCAGCTTCTAAGGCGGATACGTCGAAGCTGAGCCCGGCGAAGGGATACGGGTTGAAGAAATGGCGGAGGATACGGAGAAATTCCAGTAAGGACGGCGTCGCCGGCGCCGATCCCGGTCTGATTCTGAAGCGCAGGTTCTCGCTCGCCGAGTCCGTGAAGGCCCGTGACTGGCACAAGCAGAAGGGCCATGCCGAGGGTGAGGGCTCGGTTGCTTCTATGGATTCGAGGAATGCTGCAGTTGCTCCACATGCGGTTGCTTCCGGGGCATTGGACTCGGAGATTGGACTGCTGGTGGCCAGCAGCGGCTTTTCGGTTGGTGCGGATTCTGATAACAGCGAGGAGCGCAGCAGCAAGTCGTCGACGGCTGCAAGCGCTCCCAGAATGAGGCACGAAGCAGCCGGATTTGGGAGGGAGAGAAGCCGGGCGAGGGGTTTTGCTGGACGAGGATCGGGGCATGCCGTACAGTTGAGGGGTCAACGAGGGAGAGGAGGTGGAGTCGATACGAGTAAGAAGTTTAGAGGGGATCGGCTTAGATTCGAGAAGGAGAATTCACATTCCAGCAGTGAGTCTGACCTGCGGAGCTCGAATGTGGCGTTCACTAGGTGGGGCAGTGTAGTTGGAAGTAATGGAAAGCAGAGGGAGAGGTATTTAAATGACGATGGAGAGCATAGTGATGAAGCTCAGGCATGTGATGAAGTCCGGTCTGGTTACTACAAAGAGAACGGAGGGGTTGGAGATTCATCGAGGGAAGATTTAGATGCCGATCCGCTGGAGGAAGGGAATATTGGAAAGCACGAGAATTATCAATCACACACAGATCTTGATCCTTTCGCCGAGTCAATCATTCTGCTCCATGATGCCCAGGAAGCACTTGAAAAAGGTACAAGCTTTCCTTTTTTTTCCCTACTCTTTCGCTTTATATGCTACTTGGATGTAACCATAATCTGTCTCTTTCATTCTTTTTTATGCCCTTGCAAATATAAACTAATGTTATTATTCTAGATTATTGCCTTTTAAGGAAAATCTTCAGATAGACATTTTATACTATGCTCTGGTTGCGACTAGAATCATAAGTAAAATGCAGTGCTTGTTATTTGTTTCCTATCCTCATGGTGCTTTAGTTAGAAAGTTATAAATTGAATGCTGCTTGACGCACAAAAGAGGGATTCTTATCCGATGGTGGTTACTATATCTGTAATCTAGGTCGATGCTATATAAATTTTGTTCTAGTTGTGTCATCATTACAACTATAATAGTTTGAAATTTGTTGCACTGCTTGCTTATTACATGCTTCTTCAGTTTTCTATGGAAATTTCCTTTTCTCTCCACATAATTCTTACTATATTTTAATTGAACATGAAGATGGTTAATTTGAAAGTTCAATTTTTTTTTTTGCATGTCACGTCTTTTAAACATGATGGAAACATGTCAACATTGAAGCATAGTGTGCCTTCAAAACCAAGGTTTTAGGTATCTTTCCAACCCTCTGGGGATCAGTTTTGGCGGTTTCGATGGTTTCAGCAGTTTAGATAAGGATTTTGATGGTTTCGGTTTCATATTTCTTTAAAAAATAAAAAAGAAAAAATTCTAAAAAATAGGAAGAAAATAGAAATTAATATAAGTTAGAAAAAATTATAGGCGGTACTTTATAGTATATTATATAATTTGGTAAGAATCAACGAGGTTTCAAATGTATAACTATGTAATATGTACCAATTGCTGGCAACTTGGTATGAAAAACATTCTTCATATGAAAATGTCATATACAAAATACAAATGGCATATACAATAACATTAGTAACAAATATATGCATGCAAGTATGGTTGTTAGTATTTTACGATACACGGTACGATTCGATACGGTACGGGACAAAAACGATAAGATACGGACATGCGTATCGTTTTCACCGTATCATACGATATACAATATGACATGTACGATACATGATACGGTATACGATATGGTAAAAGTGAGGGATTTTGGGTAAGGTTTATTTTGAAACTTCTAAAATGGTTTTTTTTTATCTTAAGTTCTGAAAGGACTATACACGTTCGTCCGAGTTAAATTTTTTTTTTTTACATCCCTTCTAATCTTGGATGAAGAGAGAAGGTATCCTCTGTTACATGAGACCCTGAATATGATTTTTCACATCCTCATTGGGAACATTAATAATCACAGGCATTGACTCAGAAGTAGGAATGCTATTTCCATTGTTGTACTCCACATTCGGGTATATCCGTTACTAAATCGATTTGGATCTTGTTCGAAAAGATACCTGTTGTGGTCTTGGAGGGTACAGACCTCTATCATACCATCGCTGGGATCGTGTTCGGTCAAGCTATTAAAGAATAAAACAAAAAAGAAACAAACGACACTGGCAAGAACATTTGCACGAGGTATTTTGGGCCTTGAGCATGGGGGTTTTGACATATTTTTCAGGGGTTTCACAAATCTTCATTGATTATTCTCCAGAGTTGTCAAAATCCAGTGTCATTTGTTTATACAATTTTCTAGAACTTTTTTTTTTTGTTTGGGGGGGGGAATACATATAACTTGTTTAGGTATTGAAGTGATTTGGAAAAAGTGTCATTAGAGACACACAAAGAGTTATTAAAGAAGGTAAAGTTCAGGTTTTATTTTTTGAGTGCCTCAAAATGTTAAGAAACTTTCCTATTTAATTCTTTTTCTTAAAATGATGGATAGAGGGTAGAAGAAATTTTTCGATGAAACAACTATATGGAAATATCATAGATCATACTTGCATATGGTTTATTTTTTATACATTTATACACATCATCCTTTTTGTATAGGCCAATGTTACGTTTGCTGGGAAATGAAAGGGAATGTATTACTCTTCTGCACTTAACTTTTCTTATTAAATGTTCTAGTATTTCTTATATATATATTTATATATATACAAATATAATTGTATCTTACGATACAATTATATTAATATATCTTACGATACGATACACGATACACAAAAAGGGTAAAGGATACACGATATGACAACCTTACATGCAGATATATATATGGGCTCATTGAAGATTTGAATTTTGAAATTTTGAATGAACCCATGCCTCTAAACATGTAGATCTCTACATATGTGTTATGTGTGAAGCCTGATAGCATTGAGGAGTACTTAGGCACGACGATTGTGCTCTATGCACATGTGCTTCGAATTTGTCGAGTTCGACTAGGAGGTGAGATATGGTTGCACACGATGGTGTGACACAACGGCATTACATATTTGTTGGAATACCCTAAATTTTTTATTAATAGTAATATTGCTATTGTTATTATTAATATTATCGTGTAACCAACAAGGTAGGACCACCTACATGCCAATCGATATTTTACGTTTCTTGGCATGCCCCTCTCATTCCAAGTTATCTAGTCCGGTTTTTGGCACTAACCTTAGTGGGTTGATGCTAAGTGACATCCAGTTGGAAAATTCTTATCAATCTTTCTTATATTCGTCCGCATCTTGATCGTATAAAGAGTTGAATGATAATGATGATGGTGATGATGGATAGGAGAAGTTTGATTTTACCAGACTGTCTTTATTTGCCGAGCATAAGGAGAAATTTGATTTTGGTCTTACCTTTCCAGTTTCCACAGAGATGGATATTCAATATCCTTTAAGAGTATCCTTACTATTGGGAAGAAGCATAATTTCGTTTTTCCTATCACGTTGCTAGATAATTTGTATCTACTTACTCCCATTCCTTCCAATCTGCATGAGCAATGTCGCACTAGGGGTATCCTTTTTTTTTAAAGGTAAAAAATCAAGACTGTTGCATCAGAGGCATTGCCGCTAATAGGTAATCTGATAGAAAGGGCTCCCCGATTCCTCAAGTCTTGTAAACTTTGCAACCTAAGCTCGGCTCATGAGAGGTATACGGCTTTGTCATACCCGCACATTCATCCACACAATCTCTACACAATTGAGGTTAAGGGTATTTCACCCCATTTTCACACGGCAAGAATGGTCCTATGGCCTTTTAGAACAAACAATTGGAGACTCTGTGGTATCTGGTTTCTTTGTAAATGAAGCACAAATTTAACCAATTTAAGGTGGGGTTTTTGTGTGTGTCTACATACTGTTGCTATGCTTAGATGGTCCATAGACTCCATACTACTGCTATTTAAGGTGGGGATGTGATGTGTTTTCGTACATCTATGTGTCTAACTTATAGATGGTCCATTCTAATATTATTTGAGGTGGGGATATGATGTGTTTTGGTACTTTTATGTGCCTGTGTGTCTTATATAAATTGATGGGAACTCGTACCCGATATCATCTTTTTGTTTTTTAACAAAACAGTGGTTTCCTCGTGTCTGTTTGCATCCATGCTAGGAAGGCAGTAAGGGCTAAGGAGAAGTTGCTTTTCATTGAATGTATGAACCAATTTGTTGGAACCAAATTCTTCTCAGCTAGGGGGATTGATGTGATCTTCAAATGTGGATCAATTGGTGAAGGTGGAAGGAGCGAAAGTTGGCTTTAAAAGATAAATTGCAAGGATAATTGTTGTAAACAAGCTCAAGAATTCTTAATTTTTTTTTTTGCTAAATAGTAGGTATTGAATGACTAATGGTTGCCATTTGGTGTTAATTTTTGCCATGCCAAAGTGTTTCAGTGGATTTCTTTATTTTACACCAACATTTATATTTTTTGAGGCCACCAGTAAAAAAAATTGATGTAGCTTAGAGCTACTTGGTGATCGAATTCTACTCTCTGCTGAATTCTGCATATAATACTTTATGAATTTTCTACACGAAGCTGCCTTTTGAAGTGGTTCATGGGGTCAACCCACACCAACCAATTGATTTGGTTCCTTTCCTTAATCAAGAGAATTATGAGGAAGCTCAACGACATGTCTCAGAGCAAGGAGCACGTCCATGGTTTGTGGAATTCAAGAAAATGAGTGATTGTAATGGCACGTTTGAGGCCTGAGCGGCTTCCAATGGGTGAAATATCAGAAATATACTCGCAAATTGCAAGACCTTGGAATGTTCTGGAGAAGCTGGGCCGTAATGCTATGTTCTGGAGCTTCTTGAAGATCTCAACATTATCCCTACTTCAAAAGTTGAGGATCTGACTCTCGACAATGGTTACCAAGATGACGAGTACTCGAAGGTGCACGCATTGTGACTGACATAAGGTCCCAAGTTCAGGTATCAAATTGAAGATGTTCTAGAACAAGTGGTATCCACCAAAGACTGCTTTTCGGAAATTACTTGTGGATGCACGCATGCACCATCCCATTTTCGACTACTTGTGGATTCTCGAAGATTTACACTCAAATGATTTCTAATCTTTATGGTTGGTACTGAGTTACTAACTCTTCGGAGCCGAGTTTTCTCAAGCAAAGAAGAACTGATGCATCTCAAGTCGGGTGTATGAAAAAAAGAGAGAAGGAAGAGGGGAGGTTCATACCTAGCTAAGAGGAGGGCAGCCAGACATCTGAAGGAAAGGAGGGAGCCAGACATTTAAAGGAAAGGAGGGACCAAGCAACAATAGAAAAGAGAGGAGAGTGCATCCGAACATCCAAAGGATCTCAAAAGAGGGGTTGACCATGCATTTTATACTTAAATGAGTCTATCTCACTTGGACTTCAAATCATGGTAGTGCTCAAGTTGACTTTATTTTGGGGACTATATCCATATAAAACCTACCAAATTAAGTTGTATTAGGAGTTTCAAACTCAAGGCTCTGAGTTTAATTTCAATTGGACTCGGAGTCTATGGGAAGCGAAAGGGGAAACCAACAACCTAGGCTAGAGAAGGAGGGCCACTCCCTAGGGAAGGTACTTTTGCTTGGATTGGTATTACAGCGCTAGTGAAAACACTAGTAGTAAGGGAAAACACTAGTAACAAGGCAAGTCGGTATGTATTGTTGTACTACAACTAGGGGCTTTTGGCCACCAAATCTCTTGTTTCTTGCAGATTTCCATGGTGAAATGCCCTGAGAGCTCCTTGCGATGCCCATAAAAGACTAAGGTGTTGCTCTGTAGCTACTCGCTAGAAGTGCGATATTATTTCGTATGTCCCTTTCCTTCATTGTAATTGTAGTTTGTTTGGTTTTTTTGTGTGTAAATAGTAGTTGATTCTCCTAAATCTTAGATTATCGTTCCCTCTAGTTCCATTTATAAGCCAAGTTCCAGTTTGAACCCTTATATAAACCATCGAAAGCCCAATAATCTGCTGCAGATAAATTCCAGCAACCCCAGATGTTTTATTTTCCCCCACAAATTATCAAATTCTTGCGAAACCCTTTTAGATCCCAATCCTCCTTGGCATAAGGTCATTTCTAGATTACTTTACAAGATCCATAAGGCATAAACACCTTCACGATGTAATTTTATATCAAACTCAGACCCGATCTTCTAAAATTCTAGAATTCATTTCGAGTCATCCAAATCCCTGATTCAACAAGTCCTTCCTGCACTAGATAAGATAAAATTGTGTATGCATGTCATTAATTTTGCCATATATATCTTCAAATTCTCTTGTTTGTGTCAATTTTCTGACTTTATTTTTATGACCTTGCACTAGATAAGATTCACCAAGTCCTTCCTGCACAAATAAAATTGTGTATGCGTGCCATCAATTTTCTGACTTTATTTTCATGACCTTGCCCTAGCTAATAGGATTGATCTCACATATTGATTGTTACTCTTTAATCTTTATTTGCATTCATTCCTATTAAATGCAAAATCCTTGTTTTGTTACAACTTACAAGCATCTTTTAGTCCTTTAACTGACTTCCTTTTAGTTTTAATGGGCCACCTACTTTTTTTATTTGGTTGTTTCACCCAAGTAAGGCTACTAATTGTCCCGTAACCAGACGTGGCCCGATTGAGCTTGACTTACCTTGCGCAGGGTTTTGGCCTAGTTCCAAAGCCAAAGGCTCGGCATTGGGCTTGCATTCTAATGCTTGAAAATTAAATGAGCATGGTCTGATCTTGTAAAAGTCTAGCACTAGCCTGACCTGTTTTAATCTTATACATATTATGAATCAATCTCTGCATGTCAATGCTAGAAGGGACCATAGGTTTTAGTGATCAAGTGGTTGTTCTTGATACTTTTATTTTACTGATCGATGTGGTTGTTCCTGGTACTTGTGTCAACCAATTTAGTAATTAGTAGTGGTCAAATAAAAAGGGTAGAAACCGGGGCAAGAAAGTCTTGTGTCGACCAATTTAGTAGTGGTCAAATAGAAAGGGAAGAAACTAGGACAAGAAAGTCAAAGGATTCTAGGGGGTTGGTTTAGGGATTTTATGGAGAAAGGATATGTTTCGAAGGGATTTAAGGATTAAGGGGTTGTTCTCAAAAACTTATGGATAATTGAAGCAAAATAGGGAGAGGTCTCTAGGATTGAAGGTTGGTTTGCCTGGCGTGAAAGTGATTTATGATTTAAATGATTAGTTGCAGGATTAGATGGAGTGTTAAGGAGGTTTTAAGGAGGATTTGAAGGAGGAATAGACAACATATCTCTTTGGATATATTATTTCTCCATCATTTTGGGTGTACATTATGAAAGATAGAAGGGAAGGGGCCGGAGGAGGGAAAATGACTTGGTGGCGCAGTCTGGTATTTGCACCTCTACGTCAGTTGTCCATCTGATGGATGCTTTAACATCTTTGGATCATTGACCTAGATGGAGCTAGACTACCATTGGAGGAAACTTCTCGGTTGTTCCTTTATGTCATGTAAAGTGGTGCCCAATCACTATCGTCACAAGCGATTCTTAAATCGATCACTCAATCTTGAGATGGGTCTTTAATCGAAGTGCCCAGCTTTGGGTCGTCTTCCCCTATGTTCCCAATGGTTGGATATGCAGGAAATTGCTCTCCATCTAGTGCATTGACAACTAATCTTCCTAACATTAAATCATAGGACATTCCCTTGTCAGATTTTTAACCCAAGGATCATAGGTCACCTGAACCTTAAAGATCACTCAATCTTGAGATGGGTCTTTAATCGAAGTGCCCAGCTTTGGGTCGTCTTCCCCTATGTTCCCAATGGTTGGATATGCAGGAAATTGCTCTCCATCTAGTGCATTGACAACTAATCTTCCTAACATTTTTCAACTATGTATAATTAGCGATCAATTGCCCCCCGGTTGGAAGACATTAAATCATAGGACATTCCCTTGTAAGATTTTTAACCCAAGGATCATAGGTCGCCTGAACCTTAAAGATCAGGCCTTTTGTCAATGAAGTGATCACCATTGAGTCATTGAAGGATTGTGGATTGTCCATCAGTTTAAGTTATCTCAGGTGCTCATCATAGGGCATTGCATTGTTGGATCTTCAACCTTAGGATCATATCCTTAACGATCACACCTTCCGTTGAGATGTTGTAATTGGGTTGTCCATGGATCGTGGATTGCTTATCAATTAAAGCTATCCTAGGAACTCATCAAACCAAGCTTCAAACTTCTTTCGAAGGGATCGAATTTGACATCAAACTCACCCTTCCCTTTTCTTGATTGTTATAAATTGTGCATCTTGAACTAGATCGATTTACCCTAATATTAAATCTATTGTAGCTTTGGGTGGGTGAGTGGGCTACACATGTCATGCATCTAAATTAATTCGTATATAGCAAAACCATAAGCATATAGCCTTATTCCATCTATTGAGGTTATTTATGAATTATTCTTTGCCAATCAATAGCAAATTAGGATTTATATATTTGATCTTTTTTTTTTCAATTGGCTATCAACATAACATCCATTTTAAACATTTTTCATTTGTGCTTGGACCTACATTGATGGTTTTGAAAGAATTTTAATTTAGGCATATTAAATGCTAGATATCGCTTAAATCCACAATCAACAGGGACTAAGAAAAAAGAAAAAGGCATTTACATATCTAATCCCCCAACAACATTTTTATGTAATGATAATACTATTAGGGGTGTGCATCGGTTTGAAACCAACCAATTTAGGCAAAACCCAAATCGATCCAACCTTGGCTGGTTCTGAGGATTTTCAATCCGATCCAAACCGAACTGAGATTGGAATCCAATCCGATCCAATCCAATTAAAGTCGTTTTGGATTGGATTGGATGATTGGTTTGGGCTTTGGCCCATATTTTTATTGGTTTTTTCCCCCTTCTATTAGGACCAGTTTCAACTTAAAACATAATAATTATTGTCAAATCATTAGGCTTAAATAAGATTTCTAATTGATTTTGAGTCATCCTACAATATAGCAAAGGTTGTTGGTAGCAAGGGTATACGAGGACGTATGGTATATTTAATAAAATACTATATGTATATACATATGTCGGTTCGGTTCGGTTCAGTTTAGGTCGGTTTTAAATTTACAAATCCATCAACCAAGCCAATCATGTCGGTTTTTAAAAGACCCAATCCAATCCGATCCATTGAGTGTGTCGAAACCGATCAAAATCAATCGGTTTGGTTTGGATCCTACGCACCCCTAAATACTATGAGACGAGACCCTTAAGGTTCTGTAATACATCCCAAAAATAGGTATTGTTTAGGTACCCTAGAAAATGTACTACAAACAAGATCGGTTGTTATGCCTCTAAAGATTTACTGCTAAGAATTAAAATAGGATGTTTAATATAGAGTAAAATGCATCTAGAATCAATGTTTTATAACTCACCGAGTCGACTCCACTCGATTGAATTTTGAGTCGACACAGCTGAAACTTAAACTGATCACTACTCAACTAGCGACTTGGTTGAATTGGGTGAATTAGACTGAGTCTCCGAGTCATACGACTCGACCCGAATAGTGACGGAGTATATTGCAGGTAAGATTTGATGATTGACTTGTGATTTTTTTTTTTTTTTGTGCTTTAGTTACAACCGACTTGATTTAATGTATGATAATTGATATCTCGTTTGATGATTGATTCCATATGGTGTGCCAAAATTCTTGGCAACACTATAGAGTAGTAATTAGAAACCTCATATCCATAGGTGTGTATATGTAAAATGACAATTTTAGATACATTAGTAATTTATATATAAATAGTTTTTTTGAGTTTTAGGGGTAACTAGGACGAGTTTTTGAGTTTACTAGGGAAGGTCTCGAGTTTTCACTTTTCATGTTTTAGAACACTATCTAGAATTTCTAAAATTTGCAAGAACAACCAAAATGACTGAAAAGCTAATTCTATGACTAAAAAATGACTTAAGTCCAGACTTGCAATAAGGACACAAACGAATATGTTTTTACATCATTTCCTTGGGCAAGGAATAGATTTTGCCAGAAGTCCTTATTGACTTTTTGGGCCCATTTCACACCCAGTCCGAGCAACCAGATGAGCTGATCAATCTTCGAAATAAAAACGTTTGGACACATCAGATGCACCTCGATCATCGGATTGAATGTAAAAAGGGTATTGGTGAGATGCACTTATCATGTTTGTGTAAGTACATATCAAATGCATCTCGACCGTTCGCTATTGTGTACGAATGCATCTTGACCATGGGATATAATGTATAAAGGGTATGGGTAAGATGCACATGTCGTGGTTTTGTGTAAACTGTAAAGTACATATCAGATGCATCGCGATCGTTCCATATTTTGTGCGGATCCATCTCGACTGTTGGATTGAATGTAAAAAAGGGTTTGGATGAGATGCACCTGTTGTAGCTGTATAAAGTACATATCAGACGGTTCATATGTACTTGGAGCAGCCCCCCTCGGGATCAAAAATCTTTCTGGAGCGTTGCCCGTGGGAACAGAAATTAGGGAGGGACTTAACGCTAAAGGCAGACATTGTTAGGAAATAACTGGACTTAACACCAATTTCCTAAAAAAAAATCTCAAAAAAAGTTTGAGTAATCAGAACTTTGACTTCATCTCAACTTAAACATGTGAGAGAAAACCTATGATCATGTCGTGGACTATAGGAACCAATGCTTTATGGAGTCAGGCTTTAGCTAATATGCATAAAAATTCTTCAACAATAAAGAAAAAACTATGAACCAATAAATCTGCTTAAGTGTAAGAATTCACACTGCAACTTTTCTCCCTCTCAAGCCAATTAAATACTAATAAGTAATTGACTACTTAAGTACAGGACCATAGACAACTATCTCCTACATCAATGTGTGAATTTTGCTGAAAGAAAAACCATAAGATGCATCATTAGATGCCCCGCATGAGAATGCACATGACAAACATTATATCATAGAACCCAAGGGTCTTCCTCTCTCCCTCTTCCCCTCCCCCCCCCCCCCCCCCCAACCCACCTACCCACACACACACACGCGTGCACACACCTAGGATAAAAAGAGGACTTCTGTTGGGTCCTCTTCCTTTTCACATTAGGTGTAGGCTTGCATGAGGCTAGCATCTCCATAAATTCCTAAGCAAGATTGGGGAGTATTTTAGATGACAGATTAAAAGCACTTACCATAGCAAGCTAAAATAGAAACCACCGAGCCTTATCCCGTCGCAAGAGGTCAATTCTGGAGCATAACCCATGGTAGTGAGTGTTCAGAGGGATTAAACAGAGGTTTCTTGACCGATTGTCATCTAGGCACCAGGAATTGTGCCAAGAATCTATATAAGAGTTGGCGTGGAGAGCTTTTTTGTGAGAAAACTTGCAAGTCATTTCTTTTTTTGTGGTGGTAGTCATGGTTTTGGGTTTTGTTGGGGTGGGTGGGTGTGTGTGTGTGGAGCCCAAGATTATTTTTCAGAACCTTTGGAGCAAATGGAGTCTTTTTACTTTTTAGTATCTTTGGCTAAAGCTTATTTGTTTATGTTCATCCCTATCACAAGGAGATGGAATGGACTTTACCTAGGATAAGAATGGAGTAGCTATTAAATCTTGGATTCCTATTTCTCTGGGTAATGGAAAGCAGCACTCGGACTATCTCACATGTTAAATAAAAGAAAAAGGATAGATTGATGACTACTGAATGCTTTACGTCCGAAAGTTGCACTCTACAATACTTCGCCTCTGGCCATTTAGTAGTTTTTCTGTATCTGAATAACGTTTAACTTGTTTTTATTAACCAGAACTAGATCATAACCCTCCACATTTCCATACTTAAATTGGATTACCATCTAGGTCCAAGGTATTGCCCCTTCATAGTCTAACATCTGACTTACTGCCCGCACTCGCCACATTCTTCATACATGTACTATGATCTAGATCACGAATCCTATTTTCCCTCCCTTTTGTGTGTCTACAAATAATTTTGCCCCTTCTTTAGTGTTTAATCTTATACAAAAGTTATCACCTGCATTATTAATTATTGTCATTGCTTCAAGCACACTAATTTATTGTCAAATAAAAGTGCAGTATAAGAAAATATTTTGACGGAGTCAGTGGTTATGGGCATATGGTCTTCAAAATGTTTCTCTGTAATGTTTCCCAAAAAAAAAGAAGAAAGAGAGAGGTCAGCGCTTGCGTATGTGCACAACTGTGTCAATAATATGGCAAAATTGTGTTGTTGCCTGCTGAAGATTATAAGTTGCGATGTCGTCTTTGCCAAATGGCGTGCATCAAGCACATTCAGGCTTTGCCCGGGTTTCTTACTAGTTGTACATTAATAACGGACACTGCTTGGTTACAAAATGATCTGTTCTTACTGTGATTCTCATCTTCAGAAATCCAGAAAATTGGGGAAATTGGGAAAGAGCCGGTGCTTGAAGACTCCAATGGGGAGCTCGAAGGAGAAGAAGGGGGTAGCCCTCCAGCCCCTGAAACCCATTTTCTTGAACAAACTCAAAAGATTGAGCATCTCAGGTGCCAACTGGAAGAAGCATCAGCGACCAGCGATGCCAAGGAATCAAAGGTGCTTGAGCTCGAAGCCATCATCGACAAAACCGTGAGCCCTGACGTACCGCCCCTCCAAGATGGCCACAAGGAGACTGGGCTCGAGCTCGAGGGCCTTTTCAAGAACAAGATCGAGGCGGAGATCCAGTACTTGATCGTGACGAGAGCGACGCAAAGCTTTGAAGTCCTGGCCGAAGATCAGATTGCTCTTTTTGAGGCGCAGAGGTCTCTGGTCGAGGACCAAGCACGGATGATGCTCAAGCTGAGGAATGCTGAAGACAAGGCCGGCGTGCTAATGAGACAAGCCGAGGAACTGGAAGCCCAGTGCAAAGAGCTGCTAGGGACCGAAGAGGCGTTGAAGCTGCAGAATAAGGTCGTCAAGTCCTCCATCTGTTGTTTTATCCAGCTGGTGGTGCTGTGTCTTGCCTTCTGGTGGTTCCTCAGCCAGCTGTTACCCCTCTCCGACGAGGTGGTGCCCACCTAGAACTGAGGGATGGGGCTGCTCTTATGTGTGCCATATGTTCTTAGAAGAAATTTTTGTGTGTGTAAGATGTTGTCAGGAAGACGTTGAGTTGCTCCTCTCCTGCTTAGTTTTGCTGTAAAATATTTAAATATCAGTTTTATTTTTTTTAGCTGATCACTTTTCTTCTGTTCCTTTAGCTCTCTGTACTTATTGTTTTTTGGGCTAATCTGAAAAACCTCCCATGAACTATGCACCTAATTTCACATTTGTCCCTCAACTTTTATTTTTGAACAGCTTGACCCCTACTCAAGGCTGGGTGCCAACAAAGAGTTTGTAGAGGAAGTAGTGGTAAAATTTCCAGAGCCTCTTGGGAGCTGATTGACCTGCAAGCATGCTAACTGGGGAATAGGCTAACCTGAAAACTGATGGGTTTTTTTTTTAGTTGGTTGACTTTTTGTTTCAAAGTCTTTTTTATGTTTAGTTTAGATTTTGGTAGGCCTCGCCATCGTAAAGTTAAGTTTCTAAGAGCATCTCTAACCCACTCGGCATCCCGCCAGCTATATTTGCCTAGTGTCTTTTCACTGGCTAGATATAGCCAGCCATCCGTGGGCCCATCGCAACAGTCCAAAAATTTTGAATCTAGAGAATTCTTCACATTGTCGCCCCCCCCCCCCCCCCCCCCCCCCCCCCGCGTTGCAATTGTCGTCCTCCTCTTTGCAACCTTCCCCGCCCCACCCCGCGGCCCCTGCCCAGCCGCCCTCCACCTCCTTTCTTTCTCCTCCTCTTCCTTCCTCCCATCTTTCTCGTGTTAGAACCTAAGCGGCTGGCCGTCCTCCCCTTCGTTCTTTGTCCTCCTCCTCTCCCACCTCCTCCTTCCTCAATTTTTCTCGCACTTAAACCCTAGCCGCTGGCCGACGTCGGTGGAAGCCCGCCGATGCTATGTCGGTGACTGTCCGCCGAAGTTGCGATAGTGGGTAGTTACTAGCATCCCGGTAAATACCCACTTCCGCAACATCGGCGGGCAGCCACTGAGATAGAGACAGTGGGATGCCGGTAAATACCCACTACGGCAACATTGGCGGGCAGCCACCGACATAATGTCAGTGGGATGCGACTGACGTCCGCTAGTGGATAGGGTTCAAGCTCTGAGGAAAATGGAGGAAGGACGAGGAGGAGGAAGAAGGAAGGGGGAGGAGGAGGGCCAGTCAGTCGCCTATTGTTCCAGCGTGGGAAAGATGGAGGAAGAAGGAGGAGGAGGGAGGAAGAAAGAAGGAGAAGGAGGGTGGCGGGGTGGGACGGAGGACGCTTGGGGCGGTGGCCGAGGCGGAGGGCGATGCAGGGGACATCAATGGCAACCGACAGTTGGTTGGGGATGAGGTTTACTAGGGAAATTTTTTTTTAAGTTCACTTGGGTGCCATCACTAATTCCATGGGTGAGAATAGACAGCCCCGGTGCAAACAGGGTGTCCCCAAGTTTACTATGGATCCACGCTGGTGACTTGATGCTCCAAACTTAGTTAAATAGATCCCACAACCAGATCGAGCGCTGATATCCATTGAAAACAAAGAGCAACCGACATAAATAATACTAATTTTTATATATCAGAAAAGTGCAGTCAACTGGGATACGATCCCATGCTCACGCAGGTACCCAATAAATTCATCCGATAGGTATTCGCCTTCTCGATCCGATCGAAGAGACTTGATACTTTTACCCATCTGCTTTTTTGCTTCAGCTCTGAACTCCTTGAACTCATCAAAGGATTCAGACTTCTGCCGCATTAGGTATATGTATCCAAACCTCGAGTGATCATCCGTGAAAGTGATGAAATACTCGAAGCCTCCTATGGCACGGACACTTATGGGCCCACATACATCAGTGTGTACCAACTCTAATACCTCCTTAGATCTGCTACCTTTGGCTCGGAAAGATCTTTTAGTCATTTTGCCTTCCAAGCAATACTCACACGTCGGTAGGCTTTCTGAAACATCTGGACTTAAGAGTCCTATCTTAACCAACCTGTGAATCATGTCTGAGGCTATGTGTCCAAGTCTTAGATGCCAAAGGAGTGTTGGATTATCTGAGGGATTTTTCCTTTTAGATGAATTAACCACACAAGCTTCAGTTATGTTATCCTGCTTATGATTGGAGTTAATTACATAGAGACCATTTTGTATATTTCCCTTACAAACAAATGAACCATTCAATTTAATTGACACACCAAAAGCATCAAATAAAACTGAAAAATCTTCATTATTCAATAAGGAAATAGAAATTAAGTTTCGTCTCAAGGACGGTACATAAAGTATGTCTCTAAGTAATAAACTTCTTCCATCAAGGAACTGCAAGACGACATCTCCAACTGCTTTAGCCTCTGCCACGGCCTCAGTTCCCATGCTTAGGATCATCTCCCCATCACCCAGTTTTTTCGTCTCATTGAACCCCTGTAAATTATTGCAAGCATGGTTAGTGGAACCAGAATCCACAATCCATAAAACTGGAGAACAACTGGATGCTACAAGGGAATCCACTATGTGGATTTGAGATATACATGTCTCAGTCTTCTTGGGAGCCGCACGGCAGTCGCCCTTTCAGTGCCCTTTCTTGCCGCATCGGAAACATTTTCCTTTGAGCTTCGCCGGACCACTCTGCTTAGAAACCTGGAACTGCACCTGGCCTATCTTCACGGGCTTCTTAGACTTTCTTTTCTGAAACTTGTCCTTAGCTTTCGGAGAAGAATTCCACTCCACGTTCAGGGATTGGGCTCCTGCCTTCATTTCTTCCTCTGCCGCCTAGAGCGCCGCTAGGAGCTCTGCGTTAGACATCTCCAACCGGTTAAGGTTAAAGTTGGTAATGAAGCCCTCAAACGCTCCTGACAGAGATGCGAGAAAAATGTCGGTCTGGATCTCTGCATCCAAGATGACATCGAAGGAACCAAGCTCGTTCACATAGCCAAACAATTTTAACATATGATCCCGAACTAAAGTCCCCTCTGCCATCTTCGTGGACACTAATTTCTTGATAGTCTGGTAACGAGTTACCCGACTTCGACCATCGAACATTTCCTTTAGGTAGAGCATCATGTCTGAAGCAAAGGCCATGTCTTCGACTTGCTTATGAAGGACGGTCTGCAAGGATGCCACTATGTAGCACTTGCACATCTCATCAGCATCTAGCCAGTCTTTCCATTCCTTCAACTGGGCCTCAGTTGCACTTGGTCCTGGCATGGCCGGTTGAGGGGTACTTAGGGTAATTGTGTGTTTACCAACCCTTAAGACGAGCATCAGGTTACGCTTCCAATCCTCGTAGTTTGGTCCCGTAAGTTTGTTATCATTAAGTTTGGAGGCAAGAGGGTCGAGCTTGGTCATGATTTCTGTAAACAATGGTTTAAAGCAAAAGTTAGGGTCTACTACAATCTATTTCATGGAATTTAAAAATAGATAATGTTTACTCTAGCCGCTATGTCTTCACTACCTCAAGTGGAGATATCCAGGAATCTAAATTCCCTGGGCTCGAGCACTAAGACTATCGACCTTGAATTGGAGACAGCATCTCGGTGAGAGCATGCAACCGCTTCTGCCAACGGGGTTTTTACGACCCAGTCTTCATCAAAATTACCCATGGTAAACTGAAAGATCTCCCAGTCTCCTTTTAGCCAGCTCTATATGACCCGCGTGCGCAGTAACAACGGCTTCACACAAGCTTTCGGATGCTTCCCACAAATCTAGGTGGTGTCGGCAGGGGGGTTCATAGGCTCCTATGGTGCAGGAAAAAACCATCACCCACTGCCACCGGCATCCTCCATGTCCCAAAGGAAACTACTAGGCGAACCAGCATGGAAGGAAACACAGCTCTCACTCGGTGGGAATATCAAACTGCATACCTCCCACCCAGACCCTTAGCCAGTTGATTGTGGAGGCCAGGGGCTCCCCTTTGGAGAAAACCTCTTACATATCCCTTCTTTATGAGGTTTTATGCATATCTAGATAGGTCACGACCTCCTAGACTTCGACCCTGGTCTACCGTGCTTCCACTAGGATTAAAACCTTCCCGCAAAGCATTAGTCTTCTCAAAAAATATCATAGTCCCTACCTTGAATACTCAGCTTTCACCTTTCTTACAAGGATCACATTACATAGATTCCAAGGATCCCGATACTTCACTAGTTTGCCCATAATCCTAAGATCTGGAGCCTAGCCTAAGGTCAACGTGGAAATAACTCCCACTATGATGACGCCTCATTCACAATTTGATGCCTGATGTCATAGTAGACCTCATCTCATTACAGGTTTCGATGCTGGCCAAATAGGGACATCCGACAACCTCCGCCGGACCTCAACCTAATAGTGGCATAACCAAATCGTGATGAGTTCATACTACCATCAAACGTCATCTAGAAATGGGTATCACACAGTGAAATACTAACCTAACTTGGTCGCTAGGACCAAGTGGGGAAAGGGCATCCCACTAGGGTTATCATACTTCTTATGGAGACATTAGTTAATTATCTCTAAACAAATCTAACACTGCGTCTATCTCGGTGCTCAGTACTTGGCTACCTGAACTACCACGAGGGCGGTTATCGCCTTTCTTTTTAGCTAGCCACCGGATTCGCACGTGTTAGAACCATATAGAGACACCGATGAATCCATAAGTTTAGTACTAACCCTAAGCCTGATCTAGAGACAAACTCACAAGCAAGATAGATAATCATATTATCATCGGGGTTCTCTAAACACTAAATAAAGAGAAATAACAGAAATAGCATCCAAACTGAATCAAGTCCAGGGTCCGACCCTTGAACCTGAATAGCACAGCCAAGATATCCTGCTCTTCCGTTTCGCACGATCTCTGACGATGATCCCCATCATCGCCAACGTGCACGCTTTCGCCAGGTTTTTGCACGCCATAGTACCGCTTGCCCGAACCGTGGATGTAGTATTATCTCCTTCTTTCTGTGACCGAAAAACTAACACGCTCCGAGCAAGTGCTCGTTCGTGTACAATTTCGCTAGAAAGAAAAGAAAAAAATCCTAGAAACATGGCTAGGGAACCGAGGATGGTCTACCCCCACCCTCACCCATCTAGAGCCTTAAAATCCACAAGCACAATAATAATCAATACAAAATTTAAATCCGGGGTCCGACCCCCGGATGCATGCAATCACAGATTACTATTCAGCGCGGCACCTGCAAAAAGACAATACATAGCACAATCCATATGCATGATCTACGCCGAACTCCGACAAAAACATATGCCATCATATATTCACATGGTGTTTTTATGAATTAATGCATAAAACACACACCAAAGCATGCTCTGATACCAATTGTTGGAATTGGATCTGCTTATCAGAGTCACAGCGGAAGCAAAAGAAAGATCCGAAGATCATACGGTGTATGTTTCATTACAATTAATTCTACAAAACAATCTACATGCAAATCTATGATCTTAGTATATGTGCGGACACCCTAGAGGCATACTACGATCTACGGAAGACATGCATGCATCTAGTTAGGTGTTTAGAATCATCATACCTTTTGGATCTATGATCCGAAGAGGACGGAACGATGATGAACCACACGTGAATCGTAAGGGAAACTGTCGGATAGCACCTTGTCCTTTGCGAATTGAAGAATCCTCGAAATCCCGTCTCTGAGTGCAAGGATTACGAGCCGACGGAGGAATCCGTTGCGAATACGATGGCAAGCCGTGAGGTTTCCTCCTTCTCTTTCTCTCTTCTTCCTTCTCATTCCTTCCTTTTTCTTCTCCCTTCTTCTTCCTCTCTTTTCCTTGGTCGAAACCACAAAGGAGGAGGAGCAAAGGGGGGGTTCGAATTTTCGAGAGGGGGAGACTTAGGGCCGGCCCCTCCCCCTCCTCTATACTTATAGGGCTGCTCTCCTAGTGCCATGGGAAAGATAGGGCCGGCCCTAATAGGATTAGGATGAGGGGGGGCGGTTTTTAGGGATTTCCAATGTTTATCGTGAAGCCTGGATGAAAACGTCATTCACGAAAAGTAGAAAACTGAAAGAGAGACTGAGTGAGGTGCGCTACTCGGAATCGAGTTTCGTCAGTGCCTATGAGCTCTTAGAATTATTTCACTCATTCTACGATTCATATTCAATGTGTTCTGAGCCATATTTCAGTATTTACCAAAATACCCCTACGGTCCGTAACATATATGAATTAGGTTGATCTTTGGCTCCGGGCTTGCGCTCCATCGTGCTACTTTGCATCCAACGTATCCAATTAGGTCGGGGAATAATTCCTACATGCAACGACAGGGTGGAACCTTCAGGGTTCGGGATCTCTAGCTCCAACCATATCCCTGATTAACTGTTCCGGTGACACACCGAAAGTTCCGTTAATCAGTCCTAATCCGATTAACCCGCGTAGCCACCCAGAGTGCGACGTGAGTTGAACTCTAGTGATCCTAAACTTATGTTACTCTCTCGTAACCCTGTTCTCTACTATACTCCGATAATCCTTAGTCCCTCCTATTACTGGTGCCATGATACGACTCGGGCGGTGGGGAGCACCGTTAGATCCCGATCGATCATCTGAATAGGGTTTGATGACTTGTCATTTATAACACCACACACCTTCCGGTGCTATGCCTAGCATCCAGAACATCGTCAGTCATACTGACAACCACCAGGCCTGGGTTAACTGTGTGGACAGATTTACTCATCAAAACGTACCCATCCAACACTGAACGTCGGATAACCTGTAGGGATTACATGTCACTCAAGTGCTAGCCGGGTAACCCAACGTACCGTGGTATTGGACTATGGAAGGTCTGCACATGTTGGCACATCAAAGCACCACACAACTGGTTGGCCCAGTGTACATGGTTCCTCTGGGTTAAGGACGGATTATCTATAGTAGTAAGACGGT
The DNA here is from genome assembly GCA_947650365.1 of Chamaelirium japonicum. Taxonomy (NCBI): domain Eukaryota; kingdom Viridiplantae; phylum Streptophyta; class Magnoliopsida; order Liliales; family Melanthiaceae; genus Chamaelirium; species Chamaelirium japonicum. The sequence goes on from OX393553.1 coordinate 57,785,520, forward strand.
TTCTGCACCAGTGTCTGAATCACTGAACTGTGCACCGTCTTGGTTCCTGTTCAACACGATCATCGTGCTTGGTCAGGTGAATGGGAATCCCATATTTCCGTGGTAGAGACTTCACCATATCCTCTACCTGCCAACAGCTTGTTCTCGGTGAAGCAACCGGCATCACCTAAGCTGTGAACTAGTTCTAGGTCTACACAGAACTGGTCCACTAGGTCTCCCAAGTATGGATCCTCCATGCGTCTCAGTGGCCTACTGAGTTCCCTAGGGTCCTTTTATTATATGAGTATTATCATATACCAGAGTAGTATTCTAATTAAAGCAATAACTAAAGTCATCTTTATTAATGTTAATATAGAAAATCCACACTAAGGACACACGAGCTACAACACTCCGATGCATGCTCCACCTACGCTAACCGTCCCAACAGCAAAAGAAGACGGCGGCGGGCTCGATGCCAAGCCTTACTCCAGAAGCAAAATAAAAGTAATCAAAGCCGGTCGAATCTAAAGCGCACGTCCGTGTTCGAAAGGCTCGGGCCAGCCAAGCAACCAAAGAAGAGGTTGGCGTTTGATCGGTTGGGAATGCCCGTCGAAGGCATCATTTCAACACCCGCCCACCCACCTATGGCAGCCGTCAACCATTTCTCCGTTATCGAAACTGACAACGGTGATACTTCTACTTCGGACGACGAGTTGCAAGAAGCCTCTCCAGTCCTCGCAGAAGGGGGGCAGTCCACCGTTGATGACTCAAAGAAGGGGGGTAGCCCAAGAAGACGACGACGGCATACTTCTTCAGTACCTAGGGCCAAACCCTCCCTGTCTTGGGGGCAACCATCTCTCACGCAAACACTCCCTCTTCCAAACGAAGCTACGTCCCGGCACATGTTCAAAGCGAGAGACGAACAAAGAAGCCCCGAAGTCAACCTACTAGGCCAACTATCAGAAGATGAATCGGTATAGTCTCCAGAAGAGCAACTCCTTTCTATCAAAGAAGAGCCTTCAATCGCAGTACCAGTTCTTCACCTTGGCGAGGAAGATCTTACTGATGAAAACACATGGGCTATGGCGTCTCGAAGTAGAAGGCCAAGACGATCAAACTACATGATAGCACGTCTGGCTAACCACGAGAAAGAATGGGCGATAAGAAAACTCCCCGGAAGAAAGACCTTCAAGGAAAAGAATGAAGCTCCAGAAAGAAAGGTGTCCAAAGTACCTCCGACATGTCCAGAAAATCTTCTCCAGCATACATGCCTAGAGCTGGCGACAATCCAGGAATTTTTTTCCCAATCGCTTCCTTGAAGCTGATCAAGACTTCAAGGTCTCCTGCCACATGATGGGAGTCCACCAAGTGCTCCAGGAAGACAATGAAGAAAGCGACACCAATATCAAAAGCATAGGGAGAAGCATCACTGCCAACGATAAACTGTTCAACGAGGCTGAAGCACACCTTGCTGACGTTCAGGTCCACCAGGCCAAAGACCTCGTTGCAGAAGCTCCTCCAGCAAAGGATCCACGAGCCCAGGAAGTCAAAGCAGCTGCGAGGGACAAAACCTCTCCACTTGCAAAACCAGTGACATCTTCCAACCAGACGGTACACAAAGACAAAGAAGTACCGGCATCAAGACGAAAAATACACACAAACTTCAAGTCAAGCTCAAGACCGCGCGTTTCGTTGCCTGCTCAAGCTGCTTCAATCCTGTGGCTCGTACCTCAGTGGCTTTGCAAGCCAGGACGATCGCCTTCAACTCCAGCAAAGGAACCACCATCATCATTCTCCAAGGCCAACTTCATCACTTTACAAGAGACGACACTACCGTTACATTGTCTGTTGCATGTCTCTAGCTCAACCGAGTTTTTCGAGTACACCAGCTCCGAGCAACTCGCAATCAAGACGAAAAATGCTCGGGGGCAAAACTTTAGCGAGTTGATGTTCAAATCCAGCCGCAACAAAGAAAGCACAGTGCACATGGGTTCACTACCCTCAGTTGCGATTCCATATCGCCTGACAAAGACTCAAGCTTGCCTCTTCAAAAGCGGTGAACAAATCCTTCCAAATCGCCGAGGCATCAACTCCAGTCTAACTTTAGCAATCATCAAAACTCCAGTCAAGAAGATCTTAACTTCTAACTACATTAAAGTGAAGAAGGCGGGTGATAGCTGCGAACCAGTGGCGACTCTGCCTACCAGCGGCAAGTCCCTCAAAAGGTACTTTGCCTAGCGCAAGGTTACCCCCCTTGCCCAAAAAAAAAAAGGGTAATAAACGAACTACGTGCGACTTGATCCCTCTCAGTAGGGTACGTAAGCAACCTACAAAGGTTCAATCCAGACAGAGAAGAAGCACACCAACGTCGTCCAAGAAGGCCAGCCCAGAGAAGAACAAGTGCAGATCCACAAGTCCAGTCAGCAAACCAAAAGATGATAAGAAAGTCAAAGTCATGGAGGCGCTGAAGTAGCTATCCTCCTGCGGCCTATACACGCTGCAACTCCAGGGATAGAGAAGTCGTCAACTTCCGATGCATCACCAGCTATGCACGCTGCTTTGCAAGGTTCACTTTGGGAGCCTTCTTGATCGCTCCACCAGCTTTAGGCACTTCGTCAGCTCTATACGCTGCTTCGCAAGCTCTACTCCAAACATTTTCTCGGTTGCTCGAGCTTTCCCCAAATGGAACTCCAGCTTCTAAAGCGACGCACGAGTAGCAAGTCGAAGTCCTTAAGACACCAAAGCGGTTCACCTTACGCAGCTTACACGCGCTGCAACTCCAGAGGTAGAAGAGCCGTCAACTTTCGACGCATCGTCAGCTATGCATGCTGCTTCGCAAGGTTCACTCCGGAAGCCTTGTCGATCGCTCCGCCAGCTCCCGACAATTCGTCAGCCCTTCTCGCTGTTTTGCAAACCCTGCTCCAGAAGTCTTCTTAGTAGCTCGAGCCTCCTCCAGATGGGACTCCAACTTCTGAAGCGACGCGCGAGTAATCTCCATCTTTTCCTGCATTCGAATCAAGTCTGCCGTAGCGAGTCAATGAAGTCCCTCCAGTCGACTTCCCTCTTCCTTGGTCGTAGCTAAAAACAAGGAAGCATCCTCCTCCAGCGAAGCCAGTCACAAGAAATAAACATCGCTATCCCCTAAGAAGGTGTGCGTCTTCTCCGCAAACAAGGAGTCATCTGCCTTGAAACCCGTCAGGCTCATGCAAAAGCTCGGGCCATCCGAAGGACTAGAACTCGAAGAAGGGCGTATGCATCAGTGACGATCGCATCCTCTGTGACCTCCATGAAGCCAAAAAGACCGTTGGAGTAGTCACCGAGGTCAAGATCGACAAGCAGAAGATAACCAAAGTAGTTTGCTCATTGTTGATGCTCGTGGCTTCGTCTTCCTCCTCACCAAACTCCAAATCGCCTATTTCGATGTCCTTCAAGCCGGCATCGTTATTGAAAAAGTTCTCTCCAAAGCTCGATGACAGGTCTTCGGAAGCCGCTCAAATAGACGCATCCTGTAAGGAGACAAAAGTCAAGTCAAATCCAGCAAAAGCACGCTAAGCTCGAAGTGAAGAATCCGATCAAAATCAGGAAAGAAGAGTAAAAAAAAAAGACTGTTGGAGTAGTTACCGAGGTCAAGATCAATAAGCAGAAGACGACTAAAGTAGTCTGCTCCTCGTCAACACTCACGGCCTCTTCTTCTCCTCGTCAAACTCCAGACCGTCCGCCTTGATGTGCTTCAAGCCAGCATCGCCACCAGAAAAGTTTTTCATAGGTTTCCAACAGCCCGTGACCGTCAAAAGAACATCTAGCCTGCCCTGCTCAACTTGCCCGGACGTAACCTCGCTAGTCGGAAGCTGCAAATGAGATGTAAGAGAAGACCTTTGCTCCCGTGATGAGCCTCCTCGACAATCCAATCGGCCTCCGGAAGACCTTCAAAGGGATAAACCCTAAAAAAAAAAAGGAGGGCCGCAACCCCCATGGAGGGGGAGGGGAACCCGAAACCCGGCCACAGTAGGAGCCCGACCTTGCGCCGGCTCACCTCCGCTGAACCCCACGCCCGGCCGTCATCTGCGCGCCGCCCGCCTGCGCCGCGCCCCACGCCGACCACCCACACCGACCACCCGCTACTTGCGCTGCACCCACAGTCATCGCCTGCCTCCAGTCTCGCACCCGCCGCTCCGCCTGTGTTGGATCTCACACCGCCTGTGCCATGCAACCAGCCACCGCTTGGAACTTGCGCCCGCCATCTCGTCGGGAACCTATAGCCATCACCACAGTCGCTCTGCGCACTCGGGCTCCACCAACGCCACAATCGTCGCTACTACTATTGTTGGCCGCACGAAAACAAAGAAGGAAATAAAGAGACAAAAAAGAAAGAAAGGACGAAACAAAAAAAAAAAGGAAAGAAAAAGGAAAGAAAGAGAGAAAAGGAAGGAAAGGACCTACGACTCGAAAACAGGCCGCAGCCCCCTTCCCCCTCTCTCTTCCTTTAAAATCCCAGCAGCCCTCGGGGCTAAAGCCCGCAGCCGGCCTCCGCGAGCCACCAACACCTGCGCCTGCGCCCCGGCCACCGCCGCCCGGCCCCGCACGCCGCATCCTGCCAGCCACCGCAGCCCGCGCCGGGCTTCGACCGCCCGACCTCCGGCCGGCCACCCTGCGCTGCACCTGCGTCGGCCACCCACACCCGCAGCCGCCCCGTCGCCCTGCGCTGCGCCCACGCCGGCCACCCGCAGCCACCACCGGCCTGTGCGGCACCCGCTCGCCACTAGCCTGCGAGCCCGCGTTCGCCCGCAGCGCTAGTCGCCAGCGCCGTCCGCCGCCTGCCTCGACCCGTGCGCTCGCCCCGACGCCGGTCGCCCGCGCCCCATGTCGCAAGCCGCCACCGCTGCACCCCTCGCCGCAGGCCGCCGCCTGCGCCCCGCATCCGCACCGTAGGCCACCGCTACACCCCGCGACGGACGTCGCCGCTGCTGTTCTCTGCGCACACAGAGGAGAAGAGACAGAAACAGAGAAAAAAAAAAGGAAGAAAGAAAGGAAAGAAAGAAGAAAAAAAAAGAAATAAAGAAAACCAGAAAAAAAAAAAAAGAGGAAGGACTGCAGCTATCCTTCCCGGCCTCTTTTGCGTGCACAAGCCCCCACGGGAAGGGAAGAAGAAGAAGAAGGAAGAGCCCCACTTCGCATGACGACTCCGCCTCCTCCTCGTCACGTTAGGCCGTTGCCACCATCTTTGGCTGCGATGGTTTGCCATCAACATCGCGCTTTTGCACCAAGAAGATGACAATACTCCGCCAAGGTGCATCGCCTTTATCTTCGCACCTCCGTCACCCCCATGCCACCATGGGACTCCGTCGAGACGTGTTGCCTTCGTCTTCGTGCTCCCGTCTCCCCTAAGTCGCCTTTAGACTTCGCGCAATGGCCGCCGTCAATGTTCATGTCATCTTCAAAGCAAGAGGAAGTCCGCAATGAGGAAGATGGTCCAAGCTGCCGAAGAAGCATCATCTCCATGAGACCGCCAGAGGGGCCTTCATCTCCAAGCCACCAAAGAGCCTTTATCTCTGTGAGCTGCTAGAGGGGCCTTCATCTCTAAGCCACCGAATGATCCTTCGTCTCCAAACCGCTGAAGAAGCCTTCGTCTCCAAGCCACCGAAAAGCCTTCATCTCCGCAAGCCGCCAGAGGGGCCTTCGTCTCCAAGCCGCCGAAGGATCATTCGTCTCCAAACCGCCGAAGAAGCCTTCGTCTCCAAGCCACCAAAGAGCCTTCATCTTTGCGAGCCGCCAGAGGGGCCTTCGTCTCCAAGCCGCTGAAGGATCCTTCGTCTCCAAACCGTCGAAGAAGCCTTCATCTCCAAGACACCGAAAAGCCTTCATCTTCGCGAGCCGCCAGAGGGGCCGTCGTCTCCAAGCCTCCGAAGAATCCTTCGTCTCCAAATCGCTGAAGAAGCCTTCGCCTCCAAGCCATCGAAGAGCCTTCATCTCCGTGAGCTGCTAAAGGAGCCTTCATCTCCAAGCCGCCAAAGGATCCATCGTCTCCAAGCCGCAGAAGAAGCCTTTGTCTTCAAACGCCGTGCACCATCGCCGCCGACGACGAAAGAGGCGACACCGGGAAGACGAAGCAAGTCGTGTGCAACCCCAGGCAGCACTCTTCCGACGACTGTCTCCAAAAGCCAGTAGAGTTTTCGCAAAAGCAAGGTGTTGAATGAAGAGGGTACGGGCCCTTAAATAAGCCACCAAGCCCATCCAAGAAAGGAATCAAGGACAAGTGCTCCGCATTTCCTACGTACACAAGTACTCCGCGTTTTCACCGGCGCACTCATCCTTGAGGGGGCATTTGTAGACACACAAATTGTGTCTAACCCGAACCCGACTCGCATGCGCTAATTCGGAGGCAAACCCGACATACACTCGGGCCCGGACCCAACTTGCATGCACCAATGCGGATGCAATCCCGACACGCACTCGGACCCGGACCCGACTCACATGCACCAATGCGAAGGCAAACCCGACACGCATTTGAGGCCTGACCCGCACCAAGCAAGGGGTCGGGTGGGCCCAACCTCAAGTGGGGCCCACCCGGCCCCCCTTATTGAAATCCGAACCCTTAAGGGGGTGGCCGGCCATACAAGGAAAAGAGAAAAAAACAAAACAAAAGAAAATGAAAGAAAAGAAAGAAAGAAAAGGAAAGATAAGAAGAAAAAGAAAAGAAAGACTGTCATGCGCTGGGGGAGGTTGCATATGACGTCTACTTATGCGTGGATCTGCGCCGATCCCTCGATCCGACGGACAAGAAGAAGAGCCGGGTCGCCATCGACTTTATGTGCAAGATTCAAAATAAATCCAAAAATGATTGAGCGATAATTACCCCGCTAGAAAAGAAAAGCAAATAAAGGTTTATTCCCCCTCTTCAATTGAAGAATAAATCTTGGGTAGTTATGGGAGAGATATTAAAGGGATCCAAATAAACTTCCCATATCTCTCCCCTCCCCCTTTCACCTATATATAGAGGGGGAGGGGGAAAGCTCAAGGGGTCGAAGATTGAAGACCGAAGTGAAGAAGCTCTGCAGAGGAGGAGACGTGCCCTTCATCGACCCAAGGCTTCACGAGGCACGGGCAAGCCTATCCCTTCGGGACCGGCTTAGTCCATTGAAAGTCCTCATCAAAGTGAAGACCCTTGCACAAGAAGATCAAACCTTCGACTCCGTGCACAAAGAAGAAAGTTCGGAGAAGAAGAATCCTTCAACTCCGAAGACGCCAGAAGCAAAGGTCGGAGAAGAAGATTGGAGCGGCATCACCCTGTCGTCATCAACAACCCTTTGACTCCGAAGACGCTAGAAGCAAAGGCCGGAGAGAAAGATCGGAGCGGCACTACCCCGTCGTCACCAACAAGCCTTCGACTCCAATCAAGCTCAAAAGCCCGGAGAAGAAGAATGAAGCGGCGCTATACCCGTCATCTTCAACAAAGCCTTCAACTTCGATTACGCCGAATACGCCCGGAGGAGAAGCCGACGCCACAACCATCGCCAGGTCGAAGGGGTAGAGGTCGAAGATTAAAGACTGAAGCGAAGAAGCTCTGCAGAGGAGGAGACGCGCCCTTCATCGACCCAAGGCTTCACGAGGCACGGGCAAGCCTATCCCTTCGGCACCGGCTTAGTCCATTGAAAGCCCTCATCAATGTGAAGACCCTTGCACAAGAAGATCAAGCATTCGACTCCGTGCACGAAGAAGAAAGCTCGGAGAAGAAGAACCCTTCGACTCCGAAGACGCCAGAAGCAAAGGCCGGAGAAGAAGATCGGAGCGGCACCACCCTGTCATCTCCAACAAACCTTCGACTCCGATCAAGCCCAAAAGCCCAGAGAAGAAGACCGAAGCGTCATCACCCGTCGTCTTCGACAAACGTCCACTCCATCCACAAAGAAGAAAGCTTGGAGAGGAATACCCGAAGCATCGCTACACCCATCGTCTTCAAAGCAAAGCCGACGCTACAACCGTCGCACGGAGATCGGTGCCACCCCCACCGTCTTCAAAGGTACCCTTCGACTCCGATCACGCCAAAGAAGCTCGAAGAAGAAGAAAAGTCGAGCCGATACCTAAACCGTCGAAGAAGCCAGAAGCCTTGAAGAAGTAACCACCGCCGTTCAAGAAGAAGGTCAAGTCGACGCCGAAGCAAAAGCCCACGCAATAAGCCAAAGCAAAAGCCCCGGTAAAGCCCGCGCCAAAGCAACGTAAGTGCCAAAGACAAGCGACTACGCCGGTCACGAGGAAAAGCACCGCACGTTCTATCCGATACGACGCGAAGTCCGAAAGAACGAAAGCATCGCAAGTCTCTCCCCGTCTACGTCCAAGTGCAAGCGCCAAAGCAAAGCAAAAGCCAGAGCCACGCCCCAGCCAAGCCAAAGCCGAAAGCCAAAGCCAAAGCCGACGCCAAAAGCATGATCGACGTCACAAACCGACGATCAAGGACGCCGAGGTCAAGCAAGGAGCGAGGAAGACATGAAGACCGAGGAATGAAGCCGAAAACCCCCTAGCCGAGGAAGTGCGAAGCACGGAAGGGATCAAAGAAACGGCGAATACTCCTTAGCCTCTCAAAAATCCTCACCCTGTAAAGACCTCTGTCATGGGCAACCCCTTCAAAGCTCTCGCACGAACACCACATGGAGACGCGGATCAAAGGGATCCTCCAAAGGATCTCTCCCACAATCTCCTGATCAATATTCGCCGCATCCGGACTCATCACACCCGAACCCCCGGGTCTCGGCACTCTGTAATCTTGTTTTGTGCAATAAAGATGACCCGGATCTTTTTCTACGCATACAGAAGTGTTAATGTATAGATGGGTCGGTTTCTATGTACAGTCAGATCGGGTTATGTTTTACATATATATATTGGGCTTAGTCCCTCAATGAAAAGCATTCCATTCTCTCCAAACCCTAGCCGTCATCTCCTCACATTTCAATAGCAGCACCAACAAATGCATTATCTTAAAAATATTATAGCTATGTAGTTTAATTAAAAATGGCCAATTATATATATATGAAGCCAATTACAAAACATCATAAGAACTCTGTCCACATCTAATCAACTAAAAGTGCTAAGAATGAGAATAAGAGATTCTTTTACTAGAAATATTCCCCGTTGCCTTCTGGAATCTCATTTAGATCAAGCACAGGATGATTCACTTTACTTGCACTCTCTGATGGGGGTGCCGGCGTCGGCGAAGGCGGGACCGGATTTTCTATGCCTGTCCGATGATTCTCTCTATCTACGCTTTCAGATGGGGATGCCGGCGGAGGCGGGGACTGATCCTGACTTCCTGTGCCCGTAGCTTTGTTTCCAGTTTCTGAGGGGTGTGCAGCTCGATTTTCTGGCCCTGGATAATGCTTCCTCATGTGCCCGCCAAGAGCCTGCCCCTTCAGGAACGTCTTACAGCATTGCTTGCATTTGTGTTCGGCGGCGGTGGCGGCTGCCGCCGCGCCGTTTGGATCAACCCGCCCTTCGGCGGTTGGTCCGACGGCCTCTTCGGTTTCCTCCAATATCCCAACCTCTGCTGCATTGTTCCTGTTCTTGTTGTGACTGGCGACGTGCCCCCCCAATGCTTGGTGGGAGGAGAAAATCTTAGTGCAGAAGGAGCATGCATATGTTCTATCTCCTGAATTCAGGCCAGATTTCTTGATCAGTCCCAAATCTCTGATATTCCTTCTCTTTTTTCTTGTTGTTTCTATCGCCTCATCGCGCGCTTCGTCGGTGGCTTTCCTCGGCATAACAACAATCCTGGAGTCCGCTGCGACTACTGCTCCCCCCTTCGAAGCCAAGAAGACGAGGTCGCAAGCCCCGACGATATCCGCGCAAGTAATTACCGCCTCGTTCGACACAGGCGGCACCACCTGATCCAACGCAGCATGATCGGCGGGGCTCTTGCCGGCTTTCTTCCGATGGCTTCTCATGTGACCATACTTTGCTTTGTTGGATGGGAATATCTTTCCACACTCTTCGCAGGTACGAGCCTTCAAGTCCTTATCGGCGTCTGCTTCGTCGCAATTTTCTTCTACCTCATCAGACCCAGCTATTTCTTCATCGGCATTTTCTTCATCGGTATCGGTATGTTGTTCTTCATCATCGTTGTCTTCATCGGGATCGGTATGTTGTTCTTCGTCAGGATCGGTATGTTGGTCTTGATATTCTGCACATGTATCTTTGCTTATGCCTGTATCTTCGGCCTCGCGTTCGTGTCCTGTGTCCTCGCTCTCTGCGCTCGTTTCATAGTCGGTATCGGCATTGCGCTCTTCACCGATCAGTAGCTTGTTGCCGCCTCTCATCAGAACTCTATGTCCGTGAATGATTGAATTCAGAGGTTGAAGCTCTTCTCTTATCAGATTTTTAAGGAAGCGGGTAATGATCGTAATCTGAAGAAAAAAAATGCAACGTATTCAAATTCTATGGCCGGCAAAAATAAATGAAAACTTAAGAAAACTCAAATTTTAAGAGAGCGGGTAATATTCGCAATTAGAAGGAAAAGTCCAATTTATTCAAATTCTACAGCTATGAAAAATAAATAAAAGCGTGGGGCTTCGGGGTGCAAGTAGGAACGGAAATTCCGATTCCGTCCGAATCCGAATCGAAAAAGTCTGATTTTGGCACAATATATATATATATATATATATATATATATATATATATAGAGAGAGAGAGAGAGAGAGAGAGAGAGAGAGAGAGAGGAATGTTAGGGCGCGGCGTGCGGTGCGTGCGGCGCCGCACCGCAGCCGTCTGATGCACTGCTGCGGTGCGTGCGATGCACGCAACAATGCATCAGACGGCTGCTGCGGTGCGCCGCACGCACCGCACGCCGCATCCTAACACCCCTCTATATATATATATATATATATATATATATATATATATATATATATATATATATATATATATATATATATATATATATATATATATATATATATATATATATATATATATATATATATATATATATATATATATATATATATATATATATATATATATATATATATATATATATATATATATATATTGCAATGATCAAACCGTCCAAAAAAATAAATAATAAAAAAAACTGTTTACAGCTGTTATGCCTCTCTCTCTCTCTCTCTTAACATACCCGACCACCTCCGGCGACCCCGTCCCCCCCGGTATCACCCCGAACACCTCCAGTAACCCCCCGATCGCCTCCGGCCACCCCATCCCCCTCCGACGACCTCCCAGCGTCGATCGCAGCACCAGCAGATCCGCCGGGGTGGACGGGGTGGCCCGAGGCGGTTGGGGGGTTGCTGGAGGGGTTCGGGGTGCTGCCAGGGGGGACGGGGTCGCCGGAGGGGGTCGGGAGTCGCCGGAGGGGGACGAGGTGACCGGAGGCGGTCGGGGGGTTGCCGGAGGGGTTCAGGGTGCTGCCGGGGGGGACGAGGTCGCCGGAGGGGGTCGAGTCTGTGAAGAGAAAGAGAGAGAGGCATAACAGCTGTAAACAATTTTTATTTATTTTTTGTTTTTCTGAACAGTTTGATCATTGCAATCGGACGGCTGCCGATGACAGCCCATTTGAGCAAATGCACTGTCAGCTCATACCCCGTATTCTCTCTCTCTCACTCTCTCTCTCTCTCTCTCTCTCTCTCTCTCTCTCTCTCTCTCTCTCTCTCTCTCTCTCTCTCTATATATATATATATATATATATATATATATATATATATATATATATATATATATATATATATATATATATATATATAGGGTCAGGATCGGATGACCCAGCAAATTTTGACCCAGGAAATAACCCAGCACCCTTTGATGCACCTAGAGGTTTTAGAATGGGCAGATTTTTTGTAGAGATCCTCACAAAAAAACAACTTATTCTAAAACCTCTAGGTACATCAAATGCGCTCTTCAAATCAACGGTTAAAATTGACAGTCGAAAACCGTTGATTTGAAGAGCGCATTTGATGCACTTAGACGTTTTAGAATGGGCTGATTTTTTGTGAGGATGATCAACATACCACAGACAACATGTCTACAAAAAATCAGCCCATTCTAAAACATCTAGGTGCATCAAAGGTTGCTGGGTTATTACTGGATCAAAATTTGCTAAGTCACACACACACACACACACACACACACACACACACACACACACACACACACACACACACACACACACACACACACACACATATATATATATATATATATATATATATATATATATATATATATATATATATATATATATATATAGGGGCATGCTATAATGCGGTATGCGGTACGTGCGGCATTGCACCGCAGTCGTTTGATGCACGTGTTGCGTGCATGCGATGCACGCAGCGGTGCATCAGACGGCTATTTTGCGGTGCCGCACTTACCGCATGCTGCATTATAACATGCCCCTATATATATATATAGAGGGGTGTTAGGCTGCGGCGTGCGGCGCACCGCAGCAGCCGTCTGAACGGCTGCTGCGGTGCGCCGCACGCACCGCAGCAGTCCATCAGACGGCTGCGGGCCGGCGCCGCACGCACCGCACGCCGCAACTTATCATTCCTCTATATATATATATATATATATATATATATATATATATATATATATATATATATATATATATATATATGGGTCAGGATCGGATGACCCAGCAAATAACCCAGCACCCCACAAAAAATCAGCCCATTCTAAAACCTATAGGTGCATCAAATGAGATCTTCAAATCAACGGTTAAAATTGACAGTCAAAAACCGTTGATTTGAAGAGCGCATTTGATGCACCTAGAGGTTTTAGAATGGGCTGATTTTTTGTAAGGATGATCAACATACCATAGACGACATATCTACAAAAAATCAGCCCATTCTATAACCTCTAAGTGCATCAAAGGGTGCTGGGTTATTAATGAGTCAAAATTTGCTGGGTCATCTGATCCTAACCCTATATATATATATATATATATATATATATATATATATATATATATATATATATATATATATATATATAGGGGTGTTACGTTGCGCTGTGCGCAGCCGGCAGAGAATGTGAGTTGCGCTCAGCCCGGCCGTCCGATGGCATGGATCGCCTGCGAACAACGCAGAGAAATCAGCTACGTTGCGCTCAGCCATCCGATCCCCCATCCCGATTCTCAGCTGACCCGATTCAGCCGCAGTTCACTGTATGTACGTTGCGCTCAGCCGTCCGATCCCCAATCCCGATTCTCAACCGATCCGATTCAGCCGCAGTTCACTGTATGTGGCCCGTTCGATTCCCATTCGTTAGATCGATGAGAATCGAACGGACCAAAAAAAATTCGTTGTTACTGTAGCGGCTACAGTAACAGCGAAATTTTTTTAGACCGTTCGATTCCTATCGATCCAACGGATGGGAATCGAACGGACCGAATACAGTGAGTTGCGCGGCTGAATCGGGTAATCGGGATGGGAGATCGGACAGCTGAGGAAGGGTAGCTGATTTCTCTGCGCTGTTCGCAGGCGATCCGTGCGATGGGACGGTCGGGCTGAGCGCAGCTCACATTCTTTGCCGGCAGCGCACAGTGCAACGTAACACCTCTCTCTCTCTCTCTCTATATATATATATATATGGGGAGGGATACTCTTACTAATGGAATCTTACTAATGAAAGTTACAAATCGCTTTTTAACTACCTAGAGGTTTCAGAATTTGATGAAACTTGGTGGGGATGCTCTCTATGGCAAGTTGATCATCCTCACCAAAAATCATCAAATTATATAACCTCTAGGGGCATCAAAGATGTTATTCAAATTAACGGTTAAAATGAACGGTCGATAAAGCTTCTAACATTTGATGCCCCTAGAGGTTATAGAATTTGATGATTTTTGGTGAGGATGATCAACTTGCCATGGAGAGCATCCCCACCAAGTTTCATCAAATTCTGAAATCTCTAGGTAGGTAAAAGGTGATTTATAACTTTTATTAGTAAGATTCCATTAGTAAGAGTATCCCTCCCCTCTATATATATATATATATATATATATATATATATATATAGAGAGAGAGAGAGAGAGAGAATACGGGGTATGAGCTGACAGCCCATTTGCTCAAATGGACTGTCACCGCCAGCCATCCGATCGCTAAGATCAGACCGTCCAAAAAATTAAAAACAAAAATCAAAAACTCAATCTCTCTCTCTCTCTCTCTCTCTCTCTCTCTCTCTCTCTCTCTCTCTCTCGATCTCGAGCAGCAGTCCCCCCCCGACCTCCGGCCCGGCTTCCTCCCTCCGGCTCCCCCTCCGGCGTCACCCCCCTCCGGTAGCACCCTCCGGCCCGGCTCCATCCCGTGCTCTTGTCAAAAAAAAAGAAAAAATAAAACGCACTGAACCCCCATCGCCCCCTTCCTCTCTCTCTCTCCTTCATCCCTTCCGGCAGCCCTACCCCCGCCGGCCGGAGATGAGATCGCCCCCTTCCGGCAGCCCCCGCCGGCCAGTGATGGGATCTGCCGACCACTGCTGCATCCGGCCGGCAGCACCCCTCCGATCGGATTGACTCATCCGGCAGCCCCCCTCCGATCGGATTGACTCATCCGGCAGCCCCCCTCCGATCGGATCGCCACCTCTCCCCGACTGGATCTCCCCCTCCGGCAGCCCCCCTCCGACCGGATCGCCCCCTCCGGCAGTCCACCTGACCGGATCGCACTCCCCCCTCCGACAGTCCCCCCCGCCGTCGCACCAACTATGTTCGGGGGAGGTGACGCCGGAGGGTGCTGCCAGAGGGGGGTGACGCCGGAGGGGGTGGTCACGCCGGAGGGGGAGCCGGAGGGAGGGAGCGGGCCGGAGGTCGGGGGGCTGCTGCTCGAGATGGAGAGAGAGAGAGAGAGAGAGAGAGAGAGAGAGAGAGAGAGAGAGAGATAACAGTTGTATTGAGTTTTTTATTTTTGTTTTTAATTTTTTGGACGGTCTGATCTTAGCGATCGGATGGCTGGCGGTGACAGCCCATTGGAGCAAATGGGCTGTCAGCTCATACCCCGTATTCTATATATATATATATATATATATATATATATATATATATATATATATATATATATATATATGAGCATGCTATAATGCGGCATGCGGTACGTGCGGCACTGCACCGCAGTCGTCTGATGCACGCGTTACGTGCATGCGATGCACGCAGCGGTGCATCTTACGGCTACTATGCGGTGCCGCACTTACCGCATGCCGCATTATAGCATGCCCATATATATATATATATATATATATATATATATATATATATATATATATATATATATATATATATATATATATATATATATATATATATATATATATAGAGAGAGAGAGAGAGAGAGAGAGAGAGAGAGAGAGAGAGAGAGAGGGCCGATCCAGTGAGAAACTCCTTATTTGCGAAACCTTGTGCGAAATCGCTCTAGAGGTTTCAGAATTTGATGAAACTTGGTAGCCATACTACCTATGCCATGTTGATCATCCTCACAAAATTTCATCAAATTCTAAAACTTCTAAGGATGATGTGGCATAAAAAAAAATGCACTTCTACATGGAAAAGGTGTGACTTCGGACCAATTTGCTCCAAAGTCTAGCGGCTGAACGGACCTCTTGAATGGAAGTCGCACTTTTGAGTTCCGCAGCCACTTATGCCAAAACAAACATCCGAAGTGCTCGAGTCCCGACACTTTAAAGACTTTGTGGCCACTTACGACGAAACAAAAGGCTCCACAATAAACGAGCCATGCTCAAGCATACCAAAGCTCGGCAGCTTGGTTGGGCTCGCAAAGATCGGTTGGGCTCGCAACGATGCTTGTTTAGGGCTTGTGGTCAAGCTCATGAGTATTCTCATAAAAGGCTTCAATGGACCTACATATATAGTCTACGCTCTGGAGCTATGGAACAAGCTCGATAAGGGGCTGTTTCAGATAGTGGTGGCAATGGTCGGGTTCGTGTAGTGTCTAGTTTCAGGTCGTGTCCAAAACATCTAGACCCAGGCATGACCCGTTTAACTAATGGTGTCTAGACCTTAAATCCATACCCGACCCGCTTATAAATGGGTAGGCCCGATAAGACCCATTAGATCTGTTTACCACACAGGTCTATGCAGTTGACCCAATCCAACTTGACCCGATAAGATCCGCTGGTACTAAATACTACAGTATCGGATTACGGGTAGACCCAACCCGACACGACCCGTTGAGTTTTAAATAGGTCTTCTCGGATCTACCGTGTCCAGACCCTAAACCCGGACCCGACCTTTTTATTAAAAGGGTCTACCATGTCGACCCGTTTACGACCTGAACCCGTTTAACCCAGACCCAGAGCCACTAACTTTGTGTCGGGTCGTGTCCGGTCTACCGTGTCGGGTCCAGAATTGTCAGCTCTAGTTTGAGATCATTCGATCACTAATTGAGTGAAACCTAGTCAGCTTGAATTAGTTTAGGCTTGTTTAATAAATGAGCCAAACCAAGTAGACCAAAGCTCGGCTTGGCTCGATTATTAAGCAAGCCAAGCCCAAGCCTCACAAACATGTTTGTTTAGGGCTTGTGGTCAAGCTCGTGTGTATGCTCATAAAAGGCTTGAATATTATTGGACTTGACATATATAGTCTATGTCCGGAGTTGTGGAACAAGCTCGATAAAGATATCGTTTGAGTTCATTCAATCACTAATTGAGCAAAATCTATCCTAAAGTTTAGGCTCCTTTAATAAACGAGCCAAGCTAAAGCAGACGAAAGCTTGACTCGGCTTGATTATTAAACAAACCAAGCCCAAGCCTGAAGTTTCGGCTCGTTTAATAAACGAGCTACCTAGCGGTAAGTAACCCACCCTAAATAGAAACTCAAGGAAAAAACTCCAATTTTGATGGAGCGGTATGGCAATGGGTAATGAACGCAACCCGACAACTTATTCAAATTCTACGATCATGAAAATAAATAAAAATTTAACTGAAGAACTCAGAAACAAATACCTGCTTCCTTTTTTTGTTCGTCGCGGAGGCGGAGGTGAACAAGATCATAAACAGCAGCAGGCTGTACATCACTTCTCAAAACAAAAACAAAAAACAATGTCATCTTATCAAGCAGATCTCACCAATGTAGATATATTTTTCATTACCAGATGAAGAGAGAGAGAGAGAGGGGGGGGGGGGGGGTAGAGAGACAGATCTAGAGAGAGAGAGAGAGAGAGAGAGGGAGGGGGTAGAGAGACAGACTAGAGAGAGAGAGAGAGACGAGCTTCTTGACTTTTAATCTTTCTACGTAGGCCGATACGTGAGGGAAGTCCAGGAATGGAAGCGCGAACGAGATACTCAGCAGCGGCCGAATGGTGGCGATCCCTTCTTTCCTTACTTCGCACCAATCAATGACTACCGCCGCCCCAACTTTCGATTGCTTTCAATGCGTTACCCGCGCAGCGCCTTTTATAGTAAGTTAGTAACCGAATGGCTGATTCTAAAAAAAAAACAGTTAATGATCTCATTAATTACGTACTAAATAGATTACTAATGTCTATCAAAAAAAAAAAAAAAAACGAGATTATCCAAGTCTATTTGCTTATTAACCCCTGGTAATCTTATATTTGCGTATCGACCCTCCGAAGCATATAAAGCCGTGCATGTTCACCCCTCAGGTTGGCTACCATCTCAAAAGAGTGAATACACTACGAATATTCCTATATTGATTGTTTGGCGTGAACTTCGAGGGCTGCCGGGGCTATCGGACGAGCGTGGAGGGATGGACGAGCATCGAGGGGAGGACGGAATGGGGTTCGGGTTATGGTACTCGCACTGAAAATTAACAACTTAGATTATCTGATGTAGGTGGTAAGTCACCCTCGAACTACGGATAAAATGGTTATTTAGACCTCATATTAAAAGCTTGTCTTGTTTAAGCCACTTTTTGTTGGCGGATAGTAACGGAGGGGTGAATATGCATAACTTTATATATTTTGAAGGGTCGATATGCAAATATAAGGTTTTTAAGGATTGGTACATAATTAAACTATTGATAGGGGTGGATTTGTAAAAATACCTAAAAAAATAGTTGTATTCTTGGGTGCTCTCCATTCCCCTTTGTTCCTTGCTCCCATACGCTGGATCGGGCTTCAACGGTCCAGATACAAAACTTTAATTTTCAACATGTACACGTCCGAACCGAGTTGAAAATTGATATGCACCGTTAAATCACGATTGAGAGCATGGGAAGAAGGAATAAAGGGGAATAGATGCACTAGGAACCGAACCCTATCTCTCTTACTCCATACGCTCAGATTTAAATGTTTAAAGTTATCTTATAGAACCTTACAGTTTTTGTTATCACGTTAGAGACCCTATGCTTTTTACTCCAACTCTAAATATGTCAATTCACGGGGTCTAAAAAGTAAAAAGGGCGTTATACCAACCGGCCAATAAAAAAGGGGAAAATTATTCATACCCCATAAATCTGTAATTAGCCCCCATTTCCAACAAACTTGAACACACCCCATTTTTTTTTTTCATACCCCATTCCTATCCCAAAAATACCCTTCCCCCTTACACCCCACCTTCAATACACCTCAGTTAAATGGCCCGACCCAACTTGATTATACCCCAATCAAACACATACCCCCTTAAACATATCCCAATTATATACACTCTTGAATAAACCCCATGCAGTTGGCTGATACTTGAAGGCACAAGTAGAGCTGCAACTTGGGCGGGCCAACCTGAACCCAACCCGAGTCCAACCCGATCCCAACCCGAATTTGGGATGGCTAATCTGAGCCCAACCCGAATTATTTCTCCTCGACCCAACAGGACCCGACACGAAGTTAGCGGGTCTGGGTCAGGGCTAAACGGGTTCGGGTCGTAAACGGGTCGACACGATAGACTCGTTTAATAAACGGGTCGGGTCCGGGGTTAGGATCTGGACACGGTAGACCCGGGAAGACCCGTTTAGTATTCAACGGGTCGTGTCGGGTCGGGTCTACCAGCAATCCGATACTATAATATATAATACCAGTGGGTCTTTCGGGTCAAGTCGGGTCGAGTCGGATCGGGTCAACTGAATAGATCCGGGTGGTAAACTGGTCTTATCGTGTCTATCCGTTTATTAGCGAGTCAGGTACGGGTTTAGGATCTAGACACAATTAGTTAAACGGGTTGGGTCCGGGTCTAGGGGTTATGGACACGACAAGAGCCCGACAAGACACGACCCATTGCCACCCCTAGCTACAACTTGGGCGGGCCAACCCGAACCCAACCCGACTTTGGGCGGGTTAACCCGAACCCACCCTCCATAACCCAGCAAACCCGACGGATTGGGCTTGGGCTAAGTTTAAACAAACCTTGGGTTGGGTTGGGGGTACAAAAGACGCTGAGTAGAGGCTTTGGTATTTGGGTACAAAAAAAAAAAGGGCATTGTTGGTATTAAAGGATCGTTGAGTAAGTTATTGAGAAACGATAGGGGTACGGGGGCTAATTACAGATTTTTTGGGGTATGAATAAAATTTCCCTAAAAAAGAAAAACCTAAAACAAATACAGCCCCCGACCACTGAAAAGTAACATACATGGCCTTACTAGTCGAGTACCAGGCCCCCGGCCAAAGCCTTACAGGTCGTCGCCACCTCGAGTGGGAACACACCAAGCGGGGAACTCGCCACACCGAGCATGAGCCACCACACGGGCGAGGGAAAGGCACCCATCCTTGGGTGCTATATTCAAAGTAACAACCAAACATGACCAAAATTAAAAATTTCCATGGTCCTTTTATAATTATGTCAAAGTTTTTTTTGATATGAAATGACATTGTTAAAGATCCTGGGTCACAGGAGTGTAAGTGTAAAAAAAAATCCACTCCTCTCTGCCTATAATCCTTAGTTATTGGCCCAATTTTGTATTTTTTTATAGTCTCATCAGTCCGAAGCTTCTTCTTGAATATTCATTCATATCCAACAGTTTTACAATTAGGAGGTAGCTTCATTTGCTCTCCGGCGTCGTTGGATGTTATGAACTCAAGCTTACTGGTGACAGATTCCTTCAAAAAGATGGAGTCAATTGAGATCATGACTTCACCTGAACTAGTAGGATCCTCTTCTATGAGATAATTGATAAAGTTAGGCTCAAACAAGTACTAGTCCTAGCTAGCTCGTTTGCTTCTTCTAGATTCATGCTCTTATCGTCTGAAGAGTCATTCGTCCCTATGCCTAGCTAGGAGTAGGTCTCTTTAAGCGTTCTAGACTTCTAATTAAGGTCTCACATACTTCTCTTAATAAGGAAACTAACCCTCAAAGAATTTAGCATTCATAAACTCGATGATGGTGTTACCATCTATGTATGTGTTTTTGGAATGGAATACTAAAAACCTATACACACTACTGTTTTTGGCATATCCTATGAACACAATGTCAACTATTTTAGGACCTAGCATGACTTTCTTGGGGTTAGGTTTGGATACCTTCGTTAAACACCCCCGCTTTAAGGTATTTGTAAGAAGGTTTCCTACCTCTTTCATGATCTCATAAGGTGTCTTCTTTGTTATCTTTTGAGGTCTCCTTATATTATCAATAATTTTACGCGATAAAATCCTAAGCTTTTGTGTTTGTATTTTTGTGATAAGTTTGGGAGGGTAAAGTTTAGGATTGACACTCGCGCTTCTAAAGACATTCTGTTGCGGCCAAGACTTGATTATTCACTCCTTTCCTACTTGATCATTTTTATACACTTTTGTTATTTATAGTAATATTTTCTAGTTTTGGGGTTTGGTCTTTTTTTTGCCACTTTTCAACGTGTTGTGGCCCACCTGGATGTTTAGGATCGTCGGAAATTTGAACTAGCATAACTTTGCGCTCGGTTAGCGCATTTGCTATTATGACATATTTTCAAAAATGGCATGATGAGCCCTACAAGATGTTCATGCCTACGAGATTAATCATGACTTACAAGCTGAAAATCTTTTGGGAAGATACTTTTTCGGATACTTTTTATATTTATAGTAATATTTTTTAGTTTTAATGTTTGGTAATTTTTTTTTGCCACTTTTCAACATGTCATGCCCCACCTAGAGGTCTAGGATCCTCGAAAATTTCGACAAGCATAACTTTGTGCTAGGGCAGGCAATTTCGGACCCAACACAACAGACCCGACACGACCAAACATGAAGTTAGCGGGTCTGGGTCAGGGCTAAACAGGGCCGATCGTAAATGGGTCGACACAATAGATCCGTTTAATAAATGGGTCGGGTCCGGGTTTAGGGTCTGGACACGGTAGACCTGGGAAGACTCGTTTAATAAATGGGTCGGGTCCGAGTTTAGGGTCTGGACACGATAGACCTGGGAAGACTCATTTAGTATTCAACGGGTCGTGTCGGGTCGGGTCGGGTCGGGTCTACCCGCAATCTGATACTATAATATATAATACCAGCGGGTCTTTCGGGTCAGGTCGGGTTGAGTCGGATTGGGTCGGATCGAGTCAACTGAATAGACCCGTGTGGTAAACGGGTCTTACCGGGTCTAGCCGTTTATTAGCGGGTCGGGTACGGGTTTAGGATCTAGACACGATTAGTTAAACGGGTCAGGTCAGGGTCTAGGGGTTTTGGACACGACACGAAACTAGACACGACACGAACCCGACACGACACAACCCATTGCCACCCCTACTTTGTGCTCGGTTAGCGCTTTAGTTATAATGACATACTTTCAAAAATAGCATATTGAGCATTATGAGGGGTTAATGCCAACAGGTTTAACCCAGACTTTCAAGCCTAAAATCTTTTAGGAATATCCTGTTTCGAGCACTTTCGCTATTTATAGTAATATTATCTTGTTTTGGTATTTGGACCTTTTTTTTGCCACTTTTTAACGGGTCTTGGCCCACTTAGAGGTCTAGAATCGTCGAAAGTTTGAACGAACATAACTTTACACTCGGTTAGCATATTTATTATTATGACATATTTTCAAAAATGACATGATGAGCCCTATAATTTCTTAAGGCCTATAGGATTAATCTCAATTTCCAAGCCCAAAATCTTTTAAAAAGATCATTTTTCGGGCATATTTCTATTTATAGTAACATTTTCTAGTTTTGATGTAATATTACATCCTCTTTTTCTAAAAGGAAGGACTTCAGTCTCAGGATAAGATGGGTTGCCCATTGCTGGATCAATGACCTGGTTCTATCAATCACACCCTCCGATGTTAGAGCCTTGTTATTGAAGATCATTCTCTTCCGTTCTAGCCATATGCTCCAGCAGATAGCTATTGCGGCCATGTCCCATCCTCTCTTGATGTCTGCTTTGATATGTCTCCTCCGCCATGGTCCCCAGAGGGAGGCCAATGATGTTGGGTGTGTAGTAATCCGTAACGTGGAATGGAATATGGCCCAGATGCTTCTCGCAAAGTCATAACAGATCAACATATGATCGGAGGTCTCATCCGTTTCTTCATAAGGTTGATCTTCATGAGTATCTTATCTATGGTGGCTAAACACATGAAGATCCTGATTTTCGTGGGGCATTTGGCTTTCCAAATATGTTTAGCCAGTGGGCAGATCACGCCTCCAAAGTTGATAAATTGGTAGGAGTTCACGGTGAATTGGCTACTGGGAGTCCATCTCCAGCCTGTAGTGTCAGGCTCTTCTGGGATGGAAATTGGATGAAGCAGCTCCAATAGGTCTCCCAACTATGGTAGAGGCTCAATCGGGAAGGTTCCATCTTTCTTAGGTCTCCAGATCGTGGTGTGCTATATGCCGATGGCTTGAAACCTCACCGAAGCCAACTTGTTTGGTAGGTGCCCACTCGTAGAGTTGGTGGGAGAGGGTTAGGAGTGGAAGTTCTCCAAGCCAGATATCCTCCCAGAATCTGATCTTGGTCCCATTCCTCAGGACAAGCCTGTTACCACAGCGATAGATTGAAGAGATTCTAGAGATGCTTTTCCAGAAAGCCAAGATGGTCCCAGATGGGGGTGGCAATGGGTCGTGTCGGGTCGGGTTCATGTCGTGTCTAGTTTCGGGTCGTGTCCAAAACCCCTAGACCTGGACCCGACCCGTTTAACTAATCGTGTCTAGATCCTAAACCCGTACCCGACCCGCTAATAAACGGGTAGATCCGATAAGACCCGTTTACCACCCGGATCTATTCAGTTGACCCAATCCGACTCGACCCGACCCGAAAGACCCGCTGGTATTATATTTTACAGTATCGGATTGCAGATAGACCCGACCCAACCCGTTGAATACTAAACGGGTCTTCCCGGGTCTATCGTGTCCAAACCCTAAACCCGGACCCAACCCATTTATTAAACGGGTCTATCATGTCGACCCGTTTCCAACCCAAACCCGTTTGGCCCTGACCCCAGACCCGCTAACTTCGTGTCGGGTCCGAAATTGCCAGCCCTAGTCCCAGAGGCAGGACCAAAAAATATTTCCCATAATGTTGAGATCCAGCTAAATATGGAAACAGAATGCACCTCAAGATAGTGCAGTTTCTACTGGCATCCAAATTGATGTACAAAACTTATATATCACATAATGTGCAAACTATTCCACAAAATCCACTAACCAAGGAAGCTATGCTGATAATTGTGTTCAAATACAACTTGGAACTCATAGACTTGAGCTTGGAGGGGTAGAGGTCTTAATACTGCCGTCATCGTCGACTACTCACCAATAGTTCACTTACAATAATATACACATACAAGGCCAAGCGAGCCGTGCCCTAACGAGCCCTCAGCCCATGGCGTACTTCTGGGTCCATGCCCGGGCCATCTCCTCGTAGCGAGGCCTCTGGTTCTTGTAGATGTGGGCGATCTCGGGGACGAGGGGGTCGTCCGGGTTCGGGTCGGTGAGCAGAGAGCAGATGGAGAGGAGGACCTTCGATATGGTCAGAGCCGGGCTCCATTGCTCCTTGAGGATGTCGAGGCAGATGCTGCCGTTGGAGTTGATATTCGGGTGGTAAACCTGAGCAGCAAGACAGATTTCAGAGACCATTTCGAACACACTTCATGAAGCAGAGTTATATACATTGTTATAAAATCCAGAACTTGAGTTGACTATAAAACTTGCCCGAGTAAACTTGGGAACTCGGTCAAAACTCGACCGAGTCGTGACCTTAAACCTTGGTACAGATAATGTTAGTAATATTAATTAGATACAAGTATGATATAGATTGAATATTGATAAATTCTACAAATATTAAAGTTTATATATACATTATATAAATAGACAAGTGCATGCCCGTGCCTTTCGGCACTGTAGCGGGCCGCCTTCGGTGGCAACACACCTGAATGCCTTCAGCAACAAAACACTTTTGACGACAACACCGACATTCATAGGAATACCCATTTCCTCGCCCGTGTCGATTGGCATGAAGCTGGCGCCTTCGGCGCGACCAACTCCCCCTCCCCCTCCCCCTATAATCGATCAATCATAGATGTCTGTTTGAACGAATTCCTCGAGATCGACCCGATGGTTTGAAGCGGCCGAAATTTCAGCAGGCGGGTTTATAGTCGTTGATGCGAACAACAATCACAGGATGAACAGTCAGGTTTAGTGCAGTTTTAATGGACCGGGGTTTTCAGCAGACAGATTTATAGTCGTTGATGCGAACAACGATCACGGGATGAACGGTCAGATTTAGTGCAGTTTCAATGGGCCGGGTGATGCAATACAATGTAGGTGAGCAGGAAATCAGCAATTCAATTGTACCAGCAATGTTCACAGTAAATTAAGAATCTCAGACAGGAATCGTTGTTCATACAATCGCAGGAATGATGGGTTTAACAAGTTACTACTAGCACCCTACAGCTCTCTCCAGTACCCACAATTAAATTAATTAATGCTCAAATTATCAGGCACATGTCCGTCCCACAATATCAAATACTAATGGTCTAACGGGCAGGGAGGGACGCACAAACTCTCGACAGTGGACAGCGAAGAGCGGTTGATAACATTCTAGAGATTTGACTGAGGGAACATAAAGGTACCTTGCCGGCAGAGGAGTCCTTACTGGGGAAGTAATGGCAGTGCGAGAACGCCCGAGTCACAAGCCACGCGCTCCTCCACGCTCTCTTCTTCGTCCAAGGAAGGGGGAGTTGATGTCGAGGTATCCGTCGCCGTCTGGGATCAGGCCATGATCCATGTCTGGGTCCGCCAGGTGGGCATGCCGGGGTTGTGAGAGGGGGATGGGTAGGGTGTGGGCTTGGGTTGGTTTGTAGAATGGGGTAATAGGTCGGGTCGGATCAGGTCGGATCGGGTCTGGAGTCGGGCTCGGGTTGGGTCACGGTGGGAAGGGGAGGGGAATAGAGTGGGGACTGGGCCGCAGCAAGACAAAAGAGAAGGGGGAGGGGCGGTGCCGGGGCTGGAGGTGGCGCGGGGGCAGGGAGGAGGGGCCGAGCGCGGATCGGCGCGGAGGGAGGGCGGCAAGGGGGGGGGGGGTGACGCGGGGCTGCCAGGCGGAGGCGGGGCTGGGCGCGGGTCGGCAAGGCCACGGGGAGGAGGGCGCGGGGTGGTCGGGGCTGGGAAACGGGGTAAGGGAGAGAGAGGCGTGACAGAGAGAGAGATGATCGCGAGGCAGGGGGGAAGGGAGGCGGGGTTCAGGTGTCGCGCACCGGGGGAGGGGGGATACGCGCGGGCAGAGGGAGAGAGGGGTGTGGGCGACGGCTGTAAAGGGTGGGAATTTGGGAATAGGGGGGTTGGGCTAGGGTTTCACACACCTAGCACAAACCTAGGGTTTCACACACCTAGGGTTTGGGATCGGGTTTCACACGCCTCACCCTATTGTCACTCAACACAAAGTGAAGAAACATTTTTTTATTCATTATTCAGTACCTCACATGAGAAGACAGGGGGCCTTTATATAGGCTTACAACGACTGGTCCACACGGCCAAAAGGCGAGGTGGGACTAAACACAAATGCCAAAAAATAAAGACAAACATAACATGGAATCATGCTGAAACACTGATCACATCCACAAACTAAGCTGGAGCCTCCTGCGCTGGTACACCCGCCACGGGCGCCGTTAAGAAACTACATGCGCGCAGTGCAGGTTCTTTTCGGGTTCTAAAGAAATTAAATGATAATGCTTACGTTATTGAATTACCTGAGGGTTTTGGCATCAGTCCTACCTTCAATATTGAAGACCTGGTGGCTTATAAGGGCCCAAATTTTAACCCTAGAAACCCACTATTGGATGAGCCTATCCTGGACTTAGCCACTGAGTGTCCCCCTACCCCCACTCCCAGAAATATCCCCACCATATACAGCGAAGAGCATTGATAAGATTCTAGATGATGAGATTGCCTCTGAAAGAGACGGTGCAACCCGGCGGTACTTAGTTCGCTGGAAAGAAAACCCTTCGTCTGAGGACACATGGATCAAGCGTCAGGAGCTTCAGCAGCTGGATCTAGACCTAATGGAGCTATATGAGAGCCGCCCAGAGCCTTACTCGACAGAGTCGAGTTCTCTCCCACCCCGGGAGGATGATGCGGACATCAGTACTGAGTCGCACCCATGGCGGGTGTACCAGCGCAGGAGGCGCCAGCTTAGTTTGTGGATGTGATCAGTGTTTCAGCATGATTTCATGTTATGTTTATATTTATTTTTTGGCATTTGTGTTTAGTCCCACCTCGCCTTTTGGCCGTGTGGACCAGTCGTTGTAAGCCTATATAAAGGCCCCCTGTCTTCTCATGTGAAGTACTGAATAATGAATAAAAAAATATTTCTCCACTATGTGTTGAGTGACAACAGGGTGAGGCGTGTAAAACCCGATCCCAAACCCTAGGTGTGTGAAACCCTAGGTTTGTGCTAGGTGTGTGAAACCATAGCCCAACCCCCCCTATTCCCAAATTCCCACAATTTACAGCCGTCGCCCACACCCGTCTCTCCCTCTGCCCGTGCGTATCCCCCCTCCCCCGTGCGCGACACCCGAACCCCGCCTCCCTTCCCCCCTGCCTTGCGATCACCTCTCTGTCACGCCTCTCTCTCCCTTACCCCGTTTCCCAGCCCCGACCACCCCGCGCCCTCCTCCCCGTGGCCCTGCCGACCCGTGCCCGTGCCCGCGCCCGTGCCCGGCCCCGCCTCCGCCTCCGCCTGGCAGCCCCGCGTCACCCTTCCTTGCCGCCCTCCCTCCGCGTCGATCCGCGCCAGACCCCGCCTCCTCCCTGCTCCCGCGCCACCTCCAGCCCCGGCGCCGCCCCTCCCCCTTCTCTTTTGTCTTGCTGCGGCCCGGCCCCCACCCCATTTCCCTCCCCTTCCCATCGTGACCCAACCCGAGCCCAACTCCTGTGACCCGACTCCAGACCCGATCCGACCTGACCCGACCTATTACCCCATTCTACAAACCAACCCAAGCCCACACCATACCCATCCCCCTCTCACAACCCCGACATGCTCACCTGGCGGACCCAGACGTGGATCATGGCCTAATCCCAGACGGCGACGGATACCTCGACATCAACTCCCCCTTCCTCGGACGAAGGAGAGAGCGTGGAGGAGCGTGTGGCTTGTGACTCGGGCGTTCTCGCACTGCCATCACTTCCCCAGTAAGGACTCCCCTACCGGTAAGGTACCTTTATGTTTCCTCAGTCAAACTCTAGAATGTTATTAACCGCTCTTCGCTGTTCACTTTCGAGAGTTTGTGCGTCCCTCCCTGCCTGTTAGGCCATTAGTATTTGACTAAGAAGCACTGACACTGGTACAGGGATACGGGTTCGCCGACACGGCAAATCCTAAAAAATGAGGACACAGGTACGGCGGGGACACGGCAAAATAAATAAATATTTTTAAATTTATATTTTATGTATGTTTGCAATTCATATATATTTCAATAACCGAAAAAGCCTCATAGAAAACAACTAAAATGAAAATTTAATACATATTGAATCGCTATCATTAGTTACATCCAGCCCGATCGGTAAATCGCAGACATCTCTAAATGGTATGGAAAATAACGGTTGTGTTTCAGTTTTGACTTCAATCTATCTGAAACCTCAGAGGATAAGATAAGTTAAAGTCAAACCTGAATCGTAACCGTCCATCATAACCATCCTGACTAGTGAATCACACTCAGACCCAAATGGCATGCAAAAAAATAGCTGTGATTCAGTTTTGGCTTCAACCTATCTGATTATCTGAGGTTATAATCTCAGAGGATTAAATAGGTGGAAGCCAAAACTGAATCACCACAGCTTGTAACCCGACCCTATATCGAACAGTCCATCAACCCGCAGTGTCCCGAGTGTCCGAGGAGTGTCCGACGAGTGTCCGAGGAGTGTCCGACCGTGTTCGGCTCCCAGAAGCATGTAGGACACGGCACATGCGTGTCCGGCGAGTGTCCGACGAGTGTCGGTGTCCGACACGTGTCCGACACGGGTACGAGAGGCCTGGGGAAGTGTCCATGCTTCCTAGGTATTTGATATTGCGGGACGGACTTATGCCTGATAATTTGAGCATTAATTAATTTAATTCTGGGTACTGGAGAGAGTTGTAGGGTGCTAGTAGTAACTTGTTAAACCCATCATTCCTGTGATTGTATGAACAACAGTTTCTGTCTGAGATTCTTAATTTACTGTGAACATTGCTGGTACAATTGAATTACTGATTTCCTGCTCACCTGCATCGTATTGCATCACCGGGATTTTAGGGGTTTAGTGCAATTTAAATGGGTAAACCAAGGAGAGATCGTGCATTGATTTGTGAACAAATTGTTAGATCTATTCGGTTTATTTTTGTCTAGTCAGCTTGTCCTAGTCAGCTTTTGTTCTTCCGTTTTGTCTAGTCAACACAAAACCGACGTCCCTTGTTATATAGATTTGAGTTTTAGACCGAGTTGTTACCAATCCGAATCAATGGGTGAGTCGACCCAAATCCCTACCGAGTCGAGACAACTTGGTCGAGTTTCAAGGAGTCGCTGAATTTTAAAAGTGGTTATATAACTCAGTAGCACTCATTCTGCAACTACACCAATTAAGTATTCTAGAAGGTGATGGTATCCAGCCAAGTACGATTTTTTTATAAACATTAGAAAATTTTATATGAAGATTATACACATTGTCAGGATGAAAAATCAACACCACATCATCTGAGACGTGAAATTCGGATGTTAGTTCTTATTTAATTTGATGCAATATAAGAATACTAATAGTGCCGGACTTCAAAAATCATTGATTTAGGACAACCCTATATAATATAAGAATACTAATTGTGCTAAATTTTCCATTACATTATCTTTCACTAGTGCTCATTTTCTTTTCCACTATAAATATCAAATTCTTATGTTTCTTATCATAGATCCATCTCATATTCTATTACTACAAATACATGTAGTGATCAAAAACAGCTGAACCCATTTGCACATTATGAGCCTCTCACCTTAACAAAAGCTTCATTGGCCTTTATTGCATGGACATACCATGACCATCTCATTCATCCATCAATTTATCCTCTCAGTTCGATTCCTTATCTTCTTCATTCATACTCATCTGATATCTATGACTAAGATTTTACCATGATCTCAACATATTCATATCTAGAAAGTACATGAACAAGAATCCACAAATACTATTATGGCCAAATGCTATTGTCTTTACAACATTTTCGTTGGGACTGTAAACTGAATGTTAGAAGAGTTTGAGGCTTAACTAGTGTTGGGAAAAAAAGCTATGCATGAGTTTGTGTCACTATTAGAACAGACTGAAGAGATAAGAGTTTAAAGGCGGTTGGCATTTTGAAGTAGATTTGTATTGTGTTTCAATAGAATAAAAAAAAGCCACGTGTTAGTAAGTTTGTTTTGACAAGGGACTTGGATCCAAGTACTTCAGGTGGTATATGTTGAGTTATTTAAGTTGAGTATATCTTATCGAAAGATACAAGATTGAATTGTGAAGGAATTGAATAAAAGAATAGAAAAAAAAAGGGGTATGTTCTCTTTCACATTACTCTTGCCTCATCAGTCATCCACTTCTCCGCAACAAACCAATCACCTTGGTTCTATATCGGTATCAGTCCTGCATCTTGTATTAAATCCTGGAGACCTGCGTACTTTATCAGCATGGAATTGATCAACCATAGAACATTGATGTTGAACCGGGGTGGGGTTTGTGAGTGTTTGGTGGTGGCTTTTTCTTTGTTGGGGTGGGTGGATAGGTGTGCGTTTGAGAGAGAGAGAGAGAGAGAGAGAGTTGGGGGGGTTCAATTTATGTTTTAATTTGATAGGTTCGGAATGTGGTGAATTGCGACTACAAGGAATTGGCAAAGAGCAGATGGGTGTACAATCAGTAATTAGAGGAAAGACAAGAAGGCCATCTTATTTATCTAACTAGCGATGGACAATGATATATTTCAAGATATAGTGGGATCATAATTGTCAAAGGAGGGATGGGGGGAACTAAAGTATTGGTGAAAGAAAACATGGTATTTCTAGCAATTCATTGATGTGACAAAGATCAAAAGTTGAATGGATATGAAGAAGAAGTGAGAGGGAGAAGGGAAGAAGAGGAATAAATCCACGTCCATAGACTCAAAAAAAACATGAGCAATAATCCATGGTCATAACAAACTGAAGAAAGAAAAATCAATTTTATTCATCAACTTTATCTCCTTTCAAGGTTGATGTAACCCTTACAAATATAGGCCACAATTACTTAAATCCTAAGAAACCTAAATGTAATCTAGATCCTTGATCTAACAACTAATCCTAGTTGTTAAAGCATGCATATGATTTAAAGAGTTTTTTTTTTAAAATGCCTCAACATTAGCACATTCAGTCCTTCATACCTTGGTCAAAACAAATTGTTTGGCATTTCTAACACATCCATGCACACAAAAATCATATACATTATAAGCCCAAAATGAACTGTCAGATCTCAAGGTATGGCTCCCGAAAGTTGTGGCTTATTGGATCCTAGAATTACATATTGATACTAAAGTATATCTAACCCTCTAATGAGTCAGACTATGATTAAGGGATGAAATAAAACAAAAATACCTTAGTAAAATAATCCTAAATTAGAAGAGGCGCATCTTTGATGTCAATCTTGTCCTTGAGATCCCAACATTCTTTGTTTTTGGTGCGTCTTTCACCAGTAGATGTTGATTATCCAATAGTGTTCATGCTCGGCAACTTGAATGCGACCAACTTTAGGCCTTGACCTGTATTCTGAATATATCCAATCAATTGACAACATGGTTCAAAAAACCGGTTGATACCTATATGTACCGATTTTGGCTGGACCGAGACCAGTGCGGCCCCCAATCCCAATACCTAGCCCGTACCAGTCGGTACTGGTGCGTATCAGTCTGTATTGGTAGGTTCAAGCCCGTACCAACTGATATCAGCTACCGATTGGTTCAGGTTATTTTTTTTCATTTTGTTGATTTGTTAGGTTTTTTTGGCATCAACTGATATCGGTCTGTATCGACCAGAACCGGTACGTACTTGTCCGAGGTCGACTGATACCGTGATTTTGACAATGTAGGGCTATATCTTTTGATACATCTACCACCATTAGCAGTTCTGCTTCTACAAAGGTACTTAATCTGACAACTCTCCTTCACAGTGGTGTGACTGGTGTCAATTACCATGCATACTTGTTTTTGAGCCAAGAAGGAGTTGATGTAAGAGGGAAGACATGAGAAACGATATGCCTTCCACCCATTAGATAATTTGTGCTTCTATAGTTTAGGGAAATAGTGTTTGTTGTTTATTCATTGTCAACGTATTCGATGAAGATATGTTCAAGTTCATCATCAAAAATTATGAATGGCTTCAATCTATAGATAGATTTATCCACTCCAATAATTCTACAAAGACAAGCCAAGAATCATCTTGTTCATTCCTTATAGAAGTAGCCATGGCCCATGGGTTTCTAGAAGAATCTTGAGTTGCTCTTTGGTCTTGCATGTTTATTGTATGCCTTTTTACGATTTTCAAATGGGTTTGAATCTAAATGAATGAAAGGGAAATATTACTTGCATAACACACTTCTCTCTTCCTGTCCCTCTATTTTTAACTTTTTAGACCAAAATACCCTTATCCGCGATGGTTTGCTACACATCCATAGGACCCCCTGTTGACGCTGTCGGTACCCATACAGCCCACCGACGTCTATGGTGCCTATGCAAGTCGCCCCCTCTTTCTCTCCCTCCTAGCCTGTGCAAGTGGGCACCACCGCTGGCACCCGTGCAGGCTGCCATCACATCGTGCTCCTATCGATCAATGGTACCTGCACCACGAGAAGGACAAGGAAGGATGAGGAAGGGAAGGAAGAATGAAAGAGCAATCTGCTATGGCATTGGCGACAGTGGCGGGCTAACGAACACCTCTGCCGGCGGGATGCACGAGTGCTAAACCTAGACGCAGTTCAATTTCCATACGGGTAACATGCTATGGCTAAGGAGTTCTAGGCCCTTCAGCAAATCCATTACTGTAACCTTGTTTGACTTCCCAAAGGAAAGGCTCTTATCAGCTACAAGTGGGTCTACAAAGTTAAGATTCGTTCAGATGGATTCATTGGGAGGTACTCAGTTAAGTTTCCACGGTCGCAACAAGCTATGGTTGAGCAATTATAGGTCCTTCAGTAGAATCATTCTTGGGACCTTGTTCCACTTCCCGCAAGGAATGTTCCTACAAGCTGCAAGTGGGTATATTAAGTCAAGACCTAGTCAAATGCAACATACACAAGCATATGCTATCAAAGAGATATTTCATCGAACGCATTGAACTTTCAGTCAAAACTAAAAGCTTTTTATTAAACATGCCAAACAACAAAAACAATACAATATTTACAACTATAACAAACACCGGGGGGAAGGAAGTGGTTAGTGTTGGGTGGGGGTGGGGTCTTTTTTTTTTTTTTTTTTTTTTTTTTTTTTGGGGGGGGGGGGGGGGGTGTTGGGGGGGGGGGGGGGAGGGTTTCGATAAATAGCGGTATGGAGAGAAATTAGGGGATAACTAGGAATTGATGAAAAATGGGGATGTGGTAAGAGATGTGTGGGGGGTGAGTAAATTTTCCTAAAAAAAAGAAGAAACAAAGTTTTGCCCAATTATGGCCTAAATCCTACATATAGTCCACAATTACATGAACTCATCGGTGATGTGACAAACTAATTCTAGATAATAAACTAAAGGTATAGACTTAAAAAAAACAAATAAGAAAAATAAAATTATCAGAAGCCCACATTAGGGGGGGTCGGCGTCTAAAGCATGAGTTTGTGTCACTATTTGAATAAGGATGAGTGTAAAGACATTGTGAAGTTGATCAAGGGGTTAGGTTGAGTTTGATTAGAATGGGTTTTGTGTTTAAGATCTCAATTACCAACATCTCCACCTAGGGTCCCTGGTTATTGACTTATTGCACCAAGGAAAGCAGACAATTGAGTCTCCTCTGTAAGTCTCATCACTCGTTTCCAGCTACCAAACACCTGCCACGTGTCTACACTGCGATAGAGTACTGATTTTTCACAGTATTGAAACGTAAGCATCTTTGACCAAGGACTCGGAGGTGTTCAACGCCCATTCGATGCTATACTCCATGGCCACCATGGACCAAAGTCGAGACATCACTGAGTCTCAGCCAAATCACGATCACAACATTTGCTCTGATACCACTTGTCACGAGCTTAATGTTTTGCCCTACAAATGCTCGTGCGGCGCTCTGATGTGCCACTCACCAAGGCCAGCCTTCCTCAAGTCCTTTAATTGGACACAAACATGCGTAGCAATACCACAACACCTTTGTGTTTTTTCACGTTACAAGGCATCTCAAAGAACTACTATTAGACACTTTCGTGCTGCCACATTGTCTCGCCCACAAGCCGTACACCATTGTGCCCACATGTCATGACTAACATTGCACTACACTAAACATCAAGGCATCAAGCTGAACACTCCCACTAGACAACCAGCCTAATCTCACAGTATGCACAAACCAAGCTTTGCATGACAATGGTCCCATAATGCTTCAACACCATGTGAGGCTCTTCGACAAGCCCAAAGTCAAATGTTGCTAGCTCTACTGGACAACGCCTTGTTGCACCATCGTGCACACAAGCCATGTGACACGCTGTATGCACGCAGGACGACCTTTCATGATCAAAAGCCTTTTATGCCACGACGAGCACACCTTCAAACCCTCATGCCTCATCCTTGCGTAAAACGATCGCTCACCCGTTTTCGAGGTACCAAAGCGTCCATCTCATCAATACACGTGTCCATAACAATATCCCTCGGCAACCAATCCCCGTACACGTCGTCCTATTTCCTTGACCTAGCTCCAAGGTATGCAACATTCCGACATTGATCCCACTAAGCACGATGCTTGTTCCACGGCCCAGCTGCACCATGGATCCCCGCGTGCTCCACATCACGCATGAGACCTGCATGTCAGAGTAGGCAAGCCTGGACCGACTATCCCCTACCAATTACTAGCTCCACTACGTAGATTCACTCACAAGTAGGGTAGCCCAAAGCCAACTGGTAAGAAAGAGCCTCCTGGCCTTCCCCACCACATGGTACCGGCCAGCTCGTCCGACCGGCTAACATCCCAAGTGCCTTCTTGTACAAGGGCACTCGGGCATGACGTTGCGTCTCAGATGCAATTGCCATGGCTCGGCATGTTCCTTACGAGCAAGTTGTGGGTCTAGGTCACTTTCCAAAGCGTTATGCCCCTCCTAATATACATGCATGGCTCCCCCTCTTCGCAACCTACGGGGTACAAAAGTGCTTTGAGAGCATACGAAATTGGAATTTGTGCAATAAACCTTTCTAAGCAAAATCCTTCCCCATGTGCACTCCCAACATTTGTCACGAGCGCAGGGCTGATGAAGCATCAGGCCATGACACTCGGCTATCATAATTAGCACAAGTGATACTGACTAGTTTTTACGTTTGGTTCATCATGCAAGTTTGTTCTTACCAAAAAGCATGTTTAAAATAAAAAAAGGGAAAGACTTTATTGGGCACAATAAAATATGATACATAGAATGAACAAAGTGAAACATAATTTATAAAATAATAGTAGGTTTCTTGATAAATGTAAATCATTTCCAAGAATATGAATTGCACATGGATGTTGGCCGTGGCCACTAAGCCTACAGTTGCAGAAAGCAGATATCGAAACAAGCAAATCTGAGAGTGGGCACAGGGATGATGTGCTTACCAATAATAGGGAAAATAAGAACCTATATGAATGGACATGAATACAGGATACAAATATGGCATGGAAATACCAATACAACAAATCCTAAAACAGGATACAAATACGACAAGAACACAAAAAGTGGAAACCTATCAATGAAAGAGAAACAATAAAGGGAATGATTCACTTCAGCTTCTTGATTTATAACTTGTGTCACATAGACAAACATCACAAACATAATTCCATATATCAAAGTTTGCCTTAAACCATAGAGAACCCTATTGATCCTTCACATATGCCTTAGATCTTTCACCCATAGAGTTCTACCAAGTACCAACCAACATATTTTTCAGCTCAAAACCCTAGCCTTGCTAGTTCAGTTTATGTTGAGCTTCAAGTCTGCAGAGGATAAATCCATCATACCTATAAAAGAAAACAACAGGAGAAGAAAGGACAACAGAGACAATCAATTGGATTCTTTCCTAAAACAAATTTGATAAAAAAAATTGCTGGGTCTCCCTCAAAATTACGACAGCTGATAACAGGGCTTTACCTCTTTCATTGTCTTACATGAACAAACGGATACCATTAAGTTGTGGAAATGAAGCACTTGTCCATGTTGTACTCTCACACTTATTCGCTTGCTACTTGCTTGTTGAGTGTTGCAGACTGTAGGTTCATACTGCAATCTATCTTCTTTTTCACCAAACTACCCATTCAACGAGTTCCGACAACTTCATACAGAAAGCTTCTACTATCTTAAGCATATTTTCTACCCCCCTAACAGTTTTATTTTGACATTCTACAGTCAAATTAATGCATCTATTCCATTTCTATCTTAGCCCAATAGTCCGAAAATCCATTCCTTTGCAAGATATTCATGACAATATTCTCTTACAAAACTTGCACAACAGTTTGCATTCAGATGTTCAATCAAAACCACACAAAGATGCCCAAGTATCAACACCAACTTTAGAATACCATTGATGGAAGTTGTTAGCAAAAACATGGAAAAACTTTCATTGACAACAGAAATAGCCCTAAAAGAAATTAATGGCGAAGAAGGATTCATAAAGCCGACCCCAAGTAGATGGGACATGGCTTGATGGTTATGGTTATGTTAAGTCAGATACTACCTTTTTAAAATAAAGACAAAAAGGAAAGCTATGGGGGCCCACTTACCTTGGTCTGGAAGTTGACCTTGGGAGGCTTAAAGGGATAGTCTGGAGGGAAGTGAATCATAATAAAGAACACCCCTCCAGAGTAGGGGCTGTCTGCAGGGCCCATGATGGTTGCCTGCCAGTGGAATAGATCCTCCCCAGTAGGTCCAGCACTGCATGATGTAGGAGGATCTTTCTGCAAATCTTGAAGCTCCTTCTGAATGCGTTTGCTAGCCATGATCAGTCCTAAGATAGAAAGAACAATAACAATGAGAAATATTTTGCTACTAAAAATTCTCAAGAATTGGAATACATCATAAAGAATGACATAATGTCAACTAAAAAGCATTTATTAAAAAAAGCACGATCAAACCAGTGAGGTTGATCAGACTTCACCCTGCCCAACCAATCACTTAACAAAATGATAAAGAACAAAACAATAGTGGAATATTAATGGCCTAATTTAATGTAATATATAACAAAAGATCCAAAAACAACCATTGAATTACACAAGCTCTTGCCAAGTAGTCATTGACTCGTTGGGACACGAAGCATGCCGTCACAAATTTATCCTGAATACAAAGAGGGAGAAAAAAAAAGGTGAATTACAGTTTGACCCCCCGAAGTTTGTGGACAGTTACACCCCCTGTCGTTTCAATTTGTTGACACAATCACCCCCTCGGGAGGGCCACACGAGGGGTGAAAGTGATGTTTTTCAAACTTCTGGGGGTGTAAGTGCTACAAAAAAAGGACTATAAGGATTGTAACTGCCCACAAACTTCAGGAGCTCAAATTGTAATTTACCCCAACAAAAAAAAAGAGATCGACGCGGGTTTACATCAAGCACTTGCCATTAAGTTCACCGAAAATTATAGGATCTCAAATTGTCCAACCTCTCAATCATTATAAGGTGCAGACTTTGCTGAACATGAGCATTCAATCTCCTCAACCACCTCATCATCTACTCATGAAAAATCTTTGACTTACTCATTTAACGTCGACTCGCCGCTCTATGGATAAGCTATTGTGAGGCTTCTTAGTGTCACATAAGAATTATCCTTAAGCATCAATAACCCATAACCATAACCATCAAGCCATGCCCCATCTACTTGGATTTGAACCCTCGACCATGCCAACCTAGCCCGAACACAGGGCCACTTGGGCTAACCCAGTTTTGGGTCTGAACAAAGCTTGGAGGTGGTGGGTTTTGAACCCATGACCTCCCAATAGAGATTTGAAGATCAAAAGTGTGGAACAACACCATGGAATCCAATAGTACAGACTAATATCCATCAGAAAAAATCGGGAAAAAAAAGGAAAAGATTTCAGAAACCAAACCCTAGATTCTCTGGTAACTACATATTTTCAATCAATTAATCTAAAAAAAAAGACACCAGTGATGCTACAACCGATCAAAAAGAGCAAAAAAAAATTCTGAAAGTACAAAGATCCGATTTTTAATTGCAATCGGAAATAAGAATATTGATTTTTCTTACAGAGCCGAAGATGTTCGATCGTTTGATTGAGTAAGAGCTCCGCCTGTCGGAGAGAGAACATACGACCGAGGAGGAGGAGGAGGAGGAGGAGGAGGAAGAGGGAGGGGGGGCGGGGGGTGAGGGTGGGGAGTATTTGAAGAGAGGACCGCGGATCCAGTTAAGCTTCCGCTTCTCCCGAGGTAAGGAAGACCTCCAGCTGGCGGTCACGTGGGGTGAATCAATGGGGTACTAGTTACCGTGGGCCCAGTGCAGCTGTTTGCTGTGTTTGCCACAGTTTCTAAATGCAGCCCTTTGGTTTACATAGAGCAACCCTCGTTCGTACCACCGCACACTCCGGTCATCATCGGTCACATCTCACCCACCCACCCCTGCCATCTTCCCCGTTCCTCCTCTTTCCTCCTCCTTTCTGGAAAATAGGGTAACTCGGTCGTTACAAGGTGAGTGCTACTACAATACATTTAGGCCTCCAAAGGTCGAATGTTCCGTGAATGAATCTGACCTTCTATGACCGGATGTTGTGAGGGAGGATTACGGTTGTCGTACGGTCCCCCTCAAACAGTTGATGGAAGGTGTTGATCTTCGAGATATGGCACTGTGAGATGCTGAGCTATCGCGTGCTTAGTTATCACACAGACACTGTAAAGTAGAGATAAAGAGAGAGAGAAAGAGAGAGAGTTGACACAGGATGCGATGACGAAGTTCGACCGAAGCTTACGTCTATGTGCGGTAAAACAATACCTTTGAATCCACTATCTCTGAAGAAGTAGAGCTACTCTCGACAGGCCGAGAAGTACTTATACAAATAGACATAGGGTGGAATAGGCTTGACTTGAGTCTGATTACCAGAAGGCTCATAGAGCTCTAGAAAATAGAAAGTGTGATGTGGAATTATGTTGGGTTGGGTCAAGACATGTCGGATTGGGCCAGTTTTGATTGGGTTGGGTCGGGTTGGCTCGAATCGAGTCGGGCCGGGTTGACACGACCCATTTCGTAAACGAGTCAATCGGGTTATAAATACAAACCCGAACCCAACCCATTAAATAAATGGGTCAATCACCTGTTTATGACCCAAACCCGCTAACTTCGGGTCCGGTCAAGGATTGCCACCCCTACCGTGGATCTGAGGCATGGCTGTGGGTCCTACCATCGAGTGTTAGCCAGATTTTGCACCCACAGATATGTCAAATGAACACTCGGCCTGAAATTGCCAATTGGCCTATTTTTTAGGAGAGAGGATGAAGAATGCAAAGGAAGAAATGAAGGAGGTGAAGGTGCTGGATTGTATGGGGCTGGCAGTGGCGGCAATGTGATTGGCGAAGGCGGGTGGTTTCCTGCACTGAACCGGCGAAGTCGACGGTTATAGGCCTGGTTCGCTTAACAAATAAATTATTATTATTATTTTTTATGTTGGGGCTGCCCCTAATAAAGGCTTTGGAGATTTTCTTTTTCCCAACGTACCCCTAGTCACTTTTTTTTCCTCTATGTTGTATTGCTTATACAAAAAAGAAAAGAAAAACACTTCAATGTTATATCTATCCACTTCGTTCCACCAATCACGGTAGGTTGGTCTGGTGGGTCCCGCACCAATAAATCGCTTTGGCACCAACCGGTCCAAAATGGAGGACGTGTCAATGGGACGAAGGCTCCTGGTTTCTGTAGGTAGAAAACAGCTGATTGTTGGGCTTGATGTGATTTTTTATTGAGGTTTTTACCGAAATGGCCACCAACTCTCAACTATTGTTGAGAACGGGCCAGGTTGCTTTTGGCTTTACCAAAATGACCACTGAAACTCTTTGGGACCAAACTACCCTCATTTGGACGGCAGCTTCCTCCACCTCTTTCGACCGCAACATTAGGACGAAAAATGGACGAAAAAATGACAAAAAAAGGAACGAAAAATGGACGAAAAATGGACGAAAACGGACAAAAATGGACGAAAAATAGACGAAAAATGGACGAAAAATGGACGAAAAATGGACGGAAAAAGGAACAAAAAATGGACGAAAAATGGACGAAAAAATGGAAGAAAAATGGACAAAAAAGGACGAAAAATGGACGAAAAAATGGACGAAAAAATGGACAAAAAATGGACGAAAAATGGACGAAAATGGACAAAAATGGACGAAAAAAGGACGAAAAATGGACGAAAAAATGGACAAAAATGAACGAAAAATGGACAAAAAAAGGAACGAAAAATGGATGAAAAAATGGACGAAAAATGGAAGAAAAAATGGACGAAAAATGGACGAAAAATGGAACAAAATTGATAAAATTAACAGCACATTTTAGGACGAAAAATGGACGAAAAAAGGACAAAAAAAGGAACGAAAAATGGACGAAAAATGGACAAAAAAATGGACGAAAAATGGACGAAAAATGGACGAAAAAATGGACGAAAAATGGACGAAAATGATGAATAGCCAATTTTATCAATTTCGTTCCATTTTTCGTTCCTTTTTTTGTCCTTTTTTCGTCCATTTTTCGTCCATTTTTCGTCCTAAAATGTGCTGTTAATTTTATCAATTTCGTTCCATTTTTCGTCCATTTTTTGTCCATTTTTCGTCCATTTTTCGTCCATTTTTTTGTCCATTTTTTGTCCATTTTTTTGTCCATTTTTCGTTCCTTTTTTTGTCCTTTTTTTGTCCATTTTTCGTCCATTTTTTGTCCTAAAATGTGTTGTTAATTTTATCAATTTCGTTCCATTTTTCGTCCATTTTTTGTCCTTTTTTGTCCGTTTTTCGTCCATTTTTCGTCCATTTTTTGTCCATTTTTTCGTCCATTTTTTGTTCTTTTTTTGTCCTTTTTTCGTCCATTTTTTGTCCATTTTTTGTCCTTAAATGTGCTGTTAATTTTATCAATTTCGTTCTATTTTTCGTCCATTTTTCGTCCTTTTTTCGTCCGTTTTTCGTCCATTTTTCGTCCATTTTTTCTTCCATTTTTCGTCCATTTTTTCGTCCATTTTTCGTCCATTTACAGTGGGTAAGAAACCAAGTTACCAAATGGACGAAAAATGGACGAAAAAATGGACGAAAAATGGACGAAAAAATGGACGAAAAATGGACGAAAAATGGACGAAAAAATGGACGAAAAATGGACAAAAAAAGGAACGAAAAATAGACGAAAAATGGACGAAAAAATGGACGAAAAATGGAAGAAAAAATGGACGAAAAATGGACAAAAAACGGACAAAAAATGGAACGAAATTGATAAAATTAACAGCACATTTTAGGACGAAAAATGGACGAAAAAAGGACAAAAAAAGGAACGAAAAATGGACGAAAAATGGACAAAAAATGGACGAAAAATGGACGAAAAAATGGACGAAAAACGGACGAAAAAAGGAACAAAATTGATTTCGTCCGATTTTCGTCTCACAGGCCAAAGCCAGTCTCTGGCAGAAATGACTGTGATTTTTTGGCGACGAAAACTAGACGAAACATGTTATTTCGTCGGATTTCGTCCGATTTTCGTCTCACAGCCCAAAGACAGTCTCGGGCAGAAATGACTGTGACTGTCGGAGCTCTGGGAGGAGGACGGGAGTGGAGGCGGGCGGGGCGGAGGCCGGGCCGCGCGGAGGCAGGGGTCGGTCGCCGGAGCAAAGGAAAGAGGAGGAGGGGGGGTGGCCGCTGCTCCCTCCGCGCGTCGCCGGAGCAAAGGACGAAGGAGGGGGCGTCGCCGCTGCTCCCTCCGTGCGTCACCGGAGCACAGGGAGGGGGGGTCGCCGCTGCTCCTCCCGTGCGTCACCGGAGCACGGGGAGGGGGGTCGAGATCGAGCTCGGGGGAGATCGGGCGCCGAAGTGCAGGGGGAGTCGGCTCGGGCTTGGGCTTGACTGCCACCGTGAGAGGAGGTGGAGGAGGTTGGCGGGCCGGTGTCGGATGGTCGCCGGAGCTTGAGGAGGAGGACTACTGGAACGTGGGTTGCACCCCTCCTCTCTTCAACTCTCTCTCTCTCTCTCCTTCACTCTCTGTTTCTCTCTCACTCTTTGTTTCTCTCTCACTCTTTCTTTCACTCTCTCTTTCTCTCTGCTCACCCACTCTTTCACTCTCTCACTCTCTCACTCTCTCTGCTCACTCTCTCACTCTTTGACTCTCTCTGTGAGAGGAGATGGAGGTGGTGAAGATGGTAAGGGTCAATATGTCTTTTTACCTGTTTAGTGTCACCGTGCGACCTGTTTCCCACGTGCTGGTGGCCATTTTCGTTCAGATTTCTTGACGGGGTCCATTCTCAACAATAGTTGAG
Organism: Chamaelirium japonicum; assembly: GCA_947650365.1. NCBI lineage: Eukaryota > Viridiplantae > Streptophyta > Magnoliopsida > Liliales > Melanthiaceae > Chamaelirium > Chamaelirium japonicum. The sequence goes on from OX393553.1 coordinate 57,827,484, forward strand.
AGTTGGTGGCCATTTCGGTAAAAACCTCTCGACCACTCTATCAGACCGTACGTTCACGCGATTAGCACGGATCTGCTCTATCATCCAGATCCGACGTAACTGCCGCCTCGACCAACGGGCGAGGTTTTTACCGAAATGGCCACCAACTCTCAACTATTGTTGAGAATGGACCCCATCAAGAAATCTGAACGAAAATGGCCACCAGCACGTGGGAAACAGGTCGCACGGTGACACTAAACAGGTAAAAAGACATATTGACCCTTACCATCTTCTCCACCTCCATCTTCTCTCACAGAGAGAGTCAAAGAGTGAGAGAGTGAGCAGAGAGAGTGAGAGAGTGAAAGAGTGGGTGAGCAGAGAGAAAGAGAGTGAAAGAAGGAGTGAGAGAGAAACAAAGAGTGAGAAAGAGTCAAGCCCAAGCCCGAGCCGACCTTCCCTAGATCCGGCGGTCCACAACCGAGCCGGCGCCCAACCCCTGCTAATGCGCTGCCGTCGCCGTCAAACCCGAGCTCCGGTGACGCACGGGTGGAGCAGCGGCGACACCCCCCCCCCCCCCCCCCCCCCCCCCGCGCCCGATCTCCCGACCCCCCCTGCACTTCGGCGCCCGATCTCCCCCGAGCTCGATCTCGACCCCCCCTCCTCGTGCTCTGGTGACGCACGGGAGGAGCAGCGGCGACCCCCCCTCCCTGTGCTCTGGCGACGCGCGGAGGGAGCAGCGGCGACGCCCCCTCCTTCGTCCTTTGCTCCGGCGACGCGCAAAAAATCGGACGAAAATCGGACGAAATCCGACGAAATAACATGTTTCGTCTAGTTTTCGTCGCCAAAAAATCACAGTCATTTCTCCCTGAGACTGGCTTTGGGCTGTGTGACGAAAATCGGACGAAATAACAAATTTCGTCTAGTTTTCGTCGCCGAAAAATCAGACGAAATTCGACGAAAATAACATGTTTCGTCTAGTTTTCGTCGCCAAAAAATCATAGTGACCCTTACCATCTTCACCACCTCCATCTCCTCTCACAGAGAGAGTCAAAGAGTGAGAGAGTGAGCAGAGAGAGTGAGAGAGTGAAAGAGTGGGTGAGCAGAGAGAAAGAGAGAGTGAAAGAAAGAGTGAGAGAGAAACAAAGAGTGAGAGAGAAATAGAGAGTGAAGGAGAGAGAGAGAGAGAGAGAGAGAGAGAGAGAGAGAGAGAGAGAGTTGAAGAGAGGAGGGGTGCAACCCACGTTCCAGCAGCCCTCCTTCGTCCTTTGCTCCGGCGACGCGCAAAAAATCGGACGAAAATCGGACGAAATCCGACGAAATAACATGTTTCGTCTAGTTTTCGTCGCCAAAAAATCACAGTCATTTCTCCCCGAGAATGGCTTTGGGCTGTGTGACGAAAATCGGACGAAATAACAAATTTCGTCTAGTTTTCGTCGCCGAAAAATCAGACGAAATCCGACGAAAATAACATGTTTCGTCTAGTTTTCGTCGCCAAAAAATCATAGTGACCCTTACCATCTTCACCACCTCCATCTCCTCTCACAGAGAGAGTCAAAGAGTGAGAGAGTGAGCAGAGAGAGTGAGAGAGTGAAAGAGTGGGTGAGCAGAGAGAAAGAGAGAGTGAAAGAAAGAGTGAGAGAGAAACAAAGAGTGAGAGAGAAATAGAGAGTGAAGGAGAGAGAGAGAGAGAGAGAGAGAGAGAGAGAGAGAGAGAGAGAGAGAGAGTTGAAGAGAGGAGGGGTGCAACCCACGTTCCAGCAGCCCTCCTTCGTCCTTTGCTCCGGCGACGCGCAAAAAATCGGACGAAATCCGACGAAATAACATGTTTCGTCTAGTTTTCGTCGCCAAAAAATCACAGTCATTTCTCCCCGAGAATGGCTTTGGGCTGTGTGACGAAAATCGGACGAAATAACAAATTTCGTCTAATTTTCGTCGCCGAAAAATCAGACGAAATCCGACGAAAATAACATGTTTCGTCTAGTTTTCGTCGCCAAAAAATCATAGTGACCCTTACCATCTTCACCACCTCCATCTCCTCTCACATAGAGAGTCAAGAGTGAGAGAGTGAGCAGAGAGAGTGAGAGAGTGAAAGAGTGGGTGAGCAGAGAGAAAGAGAGAGTGAAAGAAAGAGTGAGAGAGAAACAAAGAGTGAGAGAGAAACAGAGAGTGAAGGAGAGAGAGAGAGAGAGAGAGAGAGAGAGAGAGAGAGAGAGAGAGAGAGTTGAAGAGAGAAGGGGTGCAACCCACGTTCCAGCAGCCCTCCTCCTCAAGCTCCGGCGACCATCCGACATCGGCCCGCCAACCTCCTCCACCTCCTCTCACGGTGGCAGTCAAGCCCAAGCCCGAGCCGACCTTCCCTAGCTCCGGCGGTCCACAACCGAGCCGGCGCCCAACCCCTGCTGCCGCGCTGCCGTCGCCGTCAAACCCGAAAAATCACAGTCAGTAAAAGGGTAGTTTGGACCCAAAGAGTTTCAATGGTCATTTTGGTAAAGCCAAAAGCAACCTGGCCCATTCTCAACAATAGTTAAGAGTTGGTGGCCATTTCGGTAAAAACCTCTTTTTTATTTCTTTTACAGTTGGCTGTTATTTAAAGGGCTATTTTGATTTTGCCCCCCAAATCTTGCCTTGAATTAGACTTTACCCCCCATCTTTTCATTAATTAGACTTTACCCCCCAAAACTAACTGCTCCGTCAGCTCACCTCACAAAACTTTATTTCTTTTCCGTCAGCTCATCATGGTGAGCTGACGGAACAGTTAGTTTTGGGGGGTAAAGTCTAATTAATGAAAAGATGGGGGTAAAATTCTAATTCAAGGTAAAGTTTGGGAGGCAAAGTCAAAATAACCCTTATTTAAATACACAGACGACTAGACGAGTCGGTGAAGTGTGCAAATTTGGTCACGCAGGGTGTACTCTACCTTGGATCCGATTGGTCTGGCCTGATTAGGGGCGACATTAGTGTTTTGAAAACCGGACCGGACCGGGCAGTTCAACCGGTTTGGACCAGAACCGGAACATGTTTTGGTTCGGTCTTTGAATAAACCGGTTTGTATGTTAACCTAGGAATCAAACCTTCCCATTGAAGACTTTAGTAGATATCTATATAAAAAAACATATTTTTATACGGTTCAAACGGTTTAACCACCGGTTTGAACCGATTTGGACCGAACCGGATGCATTTTCGGTTCGCCTTCCGGTTCGGTTTTGAAAACACTGACTCCGAAAGCTCGACCCGGAACATCGGGCATGGGTCCAGCCGTACAGATTTTGTACCCCAAACATGGTTTGGATAGGGTATGGGTATAGTAACTTTACCCGGTTAACTTTCGGATATGGATATGGGTACCTTAATAGTCATACCCTAAAGTCCGATTATCCTTCTAACTTGTGTATACTAGATAATACAATTCAGACTCAAAACTCATATACCTACCAAAACTTATCTGATGTAAAAAGAAACCAAAAGAGCTTCTTAACATTGCAATGCTATGCCTTGATTTTTTTTTTTTTTCAAATAATTGAATATATGATGGAAAAGAAAGATAAATTTATACCTAATTCATGCCCGAAACTGAACCAAAACCCAAAACCTGATTGGGTATGGATGGGATACGGAACCGCTAGTCCCTCTTCTACCAGAATGGGTATGGGTCGGATATGGATCGTGTCACATCCAGATGGGTATGGGTAGGGTCCGACCCGAACCCGACCAATTGCCACCCCTAGGCCCAATAAGTCACCGATGAGCAGGGATAACATTGGTGATTCAGCGGATGCCACTAGGCCCATCAATAGGTCGGATTTGCATCAGATCAAATTAGATCCGAATTTGATCTATTTATATTTTGAATCGGGTGGGATCGTTTTTAATCCAATCTCGGACCAAAAGCCTAATACCAAATTCAGAATTTTTGGAATTAGATCGAACATAAATCATGATTTCTATGAGGTCAAAACAAAAGAAACAATCAAATAGAAATCCGTGACTTCAAACTTCAAATTCCAAAACCGTTTTTAATCGGATTCATGTTAAGCCTTTGTTTGTTGGGATTCCTTTTGGACTATGCTTTGGTTCCAATTGGTCTGGCCCGATTAGCGGTGACAATGGACTCCGAAAACATGACCCAAACCCAACCCAAAAAATCGAGTATGGGTACAAATTTTGTACCCCAAACATGGCTTAGGTAGGGCATGGGTATAGGACCTCTACCCTATTAGCTTTCGGATATAGGTATGGGTACCTCAATACCTAATTATCCATACTCAAAGCCTGATTGCCCCTCTAACTTTTGTTTACAAGATAATACAATTCAGACTCCGAACTCCTTGTCATATATCTAAATTCTAACCGAACTCATATCCCTACCCAAACTTATCCAATGTAATAAGAAACAAAAAGAGGTTCCGATTGCCAACCCTTGGTCCGATAAGTCACCGATTAGCTTGAATAACACCGGTGATTGAGCGAATGCCACTAGGCTTGTCAACGGATCGGATTTGGATCTAATCAGATTAGATCCGAATTTGATCGCTTTATATTTTGAATCGGTTGGGATCATTTATAATCGAATCTTAGACCGAAATCCTAATATCAAATTCAGAGTTTTCGGATTTGGATTGGACTCGGATTATGATCTGGTCCATTGACAAGTCTGGGAGGTCAAAACAACAAAAACAATCAAATGACTTCGAAGTTCAAATTCCAAAACCGTTTAATTGGATTCATGTTATGCCTTTGTTGTTTGGGTTCTTTTTTGTTGTGATATTGCCTTCTTGCCATTACTTTTATTATTTTTTTCTGAACTTAATAGACAGATTGGGATCAAGGTCAAACCCCTCAACAAAAAAAAATTGTTCAAATCGATGATTATCTCATACTAATGGATTTAATGATCCATAGATCCGTCTATAAAAATAAGATAACTGAGTTGAGCATCAAGCGGTTGAAAAAGATGGATATGTGTTGGATATAGAATGAACAATGATATATGCCATAAAATATAAGTAAATTTATCGGATCGGATCTTATTTCGAATTTGGTTAGATAGTTTTTAATCATATCTCGGATAAAAAAAACTAATATGAAACCCGGGATTTTTGAATCGGATTTGAATCAGATTATGAATGATCCGGCCCGTTGACAGGCCTAGATGCCACCGATGACTTGTGGGCCCAGACCAATGGGGGCCAAGATAACGTCTACCCATGGGTGAACAAAATCAGTTAAATATGTACAAGGACAACAGCTAGCGACACCTATCCTTATTCATATTTGATTTGACAGCATAGCTCTTCCGGTAGAAACAACTAGAGTTCGGTGGGTCCGTACCCATCACAGCCGCACGATGGCCGGTGACCCACCCCAGCCTGACTGCGTACGGCTATGATGCGCGCTGGGCTAACCGACCGGGGAGACCAACCGGAGGAGATCCGAACTCGAACAAATATCACCATATGATTTTTTTTTTCTTTTTGGTCCAAATTACAACCTACCATCATCATATGATTCTTATCTACTCTGATACTCCAAGGTCCTTTTCAAAAACTATTCTGTTGAGCTTATCCACAATGGGCTGTCAGTCTGGAAAGTTTTGTGCAGGGTTAAATAACTAACTTGAGGGTCCAGATTTGTCCCATTTTGGTTTAATTCTTTAGCTTAAGAGGGTTTTTTTGCATATTGATACTTAGTTTTTTGGGGTTATTAGTATAAGGAGCCTCTAACTAATCCTGTAGTTTGATAAACACCACTAGCTATTTCATAGTGCATTAAATTCCTCCCACTCAATTTTTTAAAGGGTTATTTTGACTTTGCCCCCCAAATTATGCCTTGAATTAGACTTTACCCCCCACATTTTCATTAATTAGACTTTACCCCCCAAAACTAACTGTTCCGTCAGCTCACCATCTAAGAGAAAGGGTGAGCTGACGGGAAAAAAATAACGTTTTGGGGGGTGAGCTGACGGAACAGTTAGTTTTGGGGGGTAAAGTCTAATTAATGAAAATGTGGGGGGTAAAGTCTAATTCAAGGCAAAATTTGGGGGGCAAAGTCAAAATAACCCTTTTTTAAAATAGCCATTTTGCCACGCTAACCACCCATGTAGAATCCGATTTATAATTTTTTTTTTACATGCGTTGTACAGTAAAATTTTCAATAGTAGACCCAAAACACTGTAGTTGCTACAGTGATCGTATTGTAACAGTAATATTTCGGAATACAGATTCGGATGCTACAATGATTCACTGTAGAAACCGAATTTATATTCCATAGCCGCTACAGTGATTCACAGTAGTAATAATATTCCGGAGTATAAATTCAGTTTCTATATCAAAATCATTGCAGCTGCTACAGTGATTTTACTGTAGCAACCGAATTTTTACTCCATATACATCTGAATTTATACTCCATTATCCCGAATTGAAATAACGGTAACTACATATCCTGAAGTATAAATTCGGGTTAGCGGATTATAGATTCTAGAGTATCAATTGGGTTTATCGGAGTATAAATTTGGGGTATTTTAGTCATTTGCTAGGGGTTAAACAAGTCAACGTGGGTTTAATGTAAGAGTGTCTTTTTAGACTGGATCTTAGCTCAAACCGGAACATTGTCAGGACTGATGCCTAAAAGCATCTTCTATAAAGGGCTTTTCATCAAGTCCCCCCTAATTTATTTTAGGTGGACTTAGTGATAGGTCCCTGATAATAGAAATAGATCAGTTTAGTGAAAAGGACAGACAACAAGATGGCTTTGCACCAGGTCCCTCCTTGTGCATCTGCATGTAGGGATAAAATGAATATTTTCTAAACAGAATGACCTACTATTAAAGCATCTCTATGCCCATCCTTATCGCTAAATATGATATGTTTTAAGGACCTACCACTAATTTGTTTTTTTCTTTTTAGAGATGGATGGTTATCTTGAACCCTTCGAACAGGATCCACTTCAGTCCCAGACTAATCTGGGAGTTTGCACCAACCCACTCGGAAGTTTTCCTACGCAGTTAGTAAATCATGGGAGGTGGAATTGAGCCCACGCCCCCATTCAATGGTTCCCCCCCAAAGAAGAAGAAGAAGAAGAAGTACGGGTAGGTATGCATCCCATCTTCATGTTAGCTCAAGTGAAGCAAAGATTTACCCTAAATTTGATTGACTAAAATGCTCTTGATCCAACAGACCATAAACAAGGTTGCAACTTAGTCTCGGTTAGGTCGAACCAACTCAAAGTTTGCATCAAGTTGGGTCGATACGTTTGCAAGTTCAGTATGGCATAGTAGGTATAGTTGCTAACCAGATCTTACAAAAGACCGGATTTGGTCGAAGGTTTGGGCCCTGGGCAATTCAATCCAAATTCTAAATAATAATCCACAACCCAGCTCGGATCGACCCGACCCGATCCGATCCGAATTTGACCTGTTCCTCTACAAGCGTGACCCAACTCCACAAGCTAATGAGCCATGTGTAGGGGTGTCAACGGGTCGTGTCGTGTCGGGTTCGTGTCGTGGCTAGTTTCCAGTCGTGTTCAAAACTCCTGGACCCAGACCCGACCCATTTAACTAATCGTCTCTAGATCGTAAATCTGTACCCGACCTGCTAATAAACGGGTAGACCCGATAAGACCCGGTAAGACCCTTTTACCACACAGGTCTATTCAGTTGACCCAATCCGACTCGACCCGACCTGACCCAATAGACCCGCTGGTACTATATATTACAGTATCAGATTATGGGTAGACCCGACACGACCCGTTGAATTTTAAACGGATCTATCGTGTCCAGACCCTAAACCCGAACCCGACCTGTTTATTAAACGGGTCTATCGTGTCGACCCGTTTACAATCCGAACCCGTTTAACCCTGACCCATACCCGGTAACTTCGTGTCGAGTCTGCCGTGTCGGGTCCAAAATTGCCAGCCCTAGCCATGTGACACAAAGAAGAACAGGTTGTGTGATGAAAAGAAAAAAATATAAAAGTAAAAATATAAAAATTATATATTGTGCATCCTTAAGTTTTTTATGAGCCTTGCCCTGCTCATTTTTTATTTAGGTTGATCTTATTGTATATTTTTCTTTTAGTTTTAATAAAATCCTTACGTTTCAACGAGGAAAAAAAAAAAAAAAAAGTTTATTATGAGCTAACCCTAGTGACAATCGGTTGCCACCGCTGCCTAGGGCAGTTGGTAGTGGTACTGCCCCTTCTGCGCTCTCTTCAGTGTTCGATTCTGACCCCCGATCTTTCCTCTCTCGCTCGTGTGGCGGTTCTTGCACAGCATGGTATGTTTCCCTCTCTATAGGCCTTGGGGCCTCACTATGTAACCAAAAAAGGAAAGAAAATAAGAAGACAATCGGTTGCTAGGGGTGCAACTTGGTCCGGGTCAAACCGAGAACCGACCCGACCCGACCGCATTGGATTGATTTGGGTCGGTTTTCTAGTTTATAATGGGTCGGATCCGGTTTCGTTATTAGTAGACCCGACCTAAATCGGTTCGGTTATGGATCGAGGTTTATATGACCCGACCCGACCCGACCCGACTTTGTATTACTTAATACTTTGGTAAGATATGCATTCAGCTTACCAATGGTGTTGATTCAAATACATGTTATACTGATCACTTAACACTTCGTTTCTAATCCATCTTTACGATAAGCAAATGAATGGTCTTGTCAAAAAGCTTTGCAATAGATTTGTTGGAGTCACTACTATGCTTTCTTGTTTGTTTCTTGATGCAAGTGTCTGATTGTCCCATTTTTCACGATGCCTTTGTCTAAACCGTTTCCACTTTTTAAAGACTGGGTATATTATTTTTGTTTTCCTTCGTTTGATTTCGGATTGCCCAAAAAATAGTCTTAAACCCGAACCGACCCGAACTTTTTATGGGTTGGGTTGGGTTGGTTCAATAGGTCAATGGTTTGGTTCCAGGTTGAGAAAGTTGGAACCGACCCTAGGTTGGGTTGGTTTTGGTTTGAGGCCAAACCGAACCGAACCGACCCGACTTGCACCCCTATCGGTTGCTACTAGTCAATAGGGGTGGCAATGGGTCGGGTCGGGTTGAGACATAGGTTAAAGGGCAAAACACCCAATCTGAACCCGACCCGTTTAATAAACGGGTCAAAAACTTAAACCCAAACCCGACCCACCTAATAAACGGGTTGACCCGACCCAACCCATTTAACCCATTTACTAAACGGGTCGGGTCGGGTTGGCTCGGGTTGGGTCAATAGAGCCCATGTAAACCTGCCAGGTTGGGTCAAGACAAGTCAGATTGGGTCGCGTTGACACGACCCATTTGGTAAACGGGTCAAGTTGGGTCAATTGGGTTATGAGTACAAACCCGAACCCGAACCCGAACCATTAAATAAACGGGTCAATCGGGTCGAGCCATTTATGACCTGAACCCATTTAGATCAAACCCAAACCCGCTAACATCGGGTCGGATTCGGGTTGGGCTGGCGGGTCGGGTCAAGGATTGCCACCCCTACTAGTCATCACTTTTATTAATTCAATATTGTGAGAAGTGTGCACAACTAACATACTTTTCATCAATCCTTTAATTAAAAAAATAAAGTCATCCGAAGATGAAATGGTTTTTAAATATTCTGTTGGTTGACAAATTTATTATATGATACAATAGCCATGGAATGGGAATATTATTCTTCTTCTTGGTACAAAATTCGTATATACCTATATATCCATATTCAACTAAATGCTATAAAAAAAAATTTGTCGAATAAAAATTCTATTGAATCGGTGGTAAAACAAGACATGACCATTATTCTTACTTTAAATAACAGTGTCAAAACTCGATGCATATCATAGATTTTCTCATCCGTGGTTAAGCGACGAATCACAACCCTTCATCTCATGTTGGATTATGTCGTGTGTTGGCCACCGCACGGGCATGAACATGGCGCAATAAGACTCCCAACTAGTTGGTCTTTAACGAGAAGCCAAATCTATAAGTTTGTGGTTAAGTAACGAATCTTAGCCCTTCATCTAATCTTATGCATGATCATATTAGATTTCAACTAGTAGGGTTTTGTTTTTATAGATGTCTCATCATCTAATGGGGTAATCCTTCAACCAGAGACTAATCTCTCTCTCTCTCTCTCTCTCTCTCTCTCTCTCTCTCTCTCTCTCTCTCTCTCTCTCTCTCTTGTTGTTCGGGTACGAGTTCATTCATGATCAAAGGGGAAGCTCAACGTAAGGATTATGCAATCGTTTTAGGGTGCTAACTAGGTATATGTTTCATTGCTTCCACTTATTGTAGATCCTATCTAGATGTATTTATCGGATCATTTAGGATTTCTTTGTTTCTTTTCGGATTGAATTATCATCGAATTTGGTAGGCTTGGTGGCCTTACATCCTAGGTGGTGGTACCGTGAGGAACTGCCTGTACGATGCGGTATTGTCGTCCCACGAACCTTGTCGACCGGCCAATCGTGCAAATCGGCAACAGTGTGCTCGACCCCATGGCGGTCGGTTGTGCCTTGTGCCGCATAGGGCCTTTGTGGACAACCGGGTGTGTTGCAGGCCATGGTTGGCCGAGTGTGCCGCGTGCCATGGCCGACCAGGATGCTGCACGAGATGAGGTGCTGCCCGACGCTACATGTGATGATGGTCGCCAGCTTCCCCATGGATCCGCAAGGGTCGGGGTGGGGTTTTCAGGAGGAGGAGGAGGTGTTGCACCTCATCATGCTGGTGACGGAGGCTGAACAAGATTAAGAAGGAGAGCAAGTCCAAGCCCAAATGGGTCAAGTAAGGAAGGAATAAGCGAGAGGTACTTAGATAGAAGCATCAAAGGAGGAAGTGGGTAAGGTGGATGATAAGGAGAAAGGATCAGTAAGGAAGGAAGGAGAGACCCTGTGATGTAGATGTGTTGTCATAGCTGAATACTCTCTCAAAAGAAGATGACATGTCAGGAAATGAGCAAAACACTCAGAAACACACCAGCCCTTATGCTTAGGTATGTACATCCCAGAAAGACATAGTGGAAGGAGGGGATGTTGGGTTTTGGTTCGACTACACCCAACCGGTCTTGGACTCGGTCGAGTTAGTGGGTAACAGGTCGGGCTCAGAGGTATGTCGTTAAGTCATCTCCAACCAAGCCTAATCCTACAGGTATCAGGATTCGATCTAGGGTTCAAGTGGCCGCAGGCCCCAACTCCGGTGCAAAGAGGATCCGTCACACCTAGCGCACCTCATTAGTAAATGCGAACCCATATGAGACCCTAGTTGGAAACGAAAATGCATAGGGGTTGTAGTGTACAGGGAATAAGGGGGATGCTAGCTGTGCGTGTACCACTTGGTCTGCCGTGCGGATCCCGAGAGGAGAGAGAGAGATCACGGTTTTGTGCGATTTCCCCCTCTCTTCTGTCCCTCCCGTCCGCAGGAGAAGCCCGAGAGAGAGAGAGAGAGAGAGAGAGAGAGAGAGAGAGAGAGAGAGAGGCTGTGACTTCCTTTCTCACCCTTCCCCTTGTTCGTCTGCAGGAAATAGAGGAGAAGGGGTGCGGCCCAAGTGCAGCCCCTCCCCCTCCCTTCTCTCCTTCGTTCTCTTCTCTCCTAAAGCCGGAAGAAAGAGAGAGAGGACTGCTACAATCGCAGCCCTCTCCCTTCCTCAGGTGCTCTCGGTTTTGCAAGAGAGAGAGAGAGAGAGAGAGAGAGAGAGAGAGAGAGAGAGAGAGAGAGAAGGCTCGGCTGCCCTTGCTCTTCCCCTTGAAGTTTCTATTTCCGTTGGATTGAATTAGAGACAGAATTATCAGATTTCACAAATTCCTCTCTCTTGTCTCATCAATCATAGTGGGGTCTCCACACGGGTTTTCGGTCGCCAAGAAGAACCGGAGTTGAAGGTTTCCACCTGGTTATTGTCGAATCGCATCGCTCGCCATCTATTCCTCCATCGCGTTTGGGATCTCACCAAAGGAAGATTCGTCTACAACGATCAAATTACGGATCATCATCACTCGGCAAATTATGGTCGGAGGTACGTTTTGATCCACCGCTTCCGTCTATAGTCTCTATGTTTATTTTTTTCAAAGCTAATGGTTCTTGATAATAGAGACGATTGTATATTGTCATGTACAATATTTCTTACACTTAGTATCAGAGCCTCTTTTTTTCTCTTATCGATTTTTTTCATGTAGTTAAGGTTTTGATCCCTTTTGCAATTGATAATGTGGTTTTTTTGTTTACTTAAATCCCACCATCGATTAGGCAATGGATCATTAAAACCCTAAAATCTGCACATGTGTTTTTCTGCTCCAATCGACCATCAGGGTTTCAAGGGGAGTTTCGTGATCGGCAACTAACTCTCTCAGTTAGCTTATGCTGAGAGATGGGGCGGGTAGGCCACACGGTAAACCTTGAATTTGAGATGGTTGACATAAATCGGGTAGATCCAAAATTCAGGTCGTGTGGCTACTTTCACCCTGGTTTGGGAATTAAATCAGAGCGAAGGGTTGTACGCCACAGAGCATGTTTATTTCGATTTTAAGTTTCGATGTACGGGTTTTGTTCGGTTTTTCGGCCAAATCCAATTACGTCGGCAGGGCTATATGGGCAATTGTATAAGTTTTGTGAATAATCACGATTTAAAGCCCTCTTGTGGGGAGTGATTTTAGACTACCCAAAGCATCCTGAATCGTTCTCCATGAGTGATTCATGCAGTACACGCCATGGTGTACATTGAATCACGTAAGTTTGATTGAACATGACATCCCCTTTCTAGTTGCATCGATATTAGGGCTTGCATTTGCCCACAGAGAGGCGATCCCTAATATCGTGCAATTAGGGTAATACGGTAAATTGCATATGGAGAAAATGGTGGTTCTTATGCCCACAGGAAAAGAACCATTGCTTAGGCTCCTTATGCGGTTCACCGGTTTTATCGAAAAATGCAAAGTTTCTTACGGTTTTTTAGTAAACTTCTTGCGGGGAGCGGCCTTTGCCCACAGGGAGGCTTGAATTTTACTAACATATAATTAGTATAGATTAATCATCATATAAAGAATAATGTATTTCTATCTCATAATAATGTATGTTTTTTCTTCTCCAGTCATCCCACCTTACGTCTTAGACCTTACCATGAACTACACCTTCCTATCAGGAGAGATTTTCCCGAACAAAAGGGACAAACTGCCACATAGGCATCTGACCGGTGATAAAGTAATACGAGAGCGTATCATACAGATGTCCGATACTGCTCTAGTGTGTTATAAATCCAATCATGTTCATTCTCATAAATCTGATAATGACTCTTTTTAGTGGGAGAACAATATTGGAGATCAGTAACAAGATACAGGCAACGATGGCACCATAATTTTTTTTCTTGAAGGAGATCGGCGGCATATAGTTGCCGACAGTGTTGGTGATGTTGGAAATTAATCCTTGGTAGAGGCTCGCAGCGGAAGCGATTTGGCGGTCGAAAGACCGTTCATGATGCACGTTACACGATTTAAACTTTCATCGAAACTAATCTACATATATGTACATGTGAATGCACGTGAATCGAACACCCTAACGGCAATCTAGCGTAATGATTAACTAGCATGCATGCAAATCATAATACTCGCTAGATCTACTTGTTAGATTACACATACCTTTCGTACGGATCTTTTAACCGTGGAGAATTGTCTTCTTTGTCGATGGAGACGGAAGATCGTTCGCGAAGATGCCGATGGTACGATTGGAGACGTTGCCTTCTTGTTCACCCGATCTCACACGATGCACGGAACGTCGCTCTCGGATCTCTGAGTGCCTCCGAAGAACGACCCTTCTCCTTCTTCAGAACTCCACGCGAGGAAGACGAAGTTATAAATGGGAAACGGGAGATGAATTCGGGAGAGAACTAGAGAGATGAGAGGAGGGGGGGTTCCGTTTTTCCACACATAGGGCCGGTGCCCTATAGGCCCTTTTATAGGGCCGGCCTACCCCCTTGAATAAGGATCCAAGGGGATAAAGACCTCCCACAATTATCTCTCCATTATCTCCTTTTTATCTCTCGTCGTATTTATCCGTTTTCCCACTTTTTAGGGCTCGACTTTATCCGTTTTTATCGCCCTATCCCTATCTATATGGCCGGCCCTATAGATGAGGGATTCTTATCCCTACATCATAGGGCCGGCCCTAGCAAGGTGTCCCATCACTAGGGTCGGCCAACAGTGAGGTCCGGCAGAGTGAGGTTTTTATCAAAACACCCTGACGCCTCATTTTGACCATTTCTAGCGTGCGATGCCTAGCGGCCATTACTTAAGTGATATCTACTAGTTACTTACTATTAACTGAGGCCACCGGAGGGTGCCTCTAGCAAAGTCAACTAGTCAACTCGCAACATACCCCGGTGCATCGCACCTATGCAGCGAAGTTCACTTATCGCTAGGGATTACTACATGCGACTCTGTACTAGTCTCGGTCTCAACCCTTAGTACTCGCATATAGTTACGCATCTACCGTGCTCTAGTGCCAAGCACACACGGAGCGTATACTTCTTTCTTCCTCCTAGTGCTTATGGTGTTCCGAGGAGATGGTTCGAGAACCGTACATAATGTTGATAAGGTGGAACCATCAGGGACCGGGGTTCATGGCTTCCAACTGAAGCTCGATCGACACACTACCCGAGTGTACCATCGATCCTCTGAGCTCGAGTTAACCTGCGTAGCCACCCAGAGTGCGACGCAGGCTGCACTCCAATTCACCCAGACTTACTATGTTCTCCATCATACCCCTGCTCTCCGCTTAGTAGTGGTAAACCCGTTGTCCCTCCACTTGATGCCATGATTCACTTCGAGCGGTGAAGACTACCGTCAGACTCGAATGATCATATGACTTGGTTCCTTCCAGGTTGACCTATACATCATACCTCTGATTACCCCGTCGAGTAATCGAACCCGGTCAACAGTCAAACTGGTGACCACCAGGCCTGGGTTTGGTACAGTGTAAGTCACACCAAGGAACGCACCACCCTTCAGGGGTGTGGATAGCCTGCAGGAGTGACACGCTAATGCAACGCCAGCCGGGTAACCCAGTACACCGTGGTTTTGGATCACTGCATACGGATCCTCACACATTGGTGCGCCAAAGCACCACGCAACTGGTTAGTCCATCAGACGTGGTTCCTCAGGGTTTAGGACCGTTTTACCCTAAGCAGAATCACGGCTTAGTGTGCCAGTGTCTGCTCACTGATCTGTACACCGTGTTAGTTCCGTTCAGCCACAGACACTGTGCCTGGTGATGACCATGGTGAAGACATCCCATGAACTGTCATCGCCAACAGCTTATCATGATGAGGCGACCAACCTGATCATAGCTGCGAACTTATTTAGATTATATGGGACCAATCCACTCAGTCTTCAACTCAGTGGACTACCATATAACCATGGCTCTATGTTCTTAAAAGAACACGTAACTATGTTACGCACCTATATGCATCTCATATAATAATAACTATCAATCTTTATTAGACCAAAACATAAAGTTTTACAAGCTTAGAACACATCAATCCTAACAATCTCCCACTTGGTCTAGCGAAGCAAAATAGTTTTGACTCCCATCGCGTCCACATGTCGCTCGAATGCCTTGGTAGGTATTGCCTTTGTGAAAGGATCAGCAACATTATCTGTAGATGCAATCTGTGTCACCGCTACTCGCCCTTGCTTTTGAAACTGCCGAATCAAGTGGAACTTACGCTCGATGTGCTTCCCCTTTTGGTGATGTCTTGGCTCCTTTGCTTGTGCTACCGCCCCACTATTGTCGCAGTAAAGCACAATAGGTAACTGGGCCTCTGGTACGCACCCCAAATACGTAAAGAATTTCTTGAGCCATACCGCCTCTTTGGCTGCCTCGCACGCTGCAACGTACTCAGCCTCTGTGGTAGAGTCTGCGATGCATTTCTGCTTCACACTCTGCCAACTAACTGCTGCTCCTTCTAGCATAAACACAAAACCTGATGTCGACTTCCTGGATTCCAAATCTGACATAAAGTCAGAATCTGTATATCTAATCGGCGTCAGTTCTTGTCCTGTGTAAACCAACTCATAGTCCCTTGTTCTACGAAGGTACTTGAGTATACACTTCACAGCTGTCCAGTGATCTGGACCCGGATTCGACTGAAACCGACCCATCATTCCTACTGCGAAACAGATATCAGGCCTTGTACCATGCATAGCATACATTAGACTACCTAATGCCGAAGCATAAGGTATCTTCTGCATTTCTGCTCTCTCCTCAGGTGTCTTCGGACATTGATCCTTAGACAGTTTTACGCCATATCTAAATGGCACAAAACCCTTCTTGGAGTTTTGCATGTCAAATCTAGCCATAACCTTATCTATATACGCAGCCTGTGATAGCGAGAGAATCCTGTTCTAGCGATCACGTGTTACCTTGATCCCCAAAACATAACTCGCTTCACCTAGGTCTTTTATATCGAACTGTGTTGACAACCAGACCTTTACCGTTGATAATATTCCTACATCATTTCCAATGAGTAGAATATCGTCTATGTAAAGTATCAAATATACTACTGTGGTCTTATCAGTCCTCTTGTATACACATGGTTCATCCTCGTTTTGAGTAAATCCATACGATTGGATTGCCTGATCAAAACGGATATTCCAACTTCTAGATGCTTGCTTTAGTCCATAAATGGACTTCTGTAACTTGCAAACTAGATGTTCCTGACCCTCTGACTCAAAGCCTGGTGGCTGAATCATATAAATGTCTTCTTCCAAATTCCCATTGAGGAATACTGTCTTGACATCCATTTGCCAGATCTCTCAGTCAAAATGGGCTGCAATGGATAGGAGGATCCGAATAGACTTTATCATAGCTACCGGCGAGAAGGTTTCATCAAAGTCGATTCCTTCTCTATGGGTATAACCCTTGGCAACTAATCTAGCTTTATAAGTCTCTATTGTACCATCGGATCCTCTCTTCTTCTTATACACCCACTTACACCCAATAGGTTTAATATTGGATGATGGTGTAACTAGAGTCCAGACAGCGTTATGGGACATTGATGCAATTTCTGCCTCCATAGCTTTTTGCCAGTCAGAGTTGTCAAAAGCTCCCACTGCCTCATCGTAGCTCAGTGGGTCATCCTCCTGACCCTCTGGATCAACCAATAAGGTTTCTCCATAGTATCTGTCAGGAGCTCTGATGTTTCTCCCACTGCGATGAGGTGGTGGTGGTGTTAAAGGATTAATAGGTTCTACAGTATCTAGTATATTATTATCTGTAATGTCAGCTCCCACTATGCTTTTGGATGTGCTCTCTGATCTAGTACCCAGTAGCTCATCCAGAACTACCTTACTAGCAGGCTTGTGGTCCATAATATAATCATGTTCTAGGAAAATGGCATTCGTTGAAACGATTACCTTCTTTTCCTTAGGATCATAAAATAGTCCACCTTTAGTCTCCTTGGGATATCCTACAAACAGACATGCTTTGGACTTTGGCTCCATCTTTTCCCTCTTGTCTATCCGCACATGTGCAGGACATCCCCATATTCTGAAATACTGTAGTGTTGGCTTTTGCCTTGACCACAGTTCTCTAGGGGTCTGAGGCACTGATTTAGATGGAACGTGGTTCAGAACATATGCTGCTGTCTGAAGGGCATATCCCCAAAAGGTCATTGGTAAACAGGCATAACTCATCATACTTCGAACCATGTCCAACAAGGTTCGATTCCTTCTCTCAGAGACTCCATTCTGTTGTGGGGTACCTGGAGCAGTTAACTGGGATGTTGTCCCATGCTCCACCAAATACCCAAGGAACTCGTTAGATAGGTATTCACCTTCTCGATCAGATCGAAGGGTTTTTATACATTTACCTGTCTGCTTTTCAACTTCAGCCCTGAACTCTTTGAACATGTCAAAGGATTCCGACTTCCGATGCATAAGGTAAATGTAACCATATCTTGAGTAATCATCTGTAAAAATGATGAAGTACTCATGGCCTCCTATCGCCTTGACGCTCATGGGTCCACATACATCTGAATGGATTAACTCCAATACCTCAGTAGCTCTTACTCCTTTACCTTTGAAGGCCCTCTTGGTCATCTTGCCTTCTAGGCAGGATTCACAGGTGGGAAGGATCTCCGTAGGATCTGTTTCCAGAAGCCTGGCCTTTACCAACCTATGAATCCTATCTAAGGCAATATGCCCAAACCGTAAGTGCCACAATTGGGTTAAATTCTCCGAAGGTTTCTTACGCTTAGATGAATTAACATTAAATGCTGAAGTTATTATGTTATCTTTTTCAAATTTAGGACTGACAATATAGAGATGATTCTGAACCATTCCTCTTATTATAAAAGTTCCATTCAGCTTAAATGATACACCATAAGCATCAAAATAAACTGAATAACCTTCATTAACTAAAGAAGAAACAGAAATCAAGTTACGTCTCAAGGACGGTACATAAAAGACATCTCTAAGAGTCAAAGTCTTATTATTCGAAAAACTACGAGTAACATCTCCAATGGTTTCAGCAGCAGCAACGGCCTCAGTTCCCATGCTCAAGGTCACCTCTCCATCAAGCAACCTTTTGCTTTCCCGAAACCCCTGAAGAGAGTTACAGGCATGGTTAGTGGATCCTGAATCCACAATCCAACTAGCAAAAGAACTATTACTTGAAAGAAATGTTTCAACAACCAAGAGTTGTAGATTATCTTCTCCAGCATTCCGAGGTTGCTTGCAGTCCTTCTTCCAATGACCCTTCTGGCCACACCGGAAATACTTCGTGCCCGATTTCTTTGATTCTCCAGACCCAGAGGCCCCAGCAGAGTCCTGCACAGGCGCTGACTTAGGTTTCTTCTTATGTTTCTTGCCTTGAGGTTTACCAGACTTCTTGAAGGATCTGCGTTGCACATGTAGTGCTTCGCCCTTCTGCTTGAAGCCATCCTCAGCTGCCTGGAGAGCTCCCAGAAGCTCTGCATTTGTCATAGCCAACTTGTTTAAATTAAAGTTGGTGACAAAGCCTTCAAAGGCTCCAGACAGTGACGAAAGGAAGATGTATGTCATCACCTCGCCTTCTAGCACAATGTCCATGGTAGCTAGTTCGTTCTGGAACCCAAACATTTTCATCATGTGTTCCCGAACCAGCGTCCCATTGGACATCTTAGTGCCGACGAGTTTCTTGATGGTAAGATATCGCGTAACGCGATTGTGACCTTCAAACATCTCCTTCAGATACAACATCATGTCAGAAGCGTCGGGCATCTCCTCGACTTGCTTCTGCAGAGTTGTTTGCAAGGATGTTATAATATAGCATTTACATATTTCATTAGATTCCTTCCAGTCAGTAAAAGCCTTTAACTGTGCCTCTGTGGCATTGGGTCCTGGCAAATCCGGCTCAGGGTCATTCAGGGCTGACATGTGTTTACCTATCCTTAAGACTAGGTACAGGTTGCGCTTCCAGTCCTCATAGTTGGGACCGGTAAGTTTGTGGTCATTTAGGATAGCGGACAGGGGGTCTAACTTGGTCATCTGAAAATAAAAGACTGAATAATGAGAATGCATGAAAACTTATTTTTATGGATTTTTAAAACAAGCTAATTATATCCATATGACAACGCTACCCTCAAGCGAAGCCATCTCTATGGATTAATTAACCATGTATGTAAGATCTTGGAGTAGGCTACACCTGTCCGAGGGGGCAGTGTGCAGGTCTTTCGCTTACATGGGTCTTTCCCTTGACCCTATCCAAATCTGCCAACTACGGGCTTTGATGGACCATGGTTATCTTTTGGCCAGTACCACGTGATCACCGTTGTCTTCGCAACGAATACCTCACGCGTACTTAGGATGCTTACCCACAAGCTTAGGCAATTACGGCACGGGAATTCTAACGGCCCCCACGAGGGTGAGTAAAGCCTGAACACTTGGCACCGTAACTGTCATATCCCGAAGGAGATCACTAAGTAGCTTGGCATAGAAAAACACAGCTCTCACCCGAGGGGGTTGTTGAGTTATGCCCTTCCACCCGAGTACGAAGTGATTAGCCGTGGAGGCCAGAGGATCTCTAAAAAATCCTCTATTACATCCCTTATATATATGAGGGTTATTTTTGCGAGTATGAATTTATGCAAATGCAAAGGTAGAGACCTCCTATATACTAGACCCTGGTCACACCATGCTCCCACTAGCGTTCAAGCCCTTCGCCTAGCATTAATCATTCTCGGAATATCATAGTCCCTGCCTTAAGCGGATTTCTCCATTCAAGGGTCACATTACATATTCCGAGAATATCGATGCTTTGCAAGATTGGTTATCACGCTAATGCTCTGGAGCTTATCCTAGAGTCAGACTCACTGGAAAGGACTCCCACTAGTCATGGCGCCTCGCTTATAGATTTGACAATTGATGTTCAATGGATCTCCATCTCATCTTTGATTTTGATGCTGGCCAAATAGGCACACCCGACTAGTCGGGTGCTAACCTAATGGTGGCATAACCATATGTGATGCGATCCCACTAACATCAAAAGTCAACTAAATAATAGGCGTCATCTAGCGGGATCCTATCCTCTAACAGTCGCTTGGACCGGAGGGGAAAGGCATCCCTCTGAAAACAGATAATCATATTATCTCATCGGGGTTCGATATGAAGCATAAAGAACTAATAAAGAAAGCAACCATTAAAACTGAATTAAGTTCAGGGTCCGACCCCTGAACCTAATTAGCACAGCGTAGGCCTCTAGCTTTCTTCACAAGGTCCCTTGGTCCGGCTCCTCCGTCGCGCTCGCGAACACTTTGCCGGATCGTCTTTATCCTCCAGGGTTCCGCTTCCGCTCCCGATGGTGAATTTCTTTGGCACAATTTTCTTCTTGATCTGTAACCGAAAAATTCTAGTACGCTTCGAGCAAGTGCTCGCTCGTACACAATTTCCTAGAAAGAAAAGAAAACACACCTAGAAAAAGGCCATGGGAAACCGAGGATGGTCAACCCCCATCACTCGCCCAATCTACGGCTCAATTACATATCCACACACAGAAAGCAAATCCAGACATTTGCTAACTCGGGGTCCGACCCCCGGTAGCAAGCACAAACATAGATCTAGATTTTTTTATAGCGGCGCCCTGCAAGAATGACTAATAGAACAAGCACAATCTATACATATGCATAATCTAAGCGCAAGAACCCCGATAAATTCACGCATTCATCATGCGCACACATGTTGGTTTCATGAAAAAACGTGAAACGTACACCACTAATGCGGCTCTGATACCAATTGTTGGAAATTAATCCTTGGTAGAGGCTTGCAGCGGAAGCGATTTAGCAGTCGAAAGACCGTTCATGGTGCACGTTACACGATTTAACTTTCATCGAAACTAATCTACATATATGTGCATGTGAATGCACGTGAATCGAATACCCTAACGACAATCTAGCGTAATGATTAACTAGCATGCATGCAAATCATAATACTCGCTAGATCTACTTGTTAGATTACACATACCTTTCGTACGGATCTTTTAACCGCGGAGAATTGTCTTCTTTGTCGATGGAGACGGAAGATCGTTCGCGAAGATGCCGATGGTACGATTGGAGACGTTGCCTTCTTGTTCACCCGATCTCACACGATGCACGGAACGTCGCTCTCGGATCTCTGAGTGCCTCCGAAGAACGACCCTTCTCCTTCTTCAGAACTCCACGCGAGGAAGACGAAGTTGCAAGCGGGAAACGGAAGATGAATTCGGGAGAGAACTAGATAGATGAGAGGAGGAGGGGTTCCGTTTTTCCACACATAGGGCCGGCGCCCTATAGGCCCTTTTATAGGGCCGGCCTACCCCCTTGGATAAGGATCCAAGGGGATAAAGACCTCCCACAATTATCTCTCCATTATCTCCTTTTTATCTCTCGTCGTATTTATCCGTTTTCCCACTTTTTAGGGCTCGACTTTATCCGTTTTTATCGCCCTATCCCTATCTATATGGCCGGCCCTATAGATGAGGGATTCTTATCCCTACATCATAGGGTCGGCCCTAGCAAGGTGTCCCATCACTAGGGTCGGCCAACAGTGAGGTCCGGCAGAGTGAGGTTTTTACCAAAACGCCCTGACGCCTCATTTTGACCATTTCTAGCGTGCGATGCCTAGCGGCCATTACTTAAGTGATATCTACTAGTTACTTACTATTAACTGAGGCCACCGGAGGGTGCCTCTAGTAAAGTCAACTAGTCAACTCGCAATATACCCCGGTGCATCGCACCTATGCAGCGAAGTTCACTTATGGCTATGGATTACTACATGCGACTCTGTACTAGTCTTGGGCTCAACCCTTAGTACTCGCATATAGTTACGCATCTACCGTGCTCTAGTGCCAAGCACACACGGAACGTATACTTCTTTCTTCCTCCTAGTGCTTATGGTGTTCCGAGGAGATGGTTCGAGAACCGTACATAATGTTGATAAGGTGGAACCATCAGGGACCGGGGTTCATGGCTTCCAACTGAAGCTCGATCGACACACTACCCGAGTGTACCATCGATCCTCTGAGCTCGAGTTAACCTGCGTAGCCACCCAGAGTGCGACGCAGGCTGCATTCCAATTCACCCAGACTTACTATGTTCTCCATCATACCCCTGCTCTCCGCTTAGTAGTGGTAAACCCGTTGTCCCTCCACTTGATGCCATGATTCACTTCGAGCGGTGAAGACTACCGTCAGACTCGAATGATCATATGACTTGGTTCCTTCCAGGTTGACCTATACATCGTACCTCTGATTACCCCGTCGAGTAATCGAACCCGGTCAACAGTCAAACTGGTGACCACCAGGCCTGGGTTTGGTACAGTGTAAGTCACACCAAGGAACGCACCACCCTTCAGGGGTGTGGATAGCCTGCAGGAGTGACACGCTAATGCAACGCCAGCCGGGTAACCCAGTACACCGTGGTTTTGGATCACTGCATACGGATCCTCACACATTGGTGCGCCAAAGCACCACGCAACTGGTTAGTCCATCAGACGTGGTTCCTCAGGGTTTAGGACCGTTTTACCCTAAGCAGAATCACGGCTTAGTGTGCCAGTGTCTGCTCACTGATCTGTACACCGTGTTAGTTCCGTTCAGCCACAGACACTGTGCCTGGTGATGACCATGGTGAAGACATCCCATGAACTGTCATCGCCAACAGCTTATCATGATGAGGCGACCAACCTGATCATAGCTGCGAACTTATTTAGATTATATGGGACCAATCCACTCAGTCTTCAACTCAGTGGACTACCATATAACCATGGCTCTATGTTCTTAAAAGAACACGTAACTATGTTACGCACCTATATGTATCTCATATAATAATAACTATCAATCTTTATTAGACCAAAACATAAAGTTTTACAAGCTTAGAACACATCAATCCTAACAGGTGATAGGTGCAAGTAGGGATGACAAGTGGTGGTAGCTGATGACAAGCGATGTAGCATGGTGGATGCAAGGCGACACAATTTATTTTATAAATGGTGTGGGTGGCGGCCTATGGTAGCGAAGGTCCATGGTAGTGGACAGTTGCGGCAGTGGCACCATGTGGGCTACAGTGTGCTTTTTTTTTTTTACTATTTCCTTATTTTTATGCCAATCGGCGAGTGATAGTGCCAAACAACGATGACGCTCGTATAGGACTGTAGGCGACAACATCATGTTTTTTTTACGATGATCAGTGACAACTCGCATCGATCGACAATGTCACTGATGCAGGTGGCGGAGACCACAATGGCCGTTGGCTATGGCGGGGTGGCTACAACTTGGATTTTCCTCTTTCTATGTTTATCGAGCAAGTGACGATCGATGGTTGTTGCTGGGCTGTAGTGTAGGTTTTTTCGATGATCGGTAATGGCGAATGTTACGAAGGTGGCGATGGTGCATATAGATGCAGGGTAGCATGTGGTAGCTAGGCGCGGCGGTGGCCGACGACGTTGGCGATGGTTCGGCTTACGACAGCTAACGGCCACTTTACATGATCCCTAGGAAAGGCTTGCAACTATCTACCATGCATCTTCATCACCCAAAACAAAACCCTAATCCTCCACGCTCTACCGATCACAACCAAACCCTAGCTCCATTACCCGTTCCACGCCGACTATCATCCTGGGATCCGTCATTGTCGAAACCACACCGTTGCCATCATCGGAGCCGTGTGCCGTCATCCTCGCAAGAAGCTTCACCCACTCTCATCATTTCTATTGGAGTTTGCTTGCGTTTATGTTTTCATTACGAATTATATGAATATGACTAGCTAAACCTCTAGCAAGGGCTAGGGGTGATACTTGGTTTATTTATGAGCAATATTTGATTCCTTTTTATGCTTTAATATATATTTCATCGTTGGTTGTTTAATGATCTTTAATATATTTCACATGCTTGCATATTCACTAGTATCTATTATTGATTCCGGGTATAGTGGATGCGTACGGAAGTTTCTACAGCATTGTAGCATCGGTCTTAATATATTTTAATAACCATCGTATGATTAATTTTTTGTAATTCAATCTTTAATTTATAGAACTAGAGGGTTCTGTGATTCAACTTCTTGAAGAGATGTTGACACATTTATAAACTCTCTAAAATCCTGGTTACACCGGATGCTAGGGAGAGTCCCTGTGTAGTGTCAACAAGTTCCTTCATGCTAATCATCATCGACTATCTAGATCTAAAATTAAGAGATTCTCGGATTTTATTATTAAATATTCGGGTCGGGATGAACACATATATCATTCTACCCCAATAGATAATAAATCAATATTACTTTTGAATGTCCAAGCGTAACCCCGAAACCCTAGTTCTCATCCTCAGATTATTCATCACCTTTATTCTATTGCTTTTATTCTTTTGTGTTTATTTAAGTTAGCATAAATTAATATAATATCTCTTATTTGGAGAAAATTCATCACTAGTTTAATCATAAATTTTTTCTTTAATTAGTTTTCATTCAAGTATTTG
Source organism: Chamaelirium japonicum (assembly GCA_947650365.1). Lineage (NCBI taxonomy): Eukaryota > Viridiplantae > Streptophyta > Magnoliopsida > Liliales > Melanthiaceae > Chamaelirium > Chamaelirium japonicum. The sequence goes on from OX393553.1 coordinate 57,852,390, forward strand.
TGGGATTGACCCGTATTTATCACTGTCGACCAAATAGACACCGTGGTATAATAATTTAGAACACATTAGTATATGCTGTCCGCTGCGGGTGGAAATTGCGCTACGGTCGGATTTCGGCCCGTCCGACTGGAATGGATCCAACGGATGAGATTCACCAGGACAAACAAAATTCGTTGTTACTATAGCGGCTACAGTAACAACGATTTTTGTTTGTCCAGGTGAATCCCATATGTTGGATCGATAGGAATCAAACGGCTCAAAAAAATTTCACTGTTATAACTCCCTCCCACTCTTATGCAAATTTTGAAACCTCTATGGCCCAAATGATGCAAGTACCTCCAAATGAATAAAAAAAAAAAGCAACCCTCCAGGGGATAGGGTAGTTGGTATGCAACTAATGCTTTGGTGAGGAGGTTGTGGGTTCAATTCCTCCCCCCCTCGACTTACCCAAGAGTACGTGTGTAAGGAAACTTTCAAGTGGATCTGTGCTGATTCCCAGAGGCTAGGGATTGGTCGGAGTCCGAAGTGGACCTGAAATGTTTCAGGACACCAGGCCGTTGATATTAAAAAAAAAAAAAACATATGTACATAAAGAGAAATGCTATTCAGCCCGAAGATTTCTCCTGAATTCGTCGGTCCAATTGACGTGGCAGCACATAACTGGTGGCTGAAACTCACCAACAATTTTAAAATCTTTTCAACCATCAGTTGTGTACTATGTCAATTGGCAGTCGAATTCGGAAAAATCTTCGGGCTGAATAGCATTACTCGTACATAAACTCCAACACCAAAATAATCATCGAAAAACCAAAAATCTAAATGAAGTATAAAATTGTGCCATAAGCAAATTTTGGTTGATAAAACGACACCACCCATACATTTGATCTCCCCACCTCGAGATCCTGCCGACACAAATCTTAAAGCGATCCTATAAGCCCATCAACCGATCCCATCAAGGCGTAACGGTCGCTACTTATCACCCAACGGTCGAATTCTTCAACCGAAGAACTTGGGGTCGTAGCCGTTGCTGGAGGTGGCGAGGATGTAGTAGGCGACGATGTGGCCGATGGAGCCCCACGCAAGGACGTCGACGATGTTGAACCCGACGGGGTCGTTGGACTTGAGGATTCCGACGTACTCCTTGGCGCGGGTGTCGCCGGCCTCGAAGTGGGGCACCCCGTTCTGCTCCGGCAGCCCCTGCTTCGCCACGTTCTCCCGCTGGAAGTTGAAGAAGACGAAGCGGCCGAGGAAGAGGGAGAGCCCCGTGCTGAGGCTGATCACCAGCGACGGGTTCAGCTCAGCGCGGATCGCCCCCGGTCTTCGGGCCGGCTTTCGGGTGGCGGAGATGGCTAGTAGGGCTTTCGGGGAGGAGGAGGAGAAGGAGGAGGAGGAGGAGTCGGTGGGCTTGAGGGGACGGAGGCCTTGGAAGGAAGGGGCGGAGAAGAGGGTGGAGGCCATGATGAGGGGGGTTTCGGGTGTTGGAGATGGGAGTGTGGGTTGGATTCTATGGTAGAGAGGGAATTTGAAAAGGGGGTGCCGATAGAAGAAAGAGAAGGATTATGGGGAGGGAGTGGAGGATTCGGGGTGCTGAGTTGGATGGATCTGATTGGTGTTTGCTTTGGATAAGGTAATGTTTGCCACGGTGGACAGATACTAGTTCTCAATTGATCAACTAGTATAGTTTTATTAAATCAATGTTTGACATATGGATCCGTGGCGCAATGGTAGCGCGTCTGACTCCAGATCAGAAGGTTGCGTGTTCGATTCACGTCGGGTTCAAGGTTTTCATTATTTTTATTTTTTGGCCACCTAATGCATCTAGTGCAGTAAGTTTTTATTTTTTCTAAAGATAAGTCTAAACCGAAAGACAACCATATAAGTTATAACCCTCAACTCTGTAAGCAGCCCATCCTTCTCCTCTTCTCTTTGTTCAAGGGTTTCATTATTTTTATTTGGGTTATTTTGGCTTTGCCCCCCAAATTATGCCTTGAATTAGACTTTACCCCCCACATTTTCATTAATTAGACTTTACCCCCCAAAACTAACTGTTCCGTCAGCTCACCATCTAAGAGAAAGGGTGAGCTGACGGAAAAGAAATAACGTTTTGGGGGGGTGAGCTGACGGAACAGTTAGTTTTGGGGGGTAAAGTCTAATTAATGAAAATGTGGGGGGTAAAGTCTAATTCAAGGCAAAATTTGGGGGGCAAAGTCAAAAATAACCCTTTTTATTTTTTTGCCTCCTAATGCATCTAGTGCAGTAAGTTTTTATTTTTTCTAAAGATAAGTCTAACCCGAAAGACAACCCTATATTTTATAACCCTCAACTCTGTAAGTAGCCCATCTTTCTCCTCTTCTCTTTTTTCATTGCTTGTCGGTGCTCCCGATCTTGTGCAAACCGCCGCCACCGTCTCCTCCTCCTCCTCTCTTTTCCTCATTCCCTTCTTCCTCCTCCTACACTTGGCCATTTCAGGCAAAGTGCTTCTACAACCAATTCATCCTGAGGAGACAGAGTGTATTGTAGTAGCATTCAGCCACCGTCGATCACTCGTCCTCCAACAATTGAATGATTTGTAGGAGTACTCAACCTCCAACTGTTGAATGGTCTGTAAAAGCACTTGGTCTATAATGGCCGAATGCGATGCATAGGGACTTATGGCGAAGGAAGAAGAAGAGGCGGAGGGGAAGGCAGGGCGGGCGGCGGCATGCATACTCCGATCATCGGTTGCCGTACATAGTGTTGTTTTAGGTTTTTTGAATGTATGACTTACATGTTGCCCCACTAATAAATTGCGATATATATAACCGCTCTTTTTTTCTATTTTTACTAAACTAGAGGCTGATTGGCCCTAATCCGCCCGTCCTTCATTGGACAGGCCCGAGCAAGAGCCATGGCGATGTCATTTAGACGAGGATTTGCACCAATTTTGTTTAGCTTTTTTTTTTTTTGATGGACCGGCGAGGCAATCAATGGACAAGTCGCTTAAGCATGGGCTCAAAGGAATCCGGAGATCGAAACGAGTGAATGCATCATAATTGTTATTTTTATTAAATTTCATAATCTCGTGAACAGCAAGGATTAGCACGTCCAAACAAGGCAACAACGGTCTTAAGGGAAACGTCGCTCCACGGTATCCATACCGAGAATTGAACAAGGAACCACTGCAACAAGAGAAAGAGGAAGTACCACTCGGACAAGAGCCCGTTGGTGACTGATTAACCTCATTCAACTGCCGATTTAACTACTTAACAAGTATTTAGCCTCATTCAACCGCCGGTTTTCCCTGGCCCAAATATCATCATGGAGGGCTTATGCAAATTGAGCCCGATCTGGTCCCCCAGGCCCTCGAAGATCAAGGCTTTTCAAGGGCTGGGCCGGGCTGCTTACCTCTATAAAAGGCCGGAATGACAGGTCTAGCCCAAGGAACAATGCTGTTCAGCCAAATTGATAGCCAACCCATAATAACCAACCTTCATACTCAACACCCAATTTCAGCTATCCCTTTGCCTACTGGTTGGGGCTGAGCACGTTTCACCTGTCGAGGATGGGTGCAACAGACGGCTGGGATCATGCCACGCATGAAGGCTGGCCATCAAATTGGTTGAGAAGCATTTTGTTTTTCAGAATTTCACCCACTAGTTAACTTCAGCGCTACTCGATTGCGCCCAAATGTTGAATCACAACCACAGATCAATCACCATCCAATGTCTTAATCTCGTGATTCCGCCCCCAGTCCCTGGCCATCGTGACCGCCAAATCCGGGATGCAACCCATACCAAACAAACCTAAATCACCATACACAGTGCATCAGAAGAATTAGAGAGCAATGAAAGCTTCACTCTAAGTTTTACAGCTAAAGATGAAATGAGGTTCCATGTTTAATCTTCTAGAACACAGTTGGAGTTCTTCAGCACAGTAAGAGCTACCGAGAAAAAAATTTATTTTCCCACCTCACCAGTGCTCTCTCTAGGCAACTGTACATCAGTTTCGTTTTATACACAGAAGAGTCCAGATTTATTGGGGCACATCAGAAAGACCTCCAGCTTCCTTCATAGTTATATCATAGGTAAGCCCAGTACTTGTTTGAAATTGGGTACCCGTGTTAAGGTGCCCCTTTCCATTGACGTCAGTGGGCCAGCATCAACGGTCGCACGATGTGGAACGGGGATGGGATCAGCTTCGCATCATAGGGAGTCGAGGTATGAGTAGTTCCGGCGGCGGCTGTACTGCAGGAGGCTGCCGTAAGTGCGGTCCCACACACCAACAAAGAGGCTCTCGGTGTCCGGGCTGAATGACATGCCCGAGATCTCACCAAAGAAATCGATCTCCTGCCGCTTGTTGTACCCGCTCTGCACGTCGAATATGTGGACGAAGTCCGCAGGCTCCGCCATCGCCATGAACCGGCCATCGGACGTGAAGCGGACCGATCGTATGGCCCCGAGGTTGCCTCTGAATACGGCGACGGATTTAGAGAGGTTACGGACATCCCAGAGCCGGCACGTCTTGTCTTGGTTACCGGTGGCGAACGTATGGCCGTCGGGATGCCAAGCTGATGCGAACGAGTAGTCCACATGACCCCGCAATTCCTGAACAGTCTGCAAGAAAGCACAAACCAGTTACCACCTTTCCAGTATTAGCATCACCTCACCGTCGCGCGTGATAAATATGAATGAAATATATATACAAACCAGTTATTACCTTTCCAGTATTAGCATCCACCAGTAGACCCTCGGGGTTGTCTCCCACAATGGCAATAAGCTTTCCATCGGGGCTAAGTGATGTGTGCTGCAAACACAAAAAAGGTTACAAAAGAAAAGACTGAATCCATTCATAACAACACAAAGTTATGCAAGAAATTTGGTATCCGGTTCTAAAGATTCAGCACCAGGTTTGCAATAGCTCGATAATTTTTGACAATTTGGTCTACAAAATTTCCCGAGAGGGCAACAACCTGTCGCTCTATAACTTATCAACAAAGTTCCAAGCAATGACCGAGTTATTCAGGCGAATTAGCAGAGTAGTAAACTAGCACAATACACAAGAAACCATGAAAGATGACTTACATTCACCGGCCATTCGTATCGGAAATGCCTACACAGCTGAAACTTCTCCATGTCGAAGTCTCGAACTACACAGTCGTTATTTGACGCCATGAAGTGAAGAGCACCACTGAGTACATTTCACGTTGGATTAGACCCTGGAATCTTGAAATGGTCATCTCTAATACAATGTAGAACAGAATTAAAGCACCTGGAGCTGTTGTAAATCTCCACCGCATTAGTGATCGCATTGTCATCATGTGTTGTCCGGCAACAAAAGCTTATTCCCTCTCGGTCTAAATACTGCATTTGACATCAAAATCATTTAACAAATAACTTTTATGATCAACATCATAGATAAGTCATTAACATGGGAATGTTATTTAAATTCAGCACTTTGGAATATAAGGCCTACAGCGATCAATGCAATTCCATTGTATAAAATCTTGCCTTCAACCCTATTTAGATAAGTCATTAACATGATTTTGGGATGATGGCTTTGTATGCACAGCCCGTCGCAATAGATTATGGCATCCTTATTAGAGATCTTGCTAGTTGTGGCCTGCTTTATACAAGTGGCCTTCATTGCTGTAGCAAGCTCATGAGCGATTACCCTCCCTCTTGTACTAGTCACAGAGCTTCTCGAGCTCTGCCAATCTCAAGATTTTGCACCTCATCTTTTTTCTCGGGCTCTGCTAATTTCTTCTGCTAAGGGGCATCTTACTACCCAGCCCTAAGGGGGATCTTACTACCCAGCCCTGCTCGAACTTTCCACCTTGACCCTGAGGTTGATCTTGTGGACATTAACCCCATCAACGATAGCCGTGTTTACACCCATTAGAGGGAAAGGATCATTGTCAATCTCAAATCCTCTCCACATAAATTTGAAGTTTCCCGCACAAATATTGTCGTAGACCAAAGTTCAAGATTTGACAATTGTTAGTACTGTGAGTTTGAGTGTGTGGTATTTGCAATAAGTTTTCTTTTAAAATCACCAGCCGACAGAATAACATGACCCTTTGACAACTCGAACTAATTTTTCAAGAGGTGGTCAAAAATTAAATTGGCCTTAGTCTAACTGATATTGAAGGTATAAAGCTGATCAGATTCAAAACGAATTTTCGTAGCATCCTGGGATTTTTATTTTTTTTTTTCTTTCCAAGTAATCCTGGGATATTGGAATCGCTTTAGCCGAGTTGTTAAGCTGACTCCAAACCTTGCAAATATAAATCTTCTTGCTATTTACTATCTCAAACTCAATGGCCTCAATGTCTTCTTCCTCAGACTCTTCTTCCACGCTTTGCTCGATGTCGTGGACTTCTATATTGGGATCTTCATAATAGATTCCCCTTGAGGAATTCTTCAGCCGAGACTCCTCCCTAAGGATTTTCTAATAGCTGGTTGCTCTTGATACTATTTCAAACAGGTCTCTGTAGTTCATCCTGTCGTATTTCTTGTAAATCTCAAAATCAAGACCGTTTTGAGCCAACATTAGCTAGTTGCTCTCATAGTTACTAAATCGGACGTTTTTTTGAAAAAAACGCGTATCGATCCGAAGTCGTAGTAAACAGGAAAAAAACTCGTTTTTTTGAAAAAAAACGTCCGTACGCGTTTTATACGCGTTTAAAACATAAAAAACACGTATAAAACGCGTATAGAACACGTCGGATTTGGTCCGGGTTTAAATTGGGTTCGGGTTTTATTATGTTCGTGCTTAATAAACGCATATGCTATATGTTTTGAACTTTTGATTACTTAATGTTGGAAAATGACATATATACATACTTGGTATAATTTTTAATATTTTTTTTGTTTTTTCCGATGTTTTCACGTTTTTTTCCCGTTTTTTCCGTTTTCATTGTATTTTTTCGATTTTTTCCCTTGCCGTTTTTTTTCCGTTTTCCGACTTGGTAACTCTGGTTGCTCTTGATGCAGCACGGTCGTAGTGTGTATGAAGCAAAATAACATATAAATTCAAGTAAGCTTGAATAATGAAATGCTAAATATGAATAGAAAATCCATGGCAAATAAAAAGCACCATCGGCGGGTATTTGTCAAATTTATACACGAATATTGCATCCCTAGAAAGTTATTGGCAGTGATTGTAAGGAAATCTGAGTGATTGTTGAAGAAAATTACTTTGCATATCAGTTCACCCTGAAATCCTCCGGCTACAAGCAACTTGTCCTTGACAGCCAATGTACTAACTTGAGTCTGAGAAAACCCTTCAAATAAACTTCCTGGATGCTTCTGAGGAAAAATTGAAGGTATTTGACATAAGCAAACTTGACAAATATCCAAAGAAACAGAAGCATGAATAAAATTGAGATTAAGTTTGTTGGAAGAAAATACACACCTCACGTGGTGCCACATGCCCCCCAACGTTCATAACTTCAGTTCTTTTACAAGTTGATGCGGTCCAATGAATCACAGAATATTGTGACATAATAAGGTAGACATCGTGCTTTGAAGTAGCCCAGACCAAATTTCTCAGCTGCAAATCCACAAAAAGGATATACAAGTCAGCTGCATAACTTTTGAAGTATCTCATAAAAGAGGGAATACAACATAAAAACCATTACACAACTGTTACAAAAATAAATAAACAACCTGAATACTCTTCTGATACTATCAACTACCTGAAAAAGGATTATGAACTTTTCTATGACAAATCAAACATGTGGAAGCTAAAGGTAGAGTCCCATAGGACTAATGTCTGGTCATCAACAAATGGCGACTTTGACGAGGATAAAAAGACAATCTACTCATGAAAAATGTGAACAATTTAATGTCTGAATGACAATAGCCACTCAGGCCCAATGCTCTGTTAACAAAAATCTGAGACCAAACAAGGCCATATAAAACCAGAGGCTAAAAAAATGGCATAGCATGGCAAGGTACTTTCGTAAAGTTCCACTAAGGATATTTGCAAAAACCCAAGAATAACGCATCCACTACAACCTACACATTAGCCTTCTTTGGCAACCAATTTACATATTATTGCTCATTTTGCGGCTAACAAGTCCTGTACAATGAAAGTTATCGAGAGAAATTTTCCTGTGGAGGGAAGCTGACTATAAGAAAGAGGCTCTAATCAGGTTAATGGAATGGGTCTCTCCCATTCTTAATTACTAATATTACTAAGAAAGAGGCTCTTCTTGGAAAATAAAAAATGGGATACTTTTTTTAAAGAATAAGGTAGTTTATGGATTGATGCCACTAAGAGGGTATATTTTAAGAGAACCCCTTCTATATTTAAGTTGACAGCTTCTTCTAGAGTCTATCCTTTTTTGAGAAGGGTGTTAAGACTGGGAAAGGCCTCAAATGTTGTTTAAAATCTAACATACAGAAATGTAGGGATACCTTATTTAGAAGGATATTTGGATGGGGATACCTTCTTGGCTTCTCAATGCCTTTCTCTTCCCCAAATATATTGAGATGGATGCCCTTCCAGTGAGCAAGTAAAAATGGAGAAATTAACTAGCACACAAAAAATGCTTTTAAAAATAAAATTGGAACACTAGTTCTCAAATGGGGGTAATCTTCGTCCTTCTTTTGCTTCTCCATTGTGAGGTAATGTTGTAACTCCAAAAAAATTAAAGCCTTAGGTAGTTGGTTTTGCATAGTAAAATATGAAATAGAAATAATATGAAGAGGAATTGGTCTAAGAAATGATAAATATGTTTTATGCAATAGTCACATGGAAATGTCAATTGTGTGTTCCTTCATTGCAGTATCTTCAGAGGTTTAAGTCCCTATTGTGTAAATGGTTTGAAAAGAGGGTCCCTCATGACGTACGAAATGGGATGTGCTGGCTTTGGTACTCCAAACAAACGAACCATAGTATCTTTATTGAGGACGAAAAAATGAAGCTCAGATATTTTACATATCAGCAATTTTATGTTGAGTTCTTAGGCAGGAATTTGTGAAGATAAACTGAAAAAACAAATGCAAATTTGTGTCATTGAGAATCTGATGAAGAGTTGAAGAACACTTGAGGTTGGAGCCGGATAGGAAGGAAGTTGGAACTTTCTAAGTTCTAACTAGTAGCCCTGTACTGGTGGTTATTCTTCTTTTGGTTGGTCTTTATTTGTTTGTTTTTGGTTGGTATCATATTTCGGTCTTTGTAATAGGGGCATGATCTGAACTATGCATTGGGGTGGGAGAAGAGGGAGGGGGTTGGGGTAATGTTTTGGTTTTTGTTAAGTATAGGGTCCCTTTCCCTCTAGATTCTCATTTTGGCTTGATTCAGTCCGTACAGTTTTGTGGACTAGGAACATATAGATAAGAGTCAAACCACGTATCATTTGCTTAGGATGGCATTTAGTGAGAGGGAGACTTTAAAATTTCATAATGCCAAGGGACTAGTCATAGAAAAAAGCAACTTGGAGAACTGAATGCTGCAAAAATTGGCGAGGAACTAGTCCTTAAAAAAGCAACTTGGAGGACTGAATGTTGCCTCCAAACACAACCGTTAATTTTCCAACAACTTTCAAGTCAAACAAAGGTTTCAAAACCTTGCACCAATATTTTGCACTTCACTCTCATTTGCTCCTCTTTTTTTTTCATCAAAATTAAATGGAGTAACAGGCTCAAAGATAGTGGGATAAACTGTGTGCAAGGACTTGCAAAGCTTCTATGTTTCTAACTTCTGAAATACCCTGCAAAAGCATCAAATATTGTATAAAGAAAAAGAAAAGAGAAAAAAAAAATTTAAGTTGCATTTTCCTTAATTATTATTAGCCTAATTATGCCACAATATGTCTAGGATATTAAAAGCCAATTGGAATCAAATGCGTCAAACCCTAAAGGTCCCACTCCAGACACAAGATGAGCCCATGTATAGGATAAACCCACAAAGTCCGAACCAGCCACCTAGACCAAATCCCGACACAATTTCCCTGAGCCATAGGGTTGCCGACCAAGGTATCACACAAGAAGACACACGGCCAGTCACTTAGCTAGTTTCCTGAATAGGTATGCTAGAGGAAAGTTTCTTCTCCACCCAATGCTTCCTACCTAGCCATCGATGATCTACTAACATTTGAATATGCAGTCAAACGCTTAGCTAAGGATAGGACATGGCATGACGGAAAAAAGAAAAAGCACACTCATTGAAGAAGCAAAGTGATTTGCGGAAGCGCTCATTTCGATTTCCTTATGGAGAACCAGGGGAAGGCCCACTAGTTAAGTACCCATTTATGGAGACAAGGGGAGGCCATAATGGTCCCCATCAAGGGGAACTGTAGATGGCACCCCATGCTCCATCTCCTGATGCTCTTTATTGCCATACAAGGACCATGAGTGGCCATATCTTCCCCCCTTCCCTTGCTTCCTCGATCTTGTGAGATAGACAGAAAAGACATGGGATCTTGGCCGTTATGGGCCCTTATATATGTCGCACTCCCAGAGCTCCTTTGATTATATGGGACCTACAGCTGGGGCAGGGGCATGTGTGTGCCCCTAGCTATGCAGTCAAAGTCGGTAGTCGGCCCTAGTCGGCCAAGGGCCGACTAGGACTAGTCATGACTAATTCGGGACTAGTCGGCCAAAACTTATTCTAACCCCTCCCCCCTCCCTAAACATATATGATATATGAACTAGCATAAATGTCAATAAGTATATGATATTAGTTGGTTAATAAAAATACATACCTTCACACTTCACAGCATGGGTATAAATACTTAAGTAACAGTCTAACATAACACAGTTGTATTGGCTTCATGCCCATGTCAAAAGACTCAGAACTAAGAATTCATCACAATATTTGTTTGATGATGTTTAATCAGTGAACAACCCCAATTTTGATTATAGGGTTATATGGATATCAACAAATAAACTAATTATTTGTCTATGTTTTTATCTGAGATTCTCAGGTGCTCAACAGATGATATTACAGGGAAGAGCCATAGTTGTGAGTCTTGCGACTCAAGACTTTGAGCCAATGTAAAAAAATCCAAACAAAATTACTTGCGCAGACTCCTTTCAAAAAAAAAATTTGCTTGCAGAATGCTGCCTGGGGACTAGTCGGCAGTCGTTAGTCGGGGACTAGTCGGGTCTAGTCGGGGACTAGTCGAGATTCCGCCCAGCAATGACGGAATCGAAATTAATCGGTCGGCAAAATACCGCCCAGGGACTAGTCGGGGACTAGTTGCCGACTAGTCCCGACTTTGATAGCATAGGCCTCTAGTATTACAAGAAATAGTGCACGTTGCCTTATCAGCTTGAGAAGCTATAAGTGGTCGCCCTTTCTCCTTCTATAAGTAAAGGATTTGCCTCCATGCTTCTACATCTAAAGGTGCAAGCCATTTGAGCAAAGTGTGGGAGGGAAAGGGAAAGAAGAGGGAAATTATGTGGGAATGAAGCCACCACGCCTATTCAAAGGTGAGCTTGTAGGGGGGGTTTGGAGTTGGACCATTAGGTCTTTCAGGCTTGTCTTCATCTTCTTGCCTTAACAAACGTTTCATTCGTCAATCGCGGACGTTCCATCGGCATTAGGGAAAGTTTCATTGATCTCCAAGAAATAACCAATCAACAAAGGTATGGTTTTATTTATAGTTTTATTTACTTCATATATTTTATTTTTGATCTTTATGATTCATGTAAACCATGTGGTAAAATATCCGGATTCACAAAGTTTATTATTTACTTCCGTTGTGTGGCTTATATCCCGTAATCTAACATCTTACATTAGATTGGGTTTTGCTTCCTAAATCTTATGTTAGAACTAGATATTTCTCAATACTTATGTCAGAGTGACATTATTCTTCTCAAAATGGTATCATTCTTGGGTTATCTAATGAAAGTTAGTAACAAAGCATGATTTGGTTCCTGCGATTAGTACAATGTAACATTCAATTGGTATAACAATACCTCCCCATGGCTTTTTCATGAATCATGAAACTGGTTACATGTTATTCTCATAACTAAAATTTGACCGCTAAGAAGTGTTTTCACGCATCGATCATGAGACGATAGCACAAACTATTAGATGATGCATGGATCATTCAAAAATCATATAGGCTATCACTTGTAAATCATATTAATGCTCGTTTTTTTTACATCAGCTCATGGATCATATGGTTGATCTCATGACAACTGTTTTCGTATTATGTGATCTTAAAGTTTTTTAATACAAGAATTTACTCATGGATCATAATGGTGCATAAGAATTTATATCTGCATATGGATCACAATCATGATCACATGAGATTCCAAACATCGCTCATGGATCAGATGATGATCTCATGAGACAACAATCTTATTCATGGATGATGGATCATATATATGATCTCACGAGAATCAAGATTATGTAAATTAATATTTGTCTCATCTGGTGGGTATTTCATAAGAACCTATGAAATAAACATATTAGATCATGACAAATATATAACATGTTCAATATGGATACATTAGATGAAAAACCTAGCAAACTTACTTTTCACTAAAACAAAAATATGCAAGATGAAAACCTATTAATGAGACATGATTTTCAAAATAAGAATGTACAAGATGCATGTAATGAATTGATTGATTGTAAATTTAAGTACATAAGGTGTATGGCATATGTGCGTTGTATGAACGAATAAAGAAAATCCTCAATTATAAAAACTGAATGGGGGAGGTTCCATCAGCATCCGAGGATTTCCATCGACACTGATGAAATATTCATCGACAATCCAATAGAATTTACAATCAGCAAAAGTATGGATTTTGTTCAGAGTTTTATTTACTTTATGTTCCATTATTTTCTTTTATGATTCATATAAACAATGTGGTAAATGATGTGGATTTGCAAAGTTTATTAATGATTCACATTGCCCCTGTGATCTAGTTCTTGACATTAAATCAAGTTTTGGTTCTTGCACATGGTGTCAGATCTAGATGATTTCCCTATCAATGATGTAGAGGAGCAAGGTCAGTATCCCCAGATTAACTTGGGTTTTGGGTTATCTGACAAAAAATTGTTATCAAAGCAGGTTTTAATTTCTGTGATTGGTCCAATGTCTCCTTGAGGTTGGATATCAGAACCAACATTTCTCCAATTGCTGCTTGTTGATCATCTCAGGAAAGACTAGTATTATTCACACGGTTCTAGCGAAATCATTATTGATTCCAGGGATTTCTTCAGGATATTCATTGAAGACCGGTAGTAGACTCAAAACTACCGAAGATTTGGATTATGATCATTCTCCCAAAAAAAGGTACAAGAATCATCTATATGAGAAGTTAGAATCAGGTAAGCGTAGCCATGCGTGTTCAAATACACAAAAAGCTTGTGATTTGGACAAAATTGACAACTTTCATTAATCGTCAAAAACTTTGTTCTTTCGTGGTTTCCAAATATCGTAAAACTTTAATATTCATAATAACCTGCAATCGGTATCATGGTGAAAACTTGTTATGTTACTAATTTAGCATGTGCAAAGGAAAGAAAGGAGAAAGATAGGATGTGGAAGAGATTAGGGGTGATCGAATCTACAACCTGGCACATCCACGAGCAACGGCCCAACACAAGGCAAGAAACACAAATTTCATTCACATTCATAAATTGAGACATCATTTGATCTCTAATATGTACATATATATAGGCAAAATTACTTCAACCCAAGAAAACCTACGCTTCCAAACCATTTATTCAATAAATTAATTATCACCATTAACCGAATAAAATACTAAAAAAATGCAACAATGATTCTTATTGTTGATGATAGTATAATATTGTCTAAATTAAACAAAAAAGTCAATGCACATATGAGCTTGAAACGTACAAGATACCAAGAGATTGACACCAATAACAAAAGAGTATCATCAAGAAAAAATTCACATAACAATCAGTATTCACTATTCACCGTGATATCGGATACGTGAACGCTTAGGCCATCGCCTTATCAACACTGGATCAGGCATAGTAGTGAAGTGGAAAGGGATGAATAGAGAAAGGGGACTTAGGGAACAAAACTAAAAGGAAAGAGCAAAATTGCAAATACGTCAGACAAGAAACAGAAATTTGGAGATAGGGTGTGCAGAGTATTTTGGATATACATGGCTGAGTCATTTCGAAGATGATTTACAATGTTCAGTTTCCATGTTTCGATTTTTCTTCCTAAAACAAAAATATCCTCTAGGCCTAAAACCAGATTTGGGGGATTTCCAGGTGCTCTCGTCAAAATTGCCACATTGCATCCAAAACCAATTACCTGGTTGGGACAGATCCGTAATTTTCCATCCACTCCAGATAGAATTGGCTTCCTTTTTATATAATCAAAACCTGCCTATTCGTCTATCAAACAACCTAGACGCACACATAAAGTTGTTATCCAACTAAACTTCTCCTGCTGCCTGATAAAGTTATTGCGCCACAGTTGGTTGAGATTCCCCAAGTTAGCTTTAACCAACTGGCCGATTGATTAACTTCTATGAATGCAAGTTCTCATAAATTATCTGAACCTCTCCACTTTGATATAGAAGAAAAGATTCCACTGGATTAACCAGTAGGAAGATCCTTTTTACAAACTAGTATGGACAATTCAGTATAGCAGATTTTAGAATCCCGTTCACCCAAAATTGACTTTCCAATGTCATGATATGACACTTGCTAATGATTACCCACACCTTCATGGCTTCATGATTATATAAATATGTTGTAGTATGCACTATGCACCACTGAGTTTGAGCATAGAGTTCTGAATAGTCCAGCTCATATAATATATAAAGAGTTAGGTTATCAATTCATAAAATACACATGATATACAACTGGTTCAAAATCTATACGAACATACCAAACAAATTTTACAAAAAATTTCAATACCCCACATGACTCATCATTGTAGATGATTTTTAGCAATTTTTATACCTTTTTTTAAGTCCAAAAATAATTTCCTATTTGTTGTCATCGATTTATACCCAATTAGACCGAAACATTTTGGTTTTGCTGAGTGATTTTGGTTTTTAGTCGGTCCAAAACAGTTACTTCAATCGAAACCTAATCTAGAGCAAGCAAAAGTAGTAGTGGAAACATAACAAAAGTAGTTATTCAATGGCCACCTAGAGCTACCAAACTAGAAGAGACAGAATAAAAGTAGGCGTTCAATGGCGCCACCTAGAGCTACTAAAACTAGAAGCACACACCACGGTCCTGAAAAGCAGTTCGGGTGGCAGTCTAGGCATCCACCTAGGTGTTTTGGGCTTTAGCCCGCACCACATAGGTTGGAAAAGTTTTTCTCGATGTCCAAAGGCAAAAGGCTATCGATAGGACTGTCTAAACCAGACACTAAGTTTCGTTTTGACCTTTCTTCTCCTTCTTCCTTCTCTTTATTTTAGCATTCTCTTTTTTCTTCTTTTGCTAGTACATTGTTGTGTTGCTACTATAATGGCTCCATTGGCCCATTGTGACCACCTAAAAGGATGGAGATAATGGATTCATTGGCCTATTGTGAACACCTAAAAGAAGGATGACAACAGCAACATAGAAGTTAATATTATAAACAAAGTGTCTTATGAAATTTCGAACACCTCAGTCTCTGGGCAACCACCTTCTGCCTTGCCACCTTGGAACTTCTCCAATGCCTTGGATCTGCCTATTGCTTTTAAAACATTGGCATGCATCTAGCCAAAACCTCACTCGAGACATTCCCCTCCATTGGAGACCCACGTGACGAATTGCTTGAGCTTTACCTCCTCCAAACAAGACTGAAGATCCTTGTTCTCTTTACAATGACCAAAGTGTGGCAAGCAATCATGCGTCAACATCAAAGTCTAATAAGGCAACCTTTGGGTTTAGGATTACAAGAGGTCAATTTTGGGGATTTTAGGACTTGTGTTGATAGGAGACTTAACAATAAAGGGTATATTTGTTTTTTTCCGTCGAGTGTGTCTCATGCGTCCCATGTGTGAGTAGTATTGTAGTAGTTTATGCATGCACAGTGTGAGAGTAGTATTGTGGTAGTTTAGTGCAGATAAACCTCTTTGGTTTGGGGTACAATTTTCTCTCCCCATCTCAATTGTTCTTTCTACATGGCATCAAAGCTTGATCAATTGTGATGGATATTGTCAGCGGTCAGCTTGTCAGGTAGGGATTGGGCATTGGAGGTGCCTTTATCGTCCACTGTTGTTGAAATCTTGAAGCTCACCCTTATTTGTTGCCTTCACTGACGTTGAAATTACTAGCTGGTGCAGTAAACTGATACAGTTGGAAAATAGGACGAATAAAGGGATTGATGCAAGAGTGGATGTTGCGGACGACATCATAGGCAATGCTTAAAAAAGGGTTCGAGGCTTACGCCTTGAGGCCCGCCTCGAGGCAAGGTAGTCCTGTGCTGTCTCGAGGCGCACGCCTCAACAGCCACATATAAAAAGCCTACGCCACTGCATCAAGAAGCGTACGTCTTTGTCAGAGACGCACCTCAAGGCGTTCGAGGCGTACGCCTCTTACACCAGGCGTGAAACATAGGGCAGGGAGGGGTTAAAACCAATGTTTGGTGTGGGGGGCTCTAAGGGTTTGATATGTAAATCGTCCTTATTGACCCTATTTTCACCCATTGAAACATCCTAAACCCTTTTAGATCTCCTTAGGTTTTGAAACCATGTCTCCAAAAACCCAAAATCAAAATCTAGTCAGTGTTCTAAAAAGCGGCCCAAGTGGACGCCTAGGCCCTAGGCGGCCCCCCACCGCCCAGCCTAGGTCTTAAGCTCTCCAGAAAAGCGATCAAGCTCCCATGCGGAGCTAGGTGGGGCAAGGCGACTGCCTAGAAGGTTTAGACGTCTAGGCGGGCTTAGGCTCAGGCTGGCCAGGCTTAGGCGGGCTCCTCAGCAGTAGTCCCTCTTTTGATCTGGCCTTCCTTAGTGGCAGTCCCTCTCTTGGATCCAGCCTTCTCAATGGTGGTTCACCCCTTTTTTAAAAAATAATTAAAAAAAAAAAAACAAATCGCCTAAGCGCTAAGTAGCCCCCCACCGCCCGACTAACGACTAGCGCTTTTTAGAACCTTGAATCTAGTGCTCATTTCTTTTCTAATTTTGATTCCGAAGTTGTATGCTTCTTTGTGGATTGTCCATCAACTACAAGTGAGATAAAGATTTGTTTCAAGTTTAGAGGTATGGATCATGATCTTGTATCTTCTACTAGGTTTTTCTATATTTGTTTTCTTTGTATTTTACCATTCTCATATATTTGTATCATTTTTTTTTAATCTTGACAATGTTAGTCCTATAATCATATTTTATTGTTTGTTATTACATGTTAGTTGTTACTTTAATTATTATCTTGAATATAAAAGAATTAAGCGTGTTTGAGCAATTTGACTTTTTATTTTGTTGTTAGATTGCTCGATGGAGTCCTCAATCGTGTCATATAAGATATGTTTTAACACATTTTGATTTATTATGCATATTTAGTTCAATTATTATTACGTACTCAATAATAATATTTATTCTGATTTTTTTCTTTTTTTTAACTTTTTTTTTTTACCAAAATGCCTCGGAAATATTCAAGGCTTACGCCTCGGTGGGTCTTGAGGCTTACGCCTCTCTCTCCTCTCCAGAGGTAAAATGCCTCGGTACGTCCATTGTTGTCAACGACCGCGCCTAGGCTCACTAGGCTCTCGAAGACAACTATGCCCCCAGGCGCACCTCACTAAGCGGCGGCCTAGGCGCGCCTAGTGCTCCTAGGCTAGGCGCACGCCTAGTTTTAGGCAATGATTTTTGTTTTTTTTTTAAGTAAAACCCAACCCGCCCCCATCTTCTTTGTTCATTTTGTTGTTGTATACTTGTTTATACTATGTGTTCATTGTGTTGTATGCATTTGATTAGAATATACTCAATTTTATGTTAGCAAGTGTTTGTTTTCTATTTATTCCTTTTGTTGTTTACTTGTTTATACTATATATGTCATTGTGTTGCATGCATTTGGCTATAATATGTTCAATTTCATGTTAGTAAGGTGTTGTATTGGTTCCTATTACATATATATTTGCAAGTATAGACTATACATATATACCCGTGCCTGGAGAATGCCTATGTACATAAGGTCACGCCTATGGATATAAGGCTACGCCTAGGCTCCCTCCGGGCGCCTAGCCTCGCCTTGACACCTATGGGTACGTCTTTCTCCTTTTTAAACATTGATCATAGGCTTCTCTATCGTGGATCAAATGGAACCCTAGCGTAATCATTGCCCTAGAGATCTACAACGCCCCCAACACCCCCACCCACTTTGGTTTTCCCGTGGGGGAAGAACTGGTCACTTTGCCCAAGTCCCTTTTGGCATTGGTCATTAATGATTCACTAGCTACCCATTCATTATTAACTACAACCACTCCATAGCCCCTAACCACCTGTAAAACTCATTCCCTAGAACACCCAAAGCTGAAAAGGCCCCACATGTGATCTCTGCATCCTCCCATTACTCCCCCAAGATCCTTTGAATCCTAATTCTGAAACGTCACAACTACACCTCCACATGTTACTTCCTCCCCAACCATCCACTAAATATCCCACATAAAAAAAGAAAGGATAAGATCGCGTGCCACCCTAAATGATCGGTGATTAATGTTGCAAACATCCCCCACTTGAGAGCTTGCAGAGCCTATCAATGTCACTGCTGGACCCTAACCCTCTCCTATCCTCGATATGACCCCTAAATTCTAAACAAAATCCCCTTTATACCCACCCTTTTAGTCATTTGGATTTAATCAATTTGACTTAAAAGACCATATTTGACTTGCTTTAAAAAAAAAAAAAGGATTCGCGTGGATGAAGCTATCCGACCACCCGATCGGCACTATTCTTCCCTATTTCCTTCTTCATGTATCTAACCAGCGACCAACAGCAAGTGGCGATGATGGTCGCAAAAATGTCAGTCGATGGAGACAACAATGGCAACAATGATAGGCGAGGTCGGCATTCGACAATTGGGAATCTCTAGTCGGAACCGAGTCTGCAAGGACCTTTCTTTTATACCAAGATGATGCCAAGGTGTTGTAGCATCATTGTGAACTCGTGAAGAGGAGGGATGAGAGGAGATAGATTATTGGCCTCTCATCACCGGTAGAACCCTAGGCATCACACTAGGGGTAGGAGACATCACACCATCCTTGGAAGCCTTGCAGAGTTCACACAATCATGGGAGAGAGGAAACTCGCTTTCTCATTTTCATTTCACCATCCATTATTCCCAAGACTAAAATTCCATTACATGCTTATATAGGCTCCCATATTTGGAGTAAGCAAAAAACTCTAAAATGCCAAAAGGCTTGGACTAAGCCCAAAGATCCACTAACCAAACAAGATGACCCAACAACAAACAAAACTCACACACATAAAATCCCAACATAATGTGCCCAAACAAGATAACATACCCAACTACATAAAAGGTGAACAAAAGACCAAGACTAGACCGACTTTGAAATTCGGGGAAGAAGACTTTGTGACGATAGTCTTACGTGCGTGGACCTAGATCTATAGCAGTAGGACTTAAAGATGATGCATTTAATGTCTAATAGGAAAAAGTAGGATAACATAACAGGAGGGGTTATTATTTAATCACTAAGCGTCCAATTTGGATCACAAGCCCTTCATCCCGTCTAGATCTTGTAAGGATATTTGATTCTTAAATACCAAGTTTGAAAGGACTTCATACTCAAAGAGCACTCTCAACAGAGCACACAATTCCTTGAGAAACGATGACCATTTGAGCATCAAAAAATTAGGAGGAAATGAAAGGTGGTCATTGGAAGGAGAAATTTTAGCAAAGGGGAACCTACTATGTGCTTCAGTGAAATAAGATCTTCCACAATTAGCATATACCTAAATCTATCTTCCACACGTTGCTATCTCGACGCATTTGGACTAGGTACTCATTAGGCTCAAAAGCACGTTTCACAAGGAAACGGACAAGGCTACAAAAGGTGGCTTCGCTTTCATCACTCACTACACCACTTCGCTTTCATCACTCGCTACACCATCTATGATTGACAGAACTCGTCGGGTATTCCCTCTACTCTCACATTGATTAATAGAGCCTGAAGAGGTCTATAAAGATTGATCATGATCAATTGTATTTCTATTAGTGAAGACGAGAGAGAGCATCTGGTTCATAGTTCCTTTCCTAGAGGAAGAAGAAGAAAGGTGATAGGCAAGATAAGAAGTACTAAATCAAGTGAGAAAGCCCTTTGTGGGCATCATAGAGCAATGAAAGATCCCAAAGACTACTAGGTGAACCCTAGTCACAGTAGTGAAGTCGTCAACATAAGCTTCATTTCAATTACAACCCTCCTTCCTCTCGTGGTTGGAAAGCCTACTCTACATAATTGACAAAAAAGACGCTTGATTCCAAGAGAAAAACTATAAGATGGTCACACAAATGAGAAAGACTTCAATGAACTCAACTCAATTACTAACCTTCTAAAAGTCGAATCCTAAATGTCTCGATGCTTGAACCAATTAAACATGATGGAGATGCTTCAAACTCTCTTGTTTTGCACATTTTAAGGAGATAGCATTAGCCTTCTTCGACTTCCCTTTCTTGGCCGAGCTTCCAAAAAAATTATCTTGTCGTTTACTAGGGCATTTCAAGTCTTACTTAAGCTAGTTCCATCCAGTGTTGTGAGATTAAAAGCAACCAAGCTGAAAGTCCCAGAAAATGTCTTTATCAAAAAATGAATAATTGAAGGACGAAAATCTCTTTCAAAGTATAGCATCTATGCCATCTTTCTTCTAAAGAGAGTAAAATTTCATAGTCATCAAACACACTGGTTATTAAAGCAAGTAAAGTAAACTAAACAATCAAGGTACAGTCTTATATTTTTTTAAGTAACAGGGTTTCAAACGAATTCAAAAAAAAAATGCCCTTTACTTTACAAGATGGACATATAAGAACTACAGTTTTGCTTCATGCAGTCAACTGGTCCTATAGGTTTCATAAACTAGAGGGTTACAAGCACTATCAATCAAGTCAGAAAACGCATTCATATTGTAAAATTTCACTAATTTTTTTTTCCTAAATCAGACTGAAGACACAACCAAGTATTCTAACAAGTTAAACTATATCATAATGCAAATAAGCTATTGACACTGAATAAACCAAGCATTCATGTGGAACTCAAGCCCTAATTGCACAGTATCAAAATGTCCTTACTCAAAATGGAACACTCACAAGGGTTTGCATCAATAGATTTGTTGAACAAACATGACAGAGCAATGAAAACACCAGATCCCAAAAACCAAATAGGAACCCCATTTGCTCACCTGAAAATGAAGGATACTTGATTTCACCGATCTTGTATTGCGCCAGAACTCATAATACATGCCTCCGTTCTCCGTGGGTTTGCATTCCTAAATACAAGGATAAAAAAAGGTTATACACAACGGGAAGATGAAGAAAAGATGCACTAACTAGAATTGTGGAAGTATCATACCTTCTCTGATGCTTCGCCAGAATTAGGAATGTTCTCATAATTCTTATACTGTTCTAATCTGGTTTTTCTATAGTTATCTCTCGTGATCGTTAGCCGATCCCAAGGTATTCCTTGGATGTCCTTTCCTTTCCTTGCTTGCGCAGATGTAGTATCCGTGAACCTATTCTGCATTAAAAGGGAGCTTCGATTCAGAAAATATATACAAAGTACTTATCAAAATAGTTAAGAGTCAAAAATATTTCATGTGGAAATGGAGATGAACATACAGTTTGGCCATATTCCTCATCTTCAGAGTCAGAAAGATACATCCTTCTTATGTGAATTCCTTCATCCATGTCATCCTCCATTTCGCCCATTTCATAGTCCTCCGCCATATCCTCCACATTGTCCTCGTGGTACCGAGACATGTTCCGCTCCGAGTGTGTTCGCGCCTCGCAGGACTATAATCAGAAATATTTCAATTAAAAATTCTAAAATTTCAGACGCCGAACCCAGTGGCCGAAGATCTCCAAAATACCTAACGCAAATGTACCGAATCTCAACTTGGGAGATGAGCATAGCAAATAAGATCGAGCAATCGGTCTCTCATGAGACGTTAATGATTCAATTTAACCCGAAAAATAAAACCTAGGGCACGGAAGATCTAAACGAAATCAAGATTCCTTCACTCTCAAAAAATGTAAAATTGAAAAGAAAAATCGAAAGAGGCAAATGCAAAGACCTTCATCCAGGCTCCTTCACAGATTGAGAAGCGATCAAAATCACAAAATTCTACAATCAAACTAGCCAAATCTGTGGATCTGATGCACAGAGCCAATGGATCCCAGATATGCAAATCAAAACCCTAAATTTCAATCCAATTGCAGGATTTACCAAAAATTTTATTAAAAGAATCGAATCTTCAGACTGTTACGCACCTGATCAACGGATCCAAGGGGCTTCAGATCTCAATCGAGGCCCGGAAATCCATCACCGCTGAGAGACGCAGAAGGATCGGACGCTTTCCGGCGGGTATCGTAGGGCACGAGAGGGCTTCAGAGCCGGCTGTCGCCGGGTTGGGGCTTTTTCTGCCTTCAGGTTTGGCCAACCGAGATGTGTATAAGACACGGACAGGTATGGATAAATTTCGGGGACGGCGACATTCAATACAGATTTTGTTAAGAGGAATTCTATTAAGTATCAACCAACCCAATAGCTACCCCCAACAAGCAATCTGTACACGTGGCTGCTGGTTATTGGGTTTGTTATGGGGAGAAAGAGCCGGGGAGAGACGTGACAGAAAAATGAAAATTAAAAGGTCAGGAGGTGAGATGATGAGGGGAGAGAGAATTAAGAGCCTGTTTGTTTTTTAGACCTGTAAAGTAAATAGTAATTTTTTAAAATAGATTGAAAAATAACTTATTTGGAAAGAATGGATTCAAAAGTTTTAATTTAGCAGCAACAGACTTATACGGTCGTATAGGCAGTTTAACTGATGCATGCGCTAATGTACGGCAGTTTGATTGTCGTATAATCTTATACAGCAATTTGACTGCCGTATAAAGACCAACGACTAGTTATACGGCAGTCTGATTGTCGTCCCAACGACTAGTCTTGACTTTATATGGCAGAAAGATCAACGACTAATTGTACTGCAGTCATCGAAGGGCACGAGAGGGATTCATAGCTAATTGTCGCCAGCTTGGGCCTTTTTTTGCCTATAGGTTTGGCCAACCGAGATGTGTATAGGACACTGACAAGTATTGATAAATCTTGGGAGCGGCGACATACATCATAGTTTTTGTTAGGAGAAATGTTATTAAGTATCAACCAACCCAATAGCCAACCTGCACACATGGTTGCTGGTTATTGGGTTTATTTTCGAAAAAAGGTTCTCGAGAGCGGAGCGGAGAGGTGAGACTAGAAAAAGAAAATTAAAAGGTCGTGATGTGAGATGGTGAGGGGAGAGAGAATTAAGGGCCTATTTGTTTTTTGGACCTATAAAGTAAACAACAATTTTTAAAAAATAGATTAATAAAATTTGGAAAGAACGGATTCAAAACTTTTAATTTAGCAGCAACGGACTTATACGACTGTTCAATTGCCGTATAGGTAGTTTAACTGATGCATGCCCCGATAGACGGCAGTTTGAGTATCGTATAACCTTATACAGCAATTTGACTATTTTATAAAGACCAACGACTAGTTATACGACAGTCTGATTGTCGTCCCAAATACTAATCTTGACTTTATACGATAGAAAGACCAACAACTAGCTATACGGCAGTCATCGAAGGCCATGAGAGGGATTCAACGCCAATTGTCGCCGGTTTGGGACTTTTTCTGCTTTCAGGTTTGGCCAACCGAGATGTGTATAGGACACTAACAGGTATGGATAAATCTTGAGAGTGACGACATACAGCATAGTTTTTGTTAGGAGGAATGCTATTAAGTATCAACCAACCCAATAGCAAACTTGCACACGTGGTTGCTGGTTATTGGGTTTATTTTCGAGCGAAGGTGCTCGGGAGCGGAGTGGAGAGGTGAGACTGGAAAATGAAAATGGAAAGGACGGGAGGGGAGAGAGAATTAAGGGCCTTTGTTTTTTGGACCTGCAAAGTAAACAACAATTTTTAAAAAATAGATAGTTAAAAAAATTATTTGGAAAGAACGGATTCAAAACTTTTAATTTAGCAGCAATGGACTTATACGACTGTTCAATTGCCATATAGGCAGTTTAACTGATGCATGCCCCGATATACGGCAGTTTGACTATCGTATAACCTTATACAGCAATTTGACTATCTTATAAAGACCACCGACTAGTTATAAGGCAGACTAATTGCCTTCCCAACGACTAGTCTTGACTTTATACGGTAGAAAGACCAACGACTAGTTATACGTTAGTCATCGAAGGCCACGAGAGGGATTCAACGCCAATGGTCGCCAGTTTGAGGCTTTTTATGCCTTCAAGTTTGGCCAACCGAGATGTGTATAGGACACTGACATGTATGGATAAATCTTGGGAGTGATGACATACAACATAGTTTTTGTTAGGAGGAATGCTATTACGTATCAACCAACCCAATAGTCAACCTGCACACATGGCTGCTGGTTATTGGGTTTATTGTCGAGAGAAGACGCTCAGGAGCGGAGTGGAGAGGCGAGACTGGAAAATGGAAATTAAAAGGTCAGGAGGTGAGATGGTGAGGAAAGAGAGAATTAAGGGCCTGTTTGTTTTTTGGACCAGTAAAGTAAGCAACAATTTTTAAAAAATATATTAAAAAATAATTTATTTGGAAAGAACAGATTCAAAACTTTTAATTTAGCAGCAACAAACTTATACGACAATTCAATTGCCGTATAGGCAGTTTAACTGATGTATGCCTCGATATACGACAATTTGACTGCCTATGGCCTTATACGGTAATTGATTGCCTTATAAAGATCAACGACTAGTTATATGGCAGTCTAACTACTGTATAAAGATCCCAACGGTTAGTCCTGACTTTATACGACAGAACGATCAACGACTAGTTATACGACAGTCATCGGAGAACACGAGAGGAATTCATAGCCAATTGTCACCAGCTTAGGGATTTTTTTGCCTTCAGGTTTGGCCAGCCGAGATGTGTATAAGACACGGACAGATATGGATAAATCTCAGGGGCGACGACATACAACACAATTTTTGTTGAGAGGAATGCTATTCAAGTTTCAACCAACCCAATAGTCCCCCCCCCCCAATAGCCAACCTGCACACGTGGCTACTGGTTATTGGGTTTGTTGTCGAGAGAAGGCGCTCGAGAGCGGAGTGAAGAGGCGAGATTGGAAAATGGAAATTAAAAGGTCAGGAGGTGAGATGGTGAGAGGAGAAAGAATTAAATGCCTGTTTGTTTTTTGGACCCGTAAAGTAAACAACAATTTTAAAAAAATAGATTAACAAATAATTTATTTTGAAAGAACGGATTCAAAACTTTTGATTTAGTAGCAACGGACTTATACGGCAATTCAATTGCCATACAGGCAGTTTAATTGATGTATGCCCCGATATATGACAGTTTGACAGCCGTATAACCTTATACGGCAATTTGACTACCTTATAAAGACCAACGATTAGTTATACGGCAGTTTGACTATAGTATAAAGACCCTAACGACTAGTTATAAGGCAGTCTAGCTGTCCTATAAAGACTCCAACGGCTATTCTTGACTTTATACGGTAGAAAGACCAACAACTAGTTATACGGCAGTCATCGGAGGGCACGAGAGTGATTCAGAGCCGGTTGTCACCGGCTTGGGGCTTTTTCTGCCTTTAGGTTTGGCCTACCGAGATGTGTATAGGACATGGATAAGTATGGATAAATCTCGGGGGCGGTGACATACAACACAGTTTTTGTTGAGAGGAATGCTATTCAAGTTTCAACCAACCCAAAAGCCACCCCTAACAACCAATCTGCACACGTGGCTATTGGTTATTGGGTTTGTTGCCGGGAGAAGGTGCTGGGGAGGTGAGTGGTGAGGCGAGATTGGAAAATGGAAATTAAAAGGTTGGGAGGTGAGATGGTGAGGGCTAAGAGAATTAAGGGCCTGTTTGTTTTTTGGACCCGCAAAGTAAACAACAATTTTTAAAAAACAGATTAAAAATTAATTTATTTGGAAAGAACGGATTCAAAACTTTTAATTTAACAACAACGGACTTATACGACAGTTCAATTGTCGGATAGGCAATTTAGCTGATGCATGCCCCGGTATACGATAGTTTGATTGCCGTATAACCTTATATGACAATTTGACTATCTTATAAAGACCAACAATTAGTTATACGGCAGTCTGACTGCTGTATAAAGACCACAATGGCTATTTTTGACTTTATACAGCAGAAAGACCAACGACTAGTTATATAGTAGTCATCGGAGGGCACGAGAGGGATTCAAAGTCAGTTGTCGCCGGCTTGGGGCTTTTTATGCCTTCATGTTTGGCCAACTGAGATGTGTATAGGACATGGACAGTTATAGATATAACTTGGAGTTTTTTTTCAAAATAACATTTAAAAAATATAAAATTATTAAAATATTATTATAATTTTTATAATTTCAAAAGTGACGTTTTGACAGCCACGTGACTGGGGTCCATGTCAAAAAGCACACCGCCACGTAAGTCGCATAGGATTCTTGATGAACAATACATCCAAGTTGTAGGATTTAGTTTCAACACTAAACATTGCATCCTGGGTTGTAAGATTTAGTTTAGACACTAAACACTTTATCCGGGTTGTAGGGTTTAGTTTCGACACTAAACACTGCAATCCGGTTGCAGGGATCTGTGAGAATCCAAAAAAAAAATTTATACGACTAACGTGGCGGTACGATTTTCAGCGCTACCTGCTACATGGCCATTAGAGCGTCACTTTTGAAATTGCAAAAGTTATAATTATATTTTAATGGGGAGGGATACTCTTACTCATGGCCTCTTACTCATATAGTTACCTATGATCCGGGCCCTCTATTAGATCCCCACGTATGGTTCGGATTAGATGGGTAATTAAAGCAATGGTGTCCGCATTAAATACCCGTATTAAAAGCCCGTATTTAATGCAGACACCATTGTTTTAACTCCCCATCTAATCTGAACCGTACGTCGGGATCTAATGGAGGGTCTGGATCATAGGTAACTATATGAGTAAGAGGCCATAAGTAAGAGTATCCTTCCCCATATTTTAATAATTTTATATTTTTAAAATATTATTTTTTAAAAATCCTATAACTCGGGGGTGGCAACATACATCACAGTTTTTGCTGAGAGGAATGTTATTTAAGTTTCAATCAACCCAATAGCCACCCCCAACAGCCAAACTGCACGCGTGGCTGCTGGTTATTGGGTTTGTTATCGAGGGAAGGTGCTCGAGAGCGAAGAGGAGAGGCGAGACTAGAAATTAAAATGCCGGTTGGTGAAATGGTGAGGGGAGAGAGAACTAAGGGCCTATTTGTTTTTTTTTGGACCCGTAAAGTAAATACTAGTAAATCGGATGTGAGCTAGTAAATCTTCTAAATCAACTTAGTAAGTCTGATTTTTTTTTTCTTGTCGTTTGTATTGATCAGTAAAGTAAATCATTACTTCTGGACAGCTGTTTTGTTTGATTAGTAAAGTACAATAGAAAGTAAATCTATCGGCCGCTCACCGACCACCGGTCATCGACAATCCGATGTTGCCCCATCGGCCATTGTTCATCACCCGCCGCTGGCCACCACCCGCTGCCACTCACCAACGAGGCAGACGGTGGTTGGCAGGGGTGGTGGACGGCGGGCGGCAGCTATTAGGAGTGGTGACCAATGATGGCGGTGCACGGAGGCCAACGGGACAGCGAGGGGGCGACGGCGGTTGGTGGTGGTGTTATCCCCCTTGGGCTTATCCCATGGCCTATAGATCGTCGCCTTTGAAACTGGGATCATTAGTAGAGAGGAGTCGAATCCATCAAGGGATACTATCTCGATCGTGCAGTTGCTAACGTGGCATGGACCAACGGAGCATTTTACTAGTAAATCAAAAGTTTTACTTTGTATTTCCAGAGTAAAACTTTTTTGGCTACTAGTAAACCTCCTTAGGTCCTTGGATGCAAGTTTGGATGCAAGTAGTTCGTAATTGGGATTTAAGGCTCGTGGGCTCTCATTCTCATCAGATATGGGCTAATAGGGGATTTTGGATGCATTGAGGGTAGGGGTGGCAATGGGTCGTGTCGTGTCGGATCAAATTTCGGGTCATGTCCAAAACCCCTAGACCCGGAGTCGATCTGTTTAACTAATCGGTGTCTAGACCTAGGACTGGCAATTTCGGACCCGACACGAAGTTAGCGGGTCTGGGTCAAGGCTAAACGGGTCGACACGGTAGACCCATTTAATAAACGGGTCGGGTCTGGGTTTAGGGTCTGGACACGGCAGACCCGGAAAGACCCGTTTAAAATTCAACAGGTCGTGTCGGGTCTACCCGCAATCCGATATTGTAATATATAGTTTCAGCGGGTCTATCGGGTTAGGTCGGGTCGAGTCGGATTGGGTCAGATCGGGTCAACTGAATAAACCCGTGTGGTAAACGAGTCTAGCATGTCTTATCGGGTCTACCCGTTTATAAACGGGTCGGGTACGGATTTAGGATCTAGACACGATTAATTAAACGGGTTGGATCCGGGTCTAGGGGTTTTGGACACGACCCGAAACTAGACACGACACGAACCTGATCCGACCCGACCCATTGCCACCCCTATCTAGACCCTAAATCCGTACCCAACCCGCTTATAAACTGATAGATCCAATAAGACCTGTTTACCACATGGGGTCTATTCAGTTGACCCGACCCGATCCAACTCAACCCGACCCGACCTGATAAGAGCCGTTGGTACTATATTATCCTATATACTATATACTACAGTATCGGATTATGGGTAGACCCGACCCAACCCAACCCTTGAATTTTAAACGAGTTTATCGTGTCGAGACCCTAAACCCGGACCCGATCCGTTTATTAAACGGGGTTAATCGTGTCAACTCGTGTACGACCTGAACCCCTTTAATCCAAACCCAGACCCGCTAATTTTGTGTCAGGTCGTGTCGTGGGTTTACCATGTCGGGTTCAAAATTGCCAGCCCTAATTGCGGGGCTTGAGCAGGGGTGCAAAGCCATAGATTGTTGACTTTCATTCATTACTTATGATTCTTAGGTGGGACGAGTGCCCACGACTAGACAAATTACTTGTGAAACAAAATATTTACACAAATATGTGCAAGGGTGATGGGGATACATCACATCAGCTCCCCTCAAGTAGAAGAATATTGTCCCCTAACAAGATAATCTTGATACTTGTTGAAAAACCAGATATTGACCTTTCTTTTTTCCCGATAAATTAGATATAGGTACTTGTTGGGTGTGTGTTTGAAAACCACACAAAACACTTTAAGGTTTAGTCCCATATTGGTAAGGGAAAAAATCCCCTACCAACTTAAAAGGGATTGCCCACTTCCCCCCACTAGTCATCACATTAGAGGAGGGGCTCCACTAGCTCACACACGCGCGCGCGTGCCGTGTCGAGCCAGGCTTGGGCTGGGCGGCGCGTGTGTGTGCGCTCGCGGACCCGGACACGATAGGACCTTCGAAATGGGCTGGTCCGCACCTGCCCTATTTTTGTTTTTGCTTTTAAGTCCTCCACCATTTATTATTTTCTATTTGGGACACTAGCCGTTACGCAAGAAGCGCTGCATGCTAGCCGTTACGGACAAGCTCTCCGCGAGCTGTAACGTGCGGGGTTAATGGGCTTAATTGCAGCCCATGAACCGCTCCCCTCTTTCAGCCCTCTATTAACTGCCCGATGCCTATATAAGGCCCAGTGCAGCCATACAGCAGAACACACAAAAAAGTGAGAATTGCTCCTTACTTTTGGTCTCTCCCTCTCCTGTTTTCTCGAGCTCTTATTGCGATGCTGCATCCTTGTTCCGAGAAGACTTTCTCTCGGATCAAAGGTTATGCTACGGTGTTGCCTCCCTGCTTCGAGAAGACCTTCGTCAAGTCATTGGATTCCTGAAAGTTCCCGAGGTTCGCAAAGCCTTCTTGAAGTCGTGCCGACGAGAAGGAGGTCGCCTGACCGGGGTCGTCGTATCTCCGAGAACCATTGCCACGAGACCCGCACGAGTGGGGCAATAAGTTTCTTGGGACAGCGCCTAGTGTGCTTCGACCACAGGCCAGAGTTTCTAACTCTTCTCTTGTCCTTTCATTAGATCTAAATAAATCAATTTGCATCTAATAGAGAAATCTAAATAACTAGAGATAGTCTACATATGATTTTCTCTCTTCTAGAAAAGTTCGGCAAGGTGAATAATGGTTCCATAGAACCCGCTCTGCCTTGGCAAACCATTTCTAAAAGAATTCTGTGATTGGTCTTTGTTTGCAAAAATAACATTTGCTAATCACTTTTTAGCATTAAAAATTTGATTAAGTCTCTCTATTTGCTAATATAAAACGGTTAGATTTCCAACAGTCCTTAGCTATTTTGCAATATTAGCTAAGGTTCCTACATGTATACATTCGTCTTCAGAAAAAAAGAATACATTCCTTTGAGAAAGAGTATATATTCATTAGGAGGGACTTTAGCTATATTTTTAAATTAACGTGTCTTGCAAC
The DNA here is from genome assembly GCA_947650365.1 of Chamaelirium japonicum. Lineage (NCBI taxonomy): Eukaryota > Viridiplantae > Streptophyta > Magnoliopsida > Liliales > Melanthiaceae > Chamaelirium > Chamaelirium japonicum. The sequence continues at coordinate 57,882,982 of OX393553.1, forward strand.
TAAAAGTCATCTCTCAAAAAGAACTTATGTCAAACTTTTCCTTCTTTTTTTTTTGCGTACAGTCATCTCATGGATCAAGAATCCATGAAAGTGGGGAGATCAAAAGATCTTTGGGAGACGCCACAGCTTGGCGTGAGCAGAACAACAACAACCCGGCAATAGCCGTCACCGGCTGTGAAAACCCAGGCCATCCACGGCCGAAGAAAGCGCCACACGAGCGCACAACTAGACGCCACACCGGCGTATGAAAAAAAAAACCAAAAAAGAAGAAGGAAGTAACAAACCAACCACTCCGATATCCGGCGGAGAACACGCCCACCGGCAAACTACGATCACAAAAAACCAAAACATATGGCGAACCTCCGCTATCGCCTCCAGCAGCTCGACCAAGAAAAATAATAAAACAACAGCATACCCGTCGCCGTTGAACTCCGCCGCCATAGCTCCCCCGAGATTTGCATCGCCGGCCAGCGGAGGCTGACATGGAAAACCACGTACCGCTTCCAACCCGAAAAATCGGGGCCAGATCTGCTCCTCCGCTCGCCTCAGTCGAGTAAAACACGCCCCCTACGTCGTAAGAGAGCCGTCGATCGATGCGAGGGCCGCCGCGCGTCACCGTCTCAACAAACACAAAAGACCAATTGCCGGAAAGCCCCTATCTACAACGGGGGTTGAAAGGAGCCAGATATCGTCCTTGGTGCCTATTGTTGAGGAAATCCATCGGTTAGTCCCACATTGGTAAAGGGGGCACCTAGTGCCCGCTTAATATACCCTCTGTGGATCTCCTCTTACAACCCGGGTTTTGGGGTGTGCGGATATCTAACATGGTATCAGAGTTGGGTTCACCGTCTCCCTCCGGGTGTGGCCCCTTTTCGATTGTGCCTTCGCTCCGCGTGCTTAGCTTGAGGGGGGGGTGTTGAGGAAGTCCACCGGTTAGTCCCACATTGGTAAAGTGGGCACCTAACGCCCACTTAATGTACCCTATGTGGACCTCCGCTTACAACCCGGGTTTTGGGTTTTGAGGATATCTAACACCTCTAATGTGCTCTTTGGAGGAATAAGAGGAAGTTCAACCTATTATTAGGTTACAAGACTACAACACTGGCTTGACCATGGTAAGGAACGGAATAGTTGCTGAAGGGATGCAGAGTAGGGAAAACCAGCTGTGTATTTAAAGAGGGACTTCCCTATGGACCACTTCATAGTACTAATGCAAGAAAATTTAATTTGAGGTAATATAAGGTCCCAAATTGTTGGCTGGTCACTAATCTCACAATCGCAAAATACCTCCCAAAGTATGGTTGCCTATTTTGGTTTGACTGGGGGTGATAAGAGTTTACCTAACCGAAGCTTGGTTCCCGGTTCATTCTATAGGGCCTTCCAGGGGTAGCTGCGAACATTAGGGTTGTTTGGTTAATGGGACGTGATGTGTGTAAATAGATGCGCACTTGCTTAATTTGTACAGCTTTTGCATATAAAACTGTACAAATAAAATTCCACCTAAACACATGAAATTTTAATTGCACATGTCACATGTGCAAGTTAATGTACGCACATATATATTAAGCCACATATATATGTCACAGGTTTAGACTTTCGGACTACATCACACTAGCACCGTAATAAACGTTAGTTTTTTTTTTGGTACATAATAAACGTTAGTTATTTGCTAACGATAAACCAACTACCAAAAGCACTCAACGGGTGGTTAAAGTCTAAATTAAGCCCGACATGGACCTCAAGCTTTCAAGTAAATAGCCAATGGCCAACTACCAACTACCAACCTGAGAACCGACCCTAACCAACCAGACCTTAGTATGGGTTGGGTTGGTTCAGGTCTATGCTCAAGTCGGGTCGGTTTGGGTTTCAATAAAATATAACCGAAGTAGTTCGTTCGGTTTCGGGTTAGCTCAAACCCGAACCAACCTGACCCGAGTTGCACCCTTAGCTCTAACTCGAACTAGGGTTGCGAGTCCCTCTCCCAAACTCGGAGATTGGCAAGATGTAATATTAGCCATGTCAGGACGTCGATTAAACACCTTTTTTATTTTTTATTGTTGTTCCGATTTAAAAACCTTTTGGTACGCTTCATCTATCGAAGTCGGATCATGGAGAGCCACTTGGTCTTGGATTTGCATGCATAATCCATTTATATATCGAACCACGATTTGAATTTTATCGTCTTTTAAATCTTTGCGAGCTTCGAGCTCGTTAAACTCCTATGTGAACTCATCTACTTATTTGGGTCCTTGTCTAAGGTTGTGAAACCTTTGAAAGAGCGTTTGTCGACAGTCTGTAGAGACAAATCAGACTCAAACCAAATCTCTCTCTCTCTCTCTCTCTCTCTCTCTCTCTCTCTCTCTCTCTCTCTCTCTCTCTCTCTCTCTCTCTCTCTCTCTCTCTCTCTCTCTCTCTCTCTCTCTCTCTCTCTCTCTCTGTGTGTGTGTGTGTGTGCGCGCGCGCGCACGCGCGCACAACTAACAGAAGTACACTCGGTATCACATATTGAGTAAATTTCACTAAGGCCGAGACTACATACCGCTAGCCCACAAAATACTAGATACAACCCTAACTTAAAATTAAAAAAATACTCAACATCCTAAATGTAACCCAAACCCGCTATAACCATCGCCAGCCATGTATAAGCTGCCGCCCGCCTCCGCCGCCGGCAACCCACCACAACCACCATCTCCCCCTCCCCCTCCTTTTTCCTCCCTTCTTCCTCCCCCCCTTCCCTTTACTTCCTCTTCCTACTACCTACATGTATAGTAGATGCATTCGGACTCTATGGTCAAACGTACAATAGGTGCATTTTGTCTGGTGGCCGAGTGTTGCAATTTCGAGGAGTACTAGGAAGAAGAGGGGAAAGAGGAGGAGGAAGTAGAAGGAGAGGACAAAGGAGGAGGAGAAAAAAGGAGTTGGAGAAGGAGGAAGAAAGGAGGTGGAGGAGGGAGATGATGGAGGTGGTCTAAGATCAGGTCAGTGTGAATGCAAGGTTAGAGACCCAATCCATAAAAGTGACAAACAGAGTTTCAACCCTACAATCCCACTAAACCTCTCAAAACTGAACCACAGTTTACAAACAGAGTGGATTTCACAGCACAAATGCTTCCATTACAACCAATAGAATTAGATTTTCGAAGTACATTTCCCACCACATCCCTGAAAGAATGAATCACTCTCGAAGATTTACAGATGTTATATTATACAGAAAAAGAATACACATCCCTGAAAGCCCAAAAGCTCTGGACAATCACCACCGTGCCGCTGGTCTGAACTCCGAAGACAGATCATCTACTAACATGGTACACTGAAATAATAAATACAGCCAGCATAGCTTCAAGAGAAAAGGAACACTATCGCGAGCCCGGTCATGATGATCATGAAAGGAAACGGGCTTCGATTAACGAGACCCGAGCTATCATCGTCCGCTGACTGCGGGGGGCTTGCAGGGCACTGGAGCCCTTCCTTCCCTTCCTTGCATTCGCTAGCAAACAGGCCCGGCGGGTACTTTCCGTAGAGGTTGATGTAGCTAAACATGGTGGTGGCACAGTCGTTGCTGCCATCGTTGATTGCGTCGGCGAACGGGCATGCGAAATCCTTGAAAGCTGCACAGCAGAGGGTGGCAGGATACTGTGGCCCCTTGCATTTGCTGGTGATGATTGTGTAGTTCAGGAACTCAAAGTTTATGGGGCAACCTGACAGAGATTCAAATAAATGAACTGATACTTCCAATACCTTTCAGAATCTGGACCCTATTGGATACAACTGAGCAGAGTTTGGGGCCAAAATTAATGCTTTCCCAACTTCAAAGGCAAAGAGGGGCTAAGCTTCGTATATTATCTTTTAGAAGAAAAGTCATTTAGAAAAATAAGAAGAAAAAAATGTAAGAGCATGGTAAAGGATGGCAAGTGGTGTTCTTCAACGAATCTACGACAACTATCTTACATAGATATACATGTCATGGCCACACTCCGTCGCTGCAGTAGCGAGCAGGGGGTGGCGAAAAGGACGCTCCAAGAGGCTCCTATATGAGGTCGCTATTGTAGCGTTACGCTACTCTGCTCGTCACCTTTGGCGAGCGAGCAAGCGCTTGCTATCTCTAGCCCCACAACACATGCATCTGCCGGCTGCATCATTCACGATACCCCACACGCCCCCAATTGAATTCAAATCCAACGGTCAAGTGGTCGGAGCTACCTGATCGTCATCCAACGGGAGCAGATCCATGCAATGAAGGAGTACATGAGTATTTAAGCTCTCCAAGGGCCATTTGGTCATTTCAAGAAATAATGAATGAATAGGGAGTCCCTTGGAGTTGGTTCCAAAAAGTGGCTCCCTATTTTTTAGGGAAGCCCATCTCTCCCCAAATAATAGGGAAAGAATAGGGAGTCCCTTGGAGATGCCTAAACACAAGAGAACCCTTCCAAATCCAAAACCGGATAGATCACCGTCCTTTATCACCAAGCTTTACAAAATAACCAACTATGATTATAGCTCATTTAAAGCATAGGTCATGGTATGAAATTCGGTGTCTACTAGTATGATATCTTGATCAAGTTTTTTTGAAAGAATATTCTAGCATAGTAGTATATATTAGGGTAATTTTGACTTACCCCCCCAAAACTATTTGGTGTTTGGACATATGATATACCTAAATATTGTATAGTAATTTGGGGGGTAAGGGGGAGGTGTATGTCTAATTACGATTAATTTTGGGGGGGTATGTCCACCAAATATATTTGGGTGGGGGTAGGGGTGGGGGGGGTAAGTCAACATTACCCTATATACTATACACTAGGAGAAGTTGAGTCAGTAATTGTATGATGCACAGTACGATTGACACATGTAATTCATGATATTAGTGAAAATGTGAATACACATGAGCATACAATTACAAGGGTATATTACTGATCAGGAGAGATTTCAGCTTAATTTATTACATCACAAGGAATATGATATTTAATTTCAAGTGCAAAACATCGGCAATGAGAATACTTAACCAAATTCAACCTCCTATAAAAACATTCTTTTTTTCATGGAATATATACCAAAAAAGGTAAAATAAGGTGTTTGTGAGACCTTCCCTTGTATAAATAAACAACATAGTACAAATAAATATAAAGCCTAGAGAAAATAGAAAGAGATGCATGTATTGATAAGTAAAAGGTTATTCCCTGAATACGTAATTTACTTAATTTGCAGGTGAGGTTTGGAAAATACGTAGTGCATGGCTATTTATGAGACCATGCTTGCATGATCAGGCTCTATCCCTCAACCAACTTGCAATGGACAATAACCTGGTTGCTCATTCAATCAAGCACCATTCCTTATGCATCCCTTCTTAGTCACTAATCACATGTGCTTTGAATCATTCAATAAAAAAACGGCCGATACCGAGCTTTAACGGTCTGTACAACTCGGTTTTGGACTGGGACGGCACTGATAGCTATCCGATACCGCATTATGCCCCGTATCGGACGATAACTTGCCAGTATCGGACGATATAGGCGATACAACTTGATCCCCCAGCTCTAATGGTTTTTTTTTTCCTTGAATTTTTAGGCATTAAAAAGGAAATAATTCAGTATATTTTTGGTCGAACCGGCTAATACCGAGCCACACCTCGGTCGGGGCTCGACTGATATCTGCACCGATACCCTTATTTAAAACTTGCTTGGAATCAACTTATTCTCCAAACAACCACCTGATCCAAACCAAGAAATCAATGCTTCGAAATGGATCATAGCACACATGTTGCTGCCAGGTTACTATGTCACTGTGGGCAACAAGAAAAGCAATAGACCCAAAATCTCAGGACTTCGAAGATATATTTGATACTATAGCATTCATCTTTGTGGCACAAGTTATATGCCAAAGAGCTGAAGCAAACCTGCATTTATGTAGTTGTTATCAAAGGCACAAGTTAGTAGCCTTCAATGTTCGCTAAAGGGTATTTTGGACAATTAAAAGGAGATGAAGGACTCCATACATTTAAAAGGAGTATATATGTACATCTTTAAAGAACTACAATTAATTAGTAGCTGAAATCATGTATGGGTATCATGTATGCCAAAATTTAAAAATTATCTCTCGTGTTGCTACCAATGTATGAAGCAGGACCCTTTGGGATCGATGGACATACGACAATTCTTCGCAGTCATGCAACATGAATGCATGCCAAAAAGCTGTGAGCCTCCACTAAAGATGAAGCTCCCCTTATGTGCATTCGTTCCACTATAGAATGCATGGCGGAGGATAGCTATCGTGTATCCATTGAGTTAGTTACATCAGACCACAATTGTGAATCGAGTTATAGTGGAGCCACATCCATTCTAAATTTGAGAAATGCTATTCATACCGATAGCTTCTACCGATACGTTTACAGAGAATGATGCAGCACCCAATCACAGCGTCTCTTTGCCTCCCGCTCCGAGTTGAGTGCGATTTACTGGTCGGGGCTATGTGAAACAGACGGTTGTGATCGCGAGTTGCGTCACGTCATTCTGTGTGAATGAATCGGTAAGGGTTTCGGGGTAAATAGTATTTTCCTTCAAACTTTGAAGTGGAAGCTCAAATCTCGTAAATGCACCTCGAGAGGGGATTATGTGCTACCTATTTTTCCTTGCCATAAGCACAACCGTGACTAGACAATGCAGAATCACGCAATTACATCTCGTAAATACACCTCGAGAGGTACACCTCGTGATTGGGTACCGATTCGTTTACAGAGAATGACGCGGCAACCAATCACAACGTCCCTTTGCCTCCCGCTCTAGGTTGAGTGTGATTCACTGGTTGGGACTGTGTGAAACGGATGATTGTGATCGCAAGTCGTGTCACATCATTCTGTGTGAATGAATCGGTAAGAGTTTGGGGCAAATAGTATTTTCCTTCAAATTTTGAAGTGGAAGCTCAAATCTCGTAAATGCACCTCGAGAGGGGATTATATGCTATCTACTTTTCCTTGCCATAAGCACAACCGCGACTAGACAATGAAGAATAACGCAATTACATCTCGTAAATACACCTCGAGAGGGGACTATCTCAACCCCCCCTTCATGCGGAGCATGCGTAGCAAGGCACAATCGGTGGGGGCGCATCCGGAGAGGGAGTAGAAGACGGGCCCAGCTCTGATACCATCCTAGATACCCTCACACCCAAAGCCCGGGTTGTAAGGGGAGCTCCATAGAGGGTATATGAAGCGGCCAATGGGTGCCCTCCTTACCGATATGGGACTAAACCGGTGGACTATCTCAACAGTACCATTGTCATTGAATGATCAAATCCAAGAACCCCTAGCTCATTTTTTTCCCTCAAATTTCCCCTAAATAGAGTTAATTATGCCCCCCCCCCCCAAAAAAAAAAAAAAAAAAAAAAAACCCTAAACCAAAAAGGAAAAATAAGTCCTCCTCCAAATTCGAATAAGTTGCATTTTGAAGAAACCCAACAAAGGATGGGAGCTAAACCATGAAAAGACCAGAGAACAGATATCACCATACTTTCAGTTCTTCCATTCTTTAAAGGATGCATGGAACTAGGCCTTACTCTGTGTCTCCTGCAGCAGATTCCGGCCTGTAGAACCGTGAAATTGCATCACGTCACCTACCCAAAAACATAAATAAATGAAAAAAAAAATTCAAATATACGTCGACCCATCAACGTTAAAAAACAAGAAAAAAAAAACCAGGGAATTTTTTTTTCTAGGGCTATGAACAGACACCTGAGACGAAGGCTGCCGAAACAGAGAATCCCGCCATGAACACCAACAGAGCAACTCGCAAGCTTTGATGCGGACCCATCGATCAGATTGAAATGAAGGATTTTTTGGGGTTTTAAGGATTTCTCCCTCCCTCCGACCTCGACCCAGAACGGAGAACGAGGAGAGGGAAAGAGAGCGGGGGAGGAGAGCAGAGGAGGCGGAGGGGGAGGAGGAGGAGGACGGTGCTTTCCGCTAGAATCCCGCCGCAGAGAACGGGCAACGGACGGAAGAGAGTTTAAATAGGGCAGGCAATGGGACGAAGTGACGAACCCGGCCTGGGAGTCTGGGACGAAACCGTGCCCGGTCCGTTCGGAATAGAATTTGGGTCGATTTTCAAACTCAACGGCTTAGTTTGTCTTTTTTAAAAAAAAAAAAAAAATTCCCTCTAAATGAATGAGGGGAGGGATTCGGCGGCTTCGGCCCAGACCCCTACTAGTAAATTAAAATAAAAAAATTTGTCGGAGACAAACGCTCCAAGCTCATTCATGTGATATAGGTGGCTTCTATTGTAACAGAAGGTGTAATATCACCATTAGCACCATCTCGACTGTTTCTATAAAAAATTTAGGGGTAACGAGCCTACAACCCCTCTAGCCAGCTCAACATTAGGATAAACCTAGTGAAACTTTTCATTTGAGCTCCGACCCCTCTAACAAACCCAATATTAGAATAAATCCCTCCTTTTTTTCTAATACCGAGACCACCCTCACCTCCTCTCATTCTCTCTCGATCAACCATGGCGGAGGCGGCAACAGGCCAAGCGACGGTGGCAGTGGCCGTGACCTCCTCATCAACAGCGGCAACCTCAACCCCAATGACCTCCTGCTCCTGTCCCCCATGGCCTCAACCTCAACCTCGACGACCTCCTCCTCAACGGCGCAAGTTGCAGTTGCTCGCTGCCGCCGCCCCGGCGGCGACAAGCAACGGAGACAAGAGGCCGGCGGCAAAAGGGGTTTGGATGGGTTCAGATTGGTTTAGGATTCCTTATAGGGTTCATCCCATGCCCTATGGATCTTAGGTTAGGTAGGTTCAGCTAGGTCCAGCGGCGGCGGGCATCGAGAGATTCGATTAGGTTACGTTGAGTTTGGTTTAGTTTTAAGATGAGTGGTAGCAAAACATAAATTTGAATTGGGGTGAGGGGTATTTTTGTCCATAAGGGTTTGAGCTCAAATGAAAAGGTCGTCGGGACTACAGCTCAAAACGATCTCCTAAGAATGGCTTCTCACAAAGTCCCCCAAAAATTTATTTATTATTATTTTTTAAAAATAATTTGTTTAAAATTTAATTTAATTGGTACCGTTGTTCCCGAATGAGAAGTCATGGTTGCAAATACCACATGGGATTTAGGGATACCGATTTTCGTGGCGCAACAACTGTCACAGAGTATAAGATCATCCCTCTTCTTTACCTAGGTTAGTCATGACCTTTTTTTTAACCCGGGGTTTCCTCGTAGAGTCCATTCTTCTCACGGTTATTCCCATGTACTATATGACTTGCTTCAAACTTCCCGTTTGGGTGATTAAGAAGATTGGCCGCTTGAGAAGAAGATTTATTCGGCATGGGGCTGGAGAGAATGGTAGGGGTCTCTTGCTGATCAAATGGATTTCAATCTGCCAATTACGCTAGGGTCTTAGACCTAACGTTTTCCAACCAATCCCTCCTCTGCATGTGGTAGTGGAAATTATTGAAATCACAAGGTATATGGTAGAATCTTATCCTTAACGTCTATTACTCTCGTAAGTGGTTTGCCTACGTCTTCTCTTCACGACCGATGGATTAGGCACCTTCCAAGTATTGCGTCACATTGCTTTTAGCATTATTTTTTTTACCATCTATAATTTTTTGACAAAAATATTGTCTACATAGGATGCAAGTCCCTTGTGATTCCTTGAATTATATTTTGGGGTGACCTTTAGTGAAGCAATGGAGGTAGACAACTCCTGGCTACCGTCCAATGCGCACCCTCAAGCAAAGGTTCCATGGTAAGGAAGAATGCAAGTGGTGGGATTCTTGACGACCTCCAGCAAAGCAACAGGGAAAGTAACCTCCTGCTGACTGCTAATGAACCTATTGAGGAAAGCAAACTATGGGATCTACAATGAAACAATGGAGAAAGAAAACTTGACGATCTCCTGCGATGATTCCACGACATGAAGGGATACCAGAGTTGGGGATCCCGAGGGCAAACAAAGAGGAAGAAAACTCTAACAGCCACCTATAAAGGGTTCCACTGTAAGTAGGAATGCAAGTGGTGGGGTTCTCGGTGACCACCGGTGAAGCAATGGAAAGTAACTCCGAGTGGCTTCCGACGAGGGTTTCATGGAAAGAAGGAATACCAGTATTCTTATTTGCACCCCTACGCAATGTCGGGATCCGAAGGCTCCGACGATCTAGATCCGATCACCGAGTCTTCCGCAAAAGCGATGCCGCAAGGGATCGAGGTCAATATTATAAAAATCACACACCAGAGAAGTAAAAAAACCACACAAGCACAATAAGAGAGATATAGAAGTAACCAAGGAATATGATTTCACTATGAAGAGATTACAAAATCCCGACGGTGGGTAAGCTTTGTCGGATCCCCGCACACCGTATCTCTACCCTCAATAATCTCATAACAATCTCATGACGAAGACAATTCCGACGGGAGATACACAAGAGAATATCGAACACCACTTGCACCGTTATAGAGTATCAAATCTTGGATTGTACACTTAGTGGCCGCCATGATTACTACTTCTTCATCGGATTCAATCCTTAGCACTTATTAGCACTTTCCTCGGCCTCGGCCAACTTAGACCTTATTCCATAACCTGCTCCACCTTTCCACTTGCACTCATTTCTTAAGTGCACATACTTTTCGCACTTTCAACACTGAAACTTTTTCTTATTCTTCGCACCCTCACCCACCGCTATCGCACCTTCCACAAACCTTATGTCACTCGCACTTGTTCCTTTCATCCGCAACTCATTCGAAAGAAGTTCACCTGCAACATCCTGGAAGTTGATGATGGTTTTCCCATAGAACAAGTTCACCTGTAGATGCTCTAACGATGAGGAAAGCAAACCCAGAAGAATTAAAGGAATGCCTTGTCTTCATCTTTCATATCTTCACCGACATTGGTCAGCTTTCCATCCAAAGCGTAAATAACTTTTTCTTGAGGAATAGGCGGTTAGTGAGTGACTTCGTCATGTAGATTTCCTTAGGCTTTGCCCAAATTTTTGTCGTTGAATCTTCGCCCTGACACATATGCCAAGAAGTTCTTCACCAGACATAGCCAAATTCCGCTAGCCACCTTTAAATCATATTTTTCTCAATCTGCATCCTTCATATCTATAAGCTTCATGTCCTTCAGTGCCTTATGCAATCTAGATTGAATCAACATATTCTTAACTTGTACTTGCCACAAGCCAAAGTTGATCTTGTCATCAAACTTATCTATGTCGAACTTCACGGATGATCTACTCGACGCCATCTCCGCTCCACCTACTTTGAAACCTTGCACCAAATCCGAAGCTCAGATACCACTTTCGAGATCTGAAGACTCTGATCACTGAGTCTTCCGCACAAGCGATGTCGCAAGGGATCGAGGTCACCCAAATATGGAATGCAAGTTACACAAGATACATGTGTTGGGGTCTAAACAAGTTTCACGAAGGAAGAAGTGGCATGTTATGTTTTGGTTATATTTTGACCGAGATGAGTAAGATATGAGCGTGCAAGTGCCCCTCACACATGATGGAGGTCAAATAAGTTATGCTAGATGTTAGAATTGATGAGGTCTACAGCTCGTAAAACCTATAGTTTAGCTATGTATGGTTGATAGTATAAGATTGCATCTAGGTACGTACCTTAGTACGTGTTCTGATCCTAGAACAGAGAGCCATGGCTACATGGTAATCCTCTTGAGTGGGAGACTCAAAGGACTGGTTCCATGTAACCTAAATACGTTCGCAGCTCTGATTAGGGTTGGTCGCCCTATCAGGATAAGCTGTTGGGATGACAGAGCGTGGGTGTCTCCACCACGGTCATTACCAGGCACAGTATCTGTGGCCGAACGGAACCAACACGGTGCACAGATCGGTGAGCAGACACCGGTACACTAAACCGTGTTTCTGCTTAGGGTAAAACGATCCTAAATCCTGAGGAGCCATGTCTGGTGGACTAACCAGTTGTGTGGTGCTTTGACGCACCAATGTGTGAGGATCCGGATGCAGTGATCCAAAACCACGGTGTACTGGGTTACCCGGCTGGCGTTGCATCAGCATGTCACTCCTGCAGGCTATCCACACCCCTAACGGGAGGTGCGTTCCTTGGTCTGACCTATGTCGTATTAAACCCTGGCCAGGTGGTCATCAGTTCGACTGGTGACGGATCCGGTTACTCGGCAGAGTTATCGGAGGTACGATGTACATGGTCAACCTGGAAGGAACCGAGTCATATGAGCACTCGAGTCTGACGGTATTCTCCATCGCTCGAGTTGCGTCATGGCACCAAGTGGAGGGACAGCGGGTTTACCATACTAAGCGGAGAGCAGGGGTATGAGGGAGAACATAGTAAGTCCAGGGGAATTGGAGTGCAGCCTGCGTCGCACTCTGGGTGGCTACGTAGGTTAACTCGGACTCAGAGGATCGATGGTACACTCGGGTAGTGTGTCGATCGAGTCTGAGTTGGAAGCCATGAACCCTGGTCCCTGAAGGTTCCACCTTATCGACATTATGTACGGTTCTTATACCATCTCCTCGAAACACAGAACGTAGTTAGAGGAAGCGAGAAGTCCAAGCCTACGCTCCATGAGTGCTTCGCACTAGTGCACGGTAGATGCGTAGCTACGTGTGTGCACTAAGGGGAAACCCTAGGTTAGTGCAGAGACGCATGTAGCAATTCCTTGTCATAAGTGGACTTTGCCACATGGGTGCGATGCACCGGGACATATTGTGAGTTGACTAGTTGACTTCACTAGGGGTACCCTACGGGAACCTCATAGAATAGTGAAATCACTGGTGCACTTCACTTATGTGTGCCAAGCAAAGTCTCGTACATGAGGAACGGTCAACTAGTGACATAAGGGCGTTTTGGTCATACCATGCGCCACTATGCACTAAGGGGGCCGGCCCTAAGTGTTGAGAGACTGGTAAAGGCCGGCCCTATTAGTTTCAGGAGGTTGTTGCCTCCGATGAAAGGGTCGGTCAAGAGGCGCAAAAAACGGGCTGGTTTTGACCGTTTTCGAAAACAAGGAAAAGATAGAGATAAAAGAAGAGATATATAGGGAGAGGTTTGAATCAGTCAATCCTATCCGCTAGGCTTATCCGTAAGGATGAGGCCGGCCCTATATAAGGCATAGGGAGAGAGGGGGGGACGAAATTAATGAGCCATGCAAGCCCTAGGGCCGGCCCAAGCCATAGGGGAAACCCTAGCCGCCCCCCTCTCCTCTCTTCGTATCTCCTCTCTCGTCTCTCTCTCCCTCACTTGCGCCATTGGATGGCGACTCGTCTTCCTCACGTGGTGTTTCGTAGAAGGAGAAAGCTCATCGTATGGAGGCACTCAGAGATCCATCGACGAGGTGCCGTGCATCGTGTGAGATCGGGTGAACTAGAAGGCGTCTCCCGCAACCTTTTGCTGTCCAGAATCTGCACAGAAAATCAGCGTTGTTTCTATGATTCCGGGAGATACAGAAGTTCAAACGATGTGAAACTTGTTGCAAAAGTTGCGTCTCGAAGTTGGCTACCTGCAGTCCAAATTTCATCCCAATCGGAGTTTGGAACAGAAAGTTATGGCCGTCGCACTGAAGCTATATCGAGCAGATCCGTAGCCCGTCTCCATCGACAAAGAAGAAATTTGTCGCGGTGAAAGATTCCGCACGCAGGTATGATCTCTAACAAGTAGATCTAACATAATTAGAACATGCATACATGCTAGATTGTTCTTTTGCATTAGATCGTCGTTAGGGGTTCGCGTAGATGCCATGCTAGTTTCATACACGCATATGTAGATCGTTTCGATGAAAATTTTGATATGTAACGCACACCGCCTACGGTCCTCGGACCTTCTCTTTGCTTCCGCTGCGGGCCTCTACCATGGATTTATTTCCAATAATTGGTATCAGAGCACGCTAGTGGTGTGCGTTTCATGTTTTTCATGAAACCGTCATGTGCACGCATGAATAGTATGTGCCGCCATCGGGGTTCTACGAGTAGATCATGCATAGTATATTTTTTGTGTGTTCTATGAATCGTTCTTGCAGGGCGCCACTTCTAAAATTATTCTGGATATGTGATTGCTTGCTACCGGGGGTCGGACCCTGTGTTAGCAATTTTATCTGGATGTTTTTTTCTTGTGTATGTGGATAGTTTTTAGAGCCTTAATCGGGCAAGTGGTGGAAGTTGACCACCCTTGATTCCCAGGCTTTTTGCTAGGTTTGTTTTCCTTTTCGTTCTAGGAAATTGTGTACGAGCGAGCACTTGCTCGAAGCGTACTAGAGCTTTTCCAGTTACAGATTGAAGAGGAGGACCTACCGTAGAGATCCACCACCGGGAAGACGAGCGGAACCTTGGAGGACGATGGCGATCCGGCGAAGCGTACACGATGACGGCAAAGGGCAGAAAGCGTTAGGAGATCGTATACAGAGGCTTGCACCGGATCGAGGAACCTTGCGAAGGAGACAGAGAGCCTGCGCTGTGCCAATCAGGTTCAGAGGTCGGACCCTGAACTTGATTCAGTTGTGTGCTTGTTTCTTTCAGTAGTTCTTTATATTTATGTAGAGAACCCCGATGCAATAATTTAATTATCTGTGTTAGAGGGATGCCCTTTCCCCTCGGGTCCTAGCGACCTTATTAGGATAGGATTCTACTAGTGACGCCTATTATTTAATTGACCCTTGATGATAGCCTGAATTCCTTATATTTGGTTATGCCCCCATAAGGTCAACACCCGATTAGTCGGGTGTGCCTATTTGGCAAGCATCGAAACCTAGAATGAGTTGGAATTCTACTATGATATTATTTGTCAAATTTATAAGCAAGGCGCTATGGTAGTGGAAGACCTTTCCTGTCAGTCTGACCTTAGGCTAGGCTCTAGAGCATTAGCGTGATAGTTATGTTTGCGGAGCATCGATGTTCTTGGGATATGTAATGTGACCCTTGAGTGGAGAAATCCACTCGAGGTAGGGACTATGATATTCCGAGATCGATTAATGCTTCACGAAAGGCTTGAATGCTAGTGGAAGCACGGTATGACCAGGGTCTAGTGTATAGGTTGTCGTGACCTTAGTGTACACTCATACTTGCATTAAATAACCCTCAACTATAATAAGGGATGTGTAAGAGGACTCATCGAGATCCTCTGGCCTCCACAACCAACTGCTTTGTGTCTGGGTGGAAGGGCGTAGCTCGACACCCCCTAGGGTGAGGGTTATGTTTTTCCATGCCAGATAACTTAGCGGTCTCCTTCAGGATATGGCAGTTACGGGGCCAGAAGAGAAGGGCTTTTTATCCCACCCTAGTGGGGGCCGCATGAACTCCCGTGCCGTAATTGCTTAGGCTTGTGGGTAAGCATCTGAAGTGGACGTGAGGCATCCGTTGCTTGCACAATGGGGATCACGTGGCACTGGCCAAAAGATAACCATGGTCCATC
Organism: Chamaelirium japonicum; assembly: GCA_947650365.1. Lineage (NCBI taxonomy): Eukaryota > Viridiplantae > Streptophyta > Magnoliopsida > Liliales > Melanthiaceae > Chamaelirium > Chamaelirium japonicum. The sequence goes on from OX393553.1 coordinate 57,898,377, forward strand.
AAAGCCCTTAGTTGGCAGATTTGGACTGGGTCAAGGAAAGGCCCGTGTAAGCGGATTGACGCTGCATGATGCCCCCTAGGGCAGGTGTAGTCGATTCTGAGATCTTACATATATGGTTAATTAATCCATAGAGGTGTCTTCGCTGTGAGGGTAGCGCTGACATTTGGATATAATTAGCTTATTTTAAAAATCCATAAAATAAGTTATTTTGCATTCGTTTTCATTCAACCATATAGTTCTCCTATCCGCTATCCCATAAGAGAACCAGTTATCGGGTCTCTAACTACGTAGAGCCGAAGCACTTTCTTTAGCTTATGCATAGGGTAGTAAAAACGTACATTGGCATGTAATCTAAGTATCCCTGTATTAGACCTAATGGGTCCAGATATCACTAGGGCACTAACTAGGGCATATGAAGACTAGCGAGAGTCTAAGGAGATGTGCAAGTGCTATGTTATAGCAGACTTGCGGACAACTCTTTAGAAGCGAGTCAGAGATATGCCGGGTCTTCTCTAATTAAGTTTTAACTTGCATTAGATGTCTGGAAGGCGAAGTCAGTCGACTCATCGCTTTTCCACTAAGATACTTGTCGGTACCGAGATGTCTGAGGGTATGCTTGTTCGGGAACATATCTTTGAGTTCCAGATCGAACTAGATTCCAAAGACATAGTACCGGATGACAAGGTGGTGGAAGACGTCTGTCTTGCATCCTTGTCTGGAACCTTCGAAGGCGTTATCAGAGACTTTAACTTTAACAAGTTAGAGATGATAAACGCAGAACTTCTAAGGAGATTTCCAAGAGACAAAGGATGTGATCAAGATTAAAGGCAATGCCTTTAGTGCTTAACCTAGGTCTTCTTTAGAAGAACCTAAGGGAGTAACTTATAAAAGATCAAAAACTATTCTAGTGCAGAAACTGTTGTGGAATCCTAAGTCTGGTAACGCCAAGGATGGAAGTATTTTCGCTGTGGTGAGCATAGGGGGTATTTGAAGATTGAGTATGGCCTCAGGATGTTAGGAGTTGAGTCGCTATCTAGTAGCAGTTCTTATGCTTCTTGGAATGTAGACTTCGGGTCTACAGAGATTCAAGGAAATCAGAAGGCTACTTTATAGTGAAGGAATCCTAACATAGGTACTGATGCCATAAGCCGCTGCGGAAGCTGTTAGATATGATTGTCTTAGTTTTTTTTTGAAACACGGATTTTGATCTTTAGAGATGTAGTTCTGTTTCCTCCTTGGTAAATAAAGTTTTTAGTTTTAGATAGCACCGTTGGTGTGTATCTTAAACTGAATAGATAGCTTCATTATTAAAGGAATAGATCAGAAAAATCTCTTTGTATTTAATCCTAATTCGGAAATAGATTTCATGACAGCTACAGCGTCTAATTAAAATTCATCTAAATCCTTCGGAGAAGCTATCCCATTTGTGACCCCTCTGATTTAGATATTCTGCCTTAGATAAATTCAGAGATAACAAAAGGCCGAGTTTCTGTTCACAGATTCATCGGAGATCCTTCTAACATCTGAGTGTAATCTGAAAGGCATAATAACTAAAAGGGCCACAAAAGGTATGGGGGTTAGTTAATTTTGACGTCTATGGTTCCAAGAGCGTCCAAACGATAGGAGTCTCTTCGATTTAATCGAGGGAATGAGAACCTATCGGATGGGTTCCATAGGATCCTGAAGGAGCATGGGAATATCTCCCAGTTAAATGCTCCTAGGATGAAACGTAAAAATGAAGTATCCGAGAGAAGGAATCGGACCCTGTTTGACATGGTCCGTAGTATGATGAATATTGCCAAATGTACTACCCACCCTTTGGTGGGGTTGTACCTTAAAACAGTAGCTTATATCTGAAACTCTCTCTCATCTAGATCAGTGCCTCAGACCTATAGAGAGCTATGGTCTAAGCGAAAGCTGACACTAAAGAGTCTCGAGATATAGGGTTGTCCTGCACTTGTGCAAAAGGACAAGAGGGATGAGATAGAGATGTAGTTCCAGGTATATCTGTTTGTAGGTTACCCTTAGGAGGCATAAGGTGGACTGTTCTATGATCTTGAGGTTTGGAAGGTAATCGTTTCTACGAATACCATCTACCTAGACCAGGATTATATTATAGACCATAAGTTTACCGGTAAGGTAGTTCTGGGTGAACTACTGGGTACTGGTAGAGAGTGCGCATCTGAAAACGTAGTGGGAGTAGATGATACAAGAAACTAGTATACCAGACACTGTAGAAACAATTCACTTTTGTACTACCACCACTTCGTCGTTGTGGGACCATCAGAGCTCCTGAAAGATACTATGGAGAAACTTTGATAGTTAATCCAGAGTTTCAGGAGGATGATCCCTAGAGCTACGAAGAAGTAGTGGGATCTTCCTTTGTTCCACCACTACCTCGTCGTTGTGGGACCATCAGAGCTCCTGAAAGATACTATGGAGAAACTTTGATAGTTAATCCAGAGTTTCAAGAGGATGATCCCTAAAGCTACGAAGAAGTAGTGGGAGCTTCCGACAGCTCTGACTGACAAAAGACCATGAAGGCAAGCTTGCATCAATGTCCCTTGGAACAGTCTTGACACTTATAGCACTATCACCCTTCAGGGTGTAGGAGGTGTATAAGAAGAGCACCCGGTTAAGACTTAAGTAGCTAGATTAGTTACCAAAGGAAAAGGGATTGACTATGTCAAAACCATCTCAATGGTAGCTATGCCTAAGTCTATAATGGATCCTCTTAATCCATCACAGCCTATTATAGTTGGGAGATCTGGTTGATGGATGTCAAGACAGTTATTCCCTAACGGGAATTTGGAAAGGACATATGGATGAGTAGCCCCAGGCTTTGTGTCAGTACGTTAGGAAGATATGGAATGCAAGTTGTAACGGTCCATTTATGGACTGATGCAAGCATCCAGGATGGAATGTCTATTTTGATCAAGGAATCCGCTCACACGGATTAGATCAGAATGAGGATAAACCAAGTTGGTACAAGAAAGGTGAAATAGCTACAAGGGTATATTTAGTACTTTACGTTAACGATATTCTACTGATTGAAAATGACGTAGGAATATTGTTTACGGTAAAGGTTTGTAGTCATCACAATTCGATGTGAAAAACCCTGGTGAGGCGAGTTATGCTCTGGGAATCAAGGTAACTCGAGATAACCAGAGCAAGATTCTCTTGCTGTCACATGCTACGTATGAAGATAAGATTCTAGCCAGATTCGTTTTATGAGGCTAGATATCTATTGCGCAGCAGGATTTATGGGTCGGTTTCAGTCGAACCCGGGTCCAAATCATTGGACTAAAGTGAAGGGTATACTCTGAAGTCCTCATCAAGTGAGGATTGTGAGTTAGCTTGCACTTCACAGGTCCTGATATCGATTGGACACACAAGATCTGACTTTGGTGTCAGATGTGAGTTCCAGAGAATCGATTTTAGGGATTATTTTTTATCTTGGGATTAGAAGCGGTAGTTGGTAGAGTGTGAAGCAAGTGCATCACAGACTCTACCACAGAGGCTTAGCACGTTGTTGCGTGCGAAGTAGTATATCAGGTGGTAAGGCTTAGGAAGTTCTTAGAGAACTTGAGACGCGTACCAGAGGCTCAGTTATCTGTTGTTATAACAGAAGAGCGGTAAGCAAGGTCCAAGGAGACTAGGCACCACCGTGAGGGGAAACCCATCAAGTACAAACTCCACTTGATCTGACAGTTATAGGAGGAAATGCAAGTAGCGGAACTGAGGTGGAATCTACAGACAATGTTGCCAATTCCTTTAGGGAATTCCTGCAAAGGCTTTAGGGCAGCATGTAGAAGCTATAGAGCTCAACACCGTTATTCCTCGTTAGACCTAGTGGGAGATTGTTAGAATTGGTGAGGTCTACAGCTCGTAAAACCTATAGTTTAGCTATGTATGGTTGATAGTATAAGATTGCATCTAGGTACGTAACTTAGTACGTGTTATGATCCTAGAACAGAGAGCCATGGCTACATGGTAATCCTCTTGAGTGGGAGACTCAAAGGACTGGTTCCATGTAACCTAAATACGTTCGCAGCTCTGATTAGGGTTGGTCGCCCTATCAGGATAAGCTGTTGGGATGACAGAGCGTGGGTGTCTCCACCACGGTCATTACCAGGCACAGTATCTATGGCCGAACGGAACCAACACGGTGCACAGATCGGTGAGCAGACACCGGTGCACTAAACCGTGTTTCTGCTTAGGGTAAAACGATCCTAAATCCTGAGGAGCCATGGCTGGTGGACTAACCAGTTGTGTGGTGCTTTGGCGCACCAATGTGTGAGGATCCGGATGCAGTGATCCAAAACCACGGTGTACTAGGTTACCCGGCTGGCGTTGCATCAGCATGTCACTCCTGTAGGCTATCCACACCCCTAACGGGAGGTGCGTTCCTTGGTCTGACCTATGTCGTATTAAAACCTGGCCAGGTGGTCATCAGTTCGACTGGTGACGGATCCGGTTACTCGGCAGAGTTATCGGAGGTACGATGTACGTGCTCAACCTGGAAGGAACCGAGTCATATGAGCACTCGAGTCTGACGGTATTCTCCACCGCTCAAGGTGTGTCATGGCACCAAGTGGAGGGACAGCGGGTTTACCATACTAAGCGGAGAGCAGGGGTATGAGGGAGAACATAGTAAGTCCGGGGGAATTGGAGTGCAGCCTGCGTCGCACTCTGGGTGGCTACGTAGGTTAACTCGGACTCAGAGGATCGATGGTACACTCGGGTAGTGTATCGATCGAGTCTGAGTTGGAAGCCATGAACCCTGGTCCCTGAAGGTTCCACCTTATCGACATTATGTACGGTTCTTATACCATCTCCTCGAAACACAGAACGTAGTTAGAGGAAGCGAGAAGTCCAAGCCTACGCTCCGTGAGTGCTTCGCACTAGTGCACGGTAGATGCGTAGCTACGTGTGTGCACTAAGGGGAAACCCTAGGTTAGTGCAGAGACGCATGTAGCAATTCTTTGTCATAAGTGGACTTTGCCACATGGGTGCGATGCACCGGGACATGTTGTGAGTTGACTAGTTGACTTCACTAGGGGTACCCTACGGGAACCTCATAGAATAGTGAAATCACTGATGCACTTCACTTATGTGTGCCAAGCAAAGTCTCGTACATGAGGAACGGCCAACTAGTGACATAAGGGCGTTTTGGTCATACCATGCGCCACTATGCACTAAGGGGGCCGACCCTAAGTGTTGAGAGACTGGTAAAGGCCGGCCCTATTAGTTTTAGGAGGTTGTTGCCTCCGATGAAAGGGTCGGTCAAGAGGCGCAGAAAACGGGCCGGTTTTGACCGTTTTCGAAAACAAGGAAAAGATAGAGATAAAAGAAGATATATATAGGGAGAGGTTTGAATCAGTCAATCCTATCCGCTAGGCTTATCCGTAAGGATAAGGCCGGCCCTATATAAGGCATAGGGAGAAAGGGGGTGACGAAATTAATGAGCCATGCAAGCCCTAGGGCCAGCCCAAGCCATAGGGGAAACCCTAGCCGCCCCCCTCTCCTCTCTTCGTATCTCCTCTCTTGTCTCTCTCTCCCTCGCTTGCGCCATTAGATGGCGACTCGTCTTCCTCACGTGGTGTTTCATAGAAGGAGAAAGCTCGTCGTATGGAGGCACTCAGAGATCCATCGACGAGGTGCCGTGCATCGTGTGAGATCGGGTGAACTAGAAGGCGTCTCCCGCAACCTTTTGCTGTCCAGAATCTGCACAGAAAATCAGCGTTGTTTCTGTGATTCCGGGAGCTACAGAAATCCAAACGATGTGAAACTTGTTGCAAAAGTTGCGTCTCGAAGTTGGCTACTTGCAGTCCAAATTTCAACCCAATCGGAGTTCGGAGCAGAAAGTTATGGCCGTCGCACCAAAGCTATGTCGAGCAGATCCGTAGCCCGTCTCCATCGACAAAGAAGAAATTTGTCGCGGTGAAAGATTTCGCACGCAGGTATGATCTCTAACAAGTAGATCTAACATAATTAGAACATGCATACATGCTAGATTGTTCTTTTGCGTTAGATCGCCGTTAGGGGTTCGCGTAGATGCCATGCTAGTTTCATACACGCATATGTAGATCGTTTCGATGAAAATTTTGATATGTAACGCACACCGCCTACGGTCCTCGGACCTTCTCTTTGCTTCCGCTGCGGGCCTCTACCATGGATTTATTTCCAACACTAGAAGCAATGTGAATTAAATTGAGCAATACCTAAAAGTTGGTGGTCATTTTGATTAAGTATAATACGGTGAAATAAGATGTTTCATTCCTTCTCTACTTCATGAAAGAGATAAAGTAAACGACATACATTTGAGTCCATCTATATAACAAGGGACGTTGGTTCTCTACTGACTAGGCAAAACGGAACAAAAAAGCTGACTAGGACAAGCTGACTGGTGAACCGAATAGATTTAACCATTCGTTCAAAAATCAACACACGATCTCTCCTTGGTTTCAAATCCCAACCCATTTAAACTGCACTAAACCTCTAAAATCCCGGCCCGTTGAAACTTTACTAAACTTGACCAAAACGGAACAAAAAACCTGACTAAGACAAACTGAATGGACAAAAATGAATCGAATAGATCTAACCATTCGTTCAAAAATCAACGCACGATCTCTCATTAGTTTCAAATCCCAACCCATTTAAACTGCACTAAACCCCTAAAATTCCGGACCATTGAAACTGCACTAAACCTGACCGTTCATCTCGTGATCGTTGTTCGCACCAACGGCTATAAACCCGCCTGCTGAAATTTTGGCCACCCCAAACCTTCGCGTCGATCTCGAGGAATCCGTTCGAACAGAGACAGCTGTGATTAATCTATATAACAAGGGACGTCGGTTTTGTGCTGACTAGACAAAACGGAGCAAAAAAGCTGACTAGGACAAGCTGACTGGACAAAAATAAACCGAATAGATCTAACCATTCGTTCAAAAATCAATGAACGCTCTCTCCTTGGTTTTAAATCCCAACCCATTTAAACTGCACTAAACCCCTAAAATCCCGACCAATTGAAATTGCACTAAACCTGACCGTTCATCTCGTGATCGTTGTTTGCATCAACGACTATAAACCCGCCTGCTGAAATTTCGGCCTCCCTAAACCATCAGGTCGATCTCGAGGAATCCGTTCGAACAGAGATAGTTGTGATTGATCGATTATTGGGGGAGAGGGAGTTAGTCGTGCCGAAGGCGATTGCTTCGTACCAATCGACACGGGCGAGAAAATAGGTGTTTCTATAAATGCCGGTGTTGTCGTCGAAAGTATTTTGTTGCCGAAGGCGTTCAGGTGTGTTGCCGCCGAAAGCAGCCCGCATCAATACCGACGGGTGTGTTGCTGCCGAAGGTGACCCACTGCAGTGCCGACAAGTGTGTTGCCGCCAAAGGTGGCCCACTGCAGTGCCGACAGGCATGGGCATGCACTATGTTAGATAAGCGACAAAGAGATTTGTCATAAGTTAGTTGAGTGCAAGGGAATTACATAGTTGTATTGGCCTCATAAGTGAAGGTTAAATAGGCTTGGCTAATTACTTTTAATTCGACTAAGCCACGTGTAAACCATTAAATGGGCATGACTAGGTGGATTTTGGAACTAGGGTTTCTGTTAAAAAAATTAACATAAAAAAACCCTGGCTTGTTGTTTATTGTTCGCAGTCCGTTTGAGGGAATAAAAAACCCTTCTCTCGGGATGGTTTCCAATCTAGACATATTAGTTGGATTCCAATTCTCTTAATCCGGTCTCGGATCTTGGATCCATTGGCGGCTCCAAAGAAAATTTTCAGAATCAAAGTTTAAAATTATACTGATTTTGGAGCTCAATTTCGAGTAACCAACTTGTTGAGCGGCTAGTCCCACATCGGCTCGGGTGGGAGTTCCGCGTCTTCATATACTCATTGTCCTCTCTCTCTTACACAAGCGATTTTGAGGGGACACGGGATTAGTGACTTGTTATCAGAGCTAGGTCTCATCCCGTCCCCTCTCCATCCGGCCCTTGCCACCCACTGCCACCTTTTTCTCCGTGTGCAGATAATTCTCCGTTGAAACACACTTTGCGTGTGGACGGGTGTTGAGCAGATAATCCCACATGGGCTAATTAGGGGTGGGACTATCCTCCCAACACGAACAATGTGTAAAGAATATGAGGGACAAGACTTTGTCATATTAGGCATATAATGTGAATCTAAATTGTCCCAAATCCAAGTGGATAAGGTGTTGGTTGGTTGGCAGGGCTTGGACGTAGTATTTATGAATAGGCCTGATCCAAATGCCCGACCTATATAAAATGTGGCCCGTGGGCTGGCCCATCCTCCCTGGGTTGATGCATATGCTTAATAAGCAATGCTATTCAGCCCGAAGGTTTTTTCGATTCCGCTCGGCCCAATTGACATGGCAGCGTGCAACTGGTGGTGTAAAAGACAGGCCCAATTGACGTGGCAGCGTGCAACTAGTGGTGTAAAAGACAAGTGTTGCTAGTGGGTTTCAGCCACCAGTTGTACTCTGCCATGTCAATCGAGCCGATTTCGGAAATCAGGAAAACCTTCGAAATTGTGTACAGTACAATATCCTTTTATTTCCCTCTCTCCAACACATAGCATAGGTCCTTTTCAGAATTACAATGGGCCAGGTTTCGGGCTAATGGGGCTTGCGGGCTTTGTATTGGGCCAATAACACACTCAACCGATCCATCTTGGGGAAGGAAGAGGAACCATTGATGCTCTATTCTTTTACCTTCTTTTTTCCATGAGAATTGGAATTATCTAGGAAATGGCCAATTCCCATATTCTCTCCATAAAGCCACTTATACATCTTCTACGCATCCATAGATGTCACTATCTTCCCATACAGACGAATATTCTTACACCAAGAGGATGGGAGAGGTATAGAGGGATTTATAACTCTTAGGATTTTGGTTGAGAAATGAAATCCCACATACATTGACTTTCATTTCTTGGGGATTTACAAGCTTCAGTTTTAAGTTATGGAAAGAACATGGAAATAAGTACATTTCCCAGGAAATTCTATTCCCAGGAAAAGAAAGCGGCCTTCATGAAATTTGGATGTGGAAATGAAATGCCATTGGAATTGCCCATCTAGCTAGCTTTTGTTCTTTTGACTACTTAAAGGTGGGATTGGAAAACCAAACGAATCAAAATCCATCAAAAGCCAGAAATCATTTGCCCCCACCACCACCTTAAATTTGGAAATCCCATGTGTGCGCCACTTAGTTGTAACGAGATCCGCTGCTCGATTGAAGGAAATTAGCCCGCTAAAGATTCGCACATCCTGATTGCACTTCTCCCTAAAACCAGATCAAGGTTTAGAGGGAGAATTGGAATCAAGGTTTAGAAAGAGGTGCAATACGATATTGGAAACAGGATGTGCAATTAGATTGCAGAGGAAAGTACAATCCAATTTATTTTTAGGGAGATACAATCAGGCTGTAGAGGGAAGTGCAATAAGATTTTAGAGAGGTCAAATCAAGTTTCAGAGAGAAGTGCAATAGGATTTTAGAGAGTTCAAATCAAGTTATAGAGAGAAGTACAGTCCTTCCAGAGAGGAAACTCAAATAGGTTTTTGATAGGGCAGAACAAAAAGATAAATCTTATTAGGTTTTATAGAAAGGCGTAATTATGTTTTAGATAGAGAAGTGCAATCAGGTTCTGAAGATTGAAATGCAATTTGGTTTTAGGGAAAGAATAATAATCAGATTCTAAAACATGTTGCACCTCTTTAAAACCTATCACACCCTCTCTAAAACCAAGTAACACCTCTCTAAAACTTAATATCCCTTCTATATTGTAAGCCTAATTGCACTCTAAAAAACTGATTACTCTCTCTCTCTCTAAAACATAATTGGAATTCGCTCTTCTAAACCTGGTTGCACTTCTCTCTAAAATCCGATTGCAGATATCTAAAACATATATATTTATAAAACTGATTACTCTCTCTCTCTAAAACATAATTGGAATTCGCTCTTCTAAACCTGGTTGCACTTCTCTCTAAAATCAGATTGCAGATATCTAAAACATATATATTTATAAAACTGATTACTCTCTCTCTCTAAAACATAATTGGAATTCGCTCTTCTAAACCTGGTTGCACTTCTCTCTAAAATCCGATTGCAGATATCTAAAACATGTATATTTATAAAACTGATTACTCTCTCTCTCTAAAACATAATTGGAATTCGCTCTTCTAAACCTGGTTGCACTTCTCTCTGAAAACCGATTGCAGATATCTAAAACATATATATTTATACTGCCTTCACATTTAACTTCCATATGAATTTTAGATATCAAATAACAAATGTAAACATAAGCTTTGAGAACTCTAGCTAGATACACAAAATTTGAATACCTGGTGATTAGTACTTGGAAGTTCAAAAGAACACAGCATGAGAATTATCAACTATAGGTAAGAGAGAAAATAGCAGACTACGTCGCCAAATATACAGAAGACAAACAGACTCTCTCTCTCTCTCTCTCTCTCTCTCTCTCTCTCTCTCTCTCTCTCTCTCTCTCCTTTTACCTTTTCGATATGATCAACAATTTCTAGACGGTAATGATTTCGCATCACCCCGTCACCCTAAACCGTGGGAGATAAAAAGGGAGGCAAAAAAAGTATAGCAAGATTCCGAACCCTTCGATCAGCCGACACTGGCCGTCCATTTCATGTACACCAACTCTCCTCTTCAGGGATTCAACAAAACTTCTTGCTCTGCAACCGCACAAAAACAAGCTAGTTACTCATCAGTTTCTAAAAAAAAATCAGTGTACTGCAAAAGCTTTACCAAGTCCCATGAAATAGTTGGACGCAGAGGCACTATAGTCAAATTTCTCATTATCAAGGCCTTTATCGCATTAATATGGGGTCACTTATGGAACACAAAAGGGTAAATTACACTTTACCGCCTTGAAGTTTAGCCCAAAATCAGTTGACCCCTTGAAGTTTTTTTTTGTTCCAAATCAGTCCCTATAGTTTTAAGTGTTAGAAATACTCCTTTTGTCAACGGCTAAATTTCCACTTTTGATAATTTCTATCTAATCAAAACTAGATTGAAGGGGGCAAAATGTAGTTTATTAACCATACGGGTGTTAAGTGATTTTGGTTAAAGTTCGGGTGGTGAAGTGCAACTTACCCGCTTAATTAAGAAGGAAGCTCCTGCCAAAGATTGATAGACAACCCACTGATATTGGTGCCAAGAACCTAATCAAGGCTGTTTGACAATAGAGGAGCCTTCCAAGAAACCTAAAACATCCTTGGGCGAGTAGGAAGGTCTACCCTAATAAAAAAGCAAAGGATATTCTGCTCCACACCGATGTGGAGCGAACGACAGTCCGCTCCAAACCTAAAACATCCTTGGGCAAGTAGGAAGGTCTACCCTAATAAAAAAGCGAACGATATTCCCCTCCATACTGATGTGGAGCACGGCCGACATGTTGCTACCTAATAGGACCCAGACAAAGGCCATCTTGACCACCAGCAAGAACAAATGCACACATAAGAAACCCAATCCACCGAGGGTTCGCTTTCAACCAACTAAATAATTTACATTGATATCATTGGGAGTGCAGCTTTTTTAAAAAAAAATCAACATGAAAAAAAATATTTCTATAAACTCTCAACTTGAACTTGACACATAATTAAAAGGGGTTTTAAGACTTCCCCCACCCCATTTTGTTTGTAATTAGACCCCCCTCCCCCAATCGTCCCACTCCGCAAAACATGTTTGACTGTTATTATACTCTGCTAGGGTTTTTATTAGACCGTTTTACCCCTCGTAGTCAAGAACACAATCTTTGAGGAAGAAGATGAATAAAAATGCCCAAAGTCGGTATTAAAATTTTGGGATTTGGATCATTTGAAAATTTGGGGGAGATCCACTACCTCTCAAATGAGTATTTAAGGATTTGGGGAAAAACTTCATCTTAAAAACAGTGAGGGGCAAAGGACCACTAAAAAATGGGTTTGGAAGAGTTTAGGAGGTCATTTAAAAACCTGGTCGAGTATGGGACAACTTACCCCACCCTATCCCGCTCGAACTCGACTTGATTATACCCCATGTACCATCCAGATTGAATAACAACAAAAAGAGCATTGGGAGATCCTAATCCTATCTAACATAGCCATAACCATCAAGCCATGTCGTTCTCAATTATCTTATCCTCAATTGGTGTCACTCCAACACTTTCTGTAATACACTTATTCCTCACTCCGTCCCTCCTAGTTTTTCTGCCCTTCTACCTTAGCATCCTCACCACCTATACAACACTTATCATATAGGCTTGAGCTCTCTTTAAGGGCCAACATTCTGAACCATCTAACATTGCAAGTCGTAATGTTGTTTTGTAAAATTTACCCTGGTCATAAAGGCAATACAGGTCATATTGATGTCAAGTAAAATTTACCCTTGAGTCTTAAAGGTATGCATCGTTCACATAGCACTCGTGAGGCCACTCTCCACTTTATCCACCCAGCTCTAATGCTATTGGATATATCATCATCTATCTCTTTATTCTTCTGTATGACAAATCCAAGATACCAAAAGCAATCACGTATTGTTTTACTTCTTGACCATCAATTCTGAAATAAGATTTATTATTATTATTTATATTAAAATTGCACTCCATATATTCTGTTTTAGTTTGACTTATTTTAAGCCCTTATCTTCCAAAGTATTTTTCCACAATTCCAATTTAGCATTTAACGATATCCTTATCTCATCGACTAAAACTATATCATCTAAAAATAACATAGACCATGATACTTCTTGAATATAAAACCCTAATCTTATCTAGCAAATCCTAATTCTAATCCACTCTACCAATCCACAAAACAATGAACAACTTTTAAAACTATTTTTGTTAGACCGAACATTTCAATACAAACCTGTTCCGGTCCGACCCGTCCCGCCAAGTACAAGGGGGTTGGGACATGGAGGGTTAGGGTTTGGCATTATAACTACGACGAGTTTGGGATTTACCCATCAAGCTTGACATGGGTTTGGGAAGGTCTGGGGCAGGGCAATTCCAACCAAGACATGACGGGATGGGATTGGCCCGTTGCCATCCCTAGGTATCAATCTTACAGCCAGTCGTCACGGGTGCTATCAATGTAGACAACCTCCTACAGTAGGTCGGAAGAGAATCAGTATCAATTCCATAAGATACATTATATCAGATGTTTTTATTGACAAGTTTGATGCTTCCCATAAAATGACTTACCCTAACATTGGACTCCTGTACAGTTTCCAATGTCTCTGAGATCTCCATTTGTTTCATCACAGTGGCATGCAATACCTGAAATGAAAGCATATCATTTGAGTAGAGATATAGTACAATACATGTGAAAGGTAAATTAATGTCAATGTAGATAAATTTCATACATAACTCCATCTGCATCTCCAAAAATTTAACCTTTTCATGAAATGGGAATTGAACAATAAAAAAATGCTTAGTTTTATATTTCATATGCAACATGAAAGTCACATTTGTTTGAATCACTTGCATTCATAGAGAGACTAACAACTTACCTTTTTTGTCTTATCAAGGTCAAATTCAATGGACTTTATCCTGTTCCACGATTCCAGGAGCACAAGCTCCTTCTCCAAAGGAATCTTTGCAGGCTTTCTGCTGAGCTCATTGAACATCAATTCCAGTCTCTTAAGGCGCTCCAAACAAGGACTTACATGGTCCTCCTTCACGGGTTCCTCAGTTGGACGATGATCAAAAGCAGGGACCAATGCATTTAAAGGTTGGACGTCCTCCACCCTCCTCGCTTGTCTACGCCCTAAAATACGACAAAAGGATACCACTTTGACCAAAAGCACCACCAATGCTCGTGCAAGATATCTGATATTTCCTTCCTCGGTATCATCTTTGATGGTAGTCCGAATGTCAATGCCCAAATTACCTAAAACAACCATTACCATAATCATGATTTCCAGTCGGAAGTTACAAAATATAGGATCGTGAAAGCACAAGAAAAAGAAATTTGATGTTTGCTTTTGATGACTCATTATGTTGATCACCTAAGAGATAGACTCAGCCAGCTCAGATTATATAGGTGTTAAAATTTAACTATGAAATTTGAATCAAACAAACAATAAAATGAAACTATTAAGCAATCCCATTTCTCCAGAACTTTGCCCTGTTATTCTTGCAGAATGCTAATTTTTTATATGATGAAGAATAACTACAAGTTTTTTTTGCGTATAACCAACTATATTTTACCGTGAAACAATTTCATTACCACTCTCTGCAAATTGACTCCAGCTCTATTCCTTTAATTCAGAAAAAAAAAACCATGTGCTTATAACAAAAATGATTTCGCCCAGCACTTAAATTTTTTTAATCAATCACTTGATTTTCAGGGTTTTATGCAGTAGTAGGCAAATTTTTGTTTGCCGTCTTCAAGGTTCAAAATCGCGGTATCGGTCGGCCCCGAACTGGTATGTACCGGCCAGTAAGTACTGGTACTAGCCTGAACCGGTCGATACGTACCGGTACTGGCCGATACGACCTAGGTATCGGGATCGGATGTTGTACCGGTATCGAACCGGGCAAAACCGGTACATACCGATATTGGCCAAGATTTCAACCCTAGTCGTCTTACAAAATGAGTACTCTATCAAAGAAACCATGTAGGAGTTAATTTGAAAAGAGTGATAATGACGGTGGCTTTTTACAATTGTGGCATAATGTAGCCAGTTATATACAAAGAAAAATTTATCCTAACCATAAATCTACAGAATAGACAAGCCATAAAAGAGAATGGCAAACCAAACAAGATTGGAATTGATTAGTGAGTGCCTGAAGACACTTCCCCACTTGGTAGACAATACCTTTGACAAGAATCAATGTCGGTGTACATATTGCTGATCACTTATTGATAAACAAGAATTGTTAAACAATCACTCTACAGCAAAAACTATAAGAAATCCATTGAAGAAACTATATTCGACAAAATTACAAATCGGGTCAAATGTAGAAGATCAATAGTAAATTAAGCAATCAAAAGAGACTAGAAAGACTTTAGGAAAAAAAGAAATCAGAAAGAAAATATTGTAACCATGCCAACCTAATCATAAAAGAGAAGCTGCTGGCAGTATAGAGAAAAGATTATCTAAACAGTTGTATCCTAAAGGGGACCACATCCCGATCGAAGACAATTTTTTTTCACCATCAGGATTCAATAATCGATTCGGGCACTGGACAACAAGCATTTTATGGGACAATTTCGTTGTGCCTAATTCTCTATGATAGTTCAGCATTATAATAATCAACTGTACCAATCCTAGATGGCAAGATTACACTGTCATGAACTTGCATGGATGGAGATAACCAGTTACCATAACTTATATTGTGCCAGACACAAAGACACTCCTGCCCAAATCATAGTTCAAATTTTTTCCAAAGATAAGAAGACTATTGAATTGAAACTTATACGAGTTACTAATCCAGTAATCCATGTGGAATATTTACAAAAAAAACGAAAAAGTAATCCAGTAATCTGTGCTTTTTCCCGGATGGTTTTTGAGCGACTCAAAGATGAGTCCATAATTGTAGACATCTCTGCTAAATGAGACTGTTACGGATTAGATAAAATCCTATATTCACTACCTAATGAACTTGATGCTCCAATAGCATAAGGACGCCGCTGATGTCTGACTTCCACGGATGCCTCCATGGAAGATCCTGCTCCTTTTCTACCGCAGTCCACAGTTTTATCAACCAGAACAAAATGGTCATCGCAACTGTGGTAAGCTGTGGAATCTCTCACACTGACCTGCAATCACAATATAATTGCAATTAAAAAAAATACCAATGAAACCATTCCTATGAACTCCAAGTAACTAGTTCACAAAAGAGATAAATTAACACTTCGCGATAATGATAACACTTAATATCACAAAAAACAAAGTAGATAATAATGTAGATAGAAGTACCATAACCAAGATAAAACGAAGATATCATTATAGTGGTTGTGACTTGTGAGTAGAATCTATAACCAAAATAATCAAAATCACATCATGATGTTTGTGATTGTCCAGGATGTAGATATGTATAGGAATTAGAAACTATCGAAAATAACAACAGAAAACTTTAGTCTTTAGCATTTCCAGGAGAAGAAAATTGAGAACTCTTAAGAAGCCAAAAATTCTTAATTAAGGCAGTGAATGGCCAAAAATTTCCAAAACAACATAAATAGTGCTCAGTAAATGGTTATAGGTGCTTTCTTCTTGAACAGGTGTGTAAGATCACAAAATAAGTGTGAAAAAAGAATTGCTCAAATTTGTTAAAGAAATAATTCAAAAATATCAACTAGGCACTTTTGACATATCAAGAAAATTTGCAAGACTTCTAATTAAGTAGAATCTCATAGTTCAAAAACTATTGTGATATGATATTATATTACATTTGACGAAGAAAGTCTCATGTTTCAAAAGGAATCTCTTAACTAGCATTGTTTGAATATATATGCCGGAAATAAAATTTCTAAATAAAAACTTAAACATGATCAGTGTTCGGCGTTTTTACTTCAAGAAAAGCAGTCTGTGAACTTTGCTTCAGCTACAACTACCGTATAAGTTTGTATGGTGAAAAAGCTATCAAAGTGAACTCCCAGAGGTTAAAAAGTGCAGTGGAAGTTAGAATATCCACATAGATCTGCAACTCAGCCTGCATAACCAACCCGACCCTGTCCAACTCCAACCTGCCCCAACCTAATCCAACCCAGTTAGGCATGACCTTACCTAACTCAACCAACATTTGATCCAAAGTTGGAGATAGAGAGCGCATGATTATCAGAGCAAACCATCTTTGCATGGATTATGGAGGATTAGTCGTGTTCTTTTATTATTTTGGGATTATATTATAGTTATTATTTTAAGTGGCTTTATGAGTCTTATTCTAGTAGGATTCGGTTTAAAAGAGTCTTAGTTTAGTAGTAAATTAAGTTGGGGTGTTTTAAGTCAGTTAGAATTGTTTTTTGGGCTGATTTGGGATTCCTAATATGCATATGTATTGTGAGTTACTAATTTCATCTTAGGAGTCATCCTTTTAAGGATGGGAAACCTAATACGAGTCAAATACTCATGCACTCTATTTAAAGTGGCTCTAGGCCTCCCATATAATCACTTCAGTTAAGATTATTAACAAACTTGGAGATTTTTGCATCTACCTTCTTGTGTAACCCGGAGCAAGTCTGGAGTGGTGTGAGGTCTCATCTAGCCATTTTTCCTCACTTTTCTCTCTGTTTTTTTCTCTCGAAATTTTGCGCAATACAAAAGGCCAAAGCCCAATCTCTAATAACCCCCTTCATACTCATCACAATCACAAATCCTAGCGTCCATCACAACCACAAATCCCAGCGTCCCTTTCCGAAGCTTTTCATCACAAACTCTAAAACTGAACCTAAACTTCCATTACAATCCTAAAAGTCCCATCTGAAAACCTCCAAAAACATCTCAAAATAAAAACCTAACCTTGCTTACATGGATTGAAATTTCGATCGAAATTACGAAATTTAGTTCAAAATATTTGGTTTCAACCAATACCGAAATGAAAGGCAAGTGCGAAACCCTACAAGTCTGTATTTCGATTGAAAATTACACGATATTTGGACTCCAAAATGAACTGAAATTCCTGTACAAATTGAAATAGGAACTCTAAATCAAAATTAAACACTAATTGGAGTCCTAATGAGGACTTTGAACCAAACTCAATGACAAGTGTGTCTGAATAGGGTGTTTTTCCAGAATTGCACTAGAATTGGAGTCCTAAAAAGGACTCCCACCCAAACTCAATGACCAGGGGCCTGACACTCTTGTGAGGTCCATGATGGCTGGCGGTGATCTTCCTTTAGTTGAGCAAGCTTCAAAAATTCCCCAAGCTCCTCCATGCTTCTTCCTTTTCTTCTTGTATAACCAGGAGTTGGGTGCATCACACCATGCATGTGTTAAGCATTGATCATGAGGCATGGCCACTTATAGATCACAATTTGAAAATAAAGAGAAAAAGATTATGAATAAAAATTTCATCTTAGGCATTTTGAATGTAATAGATATTACTCACCTCTTCATTAACCGGAGCCAGACGAGTAAACTCAGCAATCCTCGATATGATGGGAGAACCAAGATCATCAATATCTGATCCGGATTCAGCTGTCGATGTATCACTACTTCTTCCCTGTCACTCAAGTAGAAAAAAAATTCAAAGAAGGGAAGATGAATGACTGAACAATAAAATCAACCTACAGTACACAGAAAAATTCCAAAATCTTGCCTTTAATGGGCGTAGCCTAGTGTGGGAGTTGCTTCTCTGTTCTCCATCTGATACCCGCCTAACTTGCCTCACAAATGATGATTCAGCATTGTGTGCAAGCTACAGGTGTAAAATGTTCATTAGCAACATGGCAGATTAGAAGCTCTAATGTCATGTGACTATAAAATATGACATTACAAGCAAACGTAGTAGGGGCCAGTTAATGCACAAGATGTCTTACCTTAATGATGATGGGATCATTCCAAGGTCCTTTATTAGACCTAAGACACCCTCCTTCATCGGAGCAAGTACATGAGCCACCCAAGAAATCTGGCAGTTGGCTGAAGGCAAAAACAGAATGAGAACAACTCTAGTTGAACATACTACAACATAAAATGGAACCATTGGTGCAGAAACAAACCAACCTGGAGTCAACAACTTCAAGTAGCCTACTCTGGTATTTAGTTCCCAATACCTGTGGATATAGATTTTTATTGTACTCATCATGAAAGGCTACAGAAACTACGGAAAGAAAACACACACAACTCTCCACTTGTATGATCCTTACATGTATCTTTGAAGTAGTTTTGGGGTCAAGAAAACCCTTTACAGTGTTCCATAGCATTTTGAACCCATGACCCGCATTAACAATGAACATTTGATGTAGTGTCTGTATTAAAAACAAAACAAACAATATTCCTGGGAACATTATATCAGTCACTTCAAAGGATCGTGTTGGTGACAAAAAATGTGAGTACCTCAGGATAGTAATCCCCATCAACTTTTTGCATATTGAGCAAGAGCTCTCTTGCTGTCTTGCTTAAGTTCTTGAAACCCTGCATTCCAATTGATGCACAACTAAGTTGATATCAAGCTTCTTAAAATTCAAGAAGTGCCCTAAATCACCAAAAACAGGAGAAATTGCTTGATTTTCATTTTTCACACTACAAATGATTCATCTGCATTGAAATATGTATCACTACGAGAGAAATTTGATAAAAAAAACCAGAGGTACTACATACCACACCATGCACATCCAATATTGTTGTTGTCGAATCAATGTGTCTTTTGGCGGCTATTGAACATGCAGGAAATTTTTCATGCAGGGCCCTCTCAAACTCCTGTACATGATACTTCATGTATCGCTCCACAGTAGTAATATGCATAAGCTTGTTTGGCTCAACTTTCCCAAGCCTCTCAATATAAACAGGCCTTCCTTCCTTGTCAACTCCATGGTACCCTTGTGGATAGTAGTGCAGAACTTCCTCCAGCTCTTCAAATACGAACTCCTTGAATCCAATCATATTGAATGTCATTATAAACTTATCATTCTAACGGGGTGCAATTTGACATCATCTAAGAAAATATGGTTCTTAGTACAGATGCACATCCAAAAAAATGAAACATTGTCAAGAAAGTAAGCTTGATGAAAGGTTTGAAATGCTACAACAATTCTTCAGAAGAACATAAGACCATAATTTAATGACAGCATACCGATTGGAGACTATTCCATTGCAATATCAATATTATCCAAAATCAGGAAAGAATGCATGCGCAACAAGAAACATTTCAAGAGATGTTTCTACATATTCCTCAGAATAATTGTACACCCTGACAACCAGTTCCGAAGCAGGACTGGAGTAAATTATCACAATACAAACTTCCATGATTGTTTACACTGAATAACACGCTCTGAGCACTTTTATGCGTGAAGGCATAGAAAGGCTCCGGTGCGATACAAAGAAGCCACAAACAAAGAAAAGTAATAAAACTAGATTATAAGGAGGCATAAGAGTTTACATGGTTGTGCAAGGATGCCTACATACACATGTAGAGGTGAAGAAACAAGGATTACAAGGGTGTCTCACTCACACACCATTGTGATATGAGACTCTTCGACCTAGGTCGATTTCGTTCACAGAAAGGTCTTAGAAACTACCAATTAATGCCACCGGCAATTTGTGGAACACCGTTAATGTCGTTCCTTTCAAACTATTGGCGAAAACATTGCATAGAATATAATCATCCTTATGAGAAATTAGAGTTTGATGGAAGTTAATCAGATGGACGACAGGGTCGACACTCCCATCAAAAGTCCCCAACTTTGGTTGGGTCCAGCTTTCTGGGAAACTTCACCTCTGTAGATTAATAGCTTTGGGAGATTGCTAAACTCCACCAATAGATATCCCTGCCAATTGATCATCATAGTACATGTTCCTCATAAGAGGAAAGATATTAACATTAAAACTTTCGTTAACTGAGCGAAGCACGCGTGGTGGGGCTGGATAGTCGCCCTTCTACTGTCGCCTATGCTCTTTTGGATGCGGTAGATGCCTCGGGTTGCACGACCAAGGACTTTCAGAGCTACCCTGACTACTTACATAGTTAGGTTCTTCATCGGAATCAGGATCAATGTCAGACTCATTGTCCTCTACATTCTTGGGACTAGGCGCTTGTGCACGCATAGCATATTTTTCGGGTTACACACTCACCTTCAGAGCCTTCATTCTTGTTTCAACAACAGGAGTTTTGACAAGATTACAAGGTTCACTGGGTCGTGCCAGTAATCAGCCTCGCAGAACTCTTGCATTTGCTGAAAAGACTTGGCATGCTTCAGTAGAGGCATCCTTCTTTGAGATTCAGCTTCTTGACCTCAGTTAACTGTGGACTTCGGAGAATTTTCATGCAGGATAGCCCTACAGTTACTCTCCTCTCGCAGCTCAACGATATATTTAGCTTGACTCTTAAATGTTGCCATTACCTGCTCCATAAAGCAATCGAGCTTTTGTTTGAATTTTCTTTAGACTTGTACAACGGCGGATGAGCTTGCACAAGTTGTTGAGCTTGCGACGGAGCTTGCTCTTGGATCGTGTCTTCTGTTTGGGAAGTAACTTGTCCAGTCTTCGGTGCACCAGGTGCCATGAGGGCTCTTCTCTTCCCCATGCTCAAGAAGATGATTAGAACGATTTAAACCGAAATAAGCTGAGGAAAACAAAAATCAAGACAGAGATCATAGTAGATGCGACCGAAAAAGCAAGATCTAGGTACGACTATTAACAGATCGAGCTCAAAGAGATGGATAGGTAGGATGTTTCGAAGTTTATCCCACAAACGACGCCATTGTCGGTTAAATTTTAAAATCAACAGTGTAACTTGAAAAGATCAGGTATTTTAAACCGTATCAGCCATAAAACGTAATATCAAACCAGACAAAATAATATAAGGTGATTAAAAGGTAATTTCAGTCAAAATGGTGAGATCGGTGCAGAATTGATCAAATCAATGATCAGACCCCTATGTGATGAAATCAGTGATGATCAAGAAGAAACACAGCACAACACATAGATTTTACATGGAAAGTGAGGGGCAAGAGAAATCCACTAACAAATCAAGAGTACAAGGACTTATCCCCTTCAACAAATCTGAAACAGCAACAGCTACTCTCCTACTCTTTCAGTCTCTCTCTCAATTGCTCTTTTCTCTCCTCTCGATTTCCTCTTATAAGAATTTTTATCAATGGAGCCCTAGCTATCTATTTATAGGTTTCTATGGTTAAGGCAGTTAGCTGATCTTAAGATCTGGTCAAAGATAATCATTAAATTACAGCTGGATCCAGACTCAAGCCGTCATCTTCTTCATGTCGTCTTCTCCGATCAGCAGCTGTAGAGACCGTTGTCAGAGAAGATGATGCAACTGTCATTCTGTTAACTCACTCTATAACCGTCCCCTTCCCACTTGCCTAATTGTTTCTTCCAACTTGTTTTCTACGTTGCCAATACATAGCGATTAAGGCAACAATCTTGCTGGAGAAGCTTTGCTCGACTCAGGTGAATCTTCTGTATACTAGTTCCAATATACAGAGATGCACATGCAATCATGTTTGTTGGTTCGCTCTCCTGCAAATTCAAGTCTTGCAAACCACATCCCTTCATTTGTCATTTCCTTCTTTCGTTCTTATATTATTATGAAAACAATTATGTAGAATATTATCCAACATTGCTCTTATATTGTCTGCACTAGTATATTAATGAAATATCCACAATGGCAAACTTGTAATATATGCATCAGGTTCTTTTGTCAATCATATCATACCTCTTTTCCTTTAGTTATTCATCATTCCTGTGATGTTTCATGACTTTTCGTAGGATGATGACACGTATCGATCTATTTTTATGCACCTACACTTGTCATAGTTGCAATGTTCTAAAAAACGCTAGGCGCTAGTCAGGCGGTGGGGGACCTTCTAGCGCCTAGGTGGTGCCTAGGCGTTTTTTCTTTTTTTAATTATTTTGATATTATATATAATATATATATATACGTTTAAACTTACTATAAATTCAAGATTATCCTAGATATTATTTTAAAGAGCATGTATCATTTACATAATCATAAATTCAAGATTAACAAGAACAAAAGCAAGCATGATATTATCTCAGATAATATCATAATATCCATAATTTTAGTACATTCCAAATCATAAATTTATGATTATCAATAATAGAATAGCATCTATATACTTTCTAGGGCCTAGGCTTGCCTAGGCGGTCGTCAAACCTCGCCTAGAGACTTGGGCTGCTTTTCTGCACTGCCTAGGACTAGGCTAGGCAGTGGGGGGCCTTCTAGCGCCTAGGCGGCCGCCTAGGCCGCTTTTTAGAACACTGCATAGTTGGCAACTTGGCAAAACGGCTCTTCTCGGCTTATTCTTAGCAATAGAACATGGTTGCTCAACAAGCAGAGTTTCCAATGTGAGGTTCTTGGTAACAACTTCTTTAGTATCCTCTTGCTAAGGGCAAGTGTCCTCAACAGCATCCTAGGAATGTTTAGGCGGATTTAATTTGACCTCTACCCACTCATGTACCATTGTTTCATATGCACCCAAAACCTACTTATTACTTCTAATATAACAGATTAATCAAATGTGATATTAGTACCATAATGACTTAAAGAGAAACTGGATCAGTGTGCCACAGTATTTATCCTTTGACACCATCAACAAAATCCCACCAAAATATATTTTGGGGATTTAGGCGGCGTACTTATCATCATACACATGCGTAAAAGCACGATAACCAAAAACTCCCAGTATAAAGTAACCAATGGGTGGCCAAACCATACCTTTTCTAGAGTTTTAAACTTCAAATCAGTAGATGATGATTGATTTACCAAATAAGTGAAGGTGTTCAATATGTTTGCTCAGAAAAGGCAATAGTAATCCTTGTGATTGTCATTTCTCCATGAGTATATGTTTCATTCGCTCTACACCAATTAACTGAATGGCTCTGAGGTGATAGTAGGCTCAAACAATGCATTCATCTGATATGAACCACGATCTTCTTTTGCCTGTTTGCTTTTCTACCATATCTTTCCATATTTGAATGTAGAAAACATTTGCCTCAACTTATAGAGTTAAGACCACACTTCTCTAAAAATCTATTCAATAGAAATAACAAAATATATACTACTCCCTTGAAGACACTTATGCAGTGCCCCGAACATCTATGTGGATGTAATCTAACTACCATTGGTATGGTTAATGGTAGAGAAAATTTTAACATGACTCTGATTTTCAAGAACTTTCTTTACCCAAATTTATAATCTGCATATTTATATCATCAAACAACTTTCTTTTATGCAACTCTACCAAACCTCACTCAGTCATGTGGCTCAGACTCATGATTGATCGTCCGAGGCCCGAATCCGATGATCCAAAGAAACCACTTAAAGGCGTTCTGTGTACTAAAGTATAGGTGAAGAATCCCAACACAAATAACTTCACCTAAACAAATAACTTCACACTACCAACTAGAACGTAAGTAGGCTACAAGTATTCTTCATGATCTCATGTGTACATATACACCATAACTCCTCTAATATGTAGTCTATGTGCTTCACTCACTTGTGATGTCCAACGAGTGTCATGTGATATAAATAACATATGAACCCTAATGAATGCTATAACATGTTCTCAATCTACTGATGGCCAACAGATGATCGATTGACTGGGTAGATGAGCTTAACAAATTCCGCTCCAGTAACGACTCCCTCTATTCTGCTACAATAGCGTCATATAGATGTTCGAGGTCCCGTAGACTCAAGCATAGTGTGATCCACCCATCTAGGTGTTGCATATGAGGGATGATCGAGATTCCCTGACATATGGCACACATTAGGGCTACAACAGCAAGAAAACAAAGGGAACTGTTAATAGAGAGGATATGAACCCGACTAAGTGACCAATAATGAAGCCCTCCACAGGACAAGCATTGAGTGGAATGAGTCCACGGATTTGCACGAACATGATCGATTGTGAGAATTGCCAGGTCCACCAGCCTATACACGTAATCTCCGTCGGTGAGTCATGAACGCATTTACATGAGACCTAGTTAAGACCTAGAGGGGTGCAACATTACTTTACTGATCAGAATCACGTTTCCGCTATCAAAGTAGTAAACGTAGAATAACACCTCTGGTTAACCATCTGAAACTTTTGTAGGAAGAAACATGCTAGACCACTTCGGATCTTCTTCAATTGGGTCTCCCACGATTGGCAATGGTAGCCGCTTGATGCGCCACATTGTATGAATGACATCACAACCGTTGGGATGAAGTGCATGGTTTGGGCTGTGTTACATGGCTAATAGCGGACACCATCGATGGGTGAATTGTGCGGCCCAGACTGCTCACTTTAGTCCGTCGGCTACCGCACAACCATGTCAAGCACTAATTACTACCCAATGAAGCAGAATGGCTCCAAACATACTAACATAGTGCTACTATGCAGGAAATGAAGATTTCTGACATTCTTCCCTCCCATACCAATAGGAGCACCCTTTGAAATTTTCAATCACTTTTAGTTGTCTACGTATAGTTGTTGGAGTCTAAAGTACTTCAAAAATAAGAATTTTTCAAATATGAGACACAACAAACATCAAAAAGTATCATAACAATGTCATCAGGTATCTTAATTCAGACGGTCCCAACACCAACTACCTTACACGCCATATTATTCCCCATATGGATTGTACCACCCTTTAAGATTTTCATGTGATGAAAAAGATTAAGACATGCGATAAGAACGAACGAAACCAAGATCCACTTATCTTGTGAACAATTCACAATATCTGAGACGATTAAATCCTCACGCTCACTATCAGAACCATTTGATTCTATAGTACCAACATTAGCATATCCTTCCTTGATTCTTTTCCTTAGCGTTGAGCTTTTCAAAATCTTTGAACAACTAGTTAATTGTTCTTACAATGATAATACTCAACATTCTTCCCTTTTCAATTTGGATTTTGATATAGATCTAGGTTGAATTCTCTTTTGGAAATGTTGAGATGGTCATGCCTCACACGGGCTTAGTCCCACATCGGTAATGGGAGAGGGGGATGAGCTACTTATATACCCACCTTGGACCTCCCCTTACAAGCCGGTTTTGTGAGGAGGTGGGCATCCAAGGTGGGTTCGTCACATGGTATCAGAGCCGAACCCCCGATCCGGGAGCTCCTCCCGATTGTGCCCATTCCACGCGTGTCCCGCGTGAGGGGGTGTGTTGAGATGGTCATGCCTCACACGGGCTT
Source organism: Chamaelirium japonicum (assembly GCA_947650365.1). Lineage (NCBI taxonomy): Eukaryota > Viridiplantae > Streptophyta > Magnoliopsida > Liliales > Melanthiaceae > Chamaelirium > Chamaelirium japonicum. The sequence goes on from OX393553.1 coordinate 57,924,240, forward strand.
AGTCCCACATCGGTAATGGGAGAGGGGGATGAGCTACTTATATACCCACCTTGGACCTCCCCTTACAAGCCGGTTTTGTGAGGAGGTGGGCATCCAAGGTGGGTTCGTCACATGGTATCAGAGCCGAACCCCCGATCCGGGAGCTCCTCCCGATTGTGCCCATTCCACGCGTGTCCCGCGTGAGGGGGTGTGTTGAGATGGTCATGCCTCACACGGGCTTAGTCCCACATCGGTAATGGGAGAGGGGGATGAGCTACTTATATACCCACCTTGGACCTCCCCTTACAAGCCGGTTTTGTGAGGAGGTGGGCATCCAAGGTGGGTTCGTCACATGGTATCAGAGCCGAACCCCCGATCCGGGAGCTCCTCCCGATTGTGCCCATTCCACGCGTGTCCCGCGTGAGGGGGTGTGTTGAGATGGTCATGCCTCACACGGGCTTAGTCCCACATCGGTAATGGGAGAGGGGGATGAGCTACTTATATACCCACCTTGGACCTCCCCTTACAAGCCGGTTTTGTGAGGAGGTGGGCATCCAAGGTGGGTTCGTCACAGGAAATAAGGATTGAGGTTTCGGGTTCAGTTCGGAGTTATACCAAGGCACAAAACGAAACATGTCACCTATTTCGGTCTTTGTGGGTTCATCATCCGTTTCCACTAAAATTATTGCCAATCAATAAAAAAATACTTAAAAACTAGAAAAAAAATAAAAGAAAATTAAGGTAACAAAAATTACAAGCAAAAAAAAAATAATTATGCAACTTTATTCAATAAAAAGGATAATACACTTTTCTAGTTTTCATGGGATACTAAACTGAGAAATGATGAAGTAAAACAATTGGCTACTTAAGTCAGCAATATAAGATTATGAATGACTTGTAGTTAGGTGAAAACCATCCTAGCAACTATAAGATCATGATTGACATGATGATACTATAGTTGGATCAAACATTTAGTTGCCATCATAATATCACATACCCTGACCTGATAGTTTTGTGGTTGATCTAGTTGTGAGGGGCCCGGTGATGGGGGTGTGCATCGGTTCGAAACCAACCTAGTTAGGTAAAATCCAAACCAATCTAACCTTGGTTGGTTTTGAGGATTTTCAATCCGATCCAAACCGAACTGAGATTGGCATCCAATCCAACCCAATTAAAGTCGGTTTGGATTAGATTGGATGGTAGGTTAGGGCTTTGGCCCGCATTCTTAGGACCTAGTTTCAACTTAAAAAATAATCATTGTTATCAATCTCTAGGCCTAACTAAGATTTTTAACTCATTTTGAGCAATCCTACAGTAATGCAAAGGTTGCTAGCAAGGGTATATGAGGACATACAGTATATTTAATAAAATATTATATGTATATACATATGTTGGTTCGGTTCAGTTTATGTCGGTTTTAAATTTACAAATACGTCAACCGATCAAATCATGTCGGTTTTTAAAAAATCTAATCCAATATGATCCATTTGAGTGTGTCAAAACCGATTAAAATCGGTCGGTTTGGTTTGGTCGGTTTAGTTTGGATCTTAGTATCTTACACACCCCTACTCGGTGACCATCTGCGAGACAATTCAGCCCAGTGCCCAGATAAAGTGACTTGGAGACAAGCCCGGATTGCTAGATCCGCCCAATCTCGCTATAGCTTGTTGGGAGGTGAGCATCACAATGAAGAAAGATTCTGACGAGCCCATGGGGGCTGCGACCATAGAAGCAAATAACTGCACTTGGTTCAAGTTGTGTTGGGAGTGCCCCCATGACGGGGCATGGTGGATGATTCCTCGCTACATTTTGAGTGGGCTGGGCTAGTAAAAGTGGCGGAGTGACACTAAGAGGCCGACCTTGTCTGCGCAAGCCTCGTGATGGTCTTATAAGTAGGGGGACTAGGTGAGGTAACCTTTAAATTTTTTTCATAAATAGTGCATGAGATTGTAGAATTTTTCTCGATCCGTCGTACTCCCAGAGGGTAGTGGCCGAATCCTGCAAAGGGCAGTTTTTTCTTCGACATGACTTCGATATGCCCAAGAAGCGGGAATGGTTGTAAGACAAAAAAACTAGTCACGTGTAGGCTCCTAGAGGAGTGTCTGCACTCCGATACCTAGATCACCCGCAGGTGGAGTACAGTGGAGAGAGAAAGTGAGCAAAGGGGTAGGTGAAGAGTATATGATTATTATAATTCCCCCACCTGCTCTTAGGTCCCTTAAAGGAGGAGGTTGAAGAGACAAGATAGGTGGGAGTGCCATCTTGACAACCACATGGCAGCTACTGGGTGACTACTTAGAGGTCTACATTGTGGCATTGAGTGACCACGTTGGCCATGTGGGATGGCCCCGTGGCAAGTATCTGAACATTTAATGCATGTCATGGGCTCGGTTCCACCATCATGGGGATGAACCCCCTTAGCTAGATTTTTGCCCAATGATCCAGATGTGTCAGCCTTTTGGAGGGGAGTCCTTGGGATCTAAGAGTTCGCCCGAGCTTCTATCAAGGGTTTCATCTTGATACCTTGACAGACTGCCTCTTGTCGAGGTTTAATGGGATTAGGGACGAAGCCAACATAGGCCCAATGGGGGCATCTGCCCCCACTGGGATTTTTTTAAAAAAATGAGAAATCCTATTTATACAATCTCCATCACCAAACACATTGACATTCCAGACCAATGACGTGGAGATGGGCTCAATGCATGGGTATTCACACCAAACACTGAGCACTGGCCCCGCCCACACTTCATGGGTCTGGTTTGTCATCGTGTTTGTAAAAAAACAAGCAACAGTAAATATAGTACACTTTGGCTCCCAGAAGTTTAGCTCAAAGACACTTAACCCCTCTATAGTTTAAAAACTACATTTTACCCCCTTCAATTCAGTTTTGATAGGATAAAGATTACCAAATGAAGAAATAAAGTAGTTAAAAGGGTGTATTGTGCTAACATTTCAAGCTTTAGGGAGCCATTTGGAACAAAATAAACTAAGAGGTTTAAATATTTTTAAGCTAGTTTTAAGTGGGTAAAGTGTAATTTATCCAAAAAAAATAATCGGCGTTTGTCTCTTTCGTTTGTTCCACGACTACCTCCCGGTAGTCTCGCACAATCTCTCTCTCTCTCTCTCTCTCTAGATAGTTATTCATGATTTTTTGTGTAATATTTTTTTGGATGGAAGAAAAGCAAAGTATTTTTGTAGTCGATTCAAATTCTTTGTTGGTAGAAATTGGATAAAACTTTTAAAGCCAAGCAAAGGTCGCCCCCACTATAGTGAATTCCTGACTCTGCAACTGGATGGGATAGCACTGCAAGAGCGCTTAGAGTGAGACCGAAGCCTGCGTGGTGCCTTAGGAAGATGTTGCAAGGGGGCCTCTGGGAGAATTCCCCTGAGGTGGCCATGGAGCTGCCACATGTTGGCTCCTGGTATGGCCATGCGTGCGATGATTGTGTGTGTGTGTGTGGGCGGGAGGGCTGCAATTTATTACACCCACACAGGGTATATAGATCCCCTCATCTAGTGACTCAGTTATCCATACCAAGACTTCCTACTATGCATATTAAAAGTTGTGCAAGCTATGTAATGGTCGCCATACCTCCAAGATTGTATCTGTTCCAAATTCTCTTCTCCAACGAAGCATCTCTACCCACATCTGCATTGCTTTCTCAAAATCAAACTTCCTGGCTTTCAGGAATCTGCATCAAAGAATCAGATAGTCGGCTGCTGCATGACAAAAGAAACCCAAAATGGGCACTGAGGATGTGCCAACATTTAGCACTACACAGCCAGACATAGAAGCAGGCAAACATGCAGAGCAGGAAGAAACCAACACAACACAGATCGAAGAGCAAAAAGTATAACCTGAGCAGCGTATGATAGTCGTCATGCCTATCAGGCAACATCTCCTTCGCAATCAATTCGTGCCGGAACGCACAGACCGCCTGCTCCTCCTTCGCATCCCTCACGTCCTCGATCGAAACCGAAGGGGTCCGAAAATCGACCTTCGCCTTCCCGCGTTTCCTCAGGGAATGGGTAAGCTTGGTGGATGCGTTCAGCGCCTTCTTCTTGAGGGATCTGATCTTCGTCCTCCTACGCTCCTCTTCCGAATTTTCCACCTCCAATCTCCTTTCTTTCCTCTCATCATGGACGCTTGATCCTTCAAGACCTTCAGCCAAGCAGCCTACAATGAGGTAACACCGTAACAGTCCATCCGGAACCGAGATATCGATCAAATTGGGCAAAATCACAGATCCATAGATTCCATACCTGACATTTCTCGAAACGGAGGAGCTAAATTTTATCCCGGCTTCAGAATCGAAAAGGAGATGAACTGCAATCACCAACAAACCGATGAGAATGCACGCCGATCCACGCAACACGATGATGAAAATTCATTGCAGAGAACGAAACTCACATCAGTGTGGGATTCCGGAATGCAGGAAAAGATCCCTAAGAAGGATCTTAGAACATCAAATCCTCAATAGCTGGTAATTTCCAGGGAAAAAATGAAAAAAAAAATCTCAGATCAATCCATCTCTCTTTTATTCAACGGATCAAAGCACGAAACCATTGCGTGGATCTAAATCCTAGATCTCCGATTCTCAGGGCTCGCGATGGATCATACCTCATTTGGACGACATCCACGGATCCATTGAGAGCATGGGGATCGCGCTCGCCCCCGGAACCCCTGCCTCCATCGATCTGAGATCACGGCGATGAGATGTCCGAGCTGCGAGCAAAGAATCCGAGGGATCAGAAGAGAGAAGAATTCGATTTCGGCTGGTTTCGTCCCTGATTTCGAAGATTCGACCACCGTCCGCCTCTCTCTCGTCTCTTTCACTCTCTCTCTCTCTCTCTCTCTCTCTCCTCTTTTTTTTTTTAATTTGTGCCACTGCTACGCTTCTGAGTTCTGACTATGTATATGCTTTATATACGGCCAGTCTTGTCGTTTCGTTTCCTTGATAATCCAACCCTTGCCCCTGCGGAACCGGACACCCGGCGAAACTAAAGTATTGCGTTGGGTACCGGCCGCACCGGCCACGGGAGTGTGGTATTGAAAGTGCTGGCTGTGTATATCAGTCGTCGCTCTCATCCCGATTAGGTGGACCAGGCCGGGGAGATGCAGGTTGCCGGACGGCTCGCGGTGTGCAAGTACAACTGTACAAGGAAAGCGTTCGTCGCCGTTGGTGAGCGGTGACCTCACCGGGGGTGGCTGGAGCGGGGGGAGGGGGGGTTTGCATGCTGTCCCAGTGTTCCTCGACTGCAGGGCACGTATTGATTACGAAGCGTACAGATGGAGGGGAAAACGACAGGGGCAAAGGGACACGGTGGTTGGATGGGCGCTTCTCGCTGGGGTCTTCTGATCTGGGGAAATTCTCAGCACATCCTGCGTACCGTACAGCCTCGTGGCTCACTGCAATTCAAGACATGGGGGTGGTGGGTCGCAGCAGTCAGAGCGTGCTGGTAGCCTGGTAGCCTCTGTGGGCGGTGGGCCCCGCGGTTGTATGGCGCACGCAGGATGTGCTGAAAAATCTTCTTCCCGGGTTCTGATCGTACGGGTAGGAGGCTACGTGGGTTTGTCGCGGTCTTGTCATCGAGGGGGGGGGGGGGGGCTCACGAGTGGGGCCCCCACCACGGGGTTCTGGGGGGCCAAGAGTGTAGGTTGGTTAAGTGGCCGACATTTTGAGCCGGGTTTTCTGTTGGCACGTGAGCTGATCCCACCGTCTCGGGCTTTGGAGGCTGGAGCACGCGTCAGAAATCTGCTAGAAGCCTAGAGCTGCAGGTTGATGAGGAAACGTCAGTCCCTAATCGAGAGATCCAGTCTTCCGGACACCGAATATAAAAGGAATTTTTGTTGGAATTTTATTTAATTTTTTTTATTTAAAATTCTTTATTAAAAGTTTCAAAACTCTTTAATGATTTAACCTTTATTTGTCATTTAAATTCTTTACCGTTTTAGCTTTTATTTGGCTTGCATGTAACTACCCAATTTAGAGGATGGCTATTACACATAGCCATTAAGCCTTTATGGTAGTTATGTGGGGGTTATGGATTGTTGTATTTATAAATCAATCCAATCCTTTGAGAAAGAGAGAGCTGAATTGTTTCTTCTTCCTCCTCTAAGCCATGATATTATTTTAGATTTTACCTTTAGATTTTTTTTATGGGCAACATAGATGAAGGGTTCTTGTGGCTCTCTACGGTCGTGCACGTGGTGAGCATATCCCGGCAATGGGGGTTCGTTGTACCTTGGGGTCGGATTAGCCAATCAACCCGCACGTGGGGAGGCAATCAAGATCTTAGGGCAGCGATTACGCGCCTCGAACCCAGGCCAGGAAAATCTCTTTTGTTTTTATCTTTTTGATTATTTAATTACAGTAAATAATATCTTTAGAATATAATATTAAAATATTTATCCAACAATTTTAGGAATAAGTTTTTTTTTAAAAAAATGCAAATTTTATTTTAATAAATCATTTTTTTCAAAAAAAATTATTTTTTTTTTTAAAATGATTTTTCTTTAGAATTTTTATTTAAATATTATTAAAAAATAAAATACTCAACAAAAGAGCGGCTGACCAAAACTATTTACTAACCTAGCGCTCTGACAGCCACGTGGCATGTCAACGCTGTAAAGCGACGTAAGTTTTTTTTTTTTGGTTTGAAGTAGTACCCGGTATTTGGATTACCGGGTTTAAAACCGATAATTTGGATACCGAGTTTAACTGAAGCATGTTTTATAAAGTTTTCATACTTAGCCGTTTTCTCTTTGGATTTTAGCCGTTTTTTCTCTGGATTTCTGATAAACCCGGTATCCATAATACCGGGTTTAAACCCAGTATTCCAAATATTGAGTTCAACTTGAAACGGGGAAAAAAAATATAGCGTTCGCTTTACGGCGCTAGCATACCACGTGGCTGTCAGAGCGCTAGGTTGGTAAATAGTTTTGGTCAGCCGTTGTTTCGTTAAATATTTTATTTTTTAATAATATTTTGAAAAAAAGCCCTTTTTCTTATTCTAAAATAAATATCCATCTCAAAATATTTGTTGTACCTGCTCCAACTGTTTCTACCGACATGCACCGTTGTCATCACCAAAGAAGAGAAACTAAACAAGAGAATTCAACTAACATAAAAATAAATAAATAAATAAAATAAGAAAAACAAAAAATTGTTTAAAATTCGAGGACATCCATATCCCCCCCCATACATAGCCCGGGATTGGGAGACCAATCTCGTCGATTGCCTTTCGTGATGGAACTCTCATAGCTTTTGGTTAAAAGCTTTTTTTCAGTGGTGGTGATTCTCAGACAGTGATCACGACAATAATGGTGCCGGATTCAGCGGTGGTGGTAGTGGCTGCTTCGTCTTCATCATCGTCCTCTTTTCTCGTCGAGAATGTTTTTTTCGTGCAGCATCCAATCCCATCTCCTTTTGTTCCGGCTAAATCTAAAAGAATTTTTGAAATAAGTATTTTTAAAAAATTCATGCAAAAAAAATGTATTATAAATATTTTGATTCTAAAATAAATATCCACCTTAAAATATTTTTGCCGATGATTCCACCGCCCTCTACTGCTACCACCATGCACTGTTATCGGCACCAAAGAAGAAAAACAAAACAAAAGAATTCAACAAATAGAAAATTAATTTTTTTTAAGAAAAACAAAAGATTGCATTCAAATTGGAAGACATCAATACTTCCCATACATGACCGGGTATTGGGAGACCAATCTCATTGATTGCCTTTCATGGTGGAACTCTCATGGTCTTTGGTGGAAAGCTTTTTCCAGTGGCGATGATTCTCATACAGCGATCAAGACGATAACCTTGCCGGATTCAGTGGTGGTGGCAGTGGCTGCTTTGTCTTGATCGTCGTCGTCTTTCTCATCAGGAATATTTTTGTCTTGCATCATCCAATCCCTTCTCCTCCTCTTGTTCCGGCTAAATTTATCTCGATCTTGATTTTCTTGCATCTTCGTCCCCCTGTCATCCTCGGTAAGAAAAAAAATATTTGATTAAATAAAATAAGAAAAAAGAAACACAAACAAAAGAATCCAAGAGATATATAGAGTACTTTACGTATGAGTTTTAGGTTTCATCGATTTGCAAAATTTTATAATATTATTAAAAATTGTTTCACAATTCTCACTTTTTATGTCCTCATTAATGGCCAATCGGAAGGATCATTCATTTTAGAAAGATGACTTCGTCATTTTTTTCTTATATGCTCTGAAATATTATCCCGCCTTCTACTTCTCAAGTAGCTACAATGCCTCATACATGGAATTAAGATGGGAATGAGTGAGTTTTCCATCTCTCACTTAATGTTTGTGGATGATCTGTTTATCTTTAATAGGAACAAATGATCAATTTTGGCAAATCATCTATCGACTTATCAAAAATGTGCATTGCACCCACAAACTACGCATCTCTTAAATGCTTGAGATTTTTAGGCTTCGAAGAAAAAAAAATGAGGAAAAGTATCTAGACAATCCCCTCTTTATTGGTAGATCCAAGACCGCCTCTTTCTCCTCCGAGTTAGCATACTTAAAGCCAAACTCAAATGATGGAAATCCCAAACTCTCTCGCATGCGGGCATGACCACTTTGATCAAAAGTCAACCCTCTCTTCTATTTCGGTCTACTTTATAAGTCCATTTGTCTGCCCGAGAAATTAAAGAAGATCCAGAGAGATTTTTGATGGGGTTTCTATGCCAAAAGGAAGCATTTGTATCTTAGTCCTTGGCACAAATTCTTCAAACCCAAATGAGAAAGGTGGGATCGGAATGAAGGATTTGGAACTTGTCGAAAAGCTTTGGTGATGAAGTTAGAATGATGTTTTCTTATCAATAATGGAGATCTATGTGTATCTATGCTGGCCTGAAAATATTTCAGAAACTAATCCTTCTGGAAATTACAAAAGCAACCTCACCACTCTCAATTCTGGAAAAACAAATTGGATAGTAGGCCTTTCCTTCAAAACAACACATGCTGGATTTAGGGCTGTAAGTGGGCTTGGGATAGCCTGAGGCCGATTGGTCCAGGCCCGATTTTGGCCCAGTTTGAGCTAAGTTAACTTTGGATTTGGGCCGGGATGGGCTTGAACATTCAAGCGCATGTGTATGTTGGGCTTGGTATTGGCAACCTCTAACTTGGCCCAAAGCACAAACCGAAGGCCAAATTGTTTCTTTTTCATTTTTCATAAACAATGGATATAGAGTTTTTTGCACATCTATGTTATAAACTAGTAATGCTTGTACCTACCGGCACGTCGACGGCAGCAAAAAGGAGTCATCGTGGCATGCCGATGACCACCAAAGACTTGATCCCTATGACGACGGAATATTTTAGGCTTGGGCAACAAAATTATTATGCTTTGCAAAGCGGCGTTCTTTTTTCCCCCTTCTGCCCTAGGGTTAGGGTTTCCGGTCTTGGCCTCCTCGGACGCCGGTGACGGCTCCGGGGAGGCTAGGACCTCATGGTGACGGCTCCGGCGAGGTGAGATCTGCCCCCTCTGTTGTTTTTGGGTTTCTCCTGCTCCCGGATTTTGTGCTCGGTTTGTCGGCGTCGAGGCGGATGTGCAACTACCGTTGTTTGCTCAGCTGATCTTCGGGACCGGCTCTTTCCGAGTGTGGCGGGGTGGTTGAATCTGGCCTTGGCGTTGATGTTTCCGCCATTGGGTTTTCAGTTCGCCCTCGTTGAACGGTGGATGCCGGTGTGTTGAGCAGCAGAGGCGACGGTAGATGGTGGGATTCGTCTTTGATTTCATCTATTCAGCCGGCGGTGGGAGTGACCGGGAGGTACTGATCCTCCTCTTTTGTATTTTGTTTTCTTTTGGTTTGTTTTCTTTTGGAGTTGGTCTCTGGTTTTATCCGCAAGTGTGCGAATTAGGTTTTGGTCCTCTTCCCCTCGCTCTCCAGTGGGTGGTTGTGGTGGTGTTTGCGCCGATGTGAGGCGCCTTGCTTGTACCAGGCTGTGGTACCTCCTGAGATCTGTTGCGATCTCCCCTTCTGAATACCAAAAAAAAAAAAAAATTCTCTAGATTAAAAATTAAAGAGTAAACACAAACATTACCTTTTTGAATAAAAAGAGAGACCAAGAAACTCGAAAAAAAAAAGAGTGAAGGATAAACAAATAAGAATAATTTTCTATAACTAAAGAAAGAGCTGAGATTTTCCTTTTTTAATGATTTCAGTCATTCTCATCAATTAATAGTTTAAATTTTAAAATCTATTGGGTTTTGATGATCGTCCTATTTTTTGTTGCTGAAAGCGGTCGTCGGCATGCCGGTAGGCTCGAACATTACTATGTTAATTATTGAAAACTTTGTCTTGAGGAAGAGCGATGCTACAAACACTACAAACTAACCATAGAAATATATGATCCCATCCCAATCATGCATGCATGGCCCTTAGTGTAGGACCACATAACACTACTAAAATACCCATTAGTTTTTTTTTATGGAGGTGACTTTAATTTAAGTTAGATGCAAGAAAAAAAAAATAGTAGAGAAAGTTATGATGGGTCTCGTGGATGGACCAACTTAATATGGTATGTGAGCCTAGCTTTGAATGACACCAACTTAATTCAATCAGTTAAATATGGTATGTGAGTCGAGCTTTGAATGACACCAGCTTAATACAATTAGCTTAATCTAAGAATAATACTAAAAAGAGCCCTCACTTCTGTGCCATAACATGTGGACCTCTATTGAAGAGCCAGAATCCTTCTCCCCTGTGTGTGAACACTGCTCTCTCTCATAAATCCTATTAAAAACCTACTAATAAGATGATAAATACCCATTAAAATATATTTATTGATCATTTGATGTTAGTTAGGAAAATCGTACTCTCTCTCTCTCTCCTCTCTCTCTCTCCCTCTCTCTCTCTCTCACACACACACATAGTGAATCACACCCCTACGAGTGCATTACCCTCACTCAAGATTGCACACTTTTTCGAACAATTGTGATGTTGTGTGTACCAAGCAGCGTGCATCAAGTTCAACCGCTCATTACCCAAGTTTCTTACTAGTATATTATGTGAGTTGGGCTTTGAATGGCACCAGCTTAATACAATAAGCTAAATATGGTATGTGAGCCAGGCTTTGAATGGCAGGCTTTGTGTCGGGTTTTGAATGTCAAATTTTGTGCTTTGAATGGCAATCGGATTTTGAGGTCATTAAATATGGATCGTCGGTGTATTAAATGAGCAATAATGGCAGTCGTTCGATGCACCCCATCCAATCCGGATTTGAATTGTACTAAATTTGGGTCGTTTGATGATGGGCTTGAACACCTATCAGTTGAGATTTGATGACAGTCGTTCAATGCACCCCACCCAATTCGGATTTGAATATCACTAAATTCAAAAACCCGACGGGTGGTGTGGGACGATCTCAGCCGTTCTTTATCTTTGGGTTGTCTATATGTTTATCCCCTGTTTGAAAACGTGACCCCTTATTATATTGATTTTAATGCCTTAGACTTTAGGAGCATTAATTTATATATATCCTTCAAAAATCTACCATAAGCAATGTTATTTTCTCTTTTTTGTCATGTGAGTAAAAGAAAGAAAGAAAATATACGCATAGACATGCTAGGAATGTGGGTTGGTTTTGAGCTTGTGCTTCATAAAACACTTTTGGGTCGGGTTCGAGTCAGGCCCAAAATATTTAATTCTAGCTCGGGCAGGGTTTGGGTGTTTGGGCACACCCTCACAAGTTTGGGTCGGCACTAGATTTGAGATGGCCCGACCCAGACCCAACCCATTTATAGCCCTAGCTAGATTATAAGCAATGGGGACAATATTAAAGCTTTTAGAGAACCATTTTTTCCAAGAACTTTCCTTCAAAATGAGGGAAGGGGTTCGATCAACATGTCTATTATAGCTCAAAAAAAGAAGTTACAAAAGCATCCAATCCAAATCAATAAGAAAGACCCAACAACAAATGCTTCTCCTATCCCGCCCGAAGGTACAAAGAAATTTAAAAGACCTCCTATGGATCAAAACATAGGACTCTAGACCTTTCCAAATCACAGATATGAGCAACTACGACCTTGGTATCCTCCACCTTGTTGGACAAAGAGAAACCGATAGTCGAGGCTATTTCCAATATGGTGTTATCCTCCAACCTATTAAGTAGATGATCCATCTCCTGCTCAGAATCGAGGATTAACAGTTTCCCTCTAAGATTATGAAGAATTGGTTCGGATTTGCTATATGCATGAATCAAATGCCTTGCACTCTTTCGAACTAGATTTAGTCGAGGCCTATGCACTATGGGAAGGGAAACATGATGCTCCCCATCATCTTCTTCTATATCCTTTGAAGTTGTGTCATAATCTCTCACTGAACGGTACTTGGTCTTTGTTGCTTCAAGAATAAGTTGCCCGGGGGAGGGAAAGGGCCAAGACATTGAAGTCATCAGCCCTAATATCTCCATCAAACTGTGTTTCTGTGACTGACTTCTCCTCCATTACATCATCAGAGTCACCTCTTTGACAGGTTTCTCCCAGTCCCACAACGAGCCCTAAATCCATAGGTTGGGTAGACCTCGCATTTGTCTCCCTTACACCAGCAAAAGCTGCAAATCATGACCCGCTCGGTCTAGCCCCACTTGTACTCGTCTCACTTGTTCTAAGTTAAGATGAGACCTCTAGGTCTTGGAATACCTAGCAGAGGGCTTTGGAATCCATTTAGTCTTCAGTATGGCCGAAGACTTCGAGGATTGGGAAGAAGCATTAGTTGGGCAATTCTTTTATAAAGTGATTGAACATCTTGCAAGATTTATATTTTGGCAGCTTCCATTCACACTTGAGGGGTTGAGTAGTCATATTTGTCTATGCCCCCCATCTTCTCTACACTTCTTAACACGAATTTGTACGATATCTAGGAGAATGTCGTCCACCATGATCTCTATACAACACCATGTGAAAGAGAGATGACCTCATGCCGTTGTTTGACGATCAATATAGAGTGATTTCCCCACTATGCTCACAACTTGGCTAATGGAGATTTTAGACCAACACTCCACTGGAAAGTCTGACATTCAAACTCACATGGGGATTTTGTTGAGCACATCATATTCACACTTCATCCCACTATACTAATGCTTTACACCACGAGGCTCCCCTCAAAGTATCAAACCCATCCTTCAAGCATCTTTTAGCAATCCTCCTCCGTCCTAAACTTAAAATAGATTGATAATTCTCACACGAGAATAACTCCCACATTACTTTAGTCTTCCATACTTCCTCCATGTTATCTTTGGATTTGATAAACTAGTTTCCTTCTAAGAATATTCCTGATCATAGCATGTGCCCAACAGCCCCAACCATCTGGGCTTTTTTGAATTCATCAGCAAAGCAAAGAACAATTCGAACACCATCTTCAACCTTGGGCACGATAAATTCCATAGAAAGATCAGGATTTAAAAGAGCACCACCACACACGATGTTCCAAGCTCTACTTGGAGCAAATTTTTGAGCATGAGTCTCCACACCACAACAACATTCTACTCAGCATCATCACTTCTAGGCAACATCATTAGAGATGAAATTTAACATGTCATTTAACAACTCATCTATATTACACCTACAACTTGGGCTGGGGGATCCAGTTTATATGCATCTTGTCCATTGTTGTAACTGTGGACTAAACTAATCCCGAAGCATAAAGGCCCGCTCCTACAAAGGTATTCAACTTGATAGTCAATCAGATTAGATTCAAACTAGACAAATTTTAGTGATATCATAATCATAGTAGGAATTGGTTCATCCAATTTTTCGATTCAAACTATTTAAATTTTCTTAGGCAATGTCCTTTTTCTGGACTTGCAACTCTCGAGAATTGGGCCCATTCCCATATTCTCTCTCTCTCTCTCTCTCTCTCTCTCTCTCTCTCTCTCTCTCTCTCTCTCTCTCTCTCTCTTTCTGGGTGTGTGTGTGTTTTTTTTTTGCAAGGACAAGTGACACAATCAGAGCTAACGACTGAGCAGTTGGGATAACGCTAGGAAGCCAGGAACCTGAGCAGGAAATAGTACCCGAGAAATGTCTCCAAGTATCCTGACACAACACACACTAAAGGGGCGACTACAAGCGAATGAGATAGTGAAAGCAAATACTTTGGATGTAGAAAACGGCCTCAGCAAAGGCCATCACTAACTAACAAACCACATGCACGTTGCCAAACGCACCTATGAACTCCTTGTGTAGGATGTATGCCTCGTGGGTCGCTTTACGCCAGGAAGTAGGAGGTTGTGTCAGGACTTATAAATTTCAAAATCCTTGGTCAGGGATGAACAATTGCAGATGCTGCTTTACAGTGTTCCAATTCAGACCTGGGATGGGTTCTACTCTAACTAGCTTGAAATTCCAGAAATTACTTAACAAGTCCCAGGATCTTGGACCTTAGTAATCTTCGTAGAGTCAGCAGGAGTCTACATGTTGAGAGCATCAAACTTCCTTAAGAATCTGGATTATCTACACACCCATCACTATCAGGATGCCCTTGGCATTAGTGACAAGTCTTCCGACGTGGCTCCACGCAAGTGGAGTGGTAGAAGGGGTGGAGCAACAGACAGAGTGGGACAACCACAAGAGATTGCGGAGGTTCACGTATGCGAACCTACAGGCCGCTCGACATGTTCTCGCTTGCTAGGAGCCGTCGCAAAAGGAATGGAGCAGCTATAGGAAGTAGTGTAGCATTATAACATGACGCATGCAACCGCAGACTGGTAGGCGAAGGACATTCAGAAAATTCTTCTGGTAAGGTAAATCATAATTGCTTTTTGGCACCATGTGTCCAATAGAGAGGACTGAAACAAAGAACCTGGAGTGGTGGCCTTATAAAAGCTCACCTTCTTCAACGAGGGGGGGGGGGGGGGGGGGGGGGGGGGGGTGTTGGAAAAATCAGGGAAGGCAAAGACCTAGAACTCTGTAATATCCCTTCCAAATGTAACAGAGAGATGAGAGAAAAGCGACTGTAATCCTCATGATTTATAGTGAAAACCAACCTCTAAACTTGCCTCGTGGTTAATTTTCTTTCATGATTTGTGAATGGTTTTTCCACATAAAATCCTTACTACAATAGAAATACTCTTTTTGTGGCGGCATAATGTGGTTACGAGGAAATAAAATTACATTCTTTCTATATTAAATCACTTGAGAAAATTTGGTTTGTTGATCGTGCGGGCAGGAGAAAGCGAATTGAGTATTGTATAGCCAGGAGTTGTGCTCCTTTAGTCAGGAGGCTCCCACAAAAGTATGAGCCAAATCCGACGACCAGCCTTGCCACTGCAAAAGGGGCAAGCAAATATTGGGCATTCGCAGAAAAAAGGATTTTGCGAAGGCATATGCGGACGGCAAGGCCGCCATTACCGCTTTTTTGATCGTCGAAAAAGGGGATTTGTGTTGTAGTTCCATGTGTCTGGTTTGTGTTTATTGACTCTTCCTTTTTTTTCATCTCTGTTTGTTGATTGAATTCTAGATGAGGTGTGAGAGGTTATCTTGGGCTAAATTTTTCGCGTGCTTTCCATTGAATTCTCATTTCACCATGAGATTTCTTGTCTCAAGTAAAACATAAGAGTTACCGCAAAAAAAAAAAAACGCGTAAGTGTTATAAAATCCCAATGTATCTCCACCATCCTCATGGTGAAAGCATACATGCACCTATATATAAAACCAGATACGTGAATGAGCCCACTTCCTGGGAGTTGCTAAGACCCAAAAAAAGAATACAGGTGTAAAGTTTTATCAATTCCATGCAATGTTGGAGAGCTACACTAACAATATTTGCTTCCATTACAAAAATTTCTAATTTCTAAAATCTTATTTGTTTTTTTTTAAATTCTTTATCAAATTAAAAAATAATTTTTTAATAACTTTTCAAAAATATATTGAATTATCTGAATTTCTACCAACAATTTATTTCCCCAACATACAATATGAGACTAAAAGCTAGGTCTGTCTCAATCAAAAGTTGATCTATGTCACTCCACAAATCTATTAGGTCAAACCCTATCTTGTCCTCATATGGGAGAAGGGAGAATTGGAGAGAGATGGAACATCCCCATCTATACTATAATATAATATATGTTGGGGGCCCATGAACTTCACAACCCCTCAACCTTCTCTTAACGTCACGTGGCAACCACAAGCCGCGACAACCTCTCTCTCTCTCTCTCTCTCTAAAATTTTCAGCACATCCTGTGTACCATTTGATCGTGGGGCCTATTATGATTCAAGAGACATGGGGCAGCGGGGCCCAGTGGTCGATATAGGATTTTTAGAAGGGGGTAAATATTAAAAAATAATATAAAGCTAGAACCTATATTAGAAGTTATAAAGAAGAAAAAGTCGATATTTAATATAAACAAAAAACTCTACATATTGAAAATGGGGTGTATTTCTGTTTGATGGGAAACATTGACTACTTATAGATTAAGTAATGCTATTTAACCAACTCCATCACCAACGCCATCATCAACCTAATAGGTCATGTCTTTTGATTGGTGGAATTATGGGGAATGGGATGAAACCTAGAGGGATGCCACAACCACCTGGCGTTGCCGCCCTGCCACCCACCGCAAAAGGGGCAAAAATGTTGGGGCCTTCATAGAAAAAAGGGATTTTGCGATGAAGACATATGCGAACGACAAGGCCGTCATTACGACTTTTTTTTACCGCAGAAAAATGGGATTTGTGTTGTAGTGCCATGTGTTTTTGGTTAGTGTTTTTTCACTCCGCCATTTTTTTCCAATCTCTGCCTGTTGATTGAATTCTAGAGTAGGTGTGTCAGGGGATATCATGGGCTAAATTTTCCACACATTTTTCATAGAATTTGCGTTTCACCATGAGATTTCATACCTCAAGTAAAACATAAGAGTTTCCACAAAAAAAAAAAAGCAACATAAGATTTATAAATCCCATTGTATCTCCACCATCCTCAAGGTGAAAGCATACATGCACCTGTATATAAAACCAGGTGTGAGAATGAGTCCACTTCCTGGGAGTTGCTAAGACCCAGAAAATGAATACGTACAGGTGTAAAGTTTTATTAATTCCATGCAATGTTAGAGAGCTACACCAACAATATTTGCTCCCATTACAAAAATTTCTAATTTCTAAAATCTTATTTGTTTTATAAAAATTCTTTATTAAATTAAAAAAGGGTTTTCAAATAACTTTTCAAAAATATATTGAATTATCTGAATTTCTACCAACATTTTATTTCCCCAACCTACAATATAAGACTAAAAGCTAGGTCTGTCTCAATTAAAAGGTGATCTATGTCACTCTACAAATCTATTAGGTCAAACCCTAGGTTGTCTTCATAAGGGAGAAGGGAGAATTGGAGATAGGTGGAACATCTCCATCTATACAATAATATAATATATGCTGGAGGACCCCTGAACGTGGCAACCCCTCAACCCTTTCTATACTATGAAAGAAAATATTCATGTCATAATGATGGATGGTTCATATTCATTAAAGGAGGACAAAGTCCACATTGCATCCAGTACTTTGGGCAATACTTGTCAAGCTAAACTTAAGGAGTTCAGCATGATCACAGCAGATCATGTTGGAGAATTAATCTCATCTCGGTAAAGTAGAGGACGGAAATGATCCTTATATGTATGATGGGACCTCATTTCAATACTTGGTTTTGGAAAAGAGTAAATCTCACATGGTATCAGAGCCTAACTGTATCACTCATCTACCGGGTGTGGTCCCCACACATTTATCATCCACGTGACAAGGACCACAAAAGATTGGCTTGCACGTGTGGGGGAGTGTTGGAGGATTAGTCCAACCTTGGTAAGGTAGAGGGCAAAAAAGATCCTTATATGTATGATGGGACCTCATCTCAATACCTGGGTTTTGGGATAGAGGAAATCTCACATGGTATCAGAGCCCCCAATTCCCAGTCCAGTTTGAAGGGGAGTATAAAAGAAAATATTCATATTATAAAGATGGATGGTTCAGATTCACTGAAGGAGGACAAAATCCACACTGCATCCAATACTTTGGGCAATACTTGTCAAGCTAAACTTAAGGAGTTCAGCATGATCAAAGCATATCCTATTGGAGGATTAGTCCCACCTCAATAAAGTAGAGGGTGGAAACGATCCTTATATATATGATGGGACCTCATCTCGATACCTGGTTTTGGGATAGAGGAAATCTCACATATACATCACATGGCAACCACGAGCCGCAGCAACCTCTATCTCTCTAAAATTTTCAGCAAATCCTGCATACCATACGACTGTGGGTAGGGGTGGCAATCCTTGACCCGACCCGCCAACCCTACCCGAACCCGACCCGAAGTTAGCGGGTTTGGGTTTGGCCTAAACGGGTTCGAGTCATAAATAGGTCGACTCGATTGACCCATTTATTTAATGGGTCAGGTTCGGGTTTGTACTTAAAACCCGACTTGACCCGTTTACCAAATAGGTCGTGTCAACCCGAACCAATCCAACCCGACCAACCTGACCCAACCCAGCCCAATCCGACCCATTTTGACCCAACCCGACACGACAGGTTTTCATGGGTTATATTGACCCAACCCGAACCAACCCGACCCGACAAGACCCGACCTATTTAGTAAACGGGTTTAACGGGTCGGGTCGGTCAACCTGTTTATTAGGTGGGTCGGGTTGGGGTTTAAGTTTTTGACCCGTTTATTAAACGGGTCGGGTTTGGGTTTGGTGTTTTGCCCTTTTACCTATATCTCAACCCGACCCGAACCGACCCATTGCCACCCCTAACTATGGGTCCCATCGTGATTCAAGACATGGGGTAGTGGGGCCCAGTGGTGGACATAGGATTTTACCGCAGAAGCGCCGGGGGGGGGGGGGGGTTGGCAAACATTAAAAAATAATGTAAAACTATAACCTATCTTAAAAGGTAGAAATGTACGAAAAAAACTATATTTAATATAAACAAAAAACTCTACCGGTTGAAAATGGGGTTTATTCATGTTAAACATGGGAAACATGGACTGTTTACAGATTAAGTAATGCTATTTAACCAACTCCAACACCAACCTGTTAGGTGGCGTCCTCTGATTGGTGGAACTATGGGGCATGAGATGAAACCTAGGGGGATGCCACAACCACCGGTCGTTACTGCCCTGCCAGCCACCACTGCCATCGACCACCCTTTTCGCCCATCGACCACCTGTTGCCGCCCCATTAGCCTGCACCCATTGGTGGTTGACGACGAGGGTGGTGCCCGACGAGGCGACGGCGGGCAACCGGCGATGGTGGCAACCCTCTTGGGTTTATCACATGGCCCATATATGGTTTCACCAATCAGGGGATGTCACCTATCAGGTTGGTGATGGGGTTGGTTAAATAGCATTACTCTTACATGTATGTGGGGTGAGCAATATTATTCAACCAACTCAATAGCTAACCCAATCACCAACCTACATAGGTGGCAGTTGGCTATTGGGCAACACTCACTGTTTCAAACTTCTCTTTTTAGGTCATGCACCTAGCAATAAGTCCCCTTAGTTTTCTACTGAGGTTGGCTAGGGTATGAGTGGCCTTGGCCTCCCCGGGCGCCGTAGATGTTGCTGGGGAGGCTGATTCCAGCCGGATCCATCCCCCTTCGCTTCGATTAGGTGTAGATCCTGATTTTCTCCCCTTTTTGCTCGGTTTCTTTTGGGGATTTGTACATCCTCTTCCCCCTCTTTCAATTTTGGGATTTTGGGTGCTCTCCGATGTCGGCTCCTCTCAGATCCGGCGGTCCCCCCATCTCTGGAGTGGTACGGTGGCTTAATCCGTCTCAATGCAGTGGCCTTGAATAGGTCTAGTGGACCTCGCCTTGGTTCGTGTGCGGCGGCTCCTGGTCTCGACGTGGTGCGGCGGATAAGGCTTGGCTCGGCGAATCTGGCATGCATGCCCATCTACATGCTCGGACATTGCTTGAGGGTTTGTTGGGGGATATATGGACAAAGCAAGTACAAAAACATCAAACAAGACGTTGAACCGGCGGAGGATGTAAAAGGAAAATGCTATTTGAACATAGGGTGGGACATAAAATGCTATTTGAACATAAGGTGGGACATAACACCTACATAATGCCGACATGGGGGGGAGGAGGACTAAGGGAAGACCGGTTAGGCAGGGGGGGGGGGGGGGAAGGCCACCTCTCCGTGGAGTTGATCGGTTGAGTCGGCCTGGTTGGTGGGCCTAATTTGTATCATAACCGCATGTAATCGACTGGAGCGTATACGATTCACTCTCCTGTCACCTGCTATCGTATGGCTGTGATGCACATGGGCCCACCAACCCAGCCGACCCATTGAAGGAGATTAGTACTCCTTCGGTACAAGAGAACGATTTCGTTCCAACCTCCTTAAAGAGATTGGAACATTCACGGCTCTCTCATTGGAAGGGCATGTATGTTATTTCATGCTATTAACATGATAAAATGATCTAAAGCTTTTGAAATGGACCAATGAGAGAGCTGTGAACAAAATCGTTCTATCGGTGCAATGGTAGCTGGTCGACTCCCAGTCTCACGACTACGTAGCGTTGGAAATGTACGCACGCGTATCAGAATGGGACAAGTGGCACACCTCGTCTCATTTCGGTAAATTTTTTCTTAGGGAAAATTTTGGCAAATGACGTTAATGCTCAGTCGTTTCGGCTCCCATACCCCGTCTCATTTTATCAGGCTGAAGGTGTGCCATTTGTCCAATTCTGATATACGTGCATACATTTTCAGCGCTATGCAGTGTGTAAAAATTTTTCCCCGGCCCCACATGGATATTGTGTCCACTTATATGTACAAGTATGTTCAAATAGCAATGCTATAAAGTCACGGGGCTGAGGCGGGGTCACATGCGTGTTTCTCCATCTCCAACATTTGTTAGGGTCATGTGGTTGGCATGCTTCGCAACCACACATAAGCAAAGAGCGCAAAGGCCCGGTTGTTAAGCGAACATAGTACGAGCAATGCCCCGGCCCCCACATGGGCATTGTGTTCAATGTATGTCCCGTTGTATGTTTAAATAGTAATGCTCACTCAATCTGATCATGATCAGCTAGCTCTTCATCACGGGTTTCATCCTTCACACCGTTAAGGGCGCCTTTGACATTGGTCTTCAAATTTCAATTATTGATTTTGAAATATAAAATAGTTTTGGAAAAAATTAGGGTGCGTTTGGCATTGGTTTTGAAATTTTAGGTTTTAATTTTGGAATATCAAGAACTAGATTTGTGCAAAACTAAGGGTGTGCAAAACTAGTTCCGCTTGCCAAACTGGTTTTGGTATAAGATTTTAGTGCGTTTGGGATTCGATTAGAAAATTGGTTTTTCAAAACCAAAACCAGAAAATCATCAAAACCCAAAAGCAGAAATTTTCTGCGTTTGGATTCTTCTTTTGGGTTTTTGAGGCAAGAAGGTAAAACAATAATTAAAAAAAATTATTGTGAATAACATATATGTTGTAGAGAGAAACTATTGTAAAGAGAAAAAATTAAAACCGGAAGAATATATACATATCATATTGTAGAGAGAGAAATTATTATATAGAGAATACTTTATAGAAAATATATGATAGATATAAAAATATTATAGAGAGAGAAAATTCTAAAGAGAAGAATATAGATAGAGTATTAAATAAATAAATATGTAGTGAGAGAAAATATTGAAGATAAAAAATATTATAGAGAGGAAATATTATAGAGAGAGAAAATATTATGGAGAGAAAATATTGTAGAAAAAGAAAATATTGTAGAGAGAGAAATTGTTATAGAAAGAGAATATTTTAGATAGAAAATATTATAGAAAGATAATATTTTAGAGAAAGAATATGTTAAAGAGTAGGTTAGATAGAAAATATTGTAGAGAGAGAGAAAAACATAGAGAGGACAAAAATATTAATAATAGAGAGAGAAGATATCATAGAGAGAGAAAATATAATAGAAATAGAATATTTTAGAGAGAAAATATTATAAAAAGAGAATATTTTAGAGAGAGAAATGTTATAGAGCAGAAACTTTATAGAAATAGGATATTTTAGAGAGAGAAAATATTATAGAAAAAGAATATTTTAGAAAAATAAAATATTATAGAGAGAGAATATTTTAGAAAAAAAAATATTATAGAGAGATAAAATATTGTAGAAAGAGAATAGTTTATAGAGATAAAATACTATAGAAAGAGAATATTTTAGAGAGAATATATTATAGAGAGTAAAATTTAGAAAAGAAATATTATAGAGAGAAAATAACGTAGAGGGGAGAAAAATATTAATTATAGAGAGAGAAGATATTATAGAGAGAGAAAATGTTCAAGAGAGAAAATATTATAGAAAGAATATTTTAGAGAGAGAAAATAGTATACAAAGAGAATATTTTATAGAGAGAAATATTGTAGAGAGAAAACATTGTAGAATATGATATTTTAGAGAGAAAATTTTATAGAAAGAGAATATTTTAGAGAGAGAAAATATTATAGAGAGAATATTTTAGAAAGAGAAAATATTATAGTGAGAGAAAATGACATAAAGAGGAAAAAAATATTATACAGAGGAAATATCATAGAGAAAAAATGGTATAGAAAAAAAATATTGTTGGAAGAGATCGAAGATATTGCAGATAGAAAAAATGTTATAGAAAGATAATATTTTATAAAGAAAAAATATTGTAAAGAGAAAATGTTGTAGAAAGAGAATATTATAGAGAGAGAAAATATTGTACAAAAAAATATTTTAGAGAGAGAAAATATTGTAAAGATAAAATATTTTAAATGAGCAAATATTAAAAGAGAAACTGAATGAGAGAAAATATAATAGAGAAAAAAATGGGGTACAGAGAGGATAAATAATATTGTAGAGAAAATATTAGAGAAAGTGTTATAGAGAGAATATTTTTAGAGAGAGAAAATCTTGTAGCAAGAGAATATTTTAGAGAGAAAATATTATAGAATGAGTATATTTTAGAGAGAAACTATTGTAGAGAGATAAAATATTGTAGAATGAGAGTATTTTAGATAGAAAATGACGTAGTGAGAAGAGAAAATATTATAGAGAGAAAATATCATAGAGATAATGTTGGAGAGAAAATATTGTAGAAAGAGAAAATACCATAGAGAGAAATTATTGGAGAGAACATTTTAGAAAAATAACTGCAAAACTAGTTTTAGGCTCAAAAGTAGTTTTATTGCCAAATGCTCAAATGTTGATAATTCTATAACTGGTTTTCGATAAGCTAAAACTGGTTTTGCACAAAACTAGTTCTTGGTATTCCAAAATCAAAACCAATACCAAACGCACCCTAAATCTTATATCAAAACCAGTTTGGCAAGCGGAACTAGTTTTGACCCAAAACTAGGCCTCCAAAACCAATGACAAAACAAACCCTACATATTTGTGGGGAGAAATGCTATAATGCGGCATGCGGTAAGTGCGTCACCGCACCGTAGCTGTCTGATCGATGCACCGTTGCGTGCATCGTATGCACGCAGCACGTGCATCAGACGGCTGCAGTGCGATGTCGCACGTACCGCATGCCGTATTATAGCATGCCCCTATTTGTGGGATATATATCTCCAACCCTTACCTTACTCAACCCAATCTAGTTCGACCTCGCGTTGATATTTTCCAACCCTAATCCAACCTAGCCCAAAAGTATGTTATATAGATAATATTTTACAAATAGAATATTTAAAAATAGAGGAAATAATTGCAAAATTAGTTTTAGGCTCAAAACTGGTTTTATTTCCAAATGCTCAAATATTGATAATTCTAGAACTGGTTTTCGATAAGCTAAAACTGGTTTTGCATAAAACTAGTTCTTAGTATTCCAAAATCAAAACCTAAAATTTCAAAACCAATACCAAACGCACCCTAATTTTATCTTATCGAAAACCAGTTCTAGAATTATCAACATTTGAGCATTTGGCAATAAAACCAATTTTGAGCCTAAAACTAGTTTTGTAGTTATTTTCTCTATTTTTAAATATTTTATTTGTAAAACATTATCTATATAACATACTCTATCCATCATATTCTTTTTCTATAGTATATTCTCTCTATAATATTTTCTCTATATCATTTTCTCTCCAATAATTTATCATTATAAAACATTATTTGTGTAATACTCTCCCTGATTATATTCTCTCTATATAATATTTCTTTTTAGAGTACTTTCTCTCTCTATAATATTTTTTATCTACAATATTTTCTCTTTATAATATTTCCTCTCTATGATATTTTCTTTTTCTCTCTCTTATGTCAATTTCTCTCTACAATATTTTATTTTTTTAAAATAGTCTTTTCAATATTATCTCTCTACGATATTTTCTCTTTCTCCAATATTCTCTCCAACATTATCTCTATGATATTTTCTCTCTATAATATTTTCTCTTCTCACTATGTCATTTTCTATCTAAAATACTCTCATTCTATAATATTTTAGCTCTCTACAATATTTTCTCTTTAAAATATACTCATTCTATAATATTTTCTCTCTTTAAAATATTCTTTTGCTACAAGATTTTCTATTTCTAAAAATATTCTCAATATAACACTTTTTCTAATATTTTCTCTCTACAATATTATCTCTCCTCTCTCTACCCTATTTTTTCACTCTATGATATTTTCTCTCTATAATATTTTCTCTATTTCAGTTTCTCTTTTAAATATTTACTCTTTAAAATATTTTGTCTTTGCAATATTTTCTCTCTCTAAAATATTTTCTTTGTACAATATTTTTTCTCTCTCTAAAATATTCTCTTTCTACAACATTTTCTCTTTACAATATTTTCTCTTTATAAAATATTATCTTTTTATAACATTTTTTCTATCAATAATATTTTTGATCTCTTTCAACAATATTTTTTCTCTATACCATTTTTTCTCTATGATATTTCCTCTGTATAATATTTTTTCCTCTTTATGTTATTTTCTCTCACTTTAATATTTTCTCTTTCTAAAATATTCTCTCTCTATAATATTTTCTCTCTCTAAAATATTCTCTTTCTAAAGTATTTCCTCTTTATGTTATTTTTGCTTTAGCGTGTCGAGAACCAGTTCTAGAATTATCAACGTACATTTGAGAGCATTACCAACAGGCTCTAGGAATGGTGGTACTTCCTGGCCTCTCTCTCTTGTTGGAGAGGTTCCTTGTTCGACTCTCAATATGGTGGACACCATGGAGCAAGTTTTCCCTCAAGGTCGTTGTGCCTTTGTTTGTGCATGCGAATCCTGCCCGTTGATATCATGTTCACGGGATTATGGAATTTAATAAAATAGTTGTTGTTGTTGCCTCTCCCCCCGTTTCAATCTTCGGACCTCTTTGAGCCCTTGCACTAGCGCCCTGTCCTATGACCGTGTGGTCGGTCTAGCAAAAAAAAAATAAAAAATTTGAGATCCTGGGTTAGCCGGGTAACCAAGGTGCGGGACCCATGATATACCCAGGTTAACCAAGTAGTTGGGAGGCGGGATCCCTGCTGTAGCCGGGCTAACTAGGTAGTTGGGGTGCGAGACCAACGATGTACTCGGGCTAGTCGAGTAATCAAGGTATGGGACATGCGACGTAACCAGACTAACCAAGTAGTCGGGATACACGACCCGTGATGTACTCGAACTAGTCAAGTAGTTGAGGTAGGGGTGGACATGGTCGGGTTTGTAGGTCTGATCATATTTGGACAAAGTTGCATCATCTTTGTCCGAATTAATCGACTTGCCCAAGGAACCCGTAAAGGGTTTGCCCGTGTTTGGACAATGGAAGTTCATCGAGTTGCTTAGATTTACTCAATCTAGTCTATTAGTCCGGCCTAATTTGAACAAGCATAAAACTGTTATTAAGCAATTTCTTTTAAATAAGATTATTTTTCAACTTGCTTAAGCATTAGGCTTCCACAATAAAAAGGATTGATTTCCAACTTACGTAAGATTGGTTTTTATTAATTGCTTTCCAAATTGCTTAAGCAAAGAGTTTCCTACGTCCATAATATCCGCACAATATATATATATATATATATATATATATATATATATATATATATATATATATATATATATATATATATATATATATATATATATATATATATATATATATATGGGGAGGGATACTCTCACTAATGGCCTCTTACTAATGGCCCTTACTAATGATCCGGGCCGTCCGATCAAAATCGAGGGAGGACTGAGATCAACCGTCCCTCTCTGTATCTCTTTCTCTCTCTCGATCAGCCCACGTACCCCAGATCCCGACCCCCCCGACCTCGACCCCGACCCCGACCCCTTCCCCTCCGGCTCCGGCAGCCCCTGACCCCCTCTCCGGCAGCCCCGCGACCCCCCCCTCCGGCAGCCCCCTGACCCCCCCTTCCCCTCCGGCTCCGGCATCCCCCCGACCTCCCCGACCGGAGCACCCCGCAGCCCCCTGCAGCTTCGCGCCCCACGCCGGCCCGCCGCTTCGCGCCCCGGCCGCCGCTCCGCGCCCCACGCCGGCCTGCCGCTTCGCTCTGCGCCCGCCGCTCTGCACCCGCACCGGTGCCGGAGGGGATCGGGCTGCCGGAGCCAGAGGGGGGGGGGGTCGCCCGCCGCGCCCCGCGCCGGTGCCAGAGGGCGGGGGGGTCGGGGGCCTGCCGGAGTCGGAGCCGGAGGAGAAGGGGTCGGGGTCGGGGTCGGGGGGGGGGGGGGGTTGGGGTCTGGGGTGGGTTGATCGGGAGAGAGAAAGAGATAGAGAGAGGGAGGGTTGATCTCAGCCCTCCCTCGATTTTGATCGGACGGCCCGGATCATTAGTAAGGGCCATTAGTAAGAGGCCATTAGTGAGTATCCCTCCCCTATATATATATATATATATATATATATATATATATATATATATATATATATATATATATATATATATATATATATATATAGAGAGAGAGAGAGAGAGAGAGAAATGCTATACTGCGGCATGCGGTAAGTGCGGCACTGTACCGCAACCGTCTGATGCACTGCTGCGTGCATGTGATGCACGTAGCACGTGCATCAGACGGTTGCGGTGCAGTGCCACACGCACCGCATGCCGCAACATAGCATGCCCTATATATATATATATATATATATATATATATATATATATATATATATATATATATATATATATATATATATATATATATATATATATATATATATATATATATATATATATATATATATAGAGGGATGCTTGGTTGCGCTGTGCGCTGCCGGGGAGCAAATGCGCTGTGCGCTGGTGACCGTCCGATCGGATCAAATCAACGGCAGACGGAAATCCCAAGGAAATCCCGCTCAAATCCCTCTCTGCTATCTCGGCGAAACCCGTGACCGTCTGATCCCCTAGATCAGACGGTCTGATCCCGTGCAGCACACACCGGCAGTAATGTAATCCGTCGGTTCGATTCCCATCCGTTGGATCGATGGGAATCGAACGGACGAAATGGATTTTCGCTGTTACTGTAGCGGCTACAGTTACAGCGAAATTGGATTTCATCCGTTCGATTCCCATCGATCCAACGGATGGGAATCACCCAGCCTAATTGTGTGTTAGTTCGATTCCCATCCGTTGGATCGATGGGAATCGAACGGACGAAATGGATTTTCGCTGTTACTGTAGCCGCTACAGTAATAGCGAAATTGGATTTCGTCCGTTCGATTCCCATCGATCCAACGAATGGGAATCGAACCGACGGATTACATTGCTGCCGGTATGTGCTGCACGGGATCAGACCGTCTGATCCAGGGGATCAGACGGTCACGGGTTTCGCCGAGATAGCAGAGAGGGATTTGAGCGGGATTTCCGTGGGATTTCTGTCTGCCGTTGATTTGATCCGATCGGGCGGTCACCAGCGCACATCGCATTTGCTCCCCGGCAGCGCACAGCACAACCAAGCATCCCTCTCTCTCTCTCTCTCTCTATATATATATATATATATATATATATATATATATATATATATAGAGAGAGAGAGAGAGAGAGAGAAATGTTAAAATGCGGCGTGCGGTGCGTGCGGTGTCGCACCGCAGCCATCTGATGCACCGCTGCGTGCATCGCACGCACCGCAGCAGTGCATCAGACGGCTGCGGTGCGACGCCGCACGCCGCATCCTAACATGCCTATATATATATATATATATATAATAAGGGACAATAGTTGTGGGGGGGACAAATGAACTGAGACAAAGGAGGGGCTGAGATTTTTGCTGAGGAGGGGAATAAACAGAAAGACTCAATCACAGTCGTTCGTTTCACCTAGAGCTAAGTGAATCTTACTCAACCTATTTAATCCCGACTCGATCACAATCGTCCATTTCCTAATCTTGACCATCGAATCCCACTCAACCTATTAAATTCCCCTCTTAAATCTCTCTCTCTCTCTCTCTCTCTCTCTCTCTCTCTCTCTCTCTCTCTCTCTCTCTCTCTCTCTCGGAAGTCTGAGCCCGGCGCCCCTCTCGCCCTCAAGCCCTCTGAACTTTCTCTCTCTTGGGAAGATGGCCCACTGTGCGCCCCCTCCCCTTTCTTTCTCACGGAAGTCGGAGCCCCCCCTCTCTCTCTCTCTTCGAAGTCGGAGCCGCACGCCCTCCTCCTGCAGTCGGCTCCCCTTTCTCTCTCTCTCTCTCTCTCTCTCTCTCTCTCTCTCATCACCCCAATCCCGCCGGCCCGATCCCCCCAAATCCCGCACTGCGATCCCCCCAAATCCCCCCTCCCCTGCGATCCTGCCTTCCCCCCTTTCGTCTCACGCCTCCCTGCGATCCCCAAATCATGCCTCCCCTGCTATCCCCAAATCCCTAAAATCCAGCCCGCCCTCTCTCATTTCCCTCTCTCTCTCTCTCATCCAGCAAATCGCGCCGTCCACCCGCAAATCCTGCGCCCGCCCTTTTCACCCTTCCCTATGATCCCAAAAATCCCCCCTCCCCTGCGATCCCCTCATTCCTCTCTCTCTCTCTCTCTCTCTCTCTCTCACCCAATGCCCCTAATCCCCCCAGCCACCCAATGCCCCTGTAACGCCTATGGCTTATTATTTATAATTCAATATTTATATAATGCCATTCGGATGTCAAGTGGCATTTGTGCTCAATTAGACTTTTGTATTGTGGCATGATTTGCACAATCGAACTCGTGTCTGCAGTATAGTTCCAATGAGTAATTCCTTGTAGAAACGGATGAGGAAAATTATTACGTGATTGATCCTTCTTCGGTTGGACTTGGACTTGGGCTTAGTAAGAGACAGGCCCAAGTGAAACAGTGGAAATTAATTGGCAGTTCAAAACGATATTAGATTCGAATCGGTTCAGTTTTGGCAAACCGTAAGGCATGCGATCCCATAATCAATAGCCTCCGGAGATCTTGCGTAACTGCCTTTCACCCTCCTCCCCTTCCTTATTTGTGTAACCCACGCCCCGATTGTTGCACTTATCGTGCACAGTTCCTCCTTTCCCTACCTTCCTTATCAACCCTTGATCCGACCCCTCTCCTTCCACGTCCAACAGAGACCAGAGAGAGAAAAGAGAAATCAGAGATCTAGAGAGAGAGTAGGGAAGAGTTTTGGCCAGGGCTCGCTGTAGGGGCAACCGAGAGACATCCCTACCCTCCGACCATCTTCTCTGGTATCATCAACCCGGCAGCCCATTCTTCCCATCAAGGTAAGCACCACTTTCACCTCTCCCATCCTTTTGTCCTGATCATGCCAACCCACCGATCCCCACCGGCGACCCAAGTCCCCATCACTTGCACCACCATCTTGAACTCACCAATCATCGCACAGTAGCCTCTGAAACCATTGAACCAGCAACCGTGCTGGCGGACCACCGTAACCACACAAACCGTGTGTGGGCTTCAGAGAGAGAGAGAGAGAGAAACCATTGAACCCACCTCTCGCCGATGACCCACTGCACCTTGTCGTCGGCTCCGGCGACCCTGGTCCTCCTACCGACCACCCCGACCGACGGCCGAGTGTAGCGCCTCCCACTCCACCGGCAAGGATTTCCAAAGAGGAATCCACAAAACTGTTGACTGATCGCAGTAGAGAGGTATGCCATCTCTTTTGAATTGTTACCCAACTAGATCTACTCCTTTTTTCTTTAAGTGCACTCTTCCTTATTTCGTACCCCTTATTCCACATAACTACACATCTTGGCCCTTATTTAAGCACCCCACCCCTTTCAAATTGACTAGATCAAACCCTAAGCTAGGTCTGACCCAACTCAGGCCAGTTATGGTTAAACCCAAAACTCAAAACTGACCCATGAGACCAACCCTCCATGAGCTGAACCCGATCCAAGCTAAACCAAACCCGGTTCGATTTTGGATCCAAACATCTAAGCCTTAGTTTCTTATGCAATTCATTGTTTTGTTCAGACTATTCCCAAACTAGGAGCGGAACGACTCACGGTCGATAATCAGGCTCCAACAGGTTAGTCGTACTGCATGTAAATATTTTTAATTAAAAATAAATTTTTACTTAATAGTTGCATGCTTAGTTAAAGATCATGGCAATATATCTTTTGATTTGCCAAGTTGGCAAATATTATCTTTGTTCCATTTTTTTTAGATATTAATTTTTTAGAGATGGTAGTAAAGTCATTGGTAGTTATAGTCGTCGTGTTTTGGCGACCCTAGATTTTCTTGGCACTGTGTGGTTCGAGAGTCGTTCTTTTTAGTCGGGATCGTACCCCGAGGCACCTCATATGCGGTTTACGCTATGAGTAGAGACTGGTCAATTAGGAGAATATTTGATTTATATGATTTTATGAGCTTTGTATCGTCTTCTGGAACGTCTTGGCGTCGTGGCAACCTAGTTGCCCGACTGGCTCTCGGTATAGATCCGCGTGCACATCGTAGGTAAGTGAACCCCTAGCTGTGCACAGACCGAAACGAGTAGGGAGGATCACGGGGTTAGGTCACGGGTTGTTTTCTGTAGGGAAACTGAGGTGGAGTGGCCTAATCCTGGGGTTTAGACCCCATAGAAAGCAAGTTGGGTGTGAGTGCCCCGTGGTGAAAGACCAAGCCCCCTTTTTGGCCACTAGGGTAGTATGTCTCGAGGCTGTATCCCGAGCATAAGGAACGGAGTGGTTCCCCTGTTGCGTAAAAGGAACCCAATAGTAACGCCACCAAGTCGGGAGCCTAGCTCAAACTTGGGGTTCACACTTGTTTCCCCCTCCTCCCTTCTCTTATTTTCTTCTCTTTAGCCTAGGGCTTTGCATCACTATGCACGACCTAGAAAATGGGTTCTCTCATGAAGTGGAATGGGACGCCTCATGAGGGAATTGTCGGCTAGGACTTTGAACGTATAAGGTGGGATTTACGAACACAGTTGATAGATCACTTAGTATAGACTTGTAGTAGTTGTAGTTCCTTTGTTGGTTACATAGTTATGTTGCAACGTTACTTTACTATAGTAGTATATTTCTGCTTTATATCTTTCTCGCGTTCTCCGACTTGTTCTTTAGGACCACTGAGTTTTATACTCAGGGGGAGTTGTTTCGTTGTTTTTCCTCTCCCCCAGGTTCTTTCTCGCGGACGAAGTGTTAGGAGCTCTATGGCAGTTTCAGTTGGAGCAGCAGTTCTTCACCGAATTTGCAAGGGTAGGAGTGCCAGCTATCGTTGTCTAGTTATTCTCTATTTCTTGTTATTGTACCTGGACTAGATGTATGAACATCGTTGGTGGAATTGGTTTTTAAGTACTAGTTTTGCTTCCATGCTGTGTTATCTCAGTAATTATGTTTCCCTCTATTTTAAAGTATCACCCTCGAGTTTTGGACCCTCTCTTCTTAGTCCAGAATTCGGGGCGTGACAGCCCCCTTTCCCAAATCCCGTCGGCTGCGCGTCGTCTCGGTAGGTCGAGATTTTTTTTTTTTTTCCGATTTGAAGCGGGGGATGGGGAAGGAAGAGACGAAGACCACCTCTCACCCTTCGATCAGGTAACCACCTCTCTCTCGCAATTCAATTTTTTGTTTTTATTTCAGTATTTGAGCTGATCGGATAAGAATCAATTCAAATATCCCTTTTAATCTTCTCTTTCTTCCTTTCCCTTTCCTTCTTCCTCCTCTGACTTTCCTCTTTCTCTTTCTTTCGCAGCAAGACAGAAGCACCCCCACACCGAAGAGGTCGACTCTTAGCGCAGCCACCGCCGACCTTCGCTGGCTGAGGGTGCGGATCGCTCAGTCGAGGTATGTGCTATTTTTTACTTTAATCAAAAGAGTTTATTTTCTCCCGGACACTCCCTCAGCATTTGGAAACCATCTACCATTGTTATTTTTCTTTCTGTGGTTAACTTTGTTCCCCAATCAAAAGATTTACTTTTTCTTTTGTTCTGTGGTTAATATGTTGAATCAAAATTCACCGATGGATTTGAAATCTCTGATCTTCATTCCCTGCTAATGCAGATGTTGCCACCGAATGTCATTACATTGCTCTTGCTTGCCGCCGATGCCAACGAGGTAAGCATCTGGAAACTATCTACTATTTTTTGTTGTACTAGATGCAGTTGTGAGTTGTAATATTCTACATGCAGTGAGTCTCTCATTTCACTCCGGACCTAGAAGAGGCCATCATGGAGATACCATGACCTTCTATAGCCTCTTCTTGCTCAGCGTCAGGCTATCAAATCAACATATCAAGAGGATCTTGAAGGTTGTGGAACCTCAGAAATTATCAACTTGCTATTAGAACATGTTCTTGAAGGTCATGGGACCTCGAATTCAGCAACATGTCCCGACGCTTTACTTCACCAATCAACCTATAACATTACTTTAATTCTGAATAACTACAACCAAGTGCAAATGGAGGGAAGTGTGATTGGACAAAGCCTATGCTTGAGCTTTGATAGGATATGCTAGACTGAAATTTTGCATGTCAAGCAAAATAGACCTATTTACTCACTAAAAGAACTCCTTGCATCTAAACCCTGTAATTGTTTAGTGTTCCTTACTAACCCTGTAATTACTTTATTTCCATCTCAGGCTTGCTTCGCATGAATGGTACTCTCCGTCGTTGGTCCCATCATTGTCTCTGGTGGGTTCTCGACGGACAACTTAAAGTTTTTTGGGATTTTTTATTTCTTATCTCCATTTCCTCAGGTATAATCTCATTTCTTTTCTTCTTTACATTCTTACAACTGATATTTCATCTCTTTGTCAATTGTTGATGGATTTGATCTTTGTGACTGTGATTGTGGTTGTTTACACCTGTCAAAGATGTATTTTTGAGCCAATTCGATCATAGATGTCAAGCCAATCGTATGAATGTTTGCTTCAAAAGTATTTGACTGTTGCTTCAAGGATCTGAAATATTCGATAACATATATTCATAATGAGATTTTTGGTTATGGTTAAGGCGGTCGAATATGGTGCATCCAATTTTTTTTTTCTGTCGTATTTTTGAATGATTTTGCATTTAAAATTGCTGATTTTGCCTAGGAATACTCTGAGCCCAAAGTGTGCTGATTTTTTTTCGGGCTAAGGACCACTGCGGGCTCGGAGTATTCATAGGCAAAATCAACCATTTTAAATGCAAATAATCATAGATATTTTTTACCCGTCTAATTTTTGAATGATTTTGCCTATTAATACTCTGAGCCCGAAGTGTGCATCCATATTTCCCAAAAATACGGATGCAAAAATTTGATCATCTATTTTTTTTTTCATACATATTATTGCCTATGCAAAAATATGTATTTTTTACTCCATCTTTTGTTCATCCATATTGTTTTACTGTCTTATTTTTGAATGATTTTGCATTTGAAATTATTGATTTTGCCTATGAATACTCCGAGCCCAAAGTGTGCTGATTTTTTTCGAGCTATGGACCCACTGCGGGCTCGGAGTATTCATAGGCAAATTCAGCCTTTTTAAATACAAAAAATCATACATATTTTTTACCTGTCTGATTTTTGAATGATTTTGCTTATGAATACTGTGAACCCGAAGTGTGCATCCAGATTTTTTACCCGTCTTGACTTTGGGTTCGTATGGATTCATTTGTTGATGGATCTATTATGGCTCTTAGATTATAGTTAGCAATTTTATTGAACATCACATTTCTATGTTGGTTGTTTTCGTTCTTTCTAAATTGATAGTATAGATGCTTATATTTAATTATTGAAAAGGTAGATTAAAAGATCAAGTAAAATGAAGGACATATGGAAAAGGTACATATTATTGCCTATGCAAAAATATGTATTTTTTACTCCATTTTTTCTTCATCAATATTGTTTTCCCGTCTCATTCTTAAATGATTTTGCATTTAAAATCATATAGTAACTCTTTAAATGCAAAATCATACGATCGTATGACATCCTTGATCATGGATGTCATGGATGTTTTGCATCATTTTTTTTTCCCGTCTGTTTTTTGAATGATTTTGTATTTAAAATGGCTGATTTTGACTATGAATACTCCGAGCTCGAAGTGGGTCCATAGTCCAAAAGGCTGATTTTGCTAATATTTTTTCGGGCTATGGACCCACTTTGGGTTTGGAGTATTAAATGCAAAAAATCATACGATCGTCACAGTGAGATGAGTCCATTGCCCGAAAAGCTGATTTTCTGATTTTTTTTCCCATGGATGCATAGATCATTTGTTTTGTAAGTCATTTTAGGCACAATTATTGGCATATATAAGCCATTTGCGGTAATGTTGTGGTCGTGTTTCTGTTAATTAGATGCACATGTTCCTAATTTTCGAAGTCATGACGTTTCAGATATTGAACCTCTACGTTCATATATTGAAAATCAATTTGGTTTGACTACTTGACTGCTTCGATTCACCTTCAGGTTACTTGGTTGGAAAATGACATTTTCACTGTTGGCTTGGGTTTTCTCATGCTTTCAATGGTCTGAATTTAACGGTTTAGGATTTTAGGAGATGTATGCGAAACATAGTTAAGTTATTGGTATGTGAGCATATGTTTATTGATTGACATTTCATTCTTTTTCTTCTCTTTCTTCTTAACTTTAACCGTGAGCTAAAGCCTCTTGGACAAAGCTTCTTGAAGAAGGTGGATTTCATTTTATGTTATTTACCCCAAACAAAATTAATCGATTGTTATCTTATCTCATATTAATAAATTCATGTGCTCTTATAACTAATGATTCAATAAGATTGAATGTTCTAATGACGATTAAATGGGAACCCGACTTTGGATTTTTGCCATCAATAAAGGAGAAGGAATACAAAGAAGTTGTGGAGGCATTCAATAAGAAGAACAAGGAGAAAGGTCAATTAGTTAACAAGCTAATGGAGGTGAATCTTCTTTGTACTTCTCCCATTTTTTTTCTCAATGCCGGTGGATATCAGCATTCGTTCAATCATTCATTGTTTTGTTCATGTCTGAGCAGCTGGTGAGCGAGAGCGAGAGACTGAGGATGAAGAAGTTGGAGGAGTTGAGCAGGACAATAGACTCTCTGCTAAGCCAATCTGCTAATGTTACCAAGGAGTCATGCCTGTGTGATTTTATTTAAGAGGGCTTGAGTTTCTCAATGGTGCTCTTACTCTGGGGTTTGAAATAATTGTTCATCCGTGTGGTTGATTTGGCTTCTAGGGGAGGTTTATGCTGATTTAGGTAGGAGAAGCTCTCTATGCACAGGTTTGTATCCACCAAAAAAAAAATTGGATCTCTTGATTGTTTCTATTTTGTACGAAAATCTCTTTCTTTTTATTGAATTTGAAGCATCATAATTCTCTTCAGCATCATCCAACCTTATCCCACCATGAGGATGCCATCAGCTATAGGGGAGATTGATGAGAACTTTAGAACCGCAATCGACCTTACATCAATTAGGAAATCATTTCACCCAAAAGCTAAAGTTATTAGGTAATCTGACTAGACAAAAACGGAACCACTGACTAGGACAAACTGACTAGACAAAAGGGGTAGTTTGATTTACTACCTCATTTAGCTTTTTTTTTGGTCTTGGAAATCGGTAGTGTGATCACTGCTTTTAGGTGTTTGAAGAAATGACAGTGGACGGCAAAAGGGGTAGCATAGGAGGTTGGATCCAGAGATCAGTTTCCAATGGGAATGCGGGTTCTCGCCGTCGACGACGATCCCATTCGCCAGAAGTTGTTAGGGACTTTGCTCCTGCGCTGCCAATATCATGGTTGCCTCTTATTTCTTTTCCTTTCCTTCAAATCTCTGTCTTCTTAATTTGAGGATATGGACCTAAATCTTTATTTCTGTGAGAATGTTATACGTATATTGATGGGAGTTTGGCATTCTGTCTTCTTCTCGGAGTTGGGTAGTTCATAGTAATTACTGAAAAAAGTGTTCTTTTTTATATGAATTTCATCCTTTTGATTTACTATCGCATTTAGCTTGTTTTTTTTGTCTCGGAAATCGGTAGTGTGATCCACTTAAATGGGTTCGTGTGGTTTTTCCAGTTACGACAATTAATCAAGCAATCGGGGGGGGGGGGGGTCTTGCCGCCGAAGGCGGCCCGTTGCATTATTGGCAGGTGTGTTGCCGCCAAAGACGGCCCGCTGCAGTGCCGACAGGCACGGGCATGCACTAGATTTTAGAAAACGTTTTTTTTTAGAAAAACAGGATTGCTGATTTTAGAATTAGAATTGCTGATTTTTTTTATTCTTTGTTTCAGGATGCTTGAGAGATGGAGGTTGTCATTTGTATCTCTAAGAAAAGCAGGTCGCCATCCAGATCTCAAAGAAACATTTTTTTTTCCTTTTCTTTTTTCTTCCCTTTCTCTTTTTTAGGATTGCTGGTTTATTTTTACCCTCTCCGTTTTAGTATGCTTGAGAGATTGAGGTTACCGTCCATATCTCTGAGAAAACGCATGATGATGCCACAACATTTGAGAACTATCTGATCGAAGAGTAGGAAGTCAATGGGAGTGGAGTTGCGAGTGTTATGGGCCGCAATTGCCTTCACTCGAGATGTTGCACCTCAATGTAGTTTTTCTTTTTGTCTGTATATAAATTTTTTCATTTGTTTTGTTTTTTTGGATGCTCTAAGATGTATGTATAGTCAATTCATGAGATGGTGTACTCTAAATTGATTATAGCTTCTCGAATAACAAAAACAACAAATATCTCTACAACAGCATCACATGGGTTCTATGACGCCATTAATCGGCAAGCCACTGCTATTTGAAACCACCATGTAGTATGTGTTGGCTTTTTTTTTTTCTTTCAATTTGTTCGTTTTAAAAAACCACAATGTTAGATGTCATTACATGGTATGATATGATATCAACCCAAGACTTCGCTCAAGCTCTTACATGTCATTGCATGAGCAGTAGAGAGAGAGAAAGATGTTGGGGTTGGGATGTGTTTTTTTTAAAACCCAGTTAAAAGCTTCACTCTCAAGACCATTGACGTGGCAAATGATCAATCTTCCCTTTGCATGACAGTCAAGTCGAATGCAATTCATCTATCAATGTTGGGTGAAAGGTAGGACTATAATTAGTGCAACATCGATGGTCCGATAATGTCAAATTTGGGATTTATTTGTAGTCTTATTCTCATAGTGACAAACCAAATGACATTTATGTTTGTCCCTTCCTCAAAATTTTAACACGAGCATTATCACAACATACAAAATATTGTCAGGTTTTCAAAATATTATTACCGCTCACGAAATATTGTTATCACCCTTGAAATTTTTTTATCTCCCTCGAAATATTTTGTTGCCACTTTTGAAATAATATCACATTTCTCGAAATATTATTTACGCCCTCAAAATATTTTTCATCGCTCTCTAAATATTTTTCGTGCCCTCGGGCACGGGGCTTTCACTAGTATATATATAGAATACGGGATATGAGCTGACAGCCAATTTCTTATTTTGGGCTGTCAGCACACAGCCGTCCGATCGCCCATCACAACCATTGATTTAAAAAAAAAACACAAAAATACACACCGAACCCTCTCTCTCTCTCTCTCTCTCTCTCTCTCTCTCTCTCTCTCTCTCCCTCCCTCTCTCTCGCGATTGCAGCGGCAGCAGCCCCGACCACCTCCACCTCCCCCTATCGCCGATCGCAGCCCCTCCGGCACCGGTTCCCCCCTCAGGCATCGGCTCCCCCTCCGGTGGCAGATCCAGCTCCGATCTCCGGCGCAGGGGGCGGCGGACGGGGGCCGGGCCGGAGGCGGGCGCAGGAGGGGACTGGGGGCGCAGGGAGGGGACCGGAGGCGGGCGCAGGAGGGGACCGGGGGCGTAGGGAAGGGACCGGAGGCGGGTGCCGGAGCGGAGTGCGGTCGGAGGGGGACGGGGTCGCGCCGGAGGGGTCGGGGGCGCAGGGGGCAGAGGTCGGGGGCCGGAGGGGGTCGGGGGCACCTGATCCGGCAGGAGGCAGGCGCCGGAGGGGACTGGGGGCGCAGGGGTTGGGGGCCGGAGGGGATCGGGGTCGCAGGGAGCAGCGGTCGGAGGGCTCGCGAGAGAAAGAGGGAGAGGGAGAGGGAGAGAGTGGGGTTGGGTGTTTGGTTGGGTTTTTTTTTTTTTAATTTTAAATGGACGACTGCTGATGACGATCGAAGGGCTGTGAGCTGACAGCCCAAATGCC
This sequence comes from Chamaelirium japonicum, assembly GCA_947650365.1. NCBI lineage: Eukaryota > Viridiplantae > Streptophyta > Magnoliopsida > Liliales > Melanthiaceae > Chamaelirium > Chamaelirium japonicum. Next base: position 57,962,724 of record OX393553.1, read on the forward strand.
CAAATGGGCTGTCAGCTCATACCCCGTTTTTTTTTTCTCTCTCTCTCTCTCTATAATTGGTGAGGATGATCATAATATCCTAGGCAACAACCTCACTAAATTTCATCAAATTCCATAACTTCTTGGGGGGTCAAAATACCCGCATCTCACTTTCCCGGGCAGCAGCTCACAGCTCACTGTAACAGCCCTATATATATATATATATATATATATATATATATATATATATATATATATATATATATATATATATATATATATATATATATATATATATATATATATATATATATATATATATATATATATATATATATATATATATATATATATATATATATATATATATATATATATATATATATATATATATATATATATATATATATATATATATATATATATATATATAGGGGCATGCTATAATATGGCATGCGGTAAGTGCAGCACCGCACTACAACCATTTGATACACCACTGCGTGCATGCAATGCACACAGCGGGTGCATCAGACGGCTGTGATGTGGTGCATGCCCCCGTATATATATATATATATATATATATATATATATATATATATATATATATATATATATATATATATAGAGAGAGAGAGAGAGAGAGAGAGAGAGAGAGAGAGAAATGATAAAATGCGGCGTGCGATGCGTGCAGTGTCGCACCGCAGCCGTTTGATGCACTGCTGCGTGCATCGCACGCACCGTAGCAGTGCATCAGATGGCTGCGGTGCGACACTGCACGCACCGCACGCCGCAGCCTAACATGCCTCTCTCTCTCTCTGTCTCTCTCTCTCTCTCTCTCTCTCTCTCTATATATATATATATATATATATATATATATATATATATATATATATATATATATATATATATATATATATATATATATATATATATATATATATATATATATATATGGGTCAGGATCGGATGACCCAGCAAATTTTGACCCAACAATTAACCCAGCACCCTTTGATGCACCTAGAGGTTTTAGAATGGGCTGATTTTTTGTAGGCATGTTGTCTATGATATGTTGATCATCCTCACAAAAAATCTGCTCATTCTAAAACCTCTAGGTGCATTAAATGCGCTATTCAAAACAACAGTTTTCGACTGCACATTCTAAAACATCTTGGTGCTGTGGGGGGAAATTTTCGAGCCGCCTTGATCGGGAACCCCGCCCCACAGCCTTGATTGAATGTTGATGGTTTGTAGAGTTAGAGAGTTGGGAGAGTAGATAGAGAGAGTAGAGAGTGATGACACAAGGATTGGTGACGGAGTTCGGTCTTACGACCTACGTCTCCGGGCGAGAGGTGCCACCTGATCTTCACTATAATTTGAGTAAATGAGGGTTGAGCGTTCTCTCGACAGGCCGAGAGAAGCTTCTTACAATGTGTTTGCACGGAGCAATTAGAAGAGTTCAAAAGGAAGAATTGAGGGCTCTGGCTCTGGATCTGGAATCCCTCTTCCTCTGATCGAATGACCAACCCACCCTTCTCCTGGATGCCTTGGGGGTCCTTTTATAGCGTAGGCATGTGCCCGATATAGCAGTGATGACGTGGCGCTGATGACGTGGTACTGGTTCTGGGCCTCCTTGCTGGGCCCTTATTGGGCCGTTGTTCGGGCCCAATAAGGGGGAGGACTTGATCTGCGAGTCCCGTAGAGTGGGCCCATAAACCCGGCGGGCTTACCCACTTGGGCCGTTGCGCGGGCCCATGCCGCTCTGATCCGGTCCGGTACAATTTTTGCACCCACAGTTACCCCCTTCTAGTCGGGTCAGGACCCCTGGGTCGGCTGGGATTCCAAGGTGCAAACGCCTTAGGATCCTGGCGTGGTTGGCAAGGGCTGTCGGTGCCGCGGTTCGTATTAGCAGAGTCTCCTTCTGCCGATGCCGAGACCTTTTTGGCGCGGGCCAAAAGTCTCGGTTTTGCAAGTGGGCGTTTTCGAAAAAGCAGTGCGTTTTCCGACCGAGTGGTTACCGAGAGGATACCGAGAGGATACCGAGACCCTTTTGGTGCAAGCCAAAAAGTCTCGGTTTTGCAAGGGTGTGTTTCCGAAAAAGCAGTGTGTTTTCCGACCGAGAGGATACCGAGAGGGTACCGAGAGCATACCGAGAGGGTACCGAGAGGATACCGAGAGGGTACCGAGACTATTTTGGTGAAAGAACAGCTTTACTCTCTTTCCTTTCTTTGCTTCTCTCTTTCCTTTCTTTTTTATTCCCTTCAACAAAACAAGGCTTGATCCATCCCTCTGGTCCTTTGAAGGGTTCTGCTTCAATCGGGATTCAAACCCGTTTCTTCAACCCAAAATCTGGAACCCATACTCGCACTACTTTTCCTCCTTTCTTTGAAGACCCTTGACAAAGTTGCCGAGGGTGTTGGTGGACCCGCGGGACGAGGTGAAGACGTCCTCGATCCCGGTGAACTGCAGCACCTTCTTGGGCACGCGGGCGGCCACGATCCCGGCACCACGAGGTGCGGGCACCATCCGGACGGTGACGGAGCCGCACTTGCCGGTGACCTTGCAGGGGACGGTGTGGGACTTCCTGATCTTGTTACCCCAGTAACCCCGCCTGACTGGGATCACCGACAGCTTAGCCAGAATGATCGCCCCACGGATCGCGGTGGCCACCTCCTTGGAGCACTTGACGCCGAGGCCGACGTGACCGTTGCCGTCACCGACCACGACAAAAGCCTTGAAGCGGGTCCTCTGGCCGGCACGGGTCTGCTTCTGGACGGGCATGATCTTCATCACCTCATCCTTGAGTTGCTAACCGAGGAGAAGCTCCACGATCTGGTGCTCCTTCACCGGTAGAGAGTGGAGGTAGATCTGTTCTAGGCTCTGGATCTTGCCATCCTTCACCAGCCTGCCAAGCTTGGTCACCGGGACCCACTTCTCCTCCTCCTCCCGGCGGCCCCCGCCCCTTCGGTCGCCGCGGCGGTCACCACGGCCGCGGTCTCCGCGCCCCCGCCCGAAGCCCCGTCCGAAGCCGCCGCGGTCTCCGCCTCTCTCCGCCATCCGTGATGGGCGGGCTGCCAAGGCTAGGGTTCTGAGTTGGGGCGGCGAGGAGCGAGACAGCTAGTGACGAGTTGATCTCTGGTTGTTTGTCCGACCGTCCCAGGGGAAGGCTTCGAACTCTTTCGGCCACCATGTCCTTTCGTGCGAGTGTCAGATCGATGCACATAAGGTTCCATCATGCTGGCACCAAAAAAGCAGTCTGCGCGGTTGTGAGGTATCGGGCTCGTTGACATGTTGCTATTCCAATGTCTTCTTTGGGGAAAAAGGCCTCAAAACCTCTCGACAGCCATAACTTTTCATACGTGCGTCGGATCAACGCGTATAAGGTGCCGTTGTGTCGGTGCCGAAAAATCGGTTAAAGTGGACGTGAAACATTTTTCGCCTTGACGAGTAACTTTTCCTGTAATCACCTTCATAAAGAGATGACTCTAAAGAATGCATTGGTCGAGTGTCCTACGCGCGTCTTGAAGAGGCATAGATACGCGGTAACTCATCCGTCTCTGTTCAACACCGAACCGCACCTAGTTACTGTATTCACTAGGGACTGCAGTCGGGCCCTAGCGATGACGCGACGGTTACCACGAGTCCACCCCTAGATGAGAAGGAGGAATTTTGCTTGTGAAGTTTGTACAGCCAACTCAATAGGTTTGGTTGAGATGCTATTTAACCACCCAATGGAAGATAACTCTTCGTCTTTGACTGATCCTTGTGTGTGGATGACACTTGAATCAGGTTGACTAATAGGTTTGGATGACGCCGAACACCCCCCTTCTCGGTTTTCTATCGAAACCGAGGGGTGGGCTGCTGATGGTGTGCCGTCGCACCCTTCCCACTTGGTTTTTTTGCGAAACCGAGGGGGGGCTGCTTGTTGATGCCAACACACACCCCCTCTTGGTTTTCTGACGAAACCAAGGGGTGGTTGTAGCTGATGGTGTGCCGTCACCCCCTCCCCACTCAGTTTTTGTGCGAAATCGAAGGGGGGCTGCTTGTTGATGCCAACACACACTCCCTCTCAGTTTTTTTTAACAAAACCGAGGGGTATGCTGATGGTGTGCCGTCACCCCCTCCCCACTCGGTTTTTATGCGAAACCGAGGGGGGGGTTGCTTGTTGATGCCCACACACACCCCCTCTCGGTTTTCTGACGAAACCGAGGGGTGTGCCGATGGCGTGCCGCACCCCCTCCCTACTCGGTTTTTGTGTGAAACCGAGGGGGGGTTGCTTGTTGATGCCAACACACACCCCCTCTCGGTTTTCTGACGAAACCGAGGGGTGTGCTGATGGTGTGCCGTCACCCCCCTCCCCACTCCGTTTTGTGTGAAACCGAGGGAGGGTTGCTTGTTGATGCCGACACACACCCCCTCTCGGTTTTCTGACAAAACCGAGGGGTGTGCTGATGGTGTGCCGTCACCCCCTCCCCACTCGGTTTTTGTGCGAAACCGAGGGAGGGTTGCTTGTTGATGCCGACACATGCCCCCTCTCGGTTTTCTAACGAAACCGAGGGGTGTGCTGATGGTGTGCCGTCACCCCCTCCCTACTCGGTTTTTGTGCGAAACCGAGGGGGAGTTGCTTGTTGATGCCGACATACACCCCCTCTCGGTTTTCTGACGAAACCGAGGGGTGCGCTGCTGATGGTGTGCCGTCATCCCTTCCCCACTCGGTTTTTGTGTGAAACCGAGGGGGGGCTGCTTGTTGATGCCGACACCCCATTATTGGGGCTGCTAGAAGCGGCCAAAAAGTGTCGGTATTGAAAATAGTGTGTTTTTCGAATTTCAGCCCCATTTGAAACCGACACTTTTTCGGTAAAACGCTGGTGCGCAGGGATGTCGGCGAGGGACAATGCTATATTCGAGGGGGTTTCTTAGGATAATCTAGGATGACGCCGCATGATGGCCAGCCGGTCTTCACCCAATGTATTACCGCACCTGGTTACTGTATTCACCAGGTACTACGGTCACGTGAGTGTGTTGACTTGGCCAGGATCAAGGAAGCACTATTTTATCCCGTGTTACCCACCGTCGACTGCACCAGTGTGAAGACACGCACTGACAGAGTCAGACCAACCACCCCCTGACCGGTTTGGAACCGTTAGTCGTCGAAAAAAGGTAATGGCCAGTGACAATCTGATGCTTGGACCTGAGCGACAAGACTAAGCTTGGACTTTTGATCGAATACCAATACATCGGCGACGACGTCTCGGACTTTGTCTTCGAATGCCAAGGGCTGGGCCTTGGGCTTGAAGAGTGCCAAGGCGTTGGTCGCCTCGAACTTTGCCTCAAGTGCCAAGGGCTGGGCCTTGGGCTTGTAGAGTACCGAGGCGCTGGTCGCCTCTGACTTTGTCTTTGAGTGCCAAGGGCTGGGCCTTGGGCTTGTAGAGTGCCGAGGCATTGGTCACCTCGGACTTTGTCTTCGAGTGCCAAGGGCTGGGCCTTGGGCTTGTAGAGTGCCGAGGCATTGGTCACCTCGGACTTTGTCTTCGAGTGCCAAGGGCTGGGCCTTGGGCTTGTAGAGTGCCGAGGCATTGGTCACCTCGGACTTTGTCTTCGAGTACCAAGGGCTGGGCCTTGGGCTTGTAGAGTGCCGAGGCATTGGTTACCTCGAACTTTGTCTTCGAGTGCCAAGGGCTGGGCCTTGGGCTTGTAGAGTGCCGAGGCGCTGGTCGCCTCGGACTTTGTCTTCGAGTGCCAAGGGCTGGGCCTTGGGCTTGTAGAGTGCCGAGGCATTGGTCACCTCGGACTTTGTCTTCGAGTGCCAAGGGCTGGGCCTTGGGCTTGTAGAGTGCCGAGGCGCTGGTCGCCTCGGACTTTATCTTCGAGTGCCAAGGGCTGGGCCTTGGGCTTGTAGAGTGCCGAGGCATTGGTCACCTCGGACTTTGTCTTCGAGTGCCAAGGGTTGGGCCTTGGGCTTGTAGAGTGCCGAGGCATTGGTCGCCTCGGCTTATGTCTTCGCGTGCCAAGGGCTGGGCCTCGTGCTTGTCGAGTGCCAAGGCATTGGTCACCGCGGACTTTGTCTTCGAGTGCCAAGGATGTCTCCTTGAACTTGGTGCATGTCAAAGCGGCGACGTCTGCCTTGGACTTATTCTTATCGCCTCGGATAAGTATAGTTGATAGTTTAGCTTGACCTGGATTGTCAGGAGCATTTTTATTTGACTTTCACCTTGAAAGGGCGTAGCCGAATTGCCTTCGAGCTTCCGACTTGAATGGGCGGAATCGAAGATCTTTGGTTGACCTGGGTTGCCAGGAGCCTTTTTATCGGACTTTAGCCTCGAGAGGGCGTAGCCGAATTGCCTTCGAGCTTCCGACTTGAATGGGCGGAATCGAAGGTCTTTGGTTGACCTGGGTTGCCAGGAGCCTTTTTATCGGACTTTAGCCTCGAGAGGGCATAACCGAATTGCCTTCGAGCTTCCGACTTGAATGGGCGGAATCGAAGGTCTTTGGTTGACCTGGGTTGCCAGGAGCCTTTTTATCGGACTTTTGCCTCGAGAGGGCGTAGCCGACTTACCTTCGAGCTTCCGACTTGAATGGGCGGAATCGAAGGTCTTTGGTTGACCTGGGTTACCAGGAGCCTTTTTATCGGATTTTAGCCTCGAGAGGGCGTAGCCAAATTGCCTTCGAGCTTCCGACTTGAATGGACGGAATCGAAGGTCTTCGGTTGACCTGGATTGCTAGGAACCTTTTTTTTTATGCCTTAACATGGTGGAATCGAACTTCGAGAGATTTGATTTTGAGAAAAAAGAGATACTTTATTGATACAACAAAGTAGCGGTTACACTTTTTCAGAAGTTGCCCAGCGGACGTTACGATTATGCATCCACGTATTACATTGACTTTCTTTCTCCACTGATGCTGCCTTTCCTACTCTCGACCTGGTTCCTTATTAGCGAGGTAGCCATCGAGCCGCACTTCTTGGATCAGGTCTTCGATGTGATGCTTTAGCTTCCGACATGTAGAGGTTGGGTGGCCATGGCTGTGATGAAACTCACAGTAGGCTGTCGTATCTCCCGCCTGGTCGGAATTTGGAGGGAGAGGCTGTGGCCACTTGCAAAAGGGCTCGTTCTGCAAGTAGGCGAAGATGTCTTCAATGGAGGTGTTCAGCTCAGTGAACACCCTTTGCTCCCTTGGAGTTCGCCTCTTTTCTGCTGGAGGGGGTTTCAGATCTTCATTGTACCTTTTGGCCTGGGCCTTTTGGTCGGACGCAGCATGGGCAGACTTCATGTAGCGTGTTTTATTCGAAGCTTCATCATCTTTCTTATGTCGGGAGTCACGAGACTCGCGAGGCTCGCGTAGTCTTTTGACCCGCTGATTGTCTTCCACCTCTATCTCCCGCTGTACGTGCTTGAACATCGCTTCCAAGTTATTGGGAGGATGCCGGATGAAGTCGGTGTAGACATGGAGCTCTGGCCGGATAGCATTCTGGAATGCCAGCATGATGGCCTTCTTATTATAGGAGCGACCGGTGAGCTCAGAATGCTCACTACGAAACCTCATCGTGAAGCTCCTTAGAGACTCGTTGGAGCCCATCTTCAGCTGGTAGAGTGTTTCCAACCTCTTTTTCGGCTTTAAGTTTAGCCGATAATGGTCCATGAAGAGTTCAGCCAACTCTTTGAATGTGTCCACCGTACTGGTAGGCAGTGTGTAGTACCAGTCGAGGGCAGGTCCCTCGAGGCTTCCCGTAAACATACGACAAAGAACATGGTTCTTATACTCGTAGGGCGTCAGGGCCTGCTTGTAGGCTAGGATATGGAGAGCAGGGTCTCCCTGGATGCAGTTGAACTTTGGCAGGCTCGGTGTTCGCCAACCCATAGGAAATGGTATTGCAAGAACCTTGGGATGCAGTGGCCCCACCGAGGTGATTAGCTGCCTACGGTCTTGATGGCGGCGTCCCACGTCGGTAGTATACCTTAGTCGGTAGAGCAGCTCGCGGGCATCTGTTGCTTTCATGTGCGAAGGGATAGAACATCCAGTGGACCCTATTGACTGAGGCGATCCTTCTCGGTGATAGCTTGGTGCGCCATCGACGTTGAGGCGATCCCATACCGTTTGCCTTGGTGCTTGTGTGGATACCTGACGCCTCTCGATTTTTGGCACATGTGGTTCTTCAAGATGATGACTCATGGCTGGGCGAGTCCTTGTTTGGTCTTCATCAGTAGCTGAAGAGTTACGGGCCACAACCCCCGCTCTTTCAGCCGCCTTCTTTAGGGAATCCCTTTCTTGTTCGAGGGCCGCATTCTTCTTGAGGAGATTTAGTAGCTGGTAGTCAGCAGCCGAGATCTCGTATGTAGCCTGAGGCTCGCTCTCTTGAATAGCGTGTTCTTTGCAAGATCGACGCCTCGGGGATGACGGGTCTCGCCGATCGTTGTGCCCTTCTGGATGGCTGCCTTGCGACCCCAGCCGCTCCCGAACATTTCTTCGGTTGGTTGCAACCGAGACTTCTTGTTCTTCTTCGATCATCATATCGCTTGTTCGTTTAGCACCCGCCTTTGGTGGGTTGGTGCGAGCCTTCACCATCAAACGTGTTGATGTCGGCGTGATGAAGGCGTTGAGGTTGATTTGGAGGAGGACTTGTGGCTCGTCACCACAAGCCGAATAGGAGTCGGTAGAGGTGTGGGTAAGACCTCTATCGATATCCCACAGACGACGCCAAAGATTATGGGGGGAAATTTCCGAGCCGCCTTGATCGGGAACCCCGCCCCACAGCCTTGATTGAATGTTGATGGTTTGTAGAGTTAGAGAGTTGGGAGAGTAGATAGAGAGAGTAGAGAGTGATGACACAAGGATTGGTGACGGAGTTCGGTCTTACGACCTACGTCTCCGGGCGAGAGGTGCCACCTGATCTTCACTATAATTTGAGTAAATGAGGGTTGAGCGTTCTCTCGACAGGCCGAGAGAAGCTTCTTACAATGTGTTTGCACGGAGCAATTAGAAGAGTTCAAGAGGAAGAATTGAGGGCTCTGGCTCTGGATCTGGAATCCCTCTTCCTCTGATCGAATGACCAACCCACCCTTCTCCTGGATGCCTTGGGGGTCCTTTTATAGCATAGGCATGTGCCCGATATAGCAGTGATGACGTGGCGCTGATGATGTGGTACTGGTTCTGGGCCTCCTTGCTGGGCCCTTATTGGGCCATTGTTCGGGCCCAATAAGGGGGAGGGCTTGATCTGCGACTCCCGTAGAGTGGGCCCATAAACCCGGGCGGGCTTACCCACTTGGGCCGTTGTGCGGGCCCATGCCGCTCTGATCCGGTCCGGTACAATTTTTGCACCCACAGGTGCATCAAAGGGTGCTGGGTTATTACTGGGTCAAAATTTGCTAGGTCATCCGATCTTGACCATATATATATATATATATATATATATATATATATATATATATATATATATATATATATATATATATATATATATATATATGTATATATATATTTGTATATATATATGTATATATATATATGTATATATATATATATATGTATATATATATATGTATATATATATATATATGTATATATATATATGTATATATATATATGTATATATATATATATATATATATATATGGGGACGGGGAGCCTGGACCTCAGGTGCAGCGTGAACGCTGCACCGGAGCCCCCTGCGCGCGCCACGTGTCCCTCAAAATCGACCGCCCAGCAGTTAAAACCGCAGGACAAACCGCAGCCGTCCGATCGATTCGATCGGACGAAAATCCGGCCGCCCGCCTGTAAAAACACGGCAGCCAGCGCCCACCGTCCGATCCGTGCAGTGCCAGCCATCTGATCCGTGCACCAGCAGCCGTCCAGTGTTTCAGTTGGCCTGGGTTATTCCCGTCCGTTCGATTCGAGGGAATCGAACGGACAAAAACGTTTTTTGCTATTACTATAGCGGCTACAGTAACAGCGAAACTCGATTTCATCCGTTCGATTCCCCTGATCGAACGGATGGGAATCACCCGGGCCAACTGATACACCGGGCGAGGGTGCGCTACTGATCAGACGGCGGCGGGCGGGGTGCACTACACGGATCGGACGGTGAGCGCTGGCTGCCGCGTTTTTACAGGCGGGCGATCGGATTTCCCTCCGATCGAATCGATCGGACGGCTGCGGTTCGTTCCGCGGTTTTAACTGCTGGGCGACCGATTTTGAGGGACACGTGGCGCGCACAGGGGGCTCCGGTGCAGCGTTCACGCTGCACCTGAGGTCCAGGCTCCCCGTCCCCTATATATATATATATATATATATATATATATATATATATATATATATATATATATATATATATATATATATATATATATATATATATATATATATATATATATATATATATATATATATATATATATATATATATATATATATATATATATATATATATATATATATATATATATATATATATATATATATATATATATATATATATATATATATATAGGGGGCATGCTATAATACGGCATGCGGTAAGTGTGGTATCACACCGCAGCCATCTGATGCACCCGCTGTGTGCATCGCATGTACGCAGCGGTGCATCAGACGGTTGTAGTGCGGTGCCACACTTACCGCATGCCGCATTATAGCATGCCCATAATATATATATATATTATATATATATATATATATATATATATATATATATATATATATATATATATATATATATATATATATATATATAGGGGACGGGGAGCCTGGACCTCAGGTGCAGCGTGAACGCTGCACCGGAGCCCCCTGTGCGCGCCACGTGTCCCTCAAAAAAAAAAAAAAAAAAAAAAAAAAAAAAAAAAAAAAAATATATATATATATATATATATATATATATATATATATATATATATATATATATATATATATATATATATATATATATATAGGGGAGGGATACTCTTACTCATGAGCACTTACTCATGAGATCTTACTAATGATCCCAGCCATCAAGATCGTATTGGATGGCTGGGATCAATTCCCTCCTCTCTCTCAATTTCTCTCTCTCAATCTGTGATAACAGACCCCCGACCCCCCCATCCCGATCCCCGACCCCGACCCCAACCCCATCCCTTCCGGCTCCGGCTGCCCCCCGACCCCCCCTCCGGCAGGCGCGATCCCGACCCGATTCCCTCCGGCCACCCGATTGCCTCCGTCTCCGGCTGCCCCCCGACCCCCCCCGCCGGCAGGCGCGACCCAAACCCCTTCCTCTCCGGCTCCGGCAGCCCCCTGCAGCCCCGCGACCCCGATCCGCTGCCACCCGCAGCTCCGCGCCCGCCGCCCCGCGCCGTCCCGTCGCCCCTCGCCGGCCCGCGCCCGCGCCTGCTCCAGCCCCGCCGCCCCTCGCCGGCCCGCACCTGCTCCGACCCTGACCCCGCAGCCCCCTGCAGCTCCGCGCCCGCCGCCCCTCGCCGGCCCCGCTCCGGCCCGTCGCTCCGCGCCCCGCGCCAGAGCCGGTGGGGAAGGTCGGGGTCGGGGTCGGGGGGGAGGGGGGGTGTGGTTGCTGGTCTTTCACATTTAAGAGAGAGAGAGAGATAAAGGGATGGAGATTGAGGGAAAATCCCAGCCATCCATCGCAATCCGATGGATGGCTGGGATCATTAGTAAGTGTATGAGTAAGACCTCATGAGTGAGAGTATCCCTCCCCATATATATATATATATATATATATATATATATATATATATATATATATATATATATATATATATATATATATATATATATATATATATAGGGACAGGTTCAATGGACACTGTTTTTGCACTCAATTTTTTACACCGATTTTCAAACCATTAGATAGAGGTTTCAGAATTTCTTGATTTTTTGTGAGCATAATCATCTTGTCTTAGATAACACATCTACAAAAAATCAGCACATTCTAAAGCCTCTAGACTTATTAAATGTGCTCTTCAAATTAACAATTAAAATGGACGGTTGATAAAGCCTTTTAGTTTTGATGTACTTGGAGGCTTTAGAATGTATTGATTTTTTGTGGACGTGCTATCTAAGTCAAGGTGATTATGTTCACAAAAAATCAAGAAATTCTGAAACCTCTATCTAGTTGATTTGAAAATCGGTGTAAAAATTTAAGTGCAAAAACAGTGTCCATTAAACCTGACCCACATATATATATATATATATATATATATATATATATATATATATATATATATATATATATATATATATATATATATATATATATATATATATATATATATATATAATATTTCAGGGTTTTGTGGGGGAGACAAACATTTAATTGAGTCGAGAGACAAACCGTAAGATATAAACACAGCCGTTCATTACTGTTAGGGTGAGTGCCATTCACTTGAAAGCGATAAATTAACAGTTGTGATTGATCTGATCAGCCCTCCAAAAATGGAATGATAGCTGGGTTAAAAATGGAAGATGAATGGTCATGATTCAAGACCATTACCGATAATATTTATCCCAAAAAATTCTGATCCGATCAGCCCTCCAAAAATGGAATGATAGCTGGGTTAAAAATGGAAGATGAATGGTCATGATTCAAGACCATTACCGATAATATTTATCCCAAAAAATTTTCACCCAGCGTTGACGATCACAACCATCCGTGACTCAACCAGCGATCATCTACCCTTATTTACTGTTGAGATTTAGAGACGTTCACCCCCCAAATCGCGCCTACCGCTCAGATCCAGATCTCTCCCCGTATGGAATTCTCCCCCCCCTCTCTCTCTCTCTCTCTCTCTCTCTCTCTCTCTCTCTCTCTCTCTCTCTCTCTCTCTCTCTCTTCTGGTACCCTCGCGCTTTCTCTCGCCTCTCTCTTTCTCTCTCAGCACAAATCCGGCGCCCCTCTCTCCCTGCCAGCCAGACCCCGCGCCCCTCTCTCTTTCTCTCTCCAGTCGGTTACGCCACCCCGGCCCCCTCACCACTCTCTCTTTCTCTCTCTCTCTCTCTTTCTCTCTCTCTCTCTCTCTCTCTCTCTCTCTCTCTCTCTTCCATCGGTTTCGCCACCCCGGCCCCCTCACCACTCTCTCTCTCTCTCTCCATCAGTTAACCCCCTTCACCGAGCGAGATCACTCTCCTCTCTCTGATTCTCTCTCTCTCTCTCTCTCTCTCTCTCTCTCTCCTTATAAGCCCCCCAAACCCCTGCTCCTGCCCCCGGCCTCCACCAGGCCTGGGACTCCGATCACTCTTCGATTCTTTCTCTCTAGATCGATCTTGATTACTTTTTTTTTCAGGGCTATGCTGTCGCCGACGGGGTCGGGGTCGAGGAAGACATCACGATCGTCACTGATGGGGTCGGGGTCGTTGCTGGTGAATAGGTCTCTCTCTCTCTCTCTCTCTCTCTCTCTCTCTCTCTCTCTCTCTCTCTCGCTCTCGATCTTGATTTAGATCGATTTTGATTACAATTTTTTTTTGCAGAGCTATTTTTCGTCGTCGGGGTCGTTGCCAGTGGGGTTGGGATCGTCATCGACGGGGTCAGGAGTCTGTGTGTGTGTGTGTGTGTGTCTAACTTTGTCCCGCCCCCTCTCTCTATTTTAACATCAATTTTTTTTGCAGGGTTGTTCCATCGCCGTCACAATAAGAAAGGAGATCTCCAGTCAGACAACCATGACCGCAGTAAAGAGTGAGTGCATTGATCTTCCTCCCTTCGAACCCATCTCAAGATTTTTCTTTTTCTTTCTGTATTTATTACCCATTTGTTTTGGGATATGTAAATAGCTCGCATCAACGAATCAGGAGTTGGATCAGCGGATTCCCCTATTCAATCTCCCTTCCAAGATTCTATGTCATGTTCATGTTCAGCTACAGGTGAACTGCTCTCTTCTTTCTTAGTTCTCTGTTTTTCTTATCAAGTTTTGTTAAGGTTGTGTATAAACTTCATCTATTTCCTACAAAATTTGAGTCAGTTGGATCAGCGGATTCCCCTATTCAATCTCCCTTCCAAGGTTCTATGTCATGTTCATGTTCAGCTACAGGTGAACTGCTCTCTTCTTTCTTAGTTCTCTGTTTTTCTTATCAAGTTTTGTTAAGATTGTGTATAAACTTCATCTATTTCCTGTAAAATTTGAGACTTCTTTGGATGATAATGTGGTGACTTCAATTCTTAACAAACTATTTACAGGTCTCTCTCTCTCTCTTTCTCTCTCACTTTCTCTCTCATGGGGTTTCTGATGCTCTGTTTCTTTTCTCTCTCTCTCTTTATGTTGGCTGATGCGCTATTTCTGATTTTTTGTTTTTTAGGCATGTCCCACTAATTTATATTGTGGTTTCTTTGAAGGAATTTATCTAGAAAAGGATATGAGTTAATATCTACAGATTTAAAAACTTTTATTCTAATTCTGTTTCGAAAACTAATGAGAGTGGCATGAAATGGGCTCCCGGTTCGTAAACTTTTATTTACATGATGTTTTTTCCTATTGATTTTTTGAACTATAGGATTACAAGATTGTTTGTGGATCCTGATGCAATCAAGGGGATGTCATAACCGTCGAGGTTTTTGGTTCGATGAACTGGCAACACCCTTCCAATCAGGTGTGGCTTTAATTTCCGTGGTGACTTCTCAAGATCAGATTTTTGAAAGGAAGCATTGCCCGTGTTTTCTTAGTTTTTTCTTTATTTTCAAAATCCGATTTGTAAAATCGCTGCCCGTGTTTTGTATTTTTTACAGGTTACAATGGAGGATGAGGAGGATTTCTTAACCGTCGACGTTTTTGTTCTGCAGTACTGCGAACACACTTCCAATCGGGTGTGGGTTTCATTTCAGATTTTTAAACGACATTATTATCTTAGCTTCTTGGATAATTATTTTTTAGATTGGATAATGTTTAAAAGGTATCAGATTTTGAGAACAGATTTTCAAATCTTGAAAATCTGTTCTAAAAATCTGATGCCATGCTGAATCAGATTTTAAGATCAGATTTTGAATATGATTTTGAGATTAATTTTAAATTTACTTTTTGAGATCAGATAATAAAAACCTTAATTAATGTTTAAATGGCATTGGATTTTGAGATTAGAAAAGATATCAGATTTTGAGATCAAATTTAAAAAAGCATTGTTTCTTTAGCCTTTAGAAAAGACATGTGCTCTCTCTCTCTCTCTCTCTCTCTCTCTCTCTCTCTCTCTCTTTCCCCGAACTCGGCCTGGCGGCAACCATTGGCAACCCTGACGGCTGGAGGTATCCATCCGAAGCTGATCTCATCACCTTCGGTCGAGTATTGTTCCTTTATTTACCTCTCTCTCTCTCTAAAAAATCCTTGAAGATTAAACATCAAACTCGATCTTTATTTATTTTTTGGTTTTTTTCTGCCATTTGTTTGCTGATAATATTTATCTTTTTTTTTTGCTAAAATCTGAACATCTTTTTTTGGGGGGTGGCGTTGGGATTGGGATTGGAAAATAGTGGGCGACAAGCATTTGATGAATTGCAATGGATTGTGCCGTCGCAGTTGCAGTGCAAAAGCTGGTCGTTACCGCCGAGCAGGAGCTGGAGGTCGTTGCCGGATATTGGTCGATGATTTCGTCTATTGCAAGGCATCCCGATGAGCTCCTTCCACTGCAAAGCGCTCTTTGGAGGTTTGTTATACTAGATCCTGGATTGGGTGTGAAAGATCTCCCTTAGCTGCAAAGCCGAAGAAGCCAAAGAAGGATCCAATGGACCCAAAGAACCTCCCGTTCTCTTAGCATCCATGGCAGAACCCATTGCATAAGGGGGGAGATGGAAATTAGGTAATTCTCTCTCTCTCTCTCTCTCTCTCTCTCTCTCTCTCTCTCTCTCTTTCTCTCGCAGTGTGTGTGTGTAATGTCCGAAAGACTGTAAATGGGTTTGGTCTCTCTCTCTCTTTTTCTCTCTCTCCCCCTTATGAATTATATATGGGTTTGGATTGGATTTCTTTTCAAATTTTACTAAAAAATGTAAATGGGCTTAGGGTCCCTCTTTTTCTCTACTGTGAATGTGGGTTCAATGGAAAATTTGTAAATTACTAAATGGATATATAAGATTTCCTAAGCTCAGGTGGTCACTAATTGCGAGTTGCATATCCTCTAATCCTTTGTTCTATCCAGTTTGCAGTATTATATAAAGTACGTTCTAATACTGGTATTGAGAGGATGATAATCATAAATGCAGTTGCAAAATCTGTTCCGCAGTCGCATAAAGTGAATTTAAAAACCCAAGATAAGACCATTGTAGTTCAGATTGTCAAGTTAAATATGACTGTCTTATCTTTGCCTGATGCTGTATAATTTCCTATTCTTCAATAGTACTTAAAGAAACTGGACTTGGTTATTTAGCAACAATAGTAGCTGCAATTTTTTAGAGTTTTGTCAACCAGAATAATCCCTATTGAAGATCAATTCCTTTCCCCCCCCATTGGCTGGTGGCTGTGTTATGATTTTTATTTGTAGGCTCAGGTGGATCTTGGGGCAGATGCGAAACATTGTTTTTGTCGAGCTGGTGATCTGCTAGCAGTGGTCGAATAGATGTAATAGAGAGCATCAACTTTATCAATCCATAGCAAAATTGTTTTTTTTTTTTAATTTACTTCCCTTCTCTTTCTTTTTTTGTACTGATGTAAATTTGTCTTTTTCAACTTCTCAATCTTTGTTTATATGTACTGATGTAAATTCTTTAGTTTTTCCATGTAAATTCTCTAAAAGAAAACTCTTCGTCGAGCTCTTTGTGTTTCCATGTAAACTCTCATCTCTCTGTCTTTCTCATCTTTATTGTTTGTTGTGTTCACAGCCGGCCACAAGCCTCAAAATTGGCATAACTTAATTTAGTTTTTCGTTGTTTGCTAAGCCCGGCCCGTACATTTTATTAAGTGGGTGAATCCTAATAGGAACATGGGTAGTTCTTCAAGACTGGCTAAGACATTCTGATGGGGAACTTTGTTTCATGGGATTTGCTAAGCTTCGATTTCCATGGGGTTTCCTCACGCTCGGGACTAAAGGTTTGGTAGAATATGTGGCCATGGCCGGAATACTATTTTTTGATCAAGGAAGATGTTGAGGCAAACAAAGCCAGACCAATGCATAGGCAATAGCAGGGCGGGTGAGGGAAAGGTGGCTAAGACCTCTCTCTAGCTGATTATTTTTTTCTTTTGTTTCTGCTTCTTTCTTTTTTTTTTCTCTTCCTTTTTCGATCTCAATTTTCCTTTTTCATCTGTTTCTTTTCTTTTTTTCCGTGCGCCTTCCTTTCCAAATTTAAATTACCCCCCTGCTTTTTCTCCCTTTCCCTCTCTAAATTTCCTTTTTTTGGTTTTTTTTTATTCGATCTCAATTTTCTTTTTCTCCCTTTCCCTCTCTAAATTTTTTTTTTTTTTGAAATATTATTAACTTCCTCGAAATATTATCGCTGATCTCAAAATATTTTGTTGGCACCTTCAAAATATTGTTACCTTTCTCGAAATATTGTTTCCTTCCTTAAAATGTCGTCTTCCTTGAAATCTTTTATGTGCATTTCCAAAGCTACCGAAGGCGACCACGAAATATTATCGCCTTTCTCAAAATATTGTCACCCCTCACAAAATATTGTTATCATCCTCAAAATATTGTTCTTTCTCTTGAAATATTGTTCCCGCCTTTGAAATCTTTTGCGTGCCGACAGGCACGGGCATTACTAGTATATATATATATGGGATGGAACCACTTTTTTTTCACTAATTCAAGAATGAAAAAAATTCATCTTAAGGGTGCGGGGAGGGCATGAGAGAGAGAGAGAGAGAGAGAGAGAGAGAGAGAGAGAGAGAGAGAGAGAGAGAGAGAGAGAGAGAGAGAGAGAGAGAGAGGTAAATTACAGTTTTTTTTTGAAATGTTGGGTAAATTACACTTTGCCATCTGAAGTTTAGCTTACAAACACGTAACCCCCCTTTGTTTATTTTGTTCCAAATCGCACCCTAAAGTTTGAAATGCACAATACCCCCATTTGTTAATTACTTAATTTTCTCATTTGATAATTTTTATCTTATTAAAACTGAATTGAAGGGGCCAAAATGTAGTTTTTAAACTATAGGGGTTTGTATTTTTGAGCTAAACTTCAGGGGGCAAATTGTTATTTATCCAATCCAAAATTTTGGAGGGCCATGGCCCCTGGTTCTCTATGTAGTTCCGTCTCTGGTCATAACAAGAAAAGTTATACATATGTGAATGTAGCATGATCAATTGGTGAATCACTTAAAAGAAATATGTTTTGACTATGCTTTTATTCTTTCCTATCGTGAATATACCGCAAAACATGCCGACCCTACACCGCCTTCCACGATTACATCCTCGGGCACCTCTGTCAACACCCATCCCCCCTCCGTCTCCCATCTTTGTTCCACATCATCTCCGTCGGCGGTGATGACTAATCCAACGCCGCCTCCGCCGCTCACCACCACCCACTGTTCACGTGTGGTTTGCGTGTTGGTTACATCTAGTCCATTAATGGGTGTTAATGGACATGCCCGTTAAAAAAATAATTAACGTTAATCGAACGGTCAGCATCCATTGTTTCCCCCACTACGCCAACGAACCCGGCCTACTTACCAAGAACCGGGCCACTAAATAAAGTGGCGGTTCTTCTACGCATCCAAACCCAAAACGTTTTTTATTCCCTCCCCCCCTCTACTTTGCTTATCGGCTCCAGCACTCAAAATAAATCCGGCAAAAAAATCCCTCTCCGCCGCTCTCGCCGCCGTGGAGTCGATTCCCCCCAATTCGAGCCGATTTATGACCTAATTCCACGATCCAGGTAAGTCTCCCTCCCCCAGATCTGCTTGCCTTGATCTCAACCTCATTTTTTGGCAAATTTTTATTTTTTTTCACCGGGTGAACGATCTTAGGGTTTGCCGTTGAGATCCTGGAATTCTAGCCCCGGATCTGTTTCCCCAATTAGGGTTTCTATCTTTGATTTGATTTCCTTTCTCTATTTGGATGCCAGCAACTCTCTCGATCTAGGGTTTGCTCTTTGATTCGATGAATCCGGGCTTTTCTGGATGATCAGATTTTGTTGGCGCCCTTGCTTTTTCCGGTGATATGACTGTAGATCTGGGACCCGAGCATCGAAACCGGCATTCCGCTGGCCTGATTTAGGGTTTATTTAATTGCAAAAAAAAAAGATTTAGGGTTTATTTTGTTCGTTTTCAGGGCCGATCGGAGAAAAACTGTAGTTCGGGATCTCAATGGCGCTGGGTTCAGCTTCTTTCATCACCTCGTTGTTTGTTGCTGTGCTTCTGATTTGTTGCCCGGGCGATGGATTTTATCTCCCCGGTAGTTATATGCACACCTACACGGAAGGGGAGGTGATATCGGTGAAGGTGAATTCCCTCACTTCGATCGAGACAGAGCTCCCCTTCAGCTACTACAGCCTCCCTTACTGCCCGCCGCCTGGCGGGATCAAGAAGAGCGCGGAGAACTTGGGGGAGCTTCTCATGGGCGATCAGATCGACAACTCCCCCTACAGATTCCAAGTCAATGTTAACGAGTCGCTTTACCTCTGCACCACGAACCGGCTGAACGAGCACGAGGTGAAGCTCCTGAAGCAGCGGACCCGTGATCTCTATCAGGTCAACATGATTCTCGACAACCTGCCCGTGATGAGAATCATTAAGCAGAATGGGCTCACCATCCAGTGGACCGGGTTCCCCGTCGGGTACACTCCAGCCGGAAGCAATGAGGATTACATCATCAATCACCTGAAGTTCAAAGTGCTGGTCCATGAGTATGAAGGGAGAGGTGTGCAGATAATCAGCACCGGCGAAGAGGGGTTGGGAGTGATTTCGGACACTGACAAGAAAAAGATGTCTGGGTTTGAGATCGTAGGGTTCGAAGTCATTCCCTGCACTGTGAAGCATGACCCGGAGGCCATGTCGAAGCGTAACATGTATGATAAGATCGAACCTGTGAGCTGCCCTTTCGATCTCGACAAGAGCCAGATGATTCGCGAGCAGGAGAGGATCTCGTTCACCTACGATGTCGAGTTTGTTAAGAGCAACATCAGGTGGCCCTCGAGATGGGATGCGTACTTGAAGATGGAGGGTGCGAAGGTCCACTGGTACTCGATCATGAATTCGCTGCTGGTCATCTTCTTTCTGGCTGGGATAGTGTTTGTTATATTACTGAGGACTGTGCGAAGGGACTTAACAAGATACGAGGAGCTCGATAAAGAAGCCCAAGCTCAGATGAATGAGGAGCTGTCGGGATGGAAGCTCGTGGTGGGTGATGTGTTTCGAGAGCCAACCTGCTCAAAGCTGCTCTGTGTTATGATCGGAGATGGTGTTCAGATCACGGGCATGGGGGTTGTCACAATCGTCTTTGCTGCTCTCGGATTCATGTCTCCTGCCTCTCGGGGCATGCTCTTGACAGGGATGATAATCCTCTATCTCTTCCTTGGGATCGGAGCTGGGTATGTCGGTGTCCGGCTGTGGAGGACCATTAAAGGTGGCTCCGAAGGGTGGAGGTCAGTTTCCTGGTCGATTGCCTGCTTCTTCCCGGGGATCGTGTTCGTCATACTCACCTTTCTGAATTTCATTCTCTGGAGGAACAACAGCACTGGGGCTATCCCAATCTCACTATACTTCACTCTCCTGTCCTTGTGGTTTTGCATCTCGGTGCCCCTTACACTTTTGGGGGGTTTCTTGGGCACCCGAGCTGACCATATACAGTTCCCTGTTCGAACCAACCAGATCCCAAGAGAAATCCCCGCCCGGAAGTACCCTTCGTGGCTGCTTGTCCTCGGTGCCGGAACCCTCCCCTTTGGGACCCTCTTCATTGAGCTCTTCTTCGTTCTCTCCAGTATCTGGTTGGGGAGGTTCTACTACGTGTTTGGCTTCCTGCTTGTCGTCCTCGTTTTGCTTGTTGTCGTCTGCGCCGAAGTGTCGGTGGTCCTGACCTACATGCATCTCTGCGTGGAGAACTGGAGGTGGTGGTGGAAGGCTTTCTTTGCATCTGGTTCGGTTGCTCTCTATGTGTTCTTCTACTCCATCAATTACTTGGTGTTCGACCTCAAAAGCTTGAGCGGGCCCGTTTCGGCTACGCTCTACCTCGGCTACTCTCTGATCATGGCCCTTGCGATCATGCTATCTACCGGCACCATCGGATTCCTGACGTCGTTCTTTTTTGTTCATTACCTCTTCTCGTCCGTCAAGATCGATTAAAATCCGCCACACCACAACGATCGCCTGCTTTCAGTTGAGGACTCTAGGTTTCGGATGGAGGTGATCAACGGATCTTTTAGCTCGGGCGAAAGTTAGATGACAACTAAACCTAAGTTGATCACCTGTTGACAGTCTCACTATGTTTTCTTGTTTTTTTTTTTTTTTAATATTCTGTTTGTTCTGCTTGAAACTTTTGCTAGTAATGCTCATTTGAGCTTATCAATTGCATCAAACTTTTTTCTTACTGGAAAGAAATCTGTTGTGGTTCTTACCCTGGATGTAACTGCTGTTGCACTGCAACCTGGTGTGGCATTTAAAATGGAGGAAGTCTCAGCTGTGCATGATTTCATTTGGAGATTGTCCTGTTGGAAAATCGGCGATTGTTTTCTTTTGAAATTGTTGTTGTGATGTCTTTGTTGTTTACAAATCAACGCCTATAATCTTCTCTATTTACATATAAACCCCTATAGAAAGTGATTTATATTTAAACCCCTATTAAATGTGATATTTATATACAAACCTCTTAATTCATTCTAATATTATATATTGACCCCTGCAGTTAGCGGACATTCAACACGAGAGTATTTTTGATTTCATCTATGATATTTTACCTACTCTGTAAATACCCATCCAATGTGAATTTTTTGGATTAGATTCAAGTTAGATTTGGGTTATGTCTGTGTTTGTTTTGGGTTAAGTCCATGTTCAATAAAAATGTCATTTTAAGTAATTAAAATTATGGATAAATCAGTTATTTCATCTTTAAATTAATAAAATAACTGCCGAATGAAGGGATATTTTTGAAATATTCTTTTATTTTGGATGCCAACTAGCTGTATGCTACTATATGTAAATATTGGATGATTTTAGGGATTTATATATAATTATTAACTTGCAGGGGTTTATATGTAAATAAAGAAGATTACAGGGGTTGATTTGTAAAAAACTTTTCTTTAAAATCCTCCATATATATGTGTATGTAATGCGACCTTTTAAGCCAAGATGTTATATAGGGAAAAAAGAACAGAAATGCCACCTGGACATCTGTATGTGGCAATGCTGTTTCATGGCCGCTCTTGGGATTTTAGCTTGGGAAAATGCTATTTAGCTCGAAACGTTTAGCCCGAATGGTCAGCCTGATTGACGCATCTTGGTCACAGTCGTCCGTTGCATCTAACCCCAACAAGTGAATCACATTCGACCTGAACTGGCAGGCAAAGTGATGCTGTGATCAGATGCCACGTTAATCTTAATCAGGTTGATCATTTGGGACAAACACTTCTAGTTGAATAGCATCTCTCTCTAACTTGGGAAAAATACATGTTTTTGAATTTTGATTTCGGAAAAGTACATGTTAGGACCACCTAACTTTGAGAACTATCATATAGAATTTGATTAACGTAAAGGACGTCCAAATATCTCTATACACAAAGGTCCCTCCTGAAATATACACACTTACAATAGGTCCCTCCATTGACTTTTATCCCCTTTAAATGATAAAAATATATTTGATTAAAAGCCCACGTTACTTTCAATACAGCAAATGGACAACTACAGTATATTATGAATTGTTCCTTTTTAGTGGTGAATTGTTGCTCTTTGCTATAGTAGCATTTTTTTTTAAAAAATCTTTTAATATTTTTTGATACAGTGAAATCACTGTAGCAATTGTTCCTCTTTAGTACTGAATTGTTTCTCTTTGGTATACTGTAGCAAAGAGCAATAATTTGGTACTAAAGAGGAACAATTGCTACAGTGAAAATCAATTGTTCCTCTTTGGTACTTTTTGCTACAGTGAAATCACTATAGCAATCACTACTGTTCATTGCCTAAGTGCTGCTTTCCTCGTGAATTCTCCTTGTACAGTACGTTGCATGCAGGGGTTAAAGTAGACATTTGGCAAATTGAAGGACCCGACTTGACCGACCATATTTGGATGTCCTATACGTTAAAGCAAATGTTGTGTAGGGATTAGTCACCAATTATCCCCCCCAAAAAAATCTAATAGGACTCATATGGGTACTATCTATATAACAAGGGACGTCAGTTTTGTGCTGACTAGACAAAACGGAACAAAAAAGCTGACTAGGACAAGTTGACTGGACAAAAATGAACCGAATAGATATAACCATTCGTTCAAAAATCAACGCACGATCTCTCATTGGTTTCAAATCCTAACCCATTTAAACTGAACTAAACCCCTAAAATCCCAGCCCATTGAAACTACACTAAATTTGACCGTTCATCCCATGATCGTTGTTTGCATCAATGGCTATAAACCCGTCTGCTGAAATTTCGGCCGCCCCAAACCATCGGATCGATCTTGAGGAATCCATTCGAACAGAGACATCTGTGATTGATCGATTATAAGGGAGGGGGAGTTGGTCGCACCGAAGGCGCCCGCTTCGTGCCAATCGGAACGAGCGAGGAAATGAGTGTCCCTATGAATGCCGATGTTGTCATCGAAAGTGTTTTGTTGCCTAAGGCGGCCCGCTGCAGTGCCAACACATCGGTTTTGTGCTGACTAGACAAAACAGAAGCTGATTAGGACAAGCTGACTGGACAAAAATGAACCGAATAGATATAACCATTCGTTCAAAAATCAATGCACAATCTTTATTTTCCCGTCAACCAACTCCCTCCCCTTGGTTTCAAATCCCGACCCGTTTCCATTTAAACTGCACTAAACCTGACTGTTCCTCCCGTGATCGTTGTTCGCATCAATGGCTATAAACCCGCTTACTGAAATTTCGTCCGTCCCAAACCATCGGGTCGATCTCGAGGAATCCGTTCGAATAGAGACAACTGTGTTGATCAATTATAGGGAGAGAGGGAGTTGGTCGCACCGAAGGTACCCGCTTCGTGCCAATCGGCACAGGTGAGGAAATGGGTGTCCCTATGAATGCCGGTGTTATCGTCGAAAGTGTTATGTTGCCAAAGGCATTCAGGTGTATGTGTTGTCGCCGAAGGTGGCCGGCCCGCTGCTGTACCGACATATGTGTTGCCGCGGAAGGCGGTCCGCTGCAGTGCCAACAGGCACGGGCATGCACTAGTAGTAAATATAAGCTATGTTATATTACCAGAACACCCTTCAAAATTAGGAAGGAGGCCATTTGCTCCTGGACATTTGTGCGATTAGTGAGGTTGTTCTCTGAAATGCGGAATTTCTGTGGCCAAAGAGTCTTAGTCCATCCCATATCACTCGCTGAAATCATTTGAGGTCGGATCAAGATACATGAGATTTGGGCAAACAGATCTCATTGGGGAATCTATTCACGGATGAGTTGGGGGTGAAAAATCTCATCATCACCCCTCAAGAAGTTTGAAGAAATCCTGGCACGAAGCCGATCGAGGTGATGACGAGCGTCTCGAGGTTGCTCATTCCTATATCAGTTGTAAAGCATTTAGATATTGGATGACTGTTCATAACCAATTGAGGGTGACAGCGAGCGCCTTGAGGTTGCTCACGACAAATTAGGTCTAGGTCGTTAGCTACTTTGCAATGTTAGCCGCAGGACACCATAATTTGCTATATTTGCTAAGGTCCCTACAAGTTTACATTCGTCTTTAGAAAGAGTATATATTCATTTTCAGAAAGAGTATTCATTCGTTTTCAGAAAGAGTATATATTCGGCGGGAGGGACTTGAGCTATATTTCAAAATTAACATGTCCTGCAACTAAAAGTCATCTCTCAAAAAGGACTTATGTCAAACTTTCCTTTTTCCAATACGGGCTAACCCGAATAGGCCAAAAACTGTAAACAAGATAAAACAACAGAACACTATGTCTCAACACTTTGAAGCTCTCGACTTCTTCAACTCCCAGATCTTAGCTAGAAAGGGCTTTTTGTTCTCGCCCTTGACCGAAAAGCCAATGGACGAAACTATATCTAGAATGGTATTGTATGTCCGCCAGCACGTTAAGAGGTAGGCTCTGCCCCCCATCATCAAAGGATAACAATTGATCTTGAAGATTTGGGGTGAGAGAATCTCTAGTGCCGGTGAGTCTTGGGCAGGGAGGTCGACTTTATATATATATATATATATATATATATATATATATATATATATATATATATATATATATATATATATATATATATATATATATATATATATATATATATATATAGTTTTTAGCTATATATATTCGACAGGAGGGACTTGAGGTAATTCTTGTTGGCATATTGTGAATCTGTGATGCTGTGTTGGCTATTCTGCAACAACTTGTTCCCATTTTTTATTGGCTAACTCCTTCCAACAAGTCGAAGCTCTTTAAGAATGCACATAATGATTTTTAGAACTTCAAAATGAATGGAATATGCGAGAAGTGTGTCTACTTTTTTTCTTCTTTCATTTTTTTTCATCAGATTATACAATTGAGATTTCAGAGTTTTGGTGGGTTTAGGGTTTGATTTTGAAACTAGTCGTAGCCATGAGGCAGCAGGTCGTTTCTATAATGGAATGCCTTTGTCTTGTAAGGTTAATAACTTATTGTAGATATTCAGTCATTTTACCAGCTATTGGATGCAATAATATCTTTGAACAATGGATATGCTCTGAAGTGTTATTTTTATTATAATCTATTGTTAAGTGACTGCTATAAATGGACTATCTGTAAGATGCCAAAAGAAAAGGGGGACTTAGTGAGAGTTCTCTGACAAGAGATTGGTTTAAGGGGACGGATAGCCAACAAGATGGTGTTGCACCAGGTCCCTCCTGGAAAGGATGCAGCTAGAGCAAGTCCCACACGTTACTTTTATCCCTTTTTAATGACCAAACTGCTCCTTAGTGCATGCCCCTTCGTCCTTGTCACTACATGACTCAACCTGTGGATTTACTACTATGATTTCACAATAGCATTTTTTTTTGGGACACGATTTCATGAAAAAATAAATAACTGCAGTAATTTCACTATATCAAAAGTTATAATTGTTACAAAACAAAGATTGTTACACTTTTGCTACAGTGATTTCACTGTAGTAATTTTTTCCCCAACAAGATTTCTCAAATTTTTTTTTTTTGCTACATCGATTTCAATGTAGCAAAAGAGTAACAATTTGCACAGATTGTTATTTAACAAGATTGTTACTTAATCTACGCAAATTGTTACTCTTTTGCTACAATGATTTTACTGTAGCAGAAAAAAAAGGCAAGATTTCACAATTTTTTTTGCTATAGTGATTTCACAAAAGAGTAACAATTTTTGAAGATTGCTACTCTTTCTTGCTATAGTGCTTTTGTTAGGATCAGATCAGTGCCCACATGTACAGCTGCACATAGGGGTATTGCTCACGTGTACAACTAGCCACTGGTATAAAAGGGATATTTTTTTGATCTATCTGAAGAACTAATGCTAATTAACCATGTTGGCTGTCTTTATCACTAAAATCGACATGCTAGAGGGACGTATCACACATTACCCTAAAAAAAATAGGAGACTTAGTGATAGCTCCCTGAAAAAGGAATCAACTTGCAATAAGCCTTCCTACAAGTCTCGTATTGCAATAGCCCTCTTCTAAAATCCAATCGAACCAAATAGAAAAAAAGGAAAATAACACACAACCCAAGTTCATTAAATTTACACTTCCTGCCATCAACTTAACACAAACCGTTTTTGCATAAAAAAATAATTAAAATCACTATATTTTCTATTTAAAATCACAAAATATTTTTTTTTGTATATTTTCATAAAAAAAATTTATTATGTCAATCGACAAAATAGTTACTCTTTTTTACCTAATTGTTACTCTTTATGTGCGAGATAGAATCAGTTTGGTTTCATATAGTTAAGTGCATTTTTTGTCACAAAGATAATCATATTATGACCAGATGAGTAGAAATGCCGCTACAATCAATCGACAAATAAGTCATTTAGCATATCAAATTTACTTTTTACTAACGGATTGTTACTCTTTAACAATTGTTACTTTTTTTGTTACGATTTTAACACTTTATATGTATGGCTAAAATTGTCATTTAAAAAGTTATGCAATTACATGTGTTCGGCAGAATGAGCCCACATTAGCTAAAAAACTAACGGATTTTTGTTCTTTACCAATTGTTACTCTTTTGCTATGATGTTACACTTTATCTGTAGTGGTAAAATTATCATTTAAACTTTTTTGTTAGTACATATGTGCAGGAAAATGAGCTTGCATTAGCCAAAGTCCAACTACAAGGTCTTAACGTTAAGTTCAAACTTTACATATCCTTAATATTAAACGAAAACTTTTTAAGGATCTAACATTTTTTTTTTGGAAAGGTTAAGGAGCTAACGTTAAGAGCATCTCCAACGGCCTCCCTAGCTAAAATCTAAATGTGGTGAGCCATCCTTACCACATAAGCTGATTTGGTGAGTGGATTTTGCATATACTTCAATGGTCTCTCTATACCCACTACCTATCAAGTAAAATCTAGTGATTCTCAAGCGAGCCAACAAATGTGGTGAGCTTGGTAAGTTAAAAATAAATATGGCGATGTCTAAGAGAGGCTGTTGGAGAGCTTCAAAAACTATTATATCTTCACATTTGGTGAGTCAACGGCATCAGGCGAGGCCATTGGAGATGCTCTGATGACCCCCAAAAAAACACCTAGCCCCCAAATACGTCTACAGTGGGGTTGGCTTACGTATGAAGGAGTACGTGTACCCTTCGCCTCGTGCGCGCATACGTGGTGTGCACTGCTGCAATCATGGCCTGCAGCCCATGAACCACCGAGAGACAGTCAACAAACCCAAACACCCTCCTTCCCAACTTTAGCAACAGAGAATGAGGAAGCCCAGCTCACCTCCCCACCACCCCATCTCCTCCTCCTCCTCCTCCTTGAATCCAACCCATCCTCCCATCAACACAGGGTGGCTTGCAGCAGACCCATTTCTCCTCTGAGATCTCTCCATTGGCTCCCTCTTTTGTTGGTGGGTTTTGATTGGTGTGCTTCTTCTTCCTCCATTGATTCAATGGAGATGCAAAGCTAGGTGGTTGGGGAGGACCAGGCAAGCTCAATCTCTATGTTCAATCTGGTTTTCCAAGCTTGAGTCTGTCTTATTTTTTGTGGTTTTTTTTTTTTTTTCTGTGTTGCCCTTTTCCTACATTGGGTTGCTTGATTATAAACCTTATTGAATCAAATCCAAGAATCACTTGCCCTTTTCCTATCTTGCCCTTTTCCTACATTGGTTTTTTTTTTTTCTATATGTCCAACTTTGTTTACTCTGGTTTGGTTGAATTTGTCTTATTTTTTGTGGTTTATTTTTCTTTCTGTCTTGCCCTTTTCCTACATTGGGTTGCTTGATTATAAGCCTTATTGAATCAAATCCAAGAATCACTTGCCCTTTTCCTACATTGGGTTTTCTTTTTCTGTATATGTCCAACTTGGTTTACTCTGGTTGGTTGAACCTGTCTTATTTTTTGTGAATTTTTTCTGTCTTGCCCTTTTCCTACATTGGGTTTCTTGATTATAAACCTTGTTGAATCAAATCCAAAAATCACTTGCCCTTTTCCTACATTGGGTTTTTTCTTCTTCTATATGTTCAATTTGGTTTACTCTGGTTTGGTTGTGTTACGAAAACAGTAGTTTCGGAGGAATTACTCCATATATTATCTCAAATCTCTCACATTACATAAGACTACCTCTCTATATATAGAGGGAGAACACACATCATTGGGTTACCACAACCGAGGTGGGACTATAATATTAACACCCCCCCTCAAACTCACGGTGGGTCAACCACTGAGAGTTTGCGGATAAGAAACCAGAAACGAGGAGATGGATGACTGTGGACGCGGAAAAAAGCGCGGGTCGTCTTTATTGCGAATCACACGAGATTACAAATGTGGCCGGGACCCGGGTTGCTCGGGTGTAGCGAGTCCGGGTTGCGGCGAGTTTTGATCAGGGGATTGTGGGAAAGATCTTCTGGGGGATCCCTTTGATCCGCGTCTCCACGTGGTGTTCGTGCGAGAGCGCTGAAGGGGCTGCCCAGGACAGGGGTTTTACAGGGAGAGGGTTTTGGAGAGGCTAAGGAATGTCCACCGTTGCTTTGTCCCTTCCGTGCTTCGCGCTTTCTCGGCTAGGGGGTTTTCGGCTTCGTTCCTCGGTCTTCGCGTCTTCCTCGTTCCTTGCTTGACCTCGGTGTCCTTGATCGTCGGTTCGCGGCGTCGATCGAGCTTTTGGCGTTGGCTTTGGCTTTGGCTTTTTGGCTTTGGCTTGGCTCCGGCGTGGCTCTGGCTTTTGCTTTGCTTCGGCGCTTGCACTTGGACGTAGCTGGGAGAGACTTGCGATGCTTTCGTTCTTCCGGACTTCGCGTCGTATCGGCTAGAACGTGCGGTGCTTTTGCTCGTGGCCGGCGTAGTCGCTTGGCTTTGGCTCTTGCTTTGCTTTGGCGCGGGCTTTACTGGGGCTTTGCTTTGGCTTCTTGCGTTGCTTTAGCTTTGGCGTTTACTCGATCTTCTTCTTCGAACGACGTGGGCTACTTCTCCGGTGCTTCGACGGTTTGCGTGTCAACGGGACTTCTCTTCTTCTCCGGGCTTCTTTGGCGTGATCGGGGTCGAAGAATGCTTTCGAAGATGGTGGGGGTAGCACCGATCTTCGTGCGACGGTTGTAGCGTCGGCTTTTGTTGATGAAGACGACGGGGTAGTGACGCTTCAGATGATCTGTTCCAGCCTTTCTTCTTCGTGGATGGTGCAGATGTTTGTCGAAGACGACGTGGTGATGACGCTTCGCTTCTCTCCTCCGGGCTTTGGGGCTTGATCGGGATCGAGGACTTGTTGGAGACGACGGGGTAGTGCCGCTCCTCTTCTTCTCCGGGCTTTTGGGCTTGATCGGAGTCGAAGCTTGTTGGAGACGACGGGGTAGTGCCGCTCCTCTTCTTCTCCGGGCTTTTGGGCTTGATCGGAGTCGAAGCTTGTTGGAGACGACGGGGTAGTGCCGCTCCTCTTCTTCTCCGGGCTTTTGGGCTTGATCGGAGTCGAAGCTTGTTGGAGACGACGGGGTAGTGCCGCTCCTCTTCTTCTCCGGCCTTTGCTTCTGGCGTCCTCGGAGTCGAAGGGTTCTTCTTCTCCGAGCTTTCTTCTTCGTGAACGGAGTCGAAGGGGTGATCGTCGTGCGCAAGGGTCTTCACGTTGATGAGGACTTTCAGTAAGCCGATCCCTCGGGACAGGCTTGACTGTGCCTCGTGAAGCCTTGGGTCGATGAAGAAGCGTGCTCTCTTCTGCAGAGCTCTGGCGCTTCGTCTTCAATTTCTCGACCATTTTTTCCTTCCCCCACCCCCTCTATTTATAGGCAAAGGGGAGGGGAGAGAGATATGGGAACATTTAATTTTAAATCCCTTTTGTATCTCTCCCATAATTACCCGGATTTTATTCATCCATTGATGAAGGGAATAACATTTAGTTGTTTTCCTTTTCTGGCGGGTGCAATTATGGCTGGATTTTGCGCACGAAATCGATGGCGATCGGGCGCTTCGTCTTGTGCGTCGGATCGAGGGATCGGCGCAGATCCGCGTGTGTGCAGACGTCATACGCTACCTCCCCCCGCGCATGGCGGTATTCTTTCCTTTTCTTTCTTTTCTTTCCTTTTCTTTTCTTTCCTTTTCTTTTCTTTCCTTTCTTTTCTTTCCTTTTTCTTTTCTTTCTTTTTCTCCCCTTTCCTTGCAGGGCCGGCCGGCCCCCCATGGGGTTCGGGTCCTACTAGGGCCGGCCCCATGTGGGTCGGGTCCTAGTAGGGACCGGCCCCCATGGGGTTCGGACCCTAGTAGGGGCCGGCCCCCCCTTGGCGCATGGGGTCCGGGTCCGCATCGGCGCGCGCGAGTCGGGTTTGCATCCACGTCGGTGCGCGCGAGTTGGGTCCGTGTGTCGGGTTTGCATCCGCGTCGGCACACGTAAGTCGGGTTCGGGTCCGACGAAATTCGTGTGTCTACAAATGCCCCCTCAAGGACGAGTGCGTCGGTGAGGGCGTGTCGGGTTTGGACACGTAAGAATCGTAGAGCGCTTGTCCTTGATTCCTTTTGTGGGCAGGGTTGGGAGTCTATTTAAGGACCCCTACCCCCTTCATCCGTCATTGTGCTCCTTTGCGAAGGTTCTGCCGGCTTCTGAAGACCGTCGTCGGAAGAGAGCTGCCCGGGGTTGCACGCGACTTGCTCCGTCTTCCCGGTGTTGCCTCTTTCGTCTTTTTTTTTTTTTTTTTTTTTTTTTTTTTTTGGACCACGGGAGCTGCAACGGCAGTGGCAGGGTCGGCCAGGGCTGCGGCGGCTGGGCACGAGGCCAGCGGCGTGCAGCGCGCCGAGCTGGGTGCCGGTGCGAGCAGTTGGCTGTGGCTCTTGCTTGTAGAGAAGACCTTCGCTATGGTTTCGATCATCTTCTTCGTTGCGGACCTCTTTTGCTCCAAAGATTGCACGGACGTCGAAGGTGGCCGTTGTACGGAGTTCGAGACTGGTGCGAGGGCGACTGGAGTGCGATGACGGCGACGGTGCATCTTGGCGGAGGACTGTCGCCCCTCCCTCGGTGTGGGAGCGCAATGACGAGGCCGATTGTCGACGGCGACCGTTGCACAATGTCCGAAGGCGACTTAGGAGAGACGGGAGCGTGAAGACGAAGGCAACATGTCTCGAAGTAGTCCCATGGCGGCGCGCGGATGACGAAGGCGCGAAGATGAAGGCGATGCACTCCGGCGGAGTGTTGGCGATGGTGACGCACCTCGGCGCGTTGAGGAGGAGGTGGAGCCATTGCAAGCGAGGCGAAGCTCCCCTTTTTTTTTTTTTTTTTTTTTTTTTTTTTTTTTGTGCGCGGAGTACAGCAGCAGCGACGGTGGCTAGCTACGGCGCGCGCGAAGGCCGGGGTGCCGCGGCGGCGGTGGCTCGCGGAGGCAGCAGCAGCAGCAGCGGCAGGCGATGGCCGAGCGGTGCGCGGGCTGCGGTGCGGGTGCCAGTGGCTAGCGGACCCTTCTTTTTCTTTCCTTCCTTTTCCTTCTTTTTTTTTTTTTTTTTTTTTTTTTTTTCCTTTTCTTTTTCTTTCTTTCTTTTTCTTTTCTTTCTTTCTTTCCTTTTCTTTTCTTTCCTTTCTTTTCTTTTCTTTCTTTCTTTTTCTTTCCTTCTTTCTCTGGTCCTTCTGGTTCGCGGAGGCAGCAGCGACAGCGGCGTGCGGCGCAGGCGGCGCGCGGGCGAGGGCGCTGGCGGCAGCGGAGGGTGCACGGGGCGCGGGCGGCGGTGGCGGCGCGCAGCGGCATGGGGTGCAGCGGCGGCGTCGGCCGAGGCGCAGGGCGCAGGCGGCAGCGGGCGCAGGCGCGAGGCGGCGCGGTGGCTGCAGCGCGTGCGGAGCCCGGAGCAGCGCGAGGTTGGGGCACTCGGGCTGCGGTGTGCTGTGCGGGGCGGCGGCGCAGAGGATGCCGGGGCGCGGGCTGCATTGGCAGCGGCACGAGGCGCGGGCTGCAGTGGCGGCGTGCGGCGGCGCGGGGTGCCACGGCGACGTCGGCCGGCGGTGGCTCCGAGCAGGTCGGCGGGATGTTCGGGCAACCCTGGCTGCGGGCACGAGTCGGCGCCGAAGGAGAGGGGCTGCAGGCCCCCCCTTTTTCTCTCTCTTTCCTCTTTTTTTTTTTTTATTTTTTTTCTTTTTTTTCTTTGTTGTCCGGTGCTGATTGGGGAGGGGGGCGCGGCCTCGGCTGCTGCTGCCCTTTTTTTTTTTTTTTTTTTTTTTCTTTTTTTTTTGTTTCCTTTCTCTCTTCCTTTTTCTTTTCTTCTTCTTCTAATTCGCGAAGGCGGCAGGCGGCGCGGCTGTCGGAGCAGGCAGCGGCGGCGACGGTCCACAGCGCTGGCTGCAGTATGCGCGGCGCGGGGGCCGGGAGCGAGTGGCGCGGAGGCCCAGCGCGATCGCAGAAGTAACGAGGGCGGCCGCCGGTGTGACTCTGAGTCGGGCGGGCCCCGATTGGGTCGGAGGTGGAACGCAGTGGTAACGGCGGCGTCTCCGAGTTGGCCGGGCGTGGGGCGCAGCTGCGGCTCGGCGCGCGGGGTTGAGTGTAGGCGGCATGGGTACGTGGTGCAGACGACGGGTGTGTGGAGCGGCGCCGGCGCGGCATAGGCGGGCGGTGGCCAGGCTTCAAGCTGTGCGAGTGGTGTGCGGCGCTTGAAGACGAAGGCTTCCGTCGGCTTGGAGACGAAGGCTTCTGTTGGCTTCTGGAGACCGCCGTCGGAAGAGGGCTGCCTGGGGTTGCACGCGACTTGCTCCGTCTTCCCGGTGTCGCCTCTTTCGTCGGCGGCGACGGCGATGGTGCGCGGCGCTTGAAGACGAAGGCTTCCGTCGGCTTGGAGACGAAGGCTTCTTCGATGCTTGGAGGCCGTCGGCGGAAGAGTGCTGCCTGGGGTTGCACGCGACTTGCTCCGTCTTCCCGGTGTCGCCTCTTTCGTCGTCGGCGGCGGCGATGGTGCGCGTCGCTCGAAGACGAAGGCTTTCGTCGGCTTGGAGACGAAGGCTTCTTCGATGCTTGGAGACGAAGACTCGCTTCGCGTCTTGGAGATGAAGGATTCTTCGACGGCTCGCGAGGATGAAAGCTTCTTCGACAACTTGGAGACGAAGGCTCGCTTGGCGGCTCGGAGGTGGAGGACTCTTCAATGGCTTGGAGATGAAGGCTCCTTTGGCCGCTTGGAGCTGAAGGGTTCTTTCAGCGGAGTGTTGTCGTCTTCTTGGTGCGAGGACAAGCCGGAGACTTCGGAGGCCAGGGAAGGTAGCTCTTTTTTTTTTTTTTTTTTTTTTTTTTTTACGGAATTGACTTTACCTCTCGATCGGTCTTGCACTTTTCATATCCTTGCAAGATTCGTCCCCCTGAGTACCTTCCGAAGGCTGGCCAGATTATTGATGAGGTCAACCGCGGGTTTAGAGTTACTAGCGAGGTTGCACCTTTCTGGTAGCAATGTCAGCTTGAAGGACACCGAGATGGGCGTTCTGAAGAGGATGACGAGGCCACGAGCATCAACAAGGAGTAGACTGCTTTGGTTGTCTTTTTCTTGTCGATCTTGACCTTGATGACAGCTCCAGCGGTTCTTTTGGCTTTGTGGAGGTCACGAAGGCTGCGGTTGTTGTTTATGCGTCCGCCATTCTTCGGGTTGCTGCTTTTGACTTCAGTGGCAGTTTCCATCCTTCAGGTTGGCCTGAGTCTTTGCATGAGCCAGGTGGATTTCAAGGCAACGACTCTTTTTCTGCGGAGCAGATGCGCACCTTCTTTGGAGGGTGGCGAGCTTCATTGCTTACGACGGTCTTCGCTGGAGGACGCTTCCTTGGGCTTAGCTGCGACTGAGGGGGAGAGACGTCGAGCATCGCTTCAGAAGCTGGGGAATGCCCGAGCGACCAAGAAGACTTCTGGAGCAGAGTTTGTAAAGCAGCGGAAAGCTGGCGACGCATCGAGAGTTGACTGCTTTCCTACCCCTGGAATTGCAGCGCGTGTAAGCTGTTGGGAACGAGCCACTTTGGCGCCTTAAGGACTTCGACTTGCCATACTCGTGCGTCGCTTTAGAAGCTGGAGTTCCTTTTGGGGAAAGCTCGAGCGACCGAAAAGACGTCTAGAGCAGAGCTTGCGAAGCGGCGTGAAGAGCTGATGAAGTGCCGAGAGCTGGTGGAGCAATCGAGAAGGCTTCCAAGGCGGACTATGCGAAGTGGTGTGCATAGCTGGCGATGCGTCAGAAGTTCACGACTTCTCTATCCTGGGAGTTGCAGCACGTGTAGGCCGCGGGAGGCGAGCTGCTTCAGCGCCTCCGAGACTTTGACTTTCTTATCATCTTTTGGTTTGCTGACTGGACTTGTGGATTATGCACTCACTTGCATCTGGACTGGCCTCCTGGGACGACGTTGGGATGTTTCCCTTTTTTTTTTTTTTTTTTTTTTTTTTTTTTTTTTTTTTTGGCTGGACTGAACCTTTGTAGGTTGCCTACGTACCCTACTGAGAGGGATCAAGTCGCACGTAGTTCGTTTTTTTTTTTTTTTTTTTTTTTTTTTTTGGGCAAGGGGGGTAACCTTGCGCTAGGCAAAGTACCTTTTGAGGGACTTGCCACTGGTAGGCAAAGTCGCCACTGGTTCGCAGCTATCGCCCGCCTTCTTCGCTTCAATATAGTTGGAAGTGAAGATCTTCTTGACTGGAGTTTGACTGGCGTCGATGCCCCGGCAATTTGGAAGGATTTGTTCGCCGCTTTTGCAGAGAAGAGCTTGAGTCTTTGTCAGGCGATGTGGTATTGCAGCTGAGGGTAGTGAACCCATGTGCGCCATGCTTTCTTTGCTGCGGCTGGATTTGAACATCGACTCGGTGGAGTTTTGCCCCCGAGTGTTTTCTGACTTGATTGCGAGTTGCTCAGAGCTGGTGCACTCGGAAGACTCGGTTGAGCTCGAGACGTGCAACAGACCACGTAACGGTAGTGTCATCTCTTGCAAAGTGCTGAAGTTGGCCCCGAAGAATGATAACGCTGGTTCCTTTGCTGGAGGGGAAGGCGATCGTCCTGGTTTGCGAAGCCATTGAGGTACGAGCCGCAGGACTGAAGCAACTTGAGCAGGCAACGGAATGCATCGCATCGAGTTTGATTTGAAGTTGATGTGAATTTTCCGTCTTGATGCTGGCGCTTCTTTGTCTTTGTGCGCTGTCTGGATGGAGGATGTCACTAGTTTTGCAAGTGGAGAGCTTTTGTCCATCGCAGCTGTTTTGACTTCCTGGACTTGTGGAGCTTTTGCTGGAGGAGCTTCTGCAACGAAGTCTTTGGCCTCGTAAAACTTGGCATCAGCAAGGTGTGCTTTAGCCTTGTTGAACAGCTTGCCGTTGGCAGTGATGCTTCTCCCCATGCCTTTTATGTTGGAGTCGCTTTCTTCATTGTATTTTCGGAGCACTCGGTGAACTTCCATCATGCAGCAGGAGACCTTGAAGTTTTGATCAGCTTCAAGGAAGCAATTGAGAAAGAACTTCTGGAGTGTTGCCGGCTCTAGAAAGCTTTGCTGGAGGAAATTTTTCAGATTTGCTGGTGGTACTTTGGACGTCTTTTTTCCTGGAGCATCATTCTTTTCCTTGAAGGACTTTCTTCTGGGGAATTTTCTTCTTGCCCGATCTTTAGCCAGACGTGCTATCCTGTAGCTTGATCGTCGTGACCTTCTCCTTCGAGGCGCCATAGCCCGTGTGTTTTCTTCAGTAAGATCTTCTTTGCCAAGATGAAGAACTGGTGCTGCGACTGAAGGCTCTTCTTTGATCGGAAGGACTTGCTCTTCTAGAGACTGTACCGATTCATCTTCTGATCCCCAGCTGGTTGGCTTGATTTCTTCATTTGGAATCGAAGGAGGCCTGGAGTAGAGGACATAATAGTCAATTTTGCCCGATGGTTGGCCTAGCAGGTTGACTTCGGGGCTTCTTTGTTCGTCTCTAGCTTTGAGCAGGTGCCGGGACGTAGTTTCGTTTGGAAGAGGGAGTGCTTGCATGAGAGACGGTTGCCCCCAAGACAATAAGGATTTGGCCCTAGGCACTGAAGAAGTATGTCGTCGTCGTCTTCTTGGACTGCCCCCTTTCTTTGAGTCATCAACGGTGGACTGCCCCCCTTCTGCGAGGACTGGCGGGGCGTCGGGCAACTCGTCGTCCGAAGTAGAAGTTTCACCGTTGTCGGGATCCGTAATAGAGATATGGTTGACGGCAGCCATGGGTGGGTGGGTGGGTGTTGAGACAAAGTCCTCGATTGGCATCCCCAAACGATCGAATGCCAACTTCTTCTTTGATTGTTTGACTGGCCCGAGCCTCTCGAAGACGGATGTGCGTTTTCGATTCGACCAGTCTTTACCACCTCTGGTTTGCTTCTGGAACAAGGTTTGGCCTCGAACCCGTCGTCGTCTTCTCTTGCTGTCCGGATGGCTGAGGTAGGTAGAGAGTGCATCGGAGATTGTCGATCCTTCAGCTGCTTCATCTACCATCCTTACCTCGATGTAGTTCGAGGTGAAGGTCTTCTTTGTTGTGGTTCTGATGACCAACGGAGCTTGACTGGAGCCGATGCCTCGGCGGTTCGGGGGAATTTGTTTTCCGTTTTGAAACAGCCGAGCTTGAGTTCTCGTCATTCCATGTGGAGTTGCTGCTGATGGGAGTGTGCCCATGGCGCTTTCCTCGTTGTAGCCAGCTCTGAACAGCAACTGGGCAGTATTTTGCCCCCAACTCCCTTCTGGCTTGAATCCGAGTTGCTCGAGGTCTGCTGATTCGACAGGTCTGCTTGGGTTCGGAGCTTGCGTCAGACTAGGTAGTGGCACCGTCATTTCTTGCAGAGTGATGACATTGGCCTGAGATAACGACGGGGCCAGCTTCCTTGTCGGAGTAGAAGGCGATCGCTCGGATTTTCGGAGCCACAGAGGCGCGAGACGCAGGACAGGCGCCGTTTGGATTGGCAACGGGGTATGTTGCATTGCTCTTGACTCGAAGCTGATGCGCATCCTTTGCCCAGGTTTCGGCGTTCCTTGGACCTTGAGTCTTGCCTCGTCAGAGGGTGGCACCGGATTCACGGGAAGAGGAGTCTTGTCCTTCTTTACTTCTTCAATCTTTTGAGCTCGAGGAGCTTTAGCTGGAAGAACTTCCGCGACCAGGCCCTTTGCTTGGTAGAATTTTGCGTCGGCCAGGTGTGCCTCGGCCTCGTTGAATGGCTTGTCGTCCGCAACTATGCACCTCTCCATGCCTTCTTCGTAGTATTTGAGGCACTGGTGCCAGGTGGAGACCACGATGCCGTTCTCGTGCAGCCATGGTCTTCCCAACAGGAGGCGATATGACGTCTGGCAATCGATGATGTGGAAGAGGACCGTTGTATCCAGCGGGCCGATGGAAAGCTTCGAACGAATGATTCCGACGGTGGACTGTCCGCCCTGGTTGAAGCCTTGAATGACCAATTGACTTGGTGAGAGCTGGTCGTCGGTGATGCCGAGTTGCCGCATCGTCTGGATAGGCATGATGTTGACGGTGGAGCCACAGTCCAACAAGATTCGGTTCACTGGCTTCTCCTTGATGTATCCCGAGACGTAAAGAGGCCGGTTGTGCAATCGCGTCCCGAGTTGCAGGTCCTCATCTGAAAAGGTTATCGTCGCATCACACGAGGCCACAGCTTTGCGCCTTTGATCGTCCTTCCTCTTCCTTTTGTAGCCATCCGGATCAGCCAAGGCCGCCGCCATTGCCAGGCGAGCCTTCTTCGGGAGATGCAAAGCCTCTACGAGAGGCATGTGCAAGATTGCTTCGTCGTGAGAGGCGGTGCCCCTTTCGTCGGAATCACCTCCCTCGTCTGTGGAGTCGCCTTCTCCAGAAGTTTCGCTTTCGTTCTTTCCTTCCGACGCCTCATGGACTTCGACCATGCAACAAGACACCTTGATGTGTTGGTCCGCTGGGAGGAAGTGATCTGGGAAGAACTCTTGCAAAGTTGTCGGCTCTGGAAGACTCTGCTGAAGGATATCGTCTTGGCTCGCTGGCGGCACTTTGAACGCCTTCCTTCCCGGAGTCTTGCTTTTCTTCTTGTAGGTCTTCCGCTTGGTGAATCCCCTCATCACACGGTCTTGCTTGAGCTTCTTTTCTTGCCATGGCTTTCGCCGCCGCGGTAGCATGACCCATGCTTCTTCGTCGGTGGATTCCCCTCCGCTAGGATGATGGTCGACAGCAGCAACTGGTTCCCTCGAAGGTACTTGTTCTTCTGGAGGCTCTACTGACTCGTCTTCCGATCCCCAGCCGATGGGCTTGATTTCGTCGATTGGAACGGACGGAGGCCTTGAGTAGAGGACGTAATAGTCGAACTTCCCCGAAGGCTGGCCCAGCAGACCGACTTCCGGATCTCCTTGCTCGTATCTTTCCCGAAGAGCGCGTTGGGACATAGCTTGACTGGAATGGACTTGCTCTTCTCGAGGCTCTACTGGCGTGTCTTCCGATTCCCAGCCGGTGGGCTTGATTTCGTCGATTGGAACGGACGGAGGCCTTGAGTAGAGGACGTAATAGTCGAACTTCCCCGAAGGTTGGCCCAGCAGACCGACTTCTGGGTCTCCTTGCTCGTATCTCCTTTGGAGCGCTCGTTGGGATGCAGTATTGCCTGGAAGAGGTGCTGGCGTGAGCGATGATTGCCCCCAGGGCAGCGGTGTTTCCTCCTCGGAGAACGTAGGAGTACGTTGACGTCGCTTCGAGATTTTCGGCTGGGAAGTTGACTTAGCGATTGGCGCTTGACGGTTGAGGCGCAATTTGGGCATGCTTCGTCGAGCGGCAACGAGTACCGGCGAGAAGGAGCCGAAGGTGATGGACGTCATGTTGGCCGTAGCAACCTCCCCGGAGTCGATCTCTATCTTTCTTTGCTTGGCAAGTGCCATGATTCTTTCCTTGAAGACGAAGCATCTTTCGATGGGATGACTCACCACCCGGTGGTATTTGCAGAAGAGAGGGTCGTCGACGCGATGCATCTGCTCGGGCCTCTTCGAAGGAGGAAGCTCTATCATCTTCTCTTGCAGCAGTTGGTCGAACATGGAGGAGACTTCCGAGTCTGGGAAGGGGTACTCCTTTGCTTCGAGCTCCTCTAGAGTCATCCTTTGTCTCGGAGGCGGAGGCGGCGGTATGGCGGCGCCCTTCTTCTGATCTGGCTTGCCACCGATCTTGAGCGGCTTGGAGGTTGAAGCGACGTCAGCAACATTGACTTGTTTCGGTTTCGTTGCCGGTGGCTTGTCCTTCTTCTCTATCTTCAAGAAGTCCTCGTTCTTCGAGTCCCCGCGGTTTGCTAGGCTGAGTTCCATGTCATGAGCCCGAGTTGCGAGTTCTTCGAAAGACCGAGGCTTGATACCTTTGAGGATGTAGAGCAGACCCCAGTGCATGCCTTGGGTGCACATCTCGATGGCCGAGTCTTCAGACAAGCGGTCTCGTGAATTCAGCGCGAGGTTCCTCCACCTGTCGATGTAGTCGATCACTGGCTCATCCTTCCTTTGCTTGATGGCGGTGAGTTCGATCATGCTGACGGTTCGTCTGGTGCTGTAGAAGCGATTGAGGAACTCCCTCTCCATCTGATCCCAGCTGTCGATGGTTCCTGCAGGAAGATCAACGTACCAGTCGAACGCGTTGCCTTTGAGGGTGCGAACGAATTGCTTCACCATCTCGTCGCCATATGTGCCGGCATTATTGCAGGTCTCGATGAAGTGGGCGACGTGCTGTCTTGGATTTCCCTTTTCGTCGAAGTACTGGAACTTTGGTGGCTGGAATCCGGCTGGGAAGCGTAGCTGCTGGATCCTCGTAGTGTAGGGCTTCGAGTATGCCGCCGTGATCGGAGGAAGGCTACTGCCGTGGGATCGCATCATGTCGGCTATCAATGCTTGGACTTGCTGAGCACTCATCGCAGCCGCTGCCGGAGGTTGTGTGGCCACCGAGGCTGGCATTGGGGAGACGACTTCCACTGGGATGGGAGCCGAAGAGAGCGCTGGAGTAACTGCTTGAATCGTCGGAGCGACTTCTGCAGGAGCGGGAGTTGAAGACGGAACTGGAGCGGCTACCGGAGAAGCGACGGGTTGGCTAACTGCTGCAGCGTCCTTTGCGCTTAGCTTCTGGAGCAGAGCGTTGATGTGACGATCCTTCTCCTCCATTAGCCGAGTAATCTGCGCCATGTGCTCGTTCATCTGCATGACTTGGAGCTGAAGAGCGGTCGGAGGGTGGTGACGGAGAACGCCTCGGTGTTGCATGTTCGCATCCTCGCCGTCATCATCTGAGACGTAGTTACGCCGACTTGCTTCTGGCTGATGATTGATGTTTGCCCCCTGCAGAGGAGGTGCAACGTCTGCTGGAGAACCCGAACTGGTTCGGGGTTGGGGCTGGTCCTCCCCAAACTTCTGGACATGGGCTCCAGGATCGAGGCTCGTTTCTTCATGCACCAGGGCCTCGTCGGCGCTTTGGCGAGCATCTTCGGTAGTAGCTTCTGGCACGAAGATGTCCGCAAGAGTCCGTGTACGCCGAGTGTAGACGCGCACCATTGGAGGAGCATCACCCTCCGGATTTACTGGATCACCGTGGCGGAGTAGAGGAGACTCGGCGATTGGTGAGAGGCTTGGAGCAAACGCATCGTTGTTCGTTCCGGCCATTGCAAACTTCAAGCAGCTTCTTCAACCGTACGGATGAAAGGAGATGAGGTCCCACCGGGCGTGCCAGAAATCTGTGGACGCGGAAAAAAGCGCGGGTCGTCTTTATTGCGAATCACACGAGATTACAAATGTGGCCGGGACCCGGGTTGCTCGGGTGTAGCGAGTCCGGGTTGCGGCGAGTTTTGATCAGGGGATTGTGGGAAAGATCTTCTGGGGGATCCCTTTGATCCGCGTCTCCACGTGGTGTTCGTGCGAGAGCGCTGAAGGGGCTGCCCAGGACAGGGGTTTTACAGGGAGAGGGTTTTGGAGAGGCTAAGGAATGTCCACCGTTGCTTTGTCCCTTCCGTGCTTCGCGCTTTCTCGGCTAGGGGGTTTTCGGCTTCGTTCCTCGGTCTTCGCGTCTTCCTCGTTCCTTGCTTGACCTCGGTGTCCTTGATCGTCGGTTCGCGGCGTCGATCGAGCTTTTGGCGTTGGCTTTGGCTTTGGCTTTTTGGCTTTGGCTTGGCTCCGGCGTGGCTCTGGCTTTTGCTTTGCTTCGACGCTTGCACTTGGACGTAGCTGGGAGAGACTTGCGATGCTTTCGTTCTTCCGGACTTCGCGTCGTATCGGCTAGAACGTGCGGTGCTTTTGCTCGTGGCCGGCGTAGTCGCTTGGCTTTGGCTCTTGCTTTGCTTTGGCGCGGGCTTTACTGGGGCTTTGCTTTGGCTTCTTGCGTTGCTTTAGCTTTGGCGTTTACTCGATCTTCTTCTTCGAACGACGTGGGCTACTTCTCCGGTGCTTCGACGGTTTGCGTGTCAACGGGACTTCTCTTCTTCTCCGGGCTTCTTTGGCGTGATCGGGGTCGAAGAATGCTTTCGAAGATGGTGGGGGTAGCACCGATCTTCGTGCGACGGTTGTAGCGTCGGCTTTTGTTGATGAAGACGACGGGGTAGTGACGCTTCAGATGATCTGTTCCAGCCTTTCTTCTTCGTGGATGGTGCAGATGTTTGTCGAAGACGACGTGGTGATGACGCTTCGCTTCTCTCCTCCGGGCTTTGGGGCTTGATCGGGATCGAGGACTTGTTGGAGACGACGGGGTAGTGCCGCTCCTCTTCTTCTCCGGGCTTTTGGGCTTGATCGGAGTCGAAGCTTGTTGGAGACGACGGGGTAGTGCCGCTCCTCTTCTTCTCCGGGCTTTTGGGCTTGATCGGAGTCGAAGCTTGTTGGAGACGACGGGGTAGTGCCGCTCCTCTTCTTCTCCGGGCTTTTGGGCTTGATCGGAGTCGAAGCTTGTTGGAGACGACGGGGTAGTGCCGCTCCTCTTCTTCTCCGGCCTTTGCTTCTGGCGTCCTCGGAGTCGAAGGGTTCTTCTTCTCCGAGCTTTCTTCTTCGTGAACGGAGTCGAAGGGGTGATCGTCGTGCGCAAGGGTCTTCACGTTGATGAGGACTTTCAGTAAGCCGATCCCTCGGGACAGGCTTGACTGT
Source organism: Chamaelirium japonicum (assembly GCA_947650365.1). Taxonomy (NCBI): domain Eukaryota; kingdom Viridiplantae; phylum Streptophyta; class Magnoliopsida; order Liliales; family Melanthiaceae; genus Chamaelirium; species Chamaelirium japonicum. The sequence goes on from OX393553.1 coordinate 58,005,389, forward strand.
GCCTCGTGAAGCCTTGGGTCGATGAAGAAGCGTGCTCTCTTCTGCAGAGCTCTGGCGCTTCGTCTTCAATTTCTCGACCATTTTTTCCTTCCCCCACCCCCTCTATTTATAGGCAAAGGGGAGGGGAGAGAGATATGGGAACATTTAATTTTAAATCCCTTTTGTATCTCTCCCATAATTACCCGGATTTTATTCATCCATTGATGAAGGGAATAACATTTAGTTGTTTTCCTTTTCTGGCGGGTGCAATTATGGCTGGATTTTGCGCACGAAATCGATGGCGATCGGGCGCTTCGTCTTGTGCGTCGGATCGAGGGATCGGCGCAGATCCGCGTGTGTGCAGACGTCATACGCTACCTCCCCCCGCGCATGGCGGTATTCTTTCCTTTTCTTTCTTTTCTTTCCTTTTCTTTTCTTTCCTTTTCTTTTCTTTCCTTTCTTTTCTTTCCTTTTTCTTTTCTTTCTTTTTCTCCCCTTTCCTTGCAGGGCCGGCCGGCCCCCCATGGGGTTCGGGTCCTACTAGGGCCGGCCCCATGTGGGTCGGGTCCTAGTAGGGACCGGCCCCCATGGGGTTCGGACCCTAGTAGGGGCCGGCCCCCCCTTGGCGCATGGGGTCCGGGTCCGCATCGGCGCGCGCGAGTCGGGTTTGCATCCACGTCGGTGCGCGCGAGTTGGGTCCGTGTGTCGGGTTTGCATCCGCGTCGGCACACGTAAGTCGGGTTCGGGTCCGACGAAATTCGTGTGTCTACAATGACACTTCGTGAATAAGTCAGCAATCTGCTCCGTCGAAGAGACATAAGGCAAAGAGATGGTCCCAGCCTCATACTGCTCTCTGGAGAAATAGCAATCTAGTTCGATGTGCTTGGTCCGCTCATGAAACACCGGATTACTGACAATCTGAATAGCACTTTTGTTGTCACAATGAAGAGCAGTGGGACCCGAGGTAGCAACACCAAGATCTCGAAGAAGACGGCGGAGATGAACGATCTCCTTTGTAGCAGTGGCCATGGCACGAAACTCGGCCTCAGTACTAGAGAGAGAAACCACCTTTTGCTTCTTGCTCTTCCAGGAGATAAGAGAGTCACCAAGAAAAAGACAGTAACCAGTAGTCGAGCGCCGAGTAGTTGGGTCCCCTGCCCAGTCGGCGTCAGAGTATGCACGAAGAGCTAGAGATGAGGATGACGAGAAGAAGAGCGACCGAGTGATAGTGCCACGAAGGTACCTAAGAGTCCGAAGAAGAGCAGCGTAGTGAGCAGAGTGAGGGGCATCCACAAACTGGCTGAGAATACTGACAGCATGGGCAATATCCGGTCTGGTGATGCAGAGATAGACGAGCTGACCAACTATCTCGCGGTACCTGGTAGGATCTAAGAGGGGCTCACCATCAGTAGGGCGGAGTTTCACATGAAGTTCAAGAGGAGTGTCAACTGTACGGCAATCAGATAGTGCAGCCCGAGTAAGAATGTCAGCTGTGTACTTCTGCTGAGAAAGCAGAATCCCCCTAGTGCTCCTAGCAACCTCCAGACCAAGAAAATAACGCAGAGGACCCAGATCCTTCATCTGAAATTGGCTCCGAAGATGCTCCTGAAGGGAGGCTATGGCACGGGTGTCATCACCAGTAATAATCATATCATCGACATAGAGAAGGATGATGGCCCGGCCTTGGGGGGATGTCCGCACAAATATAGAATGGTCTTGAAAACTCTCTACAAAGCCGATTTCAGTAACTGCCCGACGGAAACGCTCAAACCAGGCACGAGGAGCCTGTTTGAGGCCATAGATAGCTCGACGAAGACGACATACATGCTGAGGAGGTGTGCTGAGGCCCGGAGGAGACTGCATATAGACAACCTCAGAGAGATCACCGTGAAGAAAAGCATTCTTCACATCCATCTGTAATAGGGGCCAACCCCTAGCCGCAGCAACAGCGAGAAGAGTCCGAATAGTGGTCATCTGAGCTACTGGAGCAAATGTCTCATCATAATCAATCCCATACTCCTGAGTAAAACCGCGAGCAACAAGACGGGCTTTGTACCGGTCAATAGAGCCATCTGGCCGATGCTTGATCTTGAAGACCCATTTGCAGCTGATGGGTGCGATACCAGGAGGTAGAGGCACAACGTCCCATGTCTGAGTCTGCGCAAAAGCCTGAAACTCCTCAGCCATAGCCTGCTGCCACACAGGGTACTGCAATGCCTCTCTATAAGACCGAGGCTCTCTGTCTGTGTGAAGATCCGTAAGGTAGGTAACGAACTGAGGCGAGTAGGAAGTGACAGCTGCAAAACCAATGCGATCAGGGGAGTAGCCAAAGCGGTCTGGAGGGCGATGCTCGCGCTGGGGGTAGCGAGGAGGATTGTGAGGATCCGCATCCGGTAGAGGTAGGCTGCTCGAAGTGGATGGAGTACCAGAGGAGTTACTGACAGACGAAGACGGGACAGGTGGAATATCGGATGGAGGAGAAGCAGACATAGGAGACAAGGGATCCAAAGGAGATGATGAACTCAAGCGTGTAGCAGGGATGACGACGGGAGCAGGAGGTAAAGACTCAAGAGCAGGAGCAGGAGGAGGAGCGGAGAGAGGAGGAGAAGGTGAAAGAGAAGGAGGCATCTCAAGGAAGGAGAGATCCTGAGACGCAGGAGAGTAGTAAGGAACATGTTCAACAAAAGTGACATGTCGAGAGATGCGAAGACGACGAACTAGGGGGTCATAGCAACGATACCCCTTGTGCTCAAAACTGATGCCCAAGAGTACACACTTAGTGGACCTAGCTGACAGTTTGTTACGCTCATGAGAAGGAAGGAGGACAAAACATGTGCACCCAAAAGTACGCAACATGCTGTAATCAGGAGTCGTCCCATAGAGACGCTCATGAGGCGAAACACCTGCGAGGACAGAGGAAGGGGTGATGTTAATAAGGTTGACAGAGGTCAAAATGGCCTCTGCCCAGAAGGTGCGAGGAACGCACGAGGAGATAAGCTGAGCACGAGCTGTCTTAAGAATATGACGATGCTTTCATTCTGCAACACCGTTCTGCTCATGAGTATGAGGACATGATTGTTGGAAAAGAGTCCCATGAGACTGAAGGATAGACCGCATTGTAGAAGAAAGATATTCGCGGGCACAATCGACCTAAAAGTTTTAATACGGGCATGAAACTGAGTATGAATCATGTTGGTGAAGGTCTGATAGACGTCGGGAATGTCAGAACGCTGACGAAGGAGATACACCCATGTAAAACGAGAGTAATCATCAATAAAGCTAACATAATAAAAATAGCCATTCATAGAAGAAAGAGGTGCAGGACCCCAAATATCTGAGTGCACTAGATCAAACGGATTATAGGACTGCGACAAACTGGTAGCAAAGGGGCTAGCAGAATGCTTAGCCAACTGACATCCTGTGCAAAAAGAAAGACGAGAGAATGAACCACGACCTAAAGCACTAGATTGAAAAAGACTTTTAAGTCGAGGTTCAGACACATGACCTAGCCTCCGATGCCACAGGTCGGCATCAGAAGAAACAGCACTACAGACGACCGAAGGAGAGACAGGAGGTAAATGAAGATACTCCAGGTGATATAGGCCACCGACCCTACGAGCAGCACCAATCCTCTGTCCCGAGCGTGAATCCTGCACAACACAAAAGGAGGGAGAGAAAGCAACAGTCAGACCGGAATCACAAAGGCTGCTAATAGAAATCAAATTCATGCGAAGCTGAGGAGCATGTAGAACAGATGGTAGAGAGAAAAATCCTGAAGTGATGGACCCAGTCTGCGAGATGGCTAGAAGAGAGCCATCCGCAGTGTGTATCGGAGGAATGCAGTGGGTGGAAGAACATGCAGTAAGAATAGAGTGGTCAGGGGTCATATGGTGAGAGGCCCCAGAGTCCATAATCCAAGGTGCAGAGGTACCCGACGTGGCAGAGAAGGCAGAGAGACCGGAGGGGGGGCCGGAAAGACCAGCAGTAGGCTGTAGACAGTGTTTTAAAAAACTCGCCCCGGGGTACGCCCGGGGCGCGCCCCGGGGCGGGGCGGTCCTAAAACGCCCGGGGCGGCTCAATCTGGGGCTTTTTTCCTGTGGGGCTTACGCCCGAACCACTGGGGCTTACGCCCCGAACGCCCGGGTACGCCTTTTACGCCCCAATGGCCTGGGCTTACGCCCCACTGGACTTTGTCTGCATAGTTGAAAAAAAATGATTTGATTGCTACCGTGTGATCTTTTATATGCGTCTTACTCTCTTGGATGACGATTATGATATTTTTTGAAACTAAAGTTGTTTTAAATTGGTTATATATCATGTATAGAATGATAGAATCTATGAAATATAAACGTAGATAGTTTGAATTTTGGTTAGAAATTTAGAATTAGATCTTAAATGATGTTGAAAGACAATGATAAGTTTATTTTTATTATCATTTTGTATATATTTGTGTTTTATCAACCAATTTTGTAGGCTTAAATGCTTTGTTTGTTCATAATATTTTTTATTTTGTTTGTTTTTAATCTATTTTCCCTATTTATATAATATGTTTTATTTCTATATATTTTTTAAATTAAAAAATGAAAAATTCATGGGGCTTACGCCCCACGCCCTGGGGCTTACGCCCCGCCCCACATCAGGCAAAACGCCCCGCCTTACGCCCCCGCCTCTGAAAACACTGGCTGTAGAAGGAGCTGCTCAAGACGCATCTCGAGACGTTGAAGGCGATCCGTCGTAGTAGTTGCGGTAGAAGTGGGGGCAGGAATAGTAGTGCTAGCAACGGCAGCCGCAGGTCGATTACGGTGAGGTGGATTCGCACGCTTCTCCGGGTGGAGAAGCCAACAGGAGTCAATCGTGTGTCTTGTCTTGCCACAGTGGGTGCATCGCCGAGTATCAGGCAGACTGGCGGGACGAGATCCACCCCGAAAAGGAGGAATTTTCGGGGGGTGAGTGGTCGCTAGAACTCCCTCAAAGCTAGAGGAAACCGGTGCCCTACGTGCAGCCACGGTGCACAGACGGGTCTCCTCGGCAAGAAGCTCAGCGATGACAGCATCGAGACGAGGAAGCGGATCTCGATGAATCAGCTGACCCGCAAGAGGAGAGAACTCAGGGCGAAGAGCCATCAGAAACTGATAAAGTTGCCGCCGTTCCCGAAAAAGTTGTAACTCACGCCAGGAGGCACTGACTCTGGATACGTCCAACAGAGGGGGCTCCAAGGCCTGGAGCTCACGCCAATAGCCGCGCATAAGACTATGAAACTGCTGAATGGTCTGCTCCCCCTGCTGAGCAGACTGGGCCTGAGATAAGAGCTGATACTCGCGGGCCCCGCTTTGTTCCACAAAGCGCTCAGTAAGGTGGGCCCAGAGCTCTGCCGCAGTAGCGAAAGTGACAAGATCTGCACGAAGAGAGCGATCGACCGAGGCAACTAGAAAAGCACGAACGTAGCGGTCACGAACACTCCAAGAGTCAGAGGCCACGGGAAGAAAAGTTTCTGTAGAGGTTGCAGTAGGAGCAGGAGTTGAGCCATCGAGGTGACCGTATAATGCACGACCATCCAAAATACTCCGGACTGTAGCCGACCACGCAGTCCAATCCACGACTGTCACAAGAGGAAAGTCCGTAGAGACTGGGAGAAAATCCCTTGTCTGCTCAATAGGTGTCGCCGAGAATTGGGCCGAGGACACTCCAGAGGACTGATCAGAAAAGGCCATGAGTTACAGGGCGCAGCACAGGTAGGAAGAGCAGAACGGGATAGGCACAGGTGCAGGATAGGTGTTGGTGCGGGATAGGCACTGGTGCGGGATAGTCACAGATACGGGATACTTGTTCGGTGCGGGATAGGTACTGGTGCGGGATACTTGTCTGGTGCGGGATACTTGTCCGGTGCGGGATAGCACCGTTCGGTTCGGACGCGGTGCGGGATATTCGGCCGGGCGCGTGTTCGGCTCCGGTGCCGGGGTCGGCGCGCGGCCGGGGTACGTGAGCGAGGCCGGACGCAGCGGACAGCGCCGGGACGATGTGCAGTCGGCCGGGCGCAGCGGACAGCGCCGGGACGATGTGCAGTCGGCTCCGAACGCAGCGGACAGCGCCGGGGCGCAGTCGGCTCCGGACGCAGCGGACAGCGCCGGGACGCAGTCGGCCGGGCGCAGCGGACAGCGCCGGGACGCAGCGGACAGCGCCGGGATGCTCGGACGGGCGCAGTCGGCTCCGGACGATGCTCGGACGGACGATGTTCGGCTCGTCCGGAGGGGAGCACCGCCGGGGCGGACGGGCGCAGTCGGCTCCGGTGTCGACGGACGACGCTCGGCCGGGCCGGGCCGGACCGGAGGGGAGGTCCGGAGGGGAGCTCGGAGAGATGAGCACGGACCGGAGGGGAAGTCCGGAGGGGAGTTCGGAGAGATGAGCACGGGAGAGAGAGAGAGATGAGCACGGGTTAAGAACCCGGCTCTGATACCATGTTACGAAAACAGTAGTTTCGGAGGAATTACTCCATATATTATCTCAAATCTCTCACATTACATAAGACTACCTCTCTATATATAGAGGGAGAACACACATCATTGGGTTACCACAACCGAGGTGGGACTATAATATTAACAGGTTGTATTAGATGTAGTATTACTATTAGTCCCACCTTAGTTGTGGTATTGTAATGGTGTGCATTCTCTCCTTATATAAGGAGAGATAGTCTTATGTAATGTTATTAGAATGTGAGATAATACAATGAGTTTTCTCCTCAAACCCTAGTCTCTCTCTCCCTCTCTCTTCGTAACATGGTATCAAAGCCGACCTAGGGTTTCGGAGATCCCATCTCTAGCCACGGCCTCCTCGGTCGCCGTTGGCGACCTCGGGGAGGCCGGGCATAGTAAAATTTAATTTTCCTATCTCGATCCCGTCTCTCTCCTGAGCGCCCCTCTCTCTCTCTCTCTCCTGAGCGGAGCCTACGTAGCCCGATCCTGTGCGCTCAATCCCGGATCCCGTGCACTGCCTACCTCTCTACCGAGCGGCCTCCCCGTCGAGATCCCTACCGCGAGCCGAGATCCTCCATCGAGCCTCCTCCTTGCCGTCGAGCCGCAAGCCTGAGATCCTGAGATCCCTGTTGGTTGTCGCCCCTTTGTCTTCCGCCGCAGTCTTCGCTCAACCCGCCAGATCCAGCCCGGTCACCTCTCCTCCTCTGCTCGCCGTCCGGCCTCCTTGAGGTCGTCGGCATAAGAGATCTGTAGAGGCTCAGATATGAGATCTGCTGTGTCAGCGTCCTCTAGCGTGTTGCACCGGATTCTTCTCGCCGTCCTATGTCGATCGGACTCCCTCGCCGTCTTGTGCCCTGCGCTCGTCGGAGCCTATGTCGTCGGATCAGGCTGCAGTCGCCTGCTCTCCAGATCGTGCCGCCGATGCCACCTTTGGTTGCTCCCGGCCGCCTCCTATCCTCCAGATCTGTCCTCTGTACAAGATGCCTTCAATAACTCTCCTCTCTTCGTGTCGGCCCTGTCGTCAGTGTGCCTCCTTCCTGGAGCGCAGCCTGAAGCCTGCGTCGGCCTCCTCCCTCCTCGTTGGATTTTGCGCTCGTGCGGTTTCCTCCCTCGCATGCCGTCGGCCTCTTCCCTGTCGTACCGTGCCGGTCCGCCTGCACTTTGCACTCTGCTTGCCCGCTTGTGTCCTGCACTCTGTCGGCGCCAAGGTTTAAAACTCGGGTACCGGTACCGGTATCGGCCGGCGCCGAACCTGTTCGAACCGGCCGGTTCCGGTTGAACCGGTACCGGCCCCTTTTTTTATTTTTTTTAAATTGTAAAAAAATCCTTAAAAATTCTAAAAAATTAGAAAATAAATATAAGAAATTAGAAAATAAATATTAGACTACTTTAGGGCCCTAGTCTAGGTCCTTTAGGGACCTTAGGAGTTAAGACTTAGGAGTTAGGGCTTAGGCTAGGCCGCTAGAGTTAGTTTTAGGCCTATGAGTCTTATCTTATGACTTCAGAGTTCAGACTATGACTTATGAGTCTTATACTCTTATTTTATGACTTCAGACTCTAGACTTTAGAGTCTTGGATTCATCATTCATCAAGATTCACAAGCACCACTCCCCGAGGTGTATGATTAAGAATCTTGATGAACTTGTCAACTATTGTCGAATCACCACTCCCCGAGGTGAATGATTGGACAGTAGAGACCTAACTGAGCCACAAGACTCACAAGTCACAAGTCACACCTAAGAAGTTACTAATTCCTAATTTTCTATATCCTTTTTCCCTCCTTTATCCGGGCTTGGGACCGGCCTTATCGAAGTTAAAAAAGGTTTTTAAAAGGTTTTATAAAACAACCTTTTAAAGTTTTAAATTTTTATTATTATTATAAATTTACAGTACAAATTATACAATAAGTTCCAGAATCTAGACGTGTTCCATAGTTCCACTTCCACATAATACAGATTATCAATATTAAAATTATTAACTCACCTTTAGTTACCTTACTTGGCTGGCTCAGATAGTTAGATCAGAAGATTCAGAACTCAGAACTCAGAAGTTCCATAGATTATTATTTCGACCAGCTTCTTCTTCGTCTTTATTTGGAGTTGGTGCCGAGTAGTGCTGGTAGTAAGACCCGTCGAAAGGCCCAGAATAACCGAAGATTGATTGGCCAATGTCCTGGTCGTGCTGGACACCATAACCGTAGGCTCCGTAGCTGTAAGAGGATGAAGAATCTCCATATGTTCTTTGCGATTCCTTTGGCTCTGAAAACATCGGCTGATAAGAATCTCGGTAATATGATGATGGTGGACCTGGTGGTGGATCATATCCGTACGAGTATGGTACATATGCAGCTTCATGAACAGTGCCAGAAGGCCCGGCCCCTGCTCCATCATGTGGTGGATCTGGTGGGGCTGGTGGTCCTGTGACTCCGGTGTACGTGGGAGCACTGGGAGGTGAAGAAGCTCTCTCATGCTCTTCATGGTCAGGACTAGAAGTGTGACCAATTCCCGGACATCTCCGTCGTGACTGAGATAATTTTCCTCCACCATCACTAGATCCGGAAGGTATACTGTCAAGACTCTCATCTGCATCGCTGTGTATCTGCTGCATTGCCTGGCTAACATGTTGAAATCTTCGTTTGCCGCTCCTCAACCTTGGTCCCTCTTGTTCTTGTCTTTGCTCCTTGCCTAACTCCTTCTCCAACCATGTATTTTCTTGACCGTCAAGAACTGGATCCTCTCTCTCCGTCAACCAAGGGGCTAGAGGGTTATCGTCGTCGAAAATATAATCCAAATTGATTGGATTATCACCTTGGTCCTCTAATCTTCCCTGATCGCGGACCCTCAACCTCATATTGTAATGTACGAAACCTAGTATATCTAATTTAGATGATGACAATCTATTTGTAGTTTTCGTATGAATGAGAGATAATGTACTCCAGTTTCTCTTGCAGCCCGATGCCGAACATGTCTAACTCAATACTCGGATAGCAATCTTGCGAAGATCAGGAGCACTTTCACCATGAATGCACCACCAAGTAGCTATAAAATTAGCCAAAAAATAAAACATTCAGTTTGTATTCGTTGATTGCAATTGGATAATTGTATAATTAAAGTGTGTTATCAACTTATCGACGTATTACCTGGCTGTATGGTCGAGATAGATGTTCTTGCATTCTCCGAATCAAAGGAACCACGAGCATATCGGAAGATTTCCATATACTCCATTGCCTTATTTTGCGCTGCTATGTTAGGCTCCAAGGTTCGGATCACCTCTTTAAGCCCGATCATTATTTTAAGGTGTTGTGAAACTTCTACCCTATACTGGTATTGAGGATTTAAGTAAAATCCTATAATATGAAAGAAATAAGTATTGAGTCTAATGACTAATGAGATTGAAAATTGAAATTGTTGAATAATGAATATACACTTGACGATAATATTTACCTGCTGCATGCAATGGATGGTGTAGCGTCTTCTCCCATCTTTTATCGATCAACTTAAAATATTGTTTTTTTATTTTTCTCCAACCTTTATTGACTTCTGAATGGCCATCTTAGCTCTGTCCATTGCTTCGTAGATATACCCCATTGCAGGCTTTTCATCTGAATCTACCAGTCGAAGAACTTGCACTAGAGGTTGGATGCACATTATTATCTTGTCAATTTCGATCCAGAGCTCCTTTCCAATAACAATATTTTTCACCTCTTTGCCCTCTTCATTAGTTGCATATTTTGACTGACACCATGCATCTGAGGTAAACATTTTCCGTAAAGCATCCTTCTGATTTAAAATGCTCTCCAATGCTATGAAGTGAGTGACAAAGCGGGTGATTCCTGGACGCAGAAGCTCCCGCTTTCCAGTATACTTCCTCATCAAGTCAACTACCCAGTTATGGTTGTAAATGAATTTTGTTATTTTTCGAGCTTGTTTAACGACCTTGTCGACATGATCCAATTTGCCTATATCTTTTAGGATCAAGTCGATGCAGTGTGCGGCACAAGGAGTCCAAAATATAGTCTTTCATTCCTTCTGTATGATTTGTCCGGCCTTCTTATAGTTAGAGTCATTGTCCGTCACTATTTGGACAATATTATTAGCTCCAACTTCGTCGATGATATTATTCATAAGTCCAACAAGATATATTGTATCATACACTTTGGCTGATGCATCGACTGATTTGTAAAATACAGTACCAATTAAGCAATATACTAGAAAATTAATTATGGATTTTCTAGTAAGGCCACTCCATCTATCGCACATAATTATGCAACCTTTCTCCTCCCAGGGAGTTTGAAAACTATGAATATAATCGTTTATTTCGGAGACATCATCTAAAAGTGGCCCAGCAATTTCATATGGGGTAGGGGAGAAATTTCCGGTCCAACCGACTGCAATGTGTCGCATATTTTCTTAAAGTATGGCGACGCGGCTGCATTAGCCGGGATATGATTGAAATGAAAAAATTTGACTACTGCTTTCTTCACTTTACTGGCCGCTTGTTTTATTTTTTAAGCAGTTAATTTGGTTTGTTTCTTGCCACGTTCCCTAAACATAAATCCGTCCAGAGGTAATTGCACAGATGTACTGCCGCCATTACTAGTTTTACCTCCTCTAGCACTAACACTGCTACTACCACCAGGTCCACCTCCACCAATACTACCACCAATATCACCAGGAAGAAAACGGGAACTACCACCAGGATCACTCATTGACCATCTACCTCTTTGGTATCTCCCTCTTTCTCTTATTTCTTGACGACGAGCTTCCTCACGAGAAAGTCTCATTGCCGTTCTCATCTCCCTATCCTCCTCCGGCAACTCTTTAGATGAGGAATCATCAAAACTTTCATCATCTATGTTTGTTTCTCTATAACCCCTTACCAACTGACTTTTGGTAAGGGGTGGTCTTCTAGAAGCAGAAAGCTCAGGAGGAGTACTCTTATCTTTACTTGCTTCTCTAAAAAATTGCTGGAATTGAGACCGTACCTCTGTTGGAACGTGCTCACAACCAGTCACTTGTCCTTTCTTGCTCGCTAAATGCTCCTTCATTCTTGTGATACCACCATTTATGGTCCGGCCACAGTAGTTACATATGGCATTCCGCTTGTTGCCTTCTATTGCCTTGCAATGTAGCCATCCAGCGTCTATCTCTTTCGATTTTGATGTCATTATCTAAGTCAAAAAATAAATAAGCATTAGCAAACTAGAAAGTAATTGCTCACTTTTGCAGCTTTACTACGTAGAAAGTAGAAACTAGAAACTAGAAAGTAATTCTACTTCTACGTAGCAAAAGTGCCGAATCTACGTGAACAAGTGAACAAAAGTGAGTAAGTGAGCAGAAGTGAGTCATAGTGACTAGTGAGCAGAGCTGTAGAAGTGAGCAAGTAATTCCACCTCTTTGGCGAGTTTGGCCTTGCTCTGTTCTTTGTTTCTCTTTACTCACTTTTGCTACGTAGTAACGTAGTTACCTAACAAGTAATTCCACCTCTTTGCTCACTTTTGCTACGTAGAAAGTAATTCTACGTAGCAAAAGTGTCGAATGTACATCAGCAAGTGAGCAAGTGAGCACTGAGTAGAAGTGAGCAAGTGATTTCACCTTCTTCACTTTGCTGTGTTCTTTGTTTCTTTTTTTACTTTCTCCCTTTCTTTCTCTTTCTCTCTTTATATTTTCTCTTCTCTTTTCTTTATTTCTTTCCTCTCTTATTTTTAGCAAAGAAATTTACCTGTCGGTGTCGCTCGCCTCGTGCCGCTCGTCGCAAGACTCGCAACGTCGCCTGGTCGCCGTCTCGCCAAGTCGCCGCTCGTCGTGACGTAGCCTTGTCGCCCGCTTGTGCCGATCGTTGCGACGTTGCCTTGTTAAGTGTTACTTGTTACTTGTTAGTTTGTGCCGCTCGACCCGCTCGTGCTCGTGCCGCTCGTCGTGACCTCGTCGGCGTTGTCGGCTCGTGTCGGCGTGCCACTCGTCGCCTCGTCGTGCAGGCTGTGCCGCTCTTTTCTCTCTCTAGTCTCTTCTCTCCTCTCTTTTCTCATGCTTCTCTCTTATCTCCTTTTTTTCTTCTCTTTCTTTCCTCTCTTCTCTATTTTTTCTTTCTCTCCTCTATTTTCTTGCAAGTTGCAACTTTGTAACTTGATGCATGGTTTTGGAGGTGAATGGAATGGGTTAAGGGGGGTTTATATAGCCTTCAAATCCCCCCCTCCCACTTAATAAATATAACATTTTGGAGGGGCCAAAGCTAATAATGCCCCCCCTCCACATGCAAATGCTGGGAATGCATGTTCAGCCCATGTGGAGGGAGAAATCCAAGATAAAAAAAAAAAAATGAGCCAAAACCCAGCCACCCCATTATTGCCGGTCGGACGGGCCTGAACCGGCCGGTACCGGTTCGTACCGGCCGGTACCGGTTCGTACTGGCCGGTTCGGTCCGGTACGGGTTGGTACCGGCCGGTTCAGGCCCGTTTCGGTCCCGGATGCTAGACTCGGTTCAGCCCGGCCAAAACCGGTACGTACTGATACCAGCCGAGATTTGAAACCCTGGTCGGCGCCTGCGACCTTTGCCCCTGTGCTTTACCGGTCCGCCAGCTCGTTCCCTGCGCCCTACACTTTACCGGTCCACCTGCGTCTTGCGCTCTGCCGGCTATGCTATCAAAGTCGGGACTAGTCGGCGACTAGTCCCCGACTAGTCCCTGGGCGGCATTTTGCCGACCGATTAATTTCGATTCCGTCATTGCTGGGCGGAATCCCGACTAGTCCCCGACTAGACCCGACTAGCCCGACTATGTCCCCGACTAACGACTGCCGACTAGTCCCCAAACAGCATTCTGCAAGCAATTTTTTTTTTTGAAAGTAGTCTTTGCAAGCAATTTTGTTTGGATTTTTTTACATTGGCTCAAAATTTTGAGTCGCAAGACTCACAACTATGGCTCTTCCATGTAATCATCTGTTGAGCACCTGAGAATCTCAGATAAAAACATAGACAAATAATTAGTTTATTTGTTGATATCCATATAACCCTATAATCAAAATTGGGGTTGTTCACTGATTAAACATCATCAAACAAATATTGTGATGAATTCTTAGTTCTGAGTCTTTTGACATGGGCATGAAGCCAATACAACTGTGTTATGTTAAACTGTTACTTATGTATATATACCCATGCTATGAAGTGTGAAGGTATGTATTGTTATTAACCGACTAATATCATATACTTATTGACATTTATGCTAGTTCATATGTCATATATGTTTAGGGAGGGGGGGAGGGGTTGGAATAAGTTTTGGCCGACTAGTCCCGAATTAGTCCCGACTAGTCCTAGTCGGCCCTTGGCCGACTAGGGCCGACTACCGACTTTGACTGCATAGTCTGCCGGCTTACTTGCGTTCTGCACTCTGTCGGCCTACCTATGCCCTTGCGCTCTATCGGTCTGCCTGCGCCTTGCACTCTGGTATTTCTTTCGCACCGGTTGCTTTAGTCCAACATCTCTTTTTCAATATAGCATCTCCAGTCTGCCCTGTGCTCTATCGGTCTGCCCGCCTGCACTCTACCGGTTCCCTTGCGCCTGCACTCGTGCCTTGTGCCCTACTGGTCCGCCAGCGCCTGCACTCGTGCCCTGCGCCCTGCACTTTACCTGTCTGCCTGTGGCTTGCGCTCTGTCTGCTTGCCTGTGCCCTGCACTTTGTCAGCCTACCTGCGTTTTGCGTTCTGCCGGCCGACCTACGCCCTTGCGCTCTGTCGGTCTACTTGCGCCTTGCATTCCGATATTTGTTTCGCACCGGTTGCTTTAGTCCGGCATCTCTTTTTCAGTCTAACATCTCCAGTATGCCCTGTGCTCTACCGGTCCTCCCGTCTGCACTTTACTGGTCTGTGCCTGCACTCGTGCCCTATGCCATGTGCTCTACCGGTTCACCCGCCTGCACTCTACCGGTTCCCCTGCGCCTGCACTAGTGCCCTGTGCTCTACTGGTCCGCTAGCATCTGCACTCGTGCCCTGCGCTCTACCGGTTCGCTAGCACCTGCACTCGTGCCTTGCGCCTTGCACTTTACTAGTCTACCTGCGCCTTGTGCTATGTCGGCTTGTTTGCGCTATGCACTCTGTCGGCCTACCTGTGATTTGCGCTCTGTCGGCCGACCTACGCCCTTGCGCTCTGTTGGTCTGCTTGCGCCTGCGCCTTGCACTCCGGTATTTCTTTCGCACCGGTTGCTTTAGTCCGGTATCTCTTTTTTCAGTCTAGCATCTCCAGCCTGCCCTGCACTCTGTTGACCTGCTTGCACCCTGCATTTTGTTTGCCAGCCTACGCCCTGCGCTCAGCGAGCCCGTTTGTGCCCTACGCTCTGTCGGTCTGCCGCTCTACCGGCCCGCTCGTTTGTGCCCCACGTGCTGCCGGCCCACCTGCGCCCTGCCGATCGAGATCCTCTCCCTCCTTTCGATCGAGTCTCTCTCCCTCCGGGGTCTCTCTTTTTGGTCGTTGTCTTATTCGACCTGTTTCTCCCTGGTCGCACGGGCTCTTGGATCCCCTCTCTCCGATCACACTTATTCGGCCTGTTTCTCCCTGCTCTGCGTCCTGTCGACTCTCGGATCCTCTTTCTTCTCGGTTGTGTGACTCTATCAGAGCTACGGCTCTATTTTTTCTTCTTCGTCTGTGATGATTGAGATCTTCTAGGAGGTGTCAAGTGCTTGCTTCTACCGAGTGCTTGCCTCCTATGAGGTCTCACGCATCCATACCTTTCTTAGCCGATCTCTCCCCTTTCGGCCTCATTTATTGCCGACTTCTATCACTACTGGTTTCCTCCGCTCCGATCCTTAGTGATCATTGCCAATTCCCCGGTTGACTTGCTTACAGGTTGGCCGGGTTTCCCCACTTGTCCTGCTTGCAGACCAATCGGGTTTCCAGGACGACTTGCTTGCAGGTTGCCCTGGCACTATCAGCATAAAAATATGATATTTAATGTAGTTCTTTTTTTCTTTTTCCTTTCTTTTATTAGGCAAACTGATGTCGGTTTATACCTTACATCAGTTTGACAGGGGGTATTAGATGTAATATTACTATTAGTCCCACCTTAGTTGTGGTATTGTAATAGTGTACGTTCTCTCCTTATATAAGGAGAGGTAGTCTTATGTAATGTTATTAGAATGTGAGATAATACAAGGAGTTTTCTCCCCAAAGCCTAGTCTCTCTCTCCCTCTCTCTTCGTAACAGGTTGAATCAAATCCAAGAATCATTTGCAATTTATTTATTATAAACCTTATTGAAGCTCCCTTTTTTTTTATCGTCAATTTTTCATCAAGTATTTGCATCAAATTTATGTAACTAAGCGTCATTTATGTTGGCAATTTTGAATAAGGTGGAGTGGGATTCATATATTACCCTTCGATGAAGAAGCAATAAAAAACCACGATTTTGACAAACCTTATTCTCTTCCACCTTTAGATTGGTAGAAATGGTCCATAACCATCAGCTAGCGAGGAGATTTGTTGATGATAATTTGTATTTTGAGGGAAATTAGTTGATGTAATTTGAGAATATAAGTTACTTAATCGACCATGGATTTCCAACTTGCATTCCATAAAAAGCATATGCTAATGATCGTGCGAGATTATGTCCTTTTCAATATCTGTCTAGTTTATAGCATGGACTAGCTATGTGGGAGTAAGGCTTCTAAAGTTGTCAGTTCTGGTGTAACTTTAGCACCAACTTGTAAGGATTGATAATTTTCTCAAACTTTGATAAAAAAT
The DNA here is from genome assembly GCA_947650365.1 of Chamaelirium japonicum. Classification (NCBI taxonomy): domain Eukaryota; kingdom Viridiplantae; phylum Streptophyta; class Magnoliopsida; order Liliales; family Melanthiaceae; genus Chamaelirium; species Chamaelirium japonicum. The sequence goes on from OX393553.1 coordinate 58,021,566, forward strand.
ACCTTCGATCCACAAATATTCACATGTAGATTGGATAAGGCATGCTTATGGCTGGGAAAAATAATGTATTAGTAGAGAACTTTGCAATAAGGATAATATGGAAATATGGAATCTGGCACTATAAACCTTTTCCTTTCCACCTTTTTATTATTGAAATATATTTTTAGTTTTAAGAATGTAGTGACTGGAAATAAACGAAAAACGACACTCGAGAAATGCTCTCTTTCAATTTTTCAGCAGTTGCTTCTTTTCACTTATTTGCTATGATCTCCAGTCTTAACGATTTAATATATGCTTTATGTTCAGTCTACTTTTTGCTGTAATCTCTTGCTGATAACTTCGATATTTGCTATGCCAGATAGCCCATTTCAAGGCACATTATTGGCCTTATCTTGCATGCTCTCTCTTATTGTATTGAAATGGGTGGCGTATTTGGGAGGAGTGATTCACCTAAACATAATGTGCCGGAATCAAAGCTCGAGGCAAAGATGGTCGAAGCGATGCAACGGAGGGAATTGGAAGGAAGTGCCATGAAATCATTCAATAGCATCATCTTGAAGTTTTCCAAAATTGATGAGAACTTAAGAAAGTGCAAGATCATTTTTGAGCAATTTGGTGAGTTATTATCCCTTCTTTGTTTGTCTATCTTGATCAATAGAAAGTGAATACAGTATTCAAATTCATTTATGCTTGAAGTAGCTTTGGATGACATGTTCAAGCTCCAACTGCATGACATAAATCTTTTTTTTTTTGTATAAGATGTTTTCAGGAAGTTTTTGTATTGATGCTAGATTTGAGCATTTCTCATGAACAAGCCAGAGTTGTAGTACTAATACTATAGAAGTTTATGAATGTCATTCCCTTCATTATTAAAAATCGTTGGACTCAATAGTAAGCTGGGCCAACTCGTCATATCGGATGAGCGAGTTAGCCATTGGTTAACTCTTTTTACCAAGGATTTAACTAGAACCAATTGAACATCCATAGTTATCAAAGTCATACAAGTTTTAGATATGCCTGATATGTTTTCGAATAGATACGAGATGTTCTTGACAAGGTGATTTGGAAATTTCTAGTGTGATTTTCAATCGATGCATTCTTTTTAAAATAATTGGGAAACATATATGATATGGAAGAGTTAAGATAATATGTTAGATAGTTCAAAATAGAAGAGAGCATGGAAGTTCTGTCACTCACTAGGAAATGTGAAAGAGAACGAGCAATGAGCAAATCTGATTCTCGGAAAACATTGGTGTTGTGAATACAATTATTCATGGTTTATCGTTGATTTCATAAAGTTTCTTTTATTTACACGTATATTATTTTGTGCAAGAGTTAACATGTTGAATCGAACAGTCGATCCCATGATAGCAATACTTGGATGATGATGAAGAGGAAATCATATTGTATGAAATGAAATAATTTCAGCCAATGAAAACATATAAAAATGTTGATAGCAAGCCTGAATATGACTCTGATGTAAGTTGCTTTAGGGTTCTATATGTTGTTTAGTCTTTTAAGCCATAATGTTTCTAGGCATTAGGACAAGTTGGCTAGTTGTGTAGTCAAAGTTTTTTAGTTCTCTAACACGAGGTTATCATTTTTTTATTTGGATTTGTTTTAAAGGATTGTTGTTTTATCTAAAGATGTGAGACTTGTCCACCCCCACTTAAAGTGGTCACATGTTGAGAGCATCATGGAACATTGTGGACCATGATTAGGTTTAAGTATGGATTATATGGTCTAGTCGGAGACTTGGAGGGCTATTAAGCCGTTTTTTAATTAAGATGGGGACCATTTACTAAATGATCCAGTGGGTGTGCCCCTCTCATCAAATCCCCAACCCAACCCCACCATCCCACCACCTGTCACTTAACTCCACATGCATGGGATTTCTTAATTTTCTTTTCTCACCGATACTTGCAAAACCCCTTTTTCTTTCATGATCTCTCATAGGAGGACTCCTTTCCACATGATTTTTCTTTGGACTGCATCTCTCTCTCTCTCTTTTCTATTGCCAAATCTTTTTCTTCTACGGGTAGCATCAAGAACTTATAGGAGGGACCGTCATACCCCTTTGTTTAGGATGGATAAGCTGCGGTTTGAATCTTGTTGAATTTTTCTACTTCTACATTTCTCTCTTTTAATCCTCTTCACCTCCTTTACCTCTAACACAAATATGGTGAGGTGATAAGACTGGTCAAGTGTGATTTTTGTGGATGTTTTGTTTCCTCTTCGCTTTTGTAGGTCCATCAAAGACGAGGAACAACGTATTCAAGAGCACACATTTTGGATTACAAATATTACTCTCTTTTTTTTTGTTTTTTTTTTATTTTAGTTCTGAGCACTTGCAATTAAGGTCTAGGGTAGGGGTGGCAATCCTTGACCCAACCCGCCAACCCGACCCGAAGTTAGCGGCTTTGGGTTTGGTCTAAACGGGTTCGGGTCATAAACGGGTCGACCCGATTGACCCGTTTTTTTAATGGGTCAGGTTTGGGTTTGTACTTATAACCCGATTGACCCGACTTGACCTGTTTACCAAATGGGTCTTGTCAACCTGACCCGACTCAAACCAACCCGAACCAACCCAACCCAACCCAATCAAACCCGGCCCAATCCGACCTGTCTTGACCCAACTCGACAGGTTTACATGGGTTATGTTGACCCAACCCGAGCCAACCCGAACCGACACGACCCGACCCATTTAGTAAACGGGTTAAACGGGTCGGGTCGGGTCAACCCGTTTATTAGGCGGGTCGGGTTTTGGTTTAAGTTTTTGACCCGTTTATTAAACGGGTTGGGTGTTTGGCCCTTATACCAATGTCTCAACCCGACCCGAACCATTGCCACCCCTAGTCTAGGGCCTCTATTTTAAAAGAGCCGGCATATTCGATTAGTTCAAGAAGTACAAATTCCATAAGGATCAAAATACTGACTGTACGGGGATACATTTCTTGTAATCTATTTAAATGGTCCAACCCCTAATGCATAGTTCAGTTGATGAAGATTAAGCTTCCGATTTTCCTTCATTGTTAGCTGCCTTGGATTTTTGTATGCCACTTCAAGAAAGTCCAGTGAGACACCGAGTGGTATACGAAGCCCCATGCATCTTTTCTTCCCAAACTGATGCAGCGCGCATAGTAGACGCCTATATAGAGGTTCAGGATTGTAAGAAGTTTGGACGAACGTAACTTTGCGCTTGGTTGGCGGATTTCCTATTATGACCTATTTTCGAAAATGGCATGAGGAGCCCTACGAGACAATGGAGGACTGTCGTCGCAGCGTCACTCAAACAGAGGAATTGGCGTGGGTTTAGGCCAAAAGGCGACCGACCAAAAGTTTCATACCAGAGGCATTTTCATATTTTTCGCCTTTTATAGGATGTGGAAGGCCGTTGTCACTGCGGCACTCGGGGGTTTCTCATTTTATCTCAGGAAAATAGATATGGTGTGGGTTTAGGGCCAAAAGGTGACTGACTGAAATTTTCATACTGGGGGTATATTTATCTTTTTCGACTTTTACAGGCTGTGGAGGGCCGTAGTCGCTTAGGCACACAAGGGTTCCTGGTTTTCCTCGGGACATTGAATTCGGCATAGGTTTCGATTCCAAAGGTGATTGATCGAACTTTTTTATATTGGGGGCATATTTGTCTTTTTCACATTTTACAGGCTGTGGAGAGCTGCCATCGCTGCGGCACTCAGAGGTTCCTCGTTTTACCTCTGGACAATGGATTTGGTGTGGATTTCGGACCAAAAGGCGACTGAAATTTTCATACCCGGGGCATTTTATCATCTTCATACTTTACAGTCTTTGGAGGGTCGTCGTTGTGGCACCAAGGAGTCCTCGTTTTGCCTTGGGACAATGGATTTTGTGCGGGTTTGGGCCAAAAGACGATAGGTCAAAAATTTTATATCGAGGATATATTCATCTTTTTCGCCTTTACAAGATGTGGAGGGCAGCCGTCGCTGCGGTACTCGAGGCACCTTGTTTTGCCTTGGGATAGTAGATTTGGTGCGGGTTTCGGGCCAAAAGGCAACCATTCGAATTTTTTATATCAGGGGCATATTTGTTATTTTTTGATTTTTTACTGTTGTGGAGGGTCTCCATCGCTGCGGTACCCGGGGGTTCCTCATCTTACCTCAGGACAGTGGATTTGGCATGGGTTTTGGGCCAATAGGTGACCGACCGGAATTTTCATACCGGGGGCATATTTGTCTTTTTTGCCTTTTATAGGTTGTGGAGGGTCATCGTCGCTGTAGCACCTGGGGGTACATCGTTTTCCCTCGATACAATGGATTTGGCGTGTGTTTTGGGTCAAAGGCGACTGACTAAAATTTCATACCGGGGGTGGGGCATATTCTTCTTTTTCGTCTTTTACAGACTGTTGAGGGTTGTCATTGCTGCGGCACCCAAGGGCCCCTTGTTTTACTTAGGGACAATGGATTTGGTGCATTTTTCGATAGAAAAGGCGATCGATTGAAATTTTCATACCTGGGCATATTCATCTTTTTAGCCTTTTACAGGCTGTGGAGGGTTGTCGTCACAGCGACACTTAGGGTTTTCCTTGTTTTGTCTCAGGATTGTGGATATCCAGTGGTGGAAGGAGCAAATGGAGTTCTTCCCTAGATTTGGGATGCGATTATTAAAGCGGGGAAATTTGATGTAGGCTATATTAAGATACTCTGTATTATCCATTGTATTTTCTAAGCGTTACAATAGTTCACTAGTTGCATAGTTCATGTTTTTAATTTTTTCCAATACACTTTCATTTCATATTTGGAATTTTATTTTTACGTGTTTTACCTAAGTTGTAAGGATTATCCACATCCACTTAAGTTCGCATGACAAGTGTTGGGGTAGTATGATACACGTGTAAGAGCACCATAGGTATGGACTGTGATGAGATCAATCTAAAGATTATCGGGGGAATCAAAATGCTATTAGTGCCCCATATTTAGGTTAAGATGGGCCCACTTATGAAAGGATCCATCTGGCCTGACCTTTTACTTATCCAAGCCACTACACCTTTTTTCACTTATATTTCACGTATGTGGGATTTCTTTTCTCAGATCTACCCACACCTTCCTCTCCCTTCCATCGCGATGCATCATACAAGAACTCCCTTGCTTGTGTTTTTTTCTTCGCCACCACCTCTCGTTTTCTCCCATTCTCCTCTGTAAGATCTTTTTCATTCTTGGTTGGCATAACAGGCGAAGGCGCAAGGCATAGTGTTTTTCTACCGTGAGGTGGGGCGTAAGCCACACATCTTTTTAAAATTTTAATTTAAACACTTTGAAATTTACTAGTATAAAAATTATTGGAAAAAGTAAATAACATATAAAATTTAGAAAAAAAATACAAGTATACTAGGCCTACAAACAGTTTTTTTTTAATCAATGCTAGGGGATTTTATTAGGGACCCTGCCCATGGAAAACAAAGTCACCATACATCTCTAGCCTTTTATAGAAACAAGGCTAACAAAGAGAGAAAAAGGAAAAACAAGTACAATAATAGGAACATCTCTCAAAACGTATATTGCAAAAATCCATCCCTATTGCAATGCCTACTCCAATTTGAAATCAGCTGCCTCTAGCTATACAGGTCCCCCCAAATGCCTCGATTCTGCCTCTCATCTGATTTCTGGTTCGTTTAGATTCTGTCATATCCTCCCAAATGTCTCGATTCTGCCTCTTATCTGATTCCTGGTTCTTTTAGATTTTGTCATATATCGTTCCAAAACATGGTTGATTGAGTAATAACCATACAAAAAGATATTAGAATTAAACTTGCCATTGTATCTCATAATTAATCTTTTATTAAATGACAAGCATACAAATCCGATATGGGTAGTGGATCAAATGTAGAAAGCAAACTCAACTTGCAGAAGAAAAAATGAAAAAGGGTGAAGAGGAAGAACAAAAAAATGAAGAAGAGGAAGAAGTGTAAGTGGAAAAAAAAGAGAGGAAGAGTAAGAGGAAGAAGACGAGGAAGAACAAAAAAAATGAAGACTTGCTTGTAGTGGGAATACATAGGGTTTGCCGAATGGAGAATTACCAGAATTGCTTGTGCTTGAAGTCGCAGTGGGGCTGGCAGTTGGTCGGTAGCACTCCACGATCGGATGACCATAGAGCATTCACCGGAGTTGGATGGTCGTGTGGGGTTGTCAGCTCGTCCAGTTGGGTATACGCCTAACCAGTTGGGGCGCAAAAGGCACCCTCTAGATGAACGACGCGTGTTCCCAACCAATTAGGCATACACTCAGCTAGAAGATTGCCTCATATTATGAGCCCGAGGGCATTTTGGGTCCGCCTCACCCCGAGGGGAGTTTTTCAAAACTATGCTATTAAGAGACTACATAAGTGAACAATTGGCTCTCTATAAGAGGATTAATAAATTAGGGTTTGAAATTCGTGAGTGTTTCTCCCCCAAATAAATTCTTCCTTTTCATCTTGTTCTTCATACTACTTTTACTTTTTTGTATTCACCTCTCCATCCCGTTCACCTTTCGATCTTGAACTTGGTCGTGGTAATTTAGTGACCAAAGCAATCAAGGATGTTTTCGGTGGATGTTATTCCACATTCATCAACTAAGTCACATCAGAGAAGCTGCTCTAATAGGCACCAACTACTACTCTTGTCTCTTCTTTTGAGATAACCAGGTATGTGATGCATCATGACCACTAATCTTGTTTTGTTGGTATGCATCTTGTGCATGGTTTCATTGTGTTGACTCTTATGTCCCTTGTGCGTGGCATAACCTCATTATGGTGTGCATAATATAATTTTATGCACATGGCTTCATGCCCAAATGAAATTCAAGTGCTCATTTCCCGCGCCACAAGTTATCAGTACCTAATAATAAAACTGAAAATCCCTTTGCAATTTCCTTCATTAGAGACAATCACAAGCCCACCCAAAATGAAGAAATATATGCTGAGTAATATGCACACATTGGGATGAATAAACGTAGAAATAGAATCTTCAGTTGGAAACTAATGAATGATACATCCATACTTGTTAAACTGATTCATAGCCATCTCTCATAATTTCTCAAAAGCAGATCATGAAAAAAAATTCCCTCTATTTAAATATTTTTAATGAAAATGTCAACAATTTGGCAAAATATATAACATAGTTTGGGTTCAGTCAATTTTATCACATTTTTAACAAAAACTGAGTTCGTTTTCAATTTGTCTTGGTACACAAGTGCTCTACACTTTTGGAATTTTTGGAAAAAAATGGATGTATACTCTATGATTCTTGAACATCTTTGATCGATTTAAAAATAGAAAATTGGTTTTTATTTAAATGGAGACACCCAAACTGACACAAATTCCAACCATTTGCTTTCTACAATGAATATTATTTCTGCCTCAAGTGAACCTGTTTGGGTTTTTTTTGGTTATGGACATCGGTCCGGTTAGTGCGGCACCATTAGTGTACATGCACTGCAACAGCCACATGAGTGCAAATATGTTTGCCTAAGACCAGCCTTGAATTCGCCCACAGGAGCACCACAGTTTTATATGCCATAGCCGTGTAGGAAAAACTCGGGATTCGATCCTGCGACCACCTTAGAGGAAACAGCGGGTTTATCTTGGTTCGGGAATGTATTTCTATAAGGTTATTTTTAGCTGAGCAGTCCTGAATAGCACCCAGACATATACTGTGGTGCTCTGACATTCTTCGATTCTATTTGGAGCAAAGTTAATTGTTGGTTAATTGCATAGATATTATTTCATCTTAGTCACAAAGTATAAAAATGCATAATTTTCCTAGAAGCATTACTGAAACTAGAAACTGTTTGCATGCCTTTCTTTAATTTTTCTCCTTAGCTAAGAAAATCAGCATATGATTCAATAAGTTGCCCCTTTGTAGTTGTTTATCATAGGATTATCATGCATACATAGTTGACTCTTTTTGGAGGATGGAGAGATTTTCGACCCCCTTTTTTAGTCAGCTGAATGTTTTGCAAATGCTCACTATACTCATCTTGTTCTACCATGTAAGAATCTATCCAAATTGCAACAGAAATTTGGTTGATTTGAGTGGATTTATGATTTCTTTCCTTCAATTGTGAGATGACTGCTTTGATATCATTTTCAGCCTAACATTGGTTTCCCTTCTGCCAGATGATGATTCCAGTGGTGCAATAGATCCAGAAGAACTGAAGCGTTGTTTCCAGAAACTGGAAATTTCTTTTACGGACGACGAGATCGATGATCTCTTTGCGGCATGTGATATCAATGAGGATATGGGGATGAAATTCAATGAGTTTATTGTTCTGCTTTGTGTCGTATATCTTCTCCAGGAGCCGACAACTGTGCATGCAGTATCCTTATATTTTCTTTGCAGTACCTTTTTCTATCTTCATCTTGTGTATTGATGACTGTTGAAGAGGATTCATAAAGCCGACACTAAATTGATGGGTTTAGCCTTCATGTCCCTAATATTTTGTTAGACATGCAATCATTGTTGTCATATTTTCTTTTTATTTAAAAAAGCAGGAGGTTGGGGTAGACTAAAGCCTCTTAAGGCCTTTATGACGTGTGGTACAACCATTGAGGTGACCCTTGTTGTACCACACGTCATAAAGGCCCTAAGAGGCTTGTTGTACCACACGGGGATAATTTTTGCAAGAAATTACTCAGGTACGTAGGGTTGTAGTATTGAATTGTTGGCAATATTAAGTGCATTCCATAGGATGCAGATATCAAGAATGACAATGGAGTGGATGTGTCCAAAAGGCAGAAGCAGTTTAGGATATGCAACTATAGAAAGAGCGGATACAGTGACAGAAGGGAAACTGCGGGAGATGGTTGGATCATATGCAACAAATGACAGTAGCAAACTAGACAGCAGATGTGCTCAGATTTTGTGCAAGGGTATGCAACAAGGAGGGTAGACATAAGGAAAAATGGATTACAATGCTTAATGGATTTGAGAAAGCTCACTGAAGGAGACACCAACTCTTGATAATCACTTGGGATCCATTAAACTGATCCTGGATTGAGGGACCAAGACCTGTCATATGTTTAAAATATCCTTTATGGTAGAAGCCTTATTTATATATTTCCCTTTTTTTGTAGAAATACTTCTTACTTTTGTCTAGAGAGTTTGACAATGAAACTCGCTTTAACTTCACCAAAAAATAAAAAGAGGAGGGAATGCGTTCATCATTTGAGACATGAGACCACATGTTTTTGGACTCCCTCATTTTATTTTTGAACTTTCATCACTTCAATCATTCTGCAAAGTATATTCTCGACAATGCAGCTACATTTTCTGGACTAAAAAACATAAGTTGTGCTTCCATGACCTGAATGCTAGAAATCACGGATGGGGTTGCCAGACCTTGAGTCAACTTTTGAGACTTTGGTTGACGCTTTTGTATTCCTCGACAAGAATAAGGATGGATATGTTAGCAAGAATGAGATGGTACATGCCATAAATGAGACTACTGCAGGTGAACGCTCATCAGGATGCATAGCCATGAAAAGATTTGGTCAGTACTCTCTCTCTCTCTCTCTCTCTCTCTCTCTCTCTCTCTCTCTCTCTCTCTCACACACACACACACACACACACACACACATACACACACGCATGCACGCACACAGACGACCATGCGCAGGCACACGCGCATGCACGGACTGTCACTGATATACTTGTGCAATCTATTTTGGTTCTAACTTCGGTGAAAATTCTTTAGAAGCATTACTTTAGAGAAAATTGGTTAAAATTTCAGAAGGCATTACTTAGGATTCCAGAAAGCACTTAACAACATAAGTTTCCTAGCATGACTACCAAAATCTCAAAGTAGAAAACATAGGGAGCAAAACAAGGCTGCAGAAAAAATGGCTAGAGCTATCATGTGGTGTGAGAGCTTCCATAGATTTAGTGATATTTACTGTGTTTCATTAATGTAAAAACGCCTACAATGGGAATACGCTCAAGCTCTGTACTTGAGTTAAATGGAGCTGTGCCAAAGTCTCTTCGACCATGCATGAACACAAACACAAAAAAAAAAAAAAAAACCTTTGCCATTGGGAGAAGGGTGGTGTGCAACATTTGATATTTTGATGGTCATGCACCTAATGCATTTTGAATATGATCTATTTAGCAGCCAACTTTGTGCCTAAAATCTGATTTAACAAATGAATGCACACAGTGAACAATATATTTATCCTCGTTTTGGTCGAAGGAATCAAAAGCAGGTGAAATGTTGGACTTCCTATATATTTAGGTCTTCTAGAACTTGTTCTATAAAAAATATTACTGCCTTGTAGGTTAATGCATTGCTTAATATAGTTAAGCTTGGTTTCAAAGCATTTTAATTGCTTTATAATTACTATATAAAGAGAAAAGGGCTTTATGACACAAACCAAAGCTATACCCACAACTACCCTTAGCTTAAGTAAAAAACAATATCATATAAATACAAAATTAGTGATTTTTAGTCTTTTCCAGGGCAGTTAAGTTAGATCACTAGTGTAAATTTCAAGCGCTAAAAAAAAGGATTACCCCCACAAATGGTGGAAACACCCCACATCCCCTCTTTGTACACATGCATCTCATGTGCCAGGACCTAGTTTAGTTAAATCTAAATCAAGCAGAATGGGCTAGTGCTCGTGTCTTCTTAGTCCTGTTATTGGACCACTCCCCCTAGCTTTGGAACATTATTAGGTTGTGGACCTTGCTTGCAACCCACTTGGACAACTCTACCGGCTTGAATAGGATTAATTCATCTCCCCTATTATTGTTAGTTAGCCACCACACAATAGCATGTGGCACATACTGGTTGGCTGCTAGGAAAATGAAAGGGAAGTTAAATGATAGAGAATGAGAAATACAAATTAGAGATATTTGTACATATCAGGGTAGGCATCTTCTACTGTGTACGGGATTCATACCCTACTTATATCCTCTTTTATAAATATTGGGCTTTTTTCCTAATAACATTAAAGATACATTCTCTTCCAAAACCCTATTCTCCATCTCTCTCTCTCTCTCTCTCTCTCTCTCTCTCTCTCTCTCTAGGTTATTGGTGTCATGGTATCATAGCGGATTTAGGGTTTCTCGATTTGCCGCCGTTTCTGGGCGGCCCGATTTGACCATCGCTGACTAAGCCTTCTTTTCTCCTCGTGATTGCCAGTTGAGCCTTATTTTCACGAGGGCCACTCTGTCGAACCCTCCTCCGTTGCTCCGTTGAGATTGATTGCCGAATGAGATCTTCCTCATTGGCCGTCACTTCGTCGATATCTCCGCGCAAGCCCTCCTCCGCTGCTTCGTCGAGATTGACCGCCGGCTGAGCCTTCCTCCGCCGCTCCGTCAAGATCGACTGCCAGTTGAGCCTTCCTCTGTGCGAGCCCTCTTCTCCTCACGACCGAAGCTCAACCTTCTTTTCTCCTCGCTACTGCCATTAAGCCTTCCTCTTGGGACGCAGCTCTCTACTGTGGTCGACACATTGCATGAAGGAGAAGCAAGTCGTATCAGATCTGGGACCTGACACCCCTTTATTCCTTGCACCCAAGTGAACCTTCATGTCACTAGTACTCACAACCTTCAGGTCATTGGAACCCACAACTATTAGGACCTCCTTGTGCATTAGAACTCTCCTCTACTCTGAGCACGCCCACGACCATGGCTTCCTCCTCTTCCTTGTCTTCCTCGATGGTCGTCTCTGACTCCTACCGAGGGGCTCCCTTTCGCACTTGGGATTTCTTCCCACCTCAACGGATTTCCCTCTCATTTCGGCCAGCGACTGGATTGCTTGATCCGCCACAGTCTAGAGCTCTCTACTCAGGCGCGGTCTTTTGAGGCACATCGATGGTACTCTAGAGCCTGACCCTGCTCTCTTATGTTGCTATCCTCTCTGCCTAGCGGATGCATGATTGTCAAGTCTGCACGTACTTAGTCTCCACCATTGACTACTCTCCACGCACCGATCTTGTTGACCTCGGTACAATGGTCAAGATATAGGACAACCTCATCAAGTAATTTATGGAGTACAGTGAGGCCTGTGAGTACCAACTCCTCTCTCAAGTTCAGTCTATTCATTATGGACACAGATTGATACAACAGTTCCACACAACGATGCAGGATTATTGGAGGAAGCTCAAGGTGATGGAATCTCGTTACTATGCACCTCACTCAGAGCATCAGTGCTTCAGAGAGCTCCTACAGCTGTACCAGTTCCTCATGGTCTTCCACCTATAATTTGGACATCTTGCTGGTCAGCTAATTCCCCTCTTCCTTGCCTAGATGTTGCCATCGCTGAGCTTGTGGCCGATGAGACTCGTTTGAGGACCATAGCCACCCTTCGCACTCCTTCCTCTGCTAGGTTCGAGGGAGTTCTGGCAGCTATGCCTACTACCACTTCTACTGTTGGTCGTTCTCGCTGCGTGTGTACTCATTGCGAAAGGCAGGTCACCTCGTCGACATATGTTGGGTGCTTCATCCAGAGCAGCGTCACGAACCGAGAGTTCAAGGTAGGCCAGTTCGCTCCATTGTTGCTGCAAATAAGGTTATTGTCATTCATATCGGTGCAGTAGGCTCTACATACTCTCTCCAGCTCCTCTAGCAGCAATTTGCTTAGCTTCAGAGCCGTCTAAACCAGCAGGCGGCCTCCACCTCTAATGGGACTTCCAGTGCCTCAACATCTCTGCCACACCTGGTACCTCTGCCACTTGGATCATGGACTTTGGGGCTTCTCATAACACGATACCTAACGCATCCGTGCTCACCGCTTGCAATTTTTTTCCCCACACGTTCCACTGATCCACACTACAAATGATTTTCTTCTGACCATCTCGCAGTCTAGGTCAATTTTCACCACTTCAGATCCCACAGGCCGCCTTTACTTACCCTTTGTGCTTCATGCCCCTGGGCTTCGCATGAATATTGTCTCTATTAGTATTAATAGCTTTTGAGACTAAACCTATGATGTAACATTTTCTTCCTTTTCTTGTGTTGTGTAAAATCCACGTACCGATCGAGTTTTCAAAACTCCATCCACGGAAGAGAGGAATCCCTTGGCTCCGCTTCCTCCGGAAAAGACGGAGGGATGCTTCCCTACAAAGGGGGATTGGACATTTGAACTAAAGACTTCGTTCTATAAGTAAAGGCTTCTTCCTAGAGATAAAAAAACTAGGGTAAATTACACTTTGGCCCCCCTGAAGTTTAGCCTAAAACCACTTAACCCCCCTATAGTTAATAAACTACATTTGCCCCCTTCAATTCTTTTGATTAGATTGAAATTACCAAAAGAGAATTTTAATAGTTGGGGCATTGTGCTAACATTTAAAACTATAGGGACCGATTTGGAACAAAAAAAATTCTAAAGGGGTTAAGTGATTTTGGGCTGAACTTCTGGGGGTAAAGTGTAATCTGGTGGGATTCTACTCTATTGTAGTATGTAAATGATGACTAGCAAGATAGTAACGAGGTTACAAATCTAGTTTAGAAAAACAGTAGAACAACGATTAAGGGGTTTAGCATGCAAAGGTTGACACAACAATCAAACAAGGTTTAGATGGGATCCTAAAGCCTTTTACAAATATGGCAAAAGGTAAAGAGACCGAAGGAAAAAAGATGGACTTAGCAGAAGTCGAGGCTTGTGCTAGCACAATGCCTTGAAAGTTATTTCGCCGTCTCGGTAGGTGCTTGAAGGCCTCTAACGAACGCTTCCCAGGGTACAACGACAAGACTCCTCTTCATCACTGAAGGGAATCCCTTTGAGATTCTCAGCATACTCCAGACAGCAACCGAATCAGAGAGAGAGAGAGAGAGAGAGAGAGAGAGGAGAGAGCTCTTGGCTTTTGGTGTGTGCTCTCTGGCTTCACTGGACCCTCTCTTATATAGAGGTCCTTAGCCGTAACGTTCTCACACTCACAGCCCATCGTATGCAGCAACGGTTCTCGTACTGAAGAGCATTCACTGCTCTGTCGGGTGTAACAATTGCATGCGACAGCGCAGAGGTCCAAGTTCAATTAACCTCACTCAACCTCGTGAAGTGTGTAATGGTAGGAATAACTCTCCATTAAAAATTAAAATTCAATGTAAAAAAAAAAAAAACAAAAGCCCGAAACCCATTCATGTCCACGCGGCTCGCGAGCCGCGGCCTCGGCCCGACTCTGCTCGGCACGCACGCATGCGTGTGTGGTGGATTATAGCATGGCTCTTGGGAAACTACAAAGCTCTATGGAGGAAGTTCTACTAAAAATGCATTAAAAGTTCTCCCCCCGGACGATATAGGACTAAACACAAAAACCGTTTTTTTCATTCTCTTATCAAAACCAATTTTTATAACATAATCTACCCTAAAAACTATGAGTCCCTTCTTGTATATATGCTTGCCTCTTTTTTCCACAGAAATACACCCACTAAATAAGGAAAGAAAGTAGAGAGGGCAAAAAGGATGGTGGGGGTTGGTATAAGGCTAAACATTCCTCATTTTTTTAATGTATTAGGGGCAACCTTGGGTATTGAACTTTATTATGTCATGAAAATGACCGAAACATCCCCACCACTACCCCTTATTATTTTATATTCAGGGGTAGCATCGGTTATTGAATTCATAAGCCCAATTCTTTTTATATAGTAAATATTGCTATTATTATTATCACAGGTCACTGGTTCAAATGAATCAACACCGTTGATTTCTGAATCGGAGCAATTCTAGTATGATGACCCATTCTTATTGTTTGCTCGCAGAAGAGATGGACTGGGATAAAAATGGGATGGTGTCCTTCAAGGAGTTCATGTTCGCTTTCACACGTTGGGTGGGGATCGACGACGATGCCGAAGAAAATGATGATGATGGGAATGAAGAGTGAGTTCTATCCACCATCGTGGAAGATGATCATGACGATGATGATGTGTGTTCTTTAGTAATAATCAAAATTATGAATTCAAAAGACTCGGCTATTGGGTTCGACAATTTTTGTGTAAATCGACTGGAGGGAACTATTTAGTTTACCCTCTCTATTTTTTGGTGAAAGCTTCAGGCTTACCTGTTGCTATTGACTGAACAAAATAGCAGGGAGTTTTTCGCAAAATGGCATTAAAAAAATAAAAAAAATTCAGGTTTAGCCACCTGTCAAAAATAATATAAATTGGCCATCTGATCATGTCGGTGAAGTAAAACGAATGCCACATCACAAGTCGAAACCGGAATTCCAAACACCCGGTTTAACAATCGGTATTCAGATTACCGGTTTAAAAGAAAACCCACGGACACTAGGTCTTTTTTTTTCAGCCAAAAAAAACCGATTTTGGTTTAAACCCGGTATTTGGAATACCGTTTTCTTATGTGTTGACGTAGCACCAAGGGCCACTTTGAAATTATTTTGGCCAGTTGGCTAAAATTGTAATTTTTTTATAGTAAATGCCATTATGAAAAAATGCCCAAAAAGCAGCCCTGATGAAATTACATAAAAATCCATCACATAATCGTTTTATTTACATTATCCAAAATAAAAAATAGTTTTATTTATGATCATACAGCTTCAATATCCTCATGTCTGTTCAGCAAAGATTTCCTTTCTTTTCCGAGAAATTTTCAGATAAACCCAAAGAAACACTGATCAGAACTTACCAACAATTTCTTAGTTGACAAAATCCTGAGTTGAATACAACATAATGAACAGCTGAGCATGAGCAACAGAGAAGGCATCCTCGAAGCACAAACACTACCCATATCCAATCACACGTTGCTCCCCAATCCAATCCCAAACTGATCATCTTCACCGATTGAAGTACCAGATGAATCAAAGTGCTGTGTGCCGACAGGGAATACTGAAAATGGGTGCTGAAAATCCAAGCCCGGGCTCGATTCAAGTGGAGTGTGTGTGCGCGCTAGGTCCGCCTTGGTGGGCCCCACACTGCTGCCGGTGGCGCTCCTCTGTCTCGCGATTGATCTCTCATGCTTCGGGCTTTCAGATGGAGAACCAACTTGACAGCTGGAGTCAGGTGTCAGTGGCTCGTGGCTGGAAGAGAATGACTCATCACGGGAGAGGCTCTTGAAGAGCCCACAGCTGAGGCTGTGGTTGCCGGTGGCCTTGTGTTGGAGGTGAGACTCGGAGCTTGGTGCTGGGGTCGACGGGTCGGTCTTGTCGGAGTCTGGGCAGTGGTCGCCGGAGATAGGGTTTGAAATGCCCAGGCCTGGTGCTTCACATAGAGCGCCACCGAGCCTCTGCTGCTCTTCGATGATCTTCTTCAGATAATTGCCCTGGGCTTCAATCCTCAGCTGCAGCTGCCTTTGGACCTAAATAAGTTTTGAAAGTTCAGGTTACTTGAAGATTTCCTTCACCAAATCATATCAGGCTTAAGTTTGTATGAAAAGTTACATATCTCAATGGATACTTAAAACAACTGGTCTCGGGAGTTTTTGATAATGCATCTACTGAAAAGATTTATTTCATACAAATCTTCCCTCGTGTGGTTTTGGATGTAGAGGTACGTGCTTTCACCATGAGGATCGGGAGAGAGTAATTCACAAATCTTAGATGTTGTTTGATAAATGAAATCCCACAAAAAGGGGGCTTTCATTTCCTGGGGAATTGGTAGTCTTATATGTAACAAGAACATGGGAATGGACCCATTTCCTAGGGAATTCCAATTCCCAAAAAAAAGAACAGGGCCTAAGCGGTCTATAATTTGACATTTTTAGCTGCATAATCAAATATTCATTTCAGGATCAATAAGTTCTCAAAATATTTGATTTTTTGGTTTATAGGATACTAATTGAAGTTTGGAAAAACCTAAGAAAAATTAGTTTAATTTGCTTATTAATTTTTAATACGATCATAAAAACAACATAGATGCCGAATGGTTATGTGTGTGTGTCATAAATTTGTCAGGTACTGGATATTCCGAACATCCTTAAAATACAATATAGTTGTATTTATATAACAAACTAGGATTTTGGCAAGACACATTGTGGTCGCGGAAAAAGATTCGGGTCGTCTTTATTGCGGATCACACGAGATTACAAATTTTTTGATCAGGAGATTGTGGGAGAGATCCTCTGGAGGGTCCCTTTGATCCGCGTCTCCACGTGGTATTCGTGCGAGAGCTCTGAAGGGGTTGCCCAGGACAGAGGTCTTTACAGGGTGAGGGTTTCTTGAGAGGCTAAGGAATATCGGCCGTTGATTTTGTCCCTTCCGTGCTTCGCGCTTTCTCGGCTAGGGAGGCTTTAGGCTTCGTTCCTCGGTCTTCGTGTCTTCCTCGATCCTTGCTCGACCTCGGCGTCCTTGATCGTCGGTTCGCGGCGTCGATCGTGTTTTTGGCGTCAGCTTTGGCTTTAGCGTTCGGCTTTGGCGTAGCTTTAGCGTGGCTCTGGCTTTTGCTTTGCTTTGGCGCTTGCGCTTGAAAGTAGGCGGGTAGAGACTTGCGATGCTTTAGTTCTTCCGGACTTTGCGTCGTATCGGCTAGAACGTGCGGTGCTTTGCTCGTGACCGTCGTAGTTGCTTGGCTTTGGCACGTGCGTTGCTTTAGCGCGGGCTTTACCGGTGCGTTTGCTTTGGCTTCTTGCGTCGGCTTTGACTTTAGCTTCGACTCGATCTTCTTCTCGAACGACTGGCGTTACTTCTTCCAGGCTTCTTTATTCTTCCGGCTTCCTCGACGGTTGTGGCGTCGGCTTGGCTTTTCGGCGGGGGTAGCACCGATCTTCGTGCGACGGTTGTAGCGTCGACTTTTGTTGATGAAGACGGCGGGTGTAGCACCGATCCTCGTGCGACGGTTGTAGCGTCGGCTTTTGTTGATGAAGATGGCGGGTGTAGCACCGGCTTCGTGCGACGGTTGTAGCGTCGGCTTTTGTTGATGAAGACGGCGGGTGTAGCACCGATCCTCGTGCGACGGTTGTAGCGTCGGTTTTTGTTGATGAAGATGGCGGGTGTAGCACCGATCTCCGCACGACGGTTGTAGCGTCGGCTTTGTTGGTGAAGACGGCGGGGGTAGCACCGTTCTCCGCACGACGGTTGTAGCGTCGGCTTTTGTTGACGAAGACGGCAGGGGTAGCACCGGCTTCAGGCCTTCTTCTCCCGGCTTTCTTCTTCGTGCAAGGAGTTGATGCCTTTGTTGAAGACGACGGGTGTTGTCGGCTTCGATCTTCTTCTCCGGCCTTTGCTTATGGCGTCTTCGGAGCTGATGAAGATCGTTGGAGCAGTCGGGGTGATGACGACTCCGGGTCTTCTTCTCCAAGCTTTCTTCTTCGTGCGAGGAGTCGAAGCTTTGATCTTCGAGTGCAAGGTCTTCACGTTGATGAGGACTTAGAGGGCCAAGGATTCCCGTAGGACGTGCTTGCCATGCCTCGTGAAGCCTTTGGTCTTCGAGCGTTGGAGCTTCTCTTGCGGAGCTCTTTCGTCTTCGGCTTTTGGACCACTTGTGCCTTCCCCCACCCCTTCTATTTATAGGCAAAGGGGGGTGGTTGGGGGAGATATGGCTGAAATCTTTTTTGTTTCCTCCAATATCTCCCCCCATAACCATCAAGATATTGTTCCCTTATTTGGGGAAACAAACCCGATCCCCTCCTTTTTAGTTGGGGTGGTTACGGGCTAGATGTGACTCGATCTTCAAAGATCGAGTTGTTATTTTTGTTGCACTTTTGGATCGGATGGCGACACAACGTCATCTTGTCCGTTGGATCGAGGGATCGTCGCGGATCTACGGCTGCGTAGACGTCCACGCCACCTCCCCCCGCATTGAGGCGGTTTTGATTTTTTTTCTTTTCTTTTTTTTTTCTTTTCTTTTTCCTTTTCTTTTCTTTTTCTTTTCTTTTTCTTTATCTTTTCCTTTATGGCCGGCCCCACCTCTCCATGAGGAGGGGGGCACGGTTTTCTAGAGGGGGGGGGCGGTGGCCCCCCCCTCTTTGCGTTCGGGTCGCGGGTCCGGTGGGACCCGTTTGGTTTGAGTTGGGTTGCGATGCGCGAGCCGAGTTTGCACGTGGGCCGAGTGCGCATGCGGGCCATTTGTGTGCGGGCCCAAATTTTCGCATATGGGCCGTTGTGTGTGGGCCCAAGTTGCGCATGTGGGCCGTTGTGTGCGGGCCCAAGTTGCATGGGTGAGTCGGGTTCGACCCGAAGGCCGTTGGGTGCGGGCCTATTTTTGTGTACAAATCGGGTTCGACCCGTGGGCTAATTTCGATGCCCACAAGTGCCCCCTCAAGTTCGAGTGCGCCCGCGGGAAACGCGTAGCGCTTGGACTTGAGTCGCGTATTCGTGTGGGATTAGGTCTTTATAAGGCCCCCCCCGTTTTTGTTTCTCTTCATTATCAGCAATTCCCGACGGCTTGGAGGCGAAAGCTCTGCTAGGGTTTCTTGCTTCGCAACGATGCCGCGGAGAATGAAGATGGTGACGCCATGGGGTTCGCGGAGGAGGAAAGACCGCCGGCCCGTGGATGGCGGAGGGTCGCAAGCAAGGCGCGTCTTCTTCCTCCTCCTTCTTCTTCTTCTTCTTCTTCTTCTTCTTTGCATGGTGGGCGTGGGCCTGTGGCGCGAGGCGCGGCCGGGGCTGCGGGCCGGAGGGTGCGAGGCGCGGCCGAGGGCTGCTGTGGCGGCCGGCGCGCGGGAGGACTGGAGGCCGGGGCTGCGGGCCGGAGGCGCGGGAGGGCGCGGACGCCGCCGGCGCGCGTGCTGGAGGCGCGGGGCGCGGGCTGGAGGCGCGGGGCGCGGGATTGGCCGGACGCAGCGGCGGCGCGGCGGTGGTCGCAGGCCGGAGGCGGGCTGGAGGCGCGGGGCGCGGCCGGGGGCTGCTGTGGCGGCCGGCGCGCGGGAGGGCTGGAGGCCGGGGCTGCGGGCCGGAGGAGGCGGCCGGGGCTGCGGGGGCCGCGGGCCGGAGGCGCGGGGCGCGGTCGGTGCAACAGCGGCACGGGCGGGCGCGTGGGCTGGAGGCGGGGTGCGGCGCGGCCGGGGCTGCGGGCGCGGAGGAGGGCGCGGGCGGGCGCGCGGAGGCCGGCGGCGAAGGCAGCCGGGGCTGCGGGGGCCGGCGGGGTGCGGCGCGGCCGGTGTTGGTCGGGGACGACGCATCCCCCCCCTGCATGTTTAATAGAAGAGATAGAGAGAGGGGGTCGTGGCTTTTTGCCATGACCCCCCTCTATTTTCTTTATTCGCTCAAAGCCCCCCTGCTAATTTTAACAGGAGAGAAGGGGAGAGAGTCGTGGCTTTTTTGCTGTGACCCCTCTCTATTTTTCTTTATTTGCTTCAAGGCCCCCCCTGCTAGTTTTAACAGGAGAGAGGAGGAGAGAGTCGTGGCTTTTTTGCTGTGACCCCCCTCTATTTCCCTTTATTTGCTCAAGGGCCCCCCTGCTAGTTTTAACAGGAGAGAGGAGGAGAGAGTCGTGGCTTTTTTGCTATGACCCCTCTCTATTTTTCTTTATTTGCTCAAGGGCCCCCCCCCCCGATTTCTTTGTTTCTATATTCGGAATCTATCTGACCTGGGCTTTGTCTTCTTTCTTTTTCAGGTCTCGTCGTTACGAGAGCTTTCCGAATTCCGGCTGGATCGTTGATGCGGTCTCCCACGGGAGTACGCATCTTCGCTTCCCTTTCGCGCAAGTCTCCCACCACCGTGCTTCGAGATAGGAGACCGGACTGTCGGTACTTCAGCTTTTGACGCACGAACGAGTTTGCGAGGATGGCGTGACCGACGGCTCTTGTCGAGTGTTAAAACTTGGCGAGCGCATCCTCACTGACGAAGGATCTTCCCGGCAAATTGTCCGGCCGAGCTTGGGGTTGCCGTTCCACCACACTGGCGAGGAGTCGGTTCCGGTCCCTGTTGTTGCTTTAAAGATATGCTCCCGCCGTACGCGCTGGGGTGTGGGGATTCAACCGCGTGGAGATGTCACCTATCTGGGAGGTTTTCGGGACTGGATGAAAGAGCTGTCCGGCGCGTTGGAGGCAGAGCCTGGGATGGAGCGTTTGGCAAGGTTTGTGGAGCCAGCTTGTTGGGAGTACAGTCGACCGGACGGTATGTACCGGGCTTTGTGTGAGCAGTGGTGCCCTGAGACCAATACCTTTTTGACCGGGGCTGGTGAAATCGGGATCACCCTTCGTGACGTGCACGTCATCTCTGGGTGTCCAGAAGTTCGGAGCTATTATCAGGAGGAGGTTCCTTCTCTGGAGGTTTTGACGGACCCAGACGAGTCTCCTAGCTTCTGCCTTTTGCTTTTTAAGGCATATGCTATTATAGCGGCACGCGAGCGGTCAGACCGGGTACTTCACTCGGATTGGGTGGACTTCTGGTTTCGAGGAGAGTATCGTCACGCTCCCCCTTCGAGTCACCCGATGTGGAGATATGCTTCGTCAAAGAGACCGGCGCCTGGCACCTTCCGGCGACCGATTGAATCTCTGAAGAAAGAGTGGTGCTCCATGGCAGGGGCGCAACGTCCCTGGGAAGTTTTGGGACTTGAAGAATGCAGCGATGACTGGCGTGCTGTTTACTGGTCAGCGGGGTTAGTACTTTTTCTCTGCCGCTTTGCTTTACCCTGGGAAGGGGATGTGGTACGCCCTGGGACCTTTCTTGCAGCTGCTCGGATGGTGACTGGAGAGTTTCTTAACCTGGCGCTGGCGATCCTCTGTTCGTTGTACGGCGGGCTTAGCGGCACCTATTGGAGTTTATCGAGTGCGGGTAATGCAAGAGGGGAAGTAGGCAGAGCCAGTTCCTTTTGCCCCCTGTATTACCTCTATGGTTGGATTGGGCTCCACTTTCCGAAGGGGATCTTTGCGGCGCGTGGTCCTTCGACCTCGGTGCCCTTTCTTCCTTGTGTGGGAGGTGTGATGAACGCTTATTACGCATGGGAGCGTCCGAAGCCTAGTGCCCGAGAGTGTTTGCGGCGCATGGGCCCTTCTGACTTTGAATTTGTATCGGAAAATGCACTTGCGCCTTCTATGAAATCCCTGGTGTGTGATGGGGCTGAGATGTCCGAGCCTTTGTACTGGAGCATGGTGAGTTGCAGGCCTGGGTATCTTGTTTGGCGCCGTGGGGATGTAGTGGAGGTGGCACGGTACTCTCCCCACCGGTTTGCTTGTCAGCAGGGTTTTCGACAGGAGCTGCCTGGGACTCCTTTGCGCCTGCGGTTACGTTACACTCCGCAGGAGGCGTACCGCCTCTGGGGAGCGCTTTACGATCGATTTACTGGGTGTACTTTCTCACCGGGGATTAAGTCGGGCGGCAAGGATGCCGCAACTCCTGGGTATCGCCGCTGGGTCAACGGGTCAGTGCTTCCCCTCTTGGATGGCTGGTCCGAGGAGCGATGGTCAGAGAAATCTTGTGGCCGTCGAGAGAGTACTTCCCAGGCTTCACTTTCTGTGCAAGAAGTTGAGATGGCTCCGTCCTCCAAGGTTCGGAGTCTTCCTGAGACTCAGGCTTCTTGGAGTGGGTGTGCTTCTCCCAAGAGGAGAAAGTTGGACCTCTTGTGTGAGGCAGCTTTGACTGGTGCTGGCGAGGCAGGGCCAGCTCGAGAGGGAGAGCCAGGGCTTTTTGCCGATGAGGTAATCCCTCCTTCTGGGGTATCTTCATCGGATGCTGCAGGTATGTCTTGTTTCTAGTTTCTTATGAATTTCTGTGCTTGTACTCTTACTTCGTTGGCTGAGTTGTCCGGCTCTTATTTTGGCAGGGTCTGCTGGACCGGACTGCAAGTCTGCCCCGAAGGGGGTTGGGCAGGAGTGCTCTCCCATCAGAGCAACGTTGGTTGAAGGTGGCGGGCTGGATGTTCCCTGGGATAACTTGGAGCTTTTGGGAGCGTGTGGAGCAGATTTTGCCGGCAATGCTGTCAACCTGGATGATATTGACGTGGAGCAGTTGGGCTTTGGGGAGGAGGATGAGATCTCCAGTGTAGGGAGAGAACAGACTCCTCCAGCTAGGTCCGGTACTTTGGCAGAGGCTACTCCCGCGGAAGGTTTGCCTGTGTCTCCTCCTTCGGCTCCGGTGGTTCCGCTGACTGTTATCACAGCGATGGTCCAGGAGGTGGTTCCTACTCTTGAGCCTTCAGGACCGGAGCCCACTTTGCCTGTGCACTCAGAGGCTGTCAGGAGAAAGTGCAGTTCGCGAGACCTTCTCTCTGTGCTTCTTTTGGAGAGCTGTCGGAAGTATATCCAGACGACGCTCGCACTTTTCCAGGAAGAGGGCTTTAACGCTTTGAGCAGCTGGTGGGTTCTCGAGGGGCCTGAGTTCTGCAAGAACCTGGCGGCCTTCCAGGTAGATGGCTCTTTGTTTGAGGCGCAGATGCGTGTTCTCTTGGCAGATAGTGAAGCTCATTGCTTGAAGCGGGCTTCGATGGAAGATGACCTTTCTTCGATACTAGCAAAAGCTGAGAATGAGGAGCGTCTATTGGAGGAGCAGCATGCACTTGCTACCGCGAGCCTTGTTCGGGCACGGAAGACGCTGGAGGCTGCTTGTGTATCGTTTGAGAAAGCTGAGATGATCGAGAAGTCTTCTGGAGCAGACCTGGCGAAGCAGCGTATCGAGCTGGCGACGCATCGGGAGCGGGTAGCTTCTCGGTCTTCAGAGTTGGAGCATATGGGGGTTACTGACGGCGAGCTGCTCCAACGTCTCAAAGAACTCAATTCGCTTTACTAGCAATGTCGCATTTCCTTTTCTTTCTTGTCATTTTTGCTGAACAGACTTGTAGTTCTGCTTTTCTTCATCTGCTGATAACTTAATATCATGCATCTATTTTTTTTTTTTTTTTTTGACTTGTCTTCTGGAATGGCAGAGTTTGGTTGTGTTTTTTTTTGTTTGGACTGAACCTTTACAGGCTGCCTACGTACCCTACTGAGAGGGATCAAGTCACACGTAGTTCCTTTTTTTTTTTTTTGCAAGGAATGTAGCCCTGCTTTTAGGCATAGTACCTTTTGAGGTACTTGCCATTGATGGGGCCGAGTGTAAACCCTTCTGGCGTGGTGAGAAGATATGCGCCGTTGGAGTAGACTTCTTTGACAATGTGCGGTCCATCCCATTTGGCGTCGAACTTCTTTCCTCCTCGATGCGAAAGGATGATGGGGCGTTTGACTGCGAGCACCAATTCTCCTTTTTGGAAGGATCGAGGGCGAATCCTTCTGTTGAAGGCTCGGGTCAGCCTGGCCTGGTAGCATTCCAGGCGTTGCTGGGCTTCGAGGCGCTTCTCATCCAGGGCTTCCAATTCTGCTAGGCGAAGTTGAGCGTTGTCGCCGTTGACGAGGCCTTCCTGGATGGCTATCCTGAGTGATGGGATCTGAAGTTCAAGCGGGAGGACAGCTTCTATTCCGTATACCAGCGAGTACGGAGTCGCCTGTGTTGGTGTGCGAAACGAGGTGTGATATGCCCATAGCGCTTCGCTCATGCGTTCATGCCAGTCTTTCTTCGATTTTGAGACGACTTTCTCCAAAAGTTTACAGAGTGTTTTGTTGAAAGCTTCAGCTAGGCCGTTAGCAGAGGCGTTGTACATGGTTGAACACCTTTGCTTGATATCGAACTTGGCGCAAAATTGGCTGACAGCGGCGTTCTTGAATTGCTTCCCGTTGTCCGTAACGATATAGCGAGGGATGCCGTACCGGAAGATGATGTCGTTCTGGATGAAGTTGATGACAGAGTGCCTGGTAACTTCTCGCAATGGTACTGCCTCAGCCCACTTGGAGAAGTAATCTGTTGCTGCCAGGATATAAAGATGCTGTTTGGATGACTTGGGTAGCGGACCGACAATGTCGAGTCCCCATCCATCGAAGGGCCATGATGCGATGGTTGGATGCAAAGGTTCCGGAGGCTGACGGATGTAGTCGCCATGCAGCTGGCAAGCGTGGCATCTTTTTGCAAACTCGAGGGAGTCCTTGATCATAGTGGGCCAGTAATATCCCATTCGCCTGATGCGAAAGTGCAGCTTTGGACCGGACTGATGTGAGCCACAGATCCCGGCATGGACTTCTTCTAGTGCTATTTCCGCTTCTTCTTTTGCAAGACACCTTAGGAGCGCACCATCGTAGCTTCGACGGTACAACTCGTTGTTGAAGTGGAAGAATTTCAGAGATCGCCGGCGAATGTCGACTTTACGCTTTGGATCTTCAGGGAGCTTCCCGTAGATAAGAAAGTCTATGAACGGTTGTCTCCAGTCTAGCTCGTCGGTCACGAAAACGTGTACTGTATTGACTTGGTCCGGGATTCCCATAGGGAGGTCCTCCTCGGTGATCACCATTCTCTTACAGATAGGGATGATGAGTTGGCTTTTTTCTGGGAACGGAAGTGTAGCCGCTAAATTTGCAAGCGCATCAGCCTGCTGATTAAGGTTTCTGGGAACATGCTGGATTGAAGCCTCTTTGAGTGTACCAAGGAGTTTCAGGGCTCGTAGGTGCAATGGCACGAGATCTTCTTTGTTGACCTCGTATGCCCCCAATATTTGCTGAATGACGAGTTGAGAGTCGCCGAAAATTGTGAGCCCTTGAAGTTTCATATCATTGGCGAGTTCGAGGCCAATGATCAGAGCTTGATATTCCGCCCTGTTGTTGGAGCATGGCTCTGATAGTAGAAATGAGAAGGGAAGTACTTCGTCGTTTGGTGTGACGAAGATAACTCCTGCTCCTGCTACGTCTTGCTTGGCCGCACCGTCGAAGAACATTTTCCAAGAAGGGGCGATGTCGATGCAGAATACTTCTTCGTCTGGAAGATCTTCCGATAGTTCCCATTCTGCTGGAAGGGGGTATTCTGCTAGGAAGTCTGCGAGAGCTTGACCTTTGACCGCTTTACGAGGGACAAAGGTGATGTCAAACTCAAGGAGGAGCAAAGCCCACTTGGCCAGACGTCCGGAGAGCACTGGTCTCGACATGATGTATTTGAGCGGGTCGGCTTTTGAGATGAGCCTGATGGCGTGAGCTAACATATAGTGTCGCAGCTTTTTTGTAGCGAAGATGAGCGCCAGACAGACCTTCTCTATCGGGGAGTAGTTTAGCTCCGCGCCGATGAGAGTGCGGCTCAAATAGTAGCATGCTGTTTCCTTGCCTAGCTCGTTGTCTTGAGCCAGGAGTGCCCCCAAGGACTGCTCTTGGGCGCTGATGTAAAGGACCAATGGCTTCCCTTGAACTGGTGCTGTCAGAACCGGGGGCTTAAGTAAGTAATCCCTGATGTTTTGGAGGGCTTCCTGACAAGCTTCATCCCACTTAAATGCTGCTCCTTTCTTCATGAGGCGACTGAAGGGCCTGCATTTTCCAGCTAAGTTGGCGATGAACCTTCTGATATATGCTAGATGGCCCTAGAGACCTCGGAGGTCTCGCACGGTTTTCGGGATTGGCATATTGAGAATAGCATCTATCTTGGTTTGATCTATCTCGATGCCTCGATAGCGTACGACAAAGCCGAGAAACTTTCCCGAGTAGACCCCAAATGCGCATTTAAGCGGGTTCATGCGGAGCTGGTACCTTCGGAGTCGCTTGAAGATTAGCTCGAGGTCTTGAAGATGTGTTGACTTTTGTTTTGATTTTACCACGAGGTCGTCGACGTAGCATTCTACATTCTGATGAAGGATATCGTCGAAAATTTTTTGCATGGCTCGTTGGTAAGTGGCTCCTGCATTCTTCAAGCCGAAAGGCATGACTTTGTAGCAGTAGATCCCTTTTGGCGTGCGGAATGTCGTGAGCTCTTCGTCTTTGGGCGCCATCCGGATCTGGTTGTAGCCTGAGGATCCATCCATGAAGGTTAGTACTTCATGGCCTGTTGTTGCATCCACCATTAGTTCTGTGATTGGCAATGGGAAGTCATCTTTGGGGCATGCATTGTTTAAGTCCCTGAAGTCCACGCATACTCTGATCTGGCCGTTCTTCTTCTTGACTGGGACCACGCTGGAGATCCATGTTGGATATTTAACTTCTCGGATAAAGCCGGCTTTAATGAGCTTGTTGACTTCACCTTCTATTTGAGGCACTAGTTCCGGCCGGTAGCGTCTTTGTCCTTGCTTGATGACGCTAGCTCCATGTCTGACAGCAAGCTGGTGCACTGCAATCTTGGGGTCAAGTCCGGGCATTTCCTTGTAGGACCATGCGAAGACATCTCTGTATTCTTGGAGTAGCCTGATGTATGCGGCTTCCTCTTCGGGAGTCAGGAGTGCACTTACGAATATAGGCCGAGGATGCTCTTGCGTACCCAAGTTAATTTCCTTCAAATCGTCGACGGTAGATTGCCCCCCTTCTTCGAGGACCGGCGGGGCGTCGGGCAACTCGTCGTCCGAAGTAGAAGATGCGTCGATTGGAGAGTCGGAAATGGTGATATGATTAACAGAGACCAGAATAATGTCGGTGATGTCGCCAGTTTCGTAGAATGATAAGGGTGGGTGGGTGGGAATGATTTTTCTCACCTCAGTGGGTGGCTTTCCCAAACGGTCGAATACTGACCTTCGCTTTGCTTGTCTGATTGGCCCAAGTCTTTTGAATACTGATATGGGATTTTGACTTGCCTGGTTTTTTACGTTCTTCTTTTGCTTTTGAGGTACGGTCCGACGCCGAGCTTGATATCGTCTTCTTTTGGCGCCCTTTGTAGCGGGATGAATGACATTGGTGGAGCGTGCATCGGAAGCTGACGATCCCTCTTCCGCTTCATCTACCAACTTCACCTCAATGTAGTTAGAGGTGAAGGTCTTCTCTCCTGTTATCTTGATGACCATCGGGGTTTGACGGGAGCCGATGCCTCGTCGATTTGGTGGGATCTGCTCGCCGCCCTGGAGTAAATGGGCTTGAGTCTTAGTCATCCCGTGTGGTATTGGAGCTGGCGGGAGCGTACTCATATGTGCAGCACTGTCTTTGTCGTAGCCAGCTTTGAACAGGAGCTTGGCGGCATTTTGCCCCCAACTTCCTTTTGGCTTGAATGTGAGTTGGCTGGATCCGAAGGGATTGATGGATTTTGGCGAATTTGAAGCTTGCCCCAGGCTGGGTAGTGGCAGTGTCATCTCTTGCAGAGTGATGACATTAGCTTCCGATAGCGGCTGGACCATCCCTTTTGGCGAGGCAAAGGGTGATGGTTCATCTTCGCGAAGCCACTGAGGCGTGAGGCGTAAGACTGTCGTAGCTTTGACAGGTAATGGAGTATGCTTCATGGATCTTGGCTTGGAGCTGATGCGCATTCTTCGTCTTGGCGCTAGTACTTCTTTGACCTCGTGTATCGCCTTAGATGGTGGTACTGGATTTGGAGTTGGCAGAGCTTCGTCCTGCTCCATCCTTTTAGCTTTCTGAGTTCGAGGAGCTTTAGCTGGAAGGACTTCTGCAACAAGGTCCTTTGCTTGGTAAAATTTGGCATCGGCGAGGTGCGCTTCAGCCTCATTGAATGGCTTGTTGTCTGCAACAATGCACTTTTCCAGACCTTCCTCGTAGTACTTGAGGCATTGGTGCCAGGTAGACACTATGACACCGTTTTCATGCAGCCACGGTCTTCCCAGCAAAAGGTGATATGATGTTTGACAGTCAATGGCGTGGAAAAGAACCGTCGTGTCAAGCTGACTGATAGAGAGTTTTAGACGAATGATCCCTATGGTGGACTGTCCTCCTTGGTTGAACCCTTGAATGACCAGCTGGCTTTGCGAGAGCTGGTCGGTGGTGATGCCGAGCTGGCGCATTGTTTGGATAGGCATGATGTTGACGGCGGAGCCGCAGTCTAACATGATTCGATTTACCGGCTTCTCGTTGATGTATCCCGAGACATAGACAGGTCGATTGTGCAGTCGTGTTCCGAGCTGCAGATCTTCGTCCGAGAAAGTTATTGCTGCGTTACATGAGACAATAGTTTTGTCCTTCTCGGCGTTTTTCTTCTTTCTTTTGTAACTGTCTGGGTCTGTCAAAGCCTCGGCCATTGCTAAGCGAGATTTCTCTGGGAGGTGTAGTGCTTCTATGAGTGGCAAGTGCAGGATTGCCTCGTCGTAAGCAGCAGTACTGTCTTTATCGGAATCATCCTCCTTGTTGTCGGTGTTGCTTTCTTTGGAAGGCTTGATCCTACCTTCTTCTTCTGGCGCCACGTGAATCTCAACCATGCAACAGGAGGCTTCGTGCTGCTGATTAGCTGGGAGGAAGTAATCGGGGAAGAACTCTTGCAACGTTGTCGGTTCTGGAGGGTTTTGCAGGAGATCATCAGGATCTGCTGGCGGTACTTTGAATCCCCTCCTTCCTGGAGCTTTGCTTTTCTTTTTGTAAGTTCTTCGTTCCGGAAGCTTTCTTGTTACCCGATCGAGCTTGCGACTTCTTGGCATCCATGGCCTTCGTCTGCGGGGCAACATGACCCAGGCATCTTCATCAGTGGATTCTTCGTTACCAGGGTGAAGGTCTGGAATGGCAGCTGTAGGTTCTTCATGGGTCGGGGAGACCTGCTCCTCTGGGGACCTTGGTGGTTCGCCTTCTGACTCCCAACCGGTGGGCTTGATTTCTTCTATTGAGACAGGCGGAGGTTTGGAATAGAGGACGTAGTAGTCGAATTTACCTGAGGGCTGGCCTAACAGACCGACCTCCGGGTCTCCTTGCTCGTACCTTGTCTGGAGATTTGTGGGTTCTCCATGATTCGGGGAGCCTTGCTCCTCTGGGGACCTTGGTGGTTCGCCTTCTGACTCCCAGCCGGTGGGCTTGATTTCTTCTATTGAGACAGGCGGAGGTTTGGAATAGAGGACGTAGTAGTCGAATTTACCTGAGGGCTGGCCTAACAGACCGACCTCCGGGTCTCCTTGCTCGTACCTTGTCTGGAGATTTGTGGGTTCTCCATGATTCGGGAAGCCTTGCTCCTCTGGGGACCTTGGTGGTTCGCCTTCTGACTCCCAGCCGGTGGGCTCGATTTCTTCTATTGAGACAGGCGAAGGTCTGGAATAGAGGACATAGTAGTCGAATTTTCCTGAGGGCTGGCCTAACAGACCGACCTCCGGGTCTCCTTGCTCGTACCTTGTCTGGAGATTCCGTTGGGACATAGCTTTGTTTGAGAGAGACGTCGATGTAGGCGACAGTTGCCCCCAGGGTAGTGACGTTTCTTCCTCAGTGAGCTTAGGAGCGTACTGTTGTCGTCTTGAGACTTTCCGTCGTGGAGCTATCTTCGCAATTGGTCTTTGGCGGTTGATGCGCAACTTGGGCCTTCCCTGGTGGGTAGCGACGAGTACTGGTTGAAACGAACCGAAGGTGATGGACGTCATGTTTGCCGCTGCAACGTCGCTGGAGTCGATCTCGATTTTTCCTTGCTTTGCGAGTGCCATGATCTTTTCTTTGAAGACGAAACACTTCTCAATAGGATGGCTAACCAGCCAATGGTATTTGCAGAAGAGCGGATCGTTGACCCGATGCATCTGTTCGGGCCTTTTTGAAGGAGGAAGCTCGATCATCTTTTCTTGTAGCAGTTGTTCGAACATGGAGGAGACTTCCGAGTCTGGAAAGGGATATTCTTTGGCCTCAAGTTCTTCTAGAGTCATCTTTGACTGTCTTTGAGATGGAGGCGGTGGTATGGCAGCTCCTTTTTCTTGATCTGGCTTACCGCTGATTTTGAGTGGCTTGGAGGCCGAGGCGATGTCGGCGATGTTAACTTGCTTTGATTTGGGTGCCGGCGGTTTGTCTTTCTTTTCCACCTTCAGGAAGTCTTTGGTCTTTGAGTCCCCGCGATTTGCTAAGCTGAGCTCCATGTCGTGGGCTCGAGTTGCAAGTTCTTCGAAGGACCGAGGCTTGATCCCCTTGAGGATGTAGAGTAAGCCCCAGTGCATGCCTTGGGTGCACATCTCGATAGCCGAGTCTTCCGACAAACGGTCTCGTGAATTCAGGGCGAGATTCCTCCATCGATCGATGTAGTCGATTACTGACTCGTCCTTCCTTTGCTTGACGGCAGTAAGCTCGGTCATGCTAACGATGCGCCGAGTGCTGTAGAAGCGGTTGAGGAATTCTCTTTCCATCTGATCCCAGCTGTCAATGGATCCTGGAGGAAGGTCAACATACCAGTCAAAAGCATTACCTTTGAGGGTGCGAACGAACTGCTTCACCATCTCATCGCCGTATGTGCCGGCATTGTTGCAAGTCTCGACGAAGTGGGCAATGTGTTGCCTTGGATTCCCCTTCCCGTCGAAGTGCTGGAACTTTGGTGGCTGGAACCCGGTAGGGAAGCGCAGCTGCTGGATCCTTGAAGTGTAAGGCTTTGAATATACCGCCGTAATCGGAGGTAGGCTGCCGCCGTGGGAACGCATCATGTCAGCGACTAGTGCTTGTATTTGCTGGGCATTCATTGTTGCTGCCACTGAAGGTTGCGCGGCCACCGAGACCGGCACGGGAGCCGAGGAAAGTGCAGGAGTAGTTGCTAGTGTTGCCGGGCCAACTTCTGCAAGAGCAGGAGTTGGAGACGGGGCTGGAGCAGCTACTGGAGAAGCAGGAGGTTGACCGAATGTTGCGACATCCCTGGCACTCAGCCTCTGAAGCAAGGTGTTGATGTGACGATCTTTCTCCTCCATTAGTCGGGTGAGCTGAGCCATGTGTTCACCCATTTGCATGACTTGGAGCTGGAGAGCGGACGGAGGATGATGTCGCAGGACGTCTCGATGTTGCATGCCCGCACCCTCACCATCGTCGTCAGAGACGTAGTTACGTTGACTTGTTTCTGCTTGATGACGGATGTTTGCCCCCGGTAAGGGAGGTGCAAAGTCCGCCGGAGAACCCGAACGGGTTCGGGGTTGGGGCTGGTCCTCCCCAAATTTCTGGACAGATGTTCCAGGATTGAGGCTAGTTTCTTCATGCACCAAGGCCTCATTGGCGCCTTGGCGGGCATCTTCGGTAGCAGTTTCTGGCGTGAAGAAGTCCGCAAGAGTTTGAGTACGCCGAGTGTAGACGCGTACTACCGGGGGAATGACATCCTCCGGGTTTCTGGATCACCGTGTTGGAGTAGTGGAGACTCGGCGATAGGTGAGAGGCTTGTTGGAGCAAACGTATCATCATTCGTTTCGGCCATGGCGAACTTGAAGCAACTCCTTCAAACGTACGGATGAAAGGAGAGGACGTCCCACCGGGCGTGCCAGAAATCTGTGGTCGCGGAAAAAGATTCGGGTCGTCTTTATTGCGGATCACACGAGATTACAAATTTTTTGATCAGGAGATTGTGGGAGAGATCCTCTGGAGGGTCCCTTTGATCCGCGTCTCCACGTGGTATTCGTGCGAGAGCTCTGAAGGGGTTGCCCAGGACAGAGGTCTTTACAGGGTGAGGGTTTCTTGAGAGGCTAAGGAATATCGGCTGTTGATTTTGTCCCTTCCGTGCTTCGCGCTTTCTCGGCTAGGGAGGCTTTAGGCTTCGTTCCTCGGTCTTCGTGTCTTCCTCGATCCTTGCTCGACCTCGGCGTCCTTGATCGTCGGTTCGCGGCGTCGATCGTGTTTTTGGCGTCAGCTTTGGCTTTAGCTTTCGGCTTTGGCGTAGCTTTGGCGTGGCTCTGGCTTTTGCTTTGCTTTGGCGCTTGCGCTTGAACGTAGGCGGGTAGAGACTTGCGATGCTTTAGTTCTTCCGGACTTTGCGTCGTATCGGCTAGAACGTGCGGTGCTTTGCTCGTGACCGTCGTAGTTGCTTGGCTTTGGCACGTGCGTTGCTTTAGCGCGGGCTTTACCGGTGCGTTTGCTTTGGCTTCTTGCGTCGGCTTTGACTTTAGCTTCGACTCGATCTTCTTCTCGAACGACTGGCGTTACTTCTTCAAGGCTTCTTTATTCTTCCGGCTTCCTCGACGGTTGTGGCGTCGGCTTGGCTTTTCGGCGGGGGTAGCACCGATCTTCGTGTGACGGTTGTAGCGTCGACTTTTGTTGATGAAGACGGCGGGTGTAGCACCGATCCTCGTGCGACGGTTGTAGCGTCGGCTTTTGTTGATGAAGATGGCGGGTGTAGCACCGGCTTCGTGCGACGGTTGTAGCGTCGGCTTTTGTTGATGAAGACGGCGGGTGTAGCACCGATCCTCGTGCGACGGTTGTAGCGTCGGTTTTTGTTGATGAAGATGGCGGGTGTAGCACCGATCTCCGCACGACGGTTGTAGCGTCGGCTTTGTTGGTGAAGACGGCGGGGGTAGCACCGTTCTCCGCACGACGGTTGTAGCGTCGGCTTTTGTTGACGAAGACGGCAGGGGTAGCACTGGCTTCAGGCCTTCTTCTCCCGGCTTTCTTCTTCGTGCAAGGAGTTGATGCCTTTGTTGAAGACGACGGGTGTTGTCGGCTTCGATCTTCTTCTCCGGCCTTTGCTTATGGCGTCTTCGGAGCTGATGAAGATCGTTGGAGCAGTCGGGGTGATGACGACTCCGGGTCTTCTTCTCCAAGCTTTCTTCTTCGTGCGAGGAGTCGAAGCTTTGATCTTCGAGTGCAAGGTCTTCACGTTGATGAGGACTTAGAGGGCCAAGGATTCCCGTAGGACGTGCTTGCCATGCCTCGTGAAGCCTTTGGTCTTCGAGCGTTGGAGCTTCTCTTGCGGAGCTCTTTCGTCTTCGGCTTTTGGACCACTTGTGCCTTCCCCCACCCCTTCTATTTATAGGCAAAGGGGGGTGGTTGGGGGAGATATGGCTGAAATCTTTTTTGTTTCCTCCAATATCTCCCCCCATAACCATCAAGATATTGTTCCCTTATTTGGGGAAACAAACCCGATCCCCTCCTTTTTAGTTGGGGTGGTTACGGGCAAGATGTGACTCGATCTTCAAAGATCGAGTTGTTATTTTTGTTGCACTTTTGGATCGGATGGCGACACAACGTCATCTTGTCCGTTGGATCGAGGGATCGTCGCGGATCTACGGCTGCGTAGACGTCCACGCCACCTCCCCCCGCATCGAGGCGGTTTTGATTTTTTTTCTTTTCTTTTCCTTTTCTTTTCTTTTTTTTTTCTTTTCTTTTTCCTTTTCTTTTCTTTTTCTTTTCTTTTTCTTTTTCTTTTCCTTTATGGCCGGCCCCACCTCTCCATGAGGAGGGGGGCACGGTTTTCTAGAGGGGGGGCCGGTGGGCCCCCCCTCTTTGCGTTCGGGTCGCGGGTCCGGTGGGACCCGTTTGGTTTGAGTTGGGTTGCGATGCGCGAGCCGAGTTTGCACGTGGGCCGAGTGCGCATGCGGGCCATTTGTGTGCGGGCCCAAATTTTCGCATATGGGCCGTTGTGTGTGGGCCCAAGTTGCGCATGTGGGCCGTTGTGTGCGGGCCCAAGTTGCATGGGTGAGTCGGGTTCGACCCGAAGGCCGTTGGGTGCGGGCCTATTTTTTGTGTACAAATCGGGTTCGACCCGTGGGCTAATTTCGATGCCCACACACATTTTTTTGCACCAAGAGTAATATACGTATATATAAAACTAAGGTCTAAAAAATAATAAAGAGAACATGTTTTATTTCTAAAGAATTGTGAAAAATTATGCGAATTATTGCAATGGAAGAATTGAAGCCCATTTCATTATTGTATTGTATTGTAAATTTATGCATTGGCCTATATCTACGGGTATCAATTAGCTTGCACTGTGACACCACTGACACGTCTTTGAAATACTCTATGATACAGGCTGGTACATTGTCGAAATGCTGGGAAAAAAGAACACATTGATACATTGTATTTTCACGTGAAATGTTAATTAAAGCAATACTTACAATTATACTTGTTTCTAAAAAAATTATTAAGCTTATCTTATTTTGGATTGTGTAATACAATATAGTGCTAGTTTATGTTAGTTATTGGTTAGACTATAGATAG
This sequence comes from Chamaelirium japonicum, assembly GCA_947650365.1. Classification (NCBI taxonomy): domain Eukaryota; kingdom Viridiplantae; phylum Streptophyta; class Magnoliopsida; order Liliales; family Melanthiaceae; genus Chamaelirium; species Chamaelirium japonicum. The sequence continues at coordinate 58,056,194 of OX393553.1, forward strand.
ATTAGTTCAGACTTCATACATTTGTGTCATTTATAAGTAACAATGTATTCTATTTGGCTTCAAGTGCTCATGTAAGCCTTAAAATTCTCATTTAAATGGTCAAGACATTCCGTTGATTGTCAAAACATTCTTTTTTCAAGATGAATGTAACTAAAACAACCTACTTGGTAAAAGAAAAGTTAGTTTATCATAACGCTGTAAGTTGTTCGGAATATACCTTAGTACCATTTTTTGTGACGATGCCAAGTTTCAATACGATATGGTGCAGTATGTACACTCTGCCCAAAACCAGTATGCAATATACCTTAGTACCATTGTTATTTGTCGAAATATTCGTGAATTATTCTTTTGGAGGGGGTGTCGTTTGATACGCGAACAAATTCCCGAATTATTGAGTGTTACCAATTCGTCGAATAATTCTAGAACTTCGCCAAAAGTATTGAGTTCTTTGTCATATTTTATCTTCATATATTATGAATGATGATGAAATGAATTAAATCTTATGACTTTTGAATGATAATGAGAATTATCTAATGAAATTGTTACATATATTAGTTACTATCATGTTATTAATTACTTCATATTTTTAAATCTATTTTTTGTTGTCCCAAATTATCCCCAAACTATTGCTGAATTTCCCGAATCTATCATGAAATTGAGGTTCACCGTATAATTCCCGAACCCCAACTGGTTAACTATGCTTAGTACTTGGTATAGCAAGCTAAGATTGTTGTTGAATTTCTTTAAGTAGGATAATATCTATGCTTAAATCATGTCTACTAGCACCAATACATGTGTTTAATTTAGCTTAAGGTGCTACTATAAGATGTGTCAAAACAATTATTTTCTTTTTCAGAACATGTCTCTCAAGTCTCAACAAAACATTTAAAACTAACCTAGGTGCCAACAAGAGGTTTTGTTCTATATTTTAATGGGCTGATAGTTTACTTTCCACGTCATGCATTTCTCATGTCGGTGCATACTAAAGTTATGCACTGATAGACGTAGGCATACATTAATCCTTGGCGTGAAAATCCAAGTGCATAACTATCCAATCATTGCTGATGTATGTTTTGCATAGATGACCTGATATAAGCTAATTTAACCAAAAATAAAGAAGAACCAAAGTACACTAATTCTGCAGGATTGTGAGCATATTTGCCTTTCCAGGGTGGTTTCTACGACATATCTCACTTAAAAAGGCTACTGATCTATATATCTAATCATCATAAGAGAATTTTCATTTTCTCATTTGACAATTTATTTTAGGTTCAATTTGATTTACCCCCCTGTGTTAATAGGCCAGCTAGACTTACCCCCCTAAAATTAGTAAAATGATATCAATTAGAGTTACCCCCAACTTTGACTTAACCCCCAAAATTTCTATGTGATAATTAGACGAAATTGGTGGTATCTCAAAATACCATATATGCATTGGGGGGGGTAAGTCAAAATTTTTGGAGCTTAATTCCAGTTTTTTTGGAGTAACTCTAAGTCTCTAATTGATATCATTTTAGAAGGGGTAAGTCAAGTTGGCCTAACTTTCCAAAAGAAGAAAAGGTCTAGTTGGCCTATTAACACAGGTGGGTAAGTCGAATTGACCCTTTACTTTATGTACTTACATCTGGACAATCGTGTTTATAAAGCTGTATCATTATAACATCACTTTTCAAGCACAAGTCTAAAACCGCAGCATGTTGTATACTAAATCATAGCATCATCTATTAAATAGTAAGGGCATAAGATTTAAATAAGAGAAATACTTGCCTCTAATTGTTCCTGTAGCCGCTTTTGCACTTCCATCTGCAACTTTAGTGCTTCGGTTATTTGCATTCCACTGGCAACAAAATGAAAGAGATCTAACTTAATACCATATTCATTATTCAATCAGATAGTATCTGTTAAGACTAAAGTAAATGATATGAGAAAAGCATCGGATCTAACAAACAAATAACTAATATTTTTTGGTGGGTCAAAAATAACTAATACAGGCACATATCAAAATTCTTTAGTTATCGAAAGCAGTTCTATCTCCAAAATTGTCTCCACAAGTACCCACACACACACACCATGCACAAACACTAACTATGCACTGATGCTTCTGCTTTATCAGTTCTGTATCATTTCTTCTATGTTATTTTTGACAGCTAGCGGAAATCAATACAGTGAAATAGAAAGTTGCTATAGAAAACAGCCCCTTTTGCATTGGCACCAAAATTTTCTCAGACATGGTTTAGAGTTTAAATCTTACCTTGCATGGAACTTTAACCAATAATCTAGTAGGACCTAGTATGGACTTGGTCCAAGTTAGTGCCACTTGACTTGTCCCAATGTGAGATGTGCCGGCTTGGCTCAAACATTCGGGTTCAAATGGTCTTGGGCCCTGCACATGTGGACCTGGCAGTGGGTCTCAATGGGTAATGATAGCCTACAAACAGGTCTAGTACATGTAGGCTTGGGGCCTCAAATCTCGTTGCAAGTTCTGTGGGGTCCCAGTTCATAGTATAAAGCTCCTGTGGGTCTAAAACAGATAGACCTATGGGCTGATTGATACTCAAGACACCTGAACTTCAGCGCCCAGTTGCTGAGGAAAATATAAGAAAATCGTTAGTGAGTGTGCAAGCCCAATATGCATCAATTATCGAGGGAGCTGTCCTTAGCAATGTTTTCAAAGGGGAAGGCATAAGACGGGGCGTTTTTCCTGTCGTGAGGCGGGGCTAAGCCCCAAGGTGTGGGTGTAGGCCCTGCAAATTTGTGAACTTTAATTAAAAAAATAGAAATTTTCAACAATAGTATAAAAATAGTAAATATCATGTAAAATTCAATTATCTTTATACACTAGGCATAACAAAAAAAGATAATTTGAAACAATCTTGTCATTGTCTTTCATGCTATATCTATGGTCTAACCAAACTTCAAAATATGTAGTATCCAATATTCATAGAACCCAAATTCAAGGAAGTTATAGTTTAAAAAAAACACTTCCTCAAAGACCCTAACATATCGCACGATCACATCAACTTATTCTCATTAATATCACCATCTTCATCCAATGGACCTGTCGGGAAAGCTTCCATCATAAATGCCCTCCATTTTGTTGTGCAGTAGACGAGACAGAGCGCGGCATAGTTTGGGGGCGAAGATGCGGATACGCGGCTCAGCACCGCAGATCCCCGAAACGTCAGATCTCATCGGTGCATCCCAAACTGCACCGATCCGATACGACACAAGAATACAGAAAATTACAGACAAGAGGGAACAAAAATTTACAGAGGTTCACCCCAACTGGGGCTACGTCCTCTCTCCGGCAACCACTTCCTCCAGGAATCCACTATGAAGAGAAACAAGATTACACTCGACGGCACTCTATGCCCTCTAACAAATCCTCACATATCTCTCCACCACAAAACATGATCATGCATATCAACAGAGACCGAACTGTCTCCAACATGTGCCAACGATCCTCCAAAAAAACACCAAATAGAGGACCAAAATTGAACATCCTACAAGACCAAAATAGAGAAAACTCTATCTCTTTGAGTCCTCTCTCCCATAGATTTGACAGATCTGACTGAACGGATTGCATATGGCAATCGCCACAAAGATAACCCTCACGGGTTCCACAAAAGCTATGATCTAGATACTCACCATTCACAATCTTTCAGATCAAGCATCATCGTAGCACCACGGATATCCCAACGGCCTTGCGCTCCTCCTCTCGGACTCGCCCCATCATGACCGAGAGCTCCGGTTGGGATGAACCTCTGTAAAATCTTGTGTCCCTTTTGTCTGTAATTTTCTGTGTTCTTGTGCCGTATCGGATCGGTGCAGTATGGGATGCACCGATGAGATCTGACGTTTCGGGGATCTGCGATATTGGGCCACATATCCGCATCTTCGCCCCCTCTCTATGCCGGTCTCTGTCTCGTCCGCTACGCAACAAACTGGTATCTGAGTTTTGGCTTGGTGTGGGATTGCTCTAATTCCCCGGAAATGGAGTATTCTCTAGGTTTTCCTCCGAGTAGAATTCCTCCAAAATCGGTCACCAAACACCAGCAAAGCGGTGCTCTAACACAGCGTCGTGGACGCCGCTCGCCGGCCCGGGGGAAGAACAAGACACGATCCTCCCCCGGGTTCATCTTCTCCACAAGAAGCTTCACCAAAAGCCACCGCCAAAATCAATCATCTCTTCCAAAGGATTGATCAAAGATCTAAAATGATCAAAAGGATCAAAGATATATTCTCCAAAACCTTATACCCCTTTATATATCCAGGGAATAGGTTTACATAAACTCAATCACGAAATTCCCATCAAATAGCCCCAAAGGGAAAGTCCAAATCATATACGATTGGACTGACCCGTGTCTGTCAGACAAAGTCCCAGTCGTGTGCACGACTTTCCTGCGCTCGACCCCGTCGAGTGAGGAATGATGCATCAACAATTTAGGGCTCCAAGTCGTGCGCATGACCTAGGAGGGTGGTGCGCACGACTTGTCCGAGGAGATAGGTTTGACTCGAGCCATCATCAACACATTTCCTCCACATCTAACTCCCTCCATTTCCTCCACACCTAACTCGAGAGGGGTTAATATGATTGCATTGCCTTCACCTCTATCTTCACAAGTACATAAGCAAAATATGAGATTTAAAATTAGGGGACAAACTCATGATAAAAGGCACTTCCTAGATTTAGTTTTAGGATTAAGTTAGTGTTTGTTTGTATATAAGTCACTCTAGCTGAGTGTACGCCTAACTAGCTAGGGCACAAAAAATGCTCCTTGGGTGCTTGGGTCGTGCACCCAGTCCGTTAGGCGTAAGCCCAAATGAATCATTGTCCCATATTGCTCTTTCCGGGGTATTTTGGATGTGTTAGCTTGTGGGTGGACAACTCAACCATTGATATTTATACTAGAGCTGTATACAACCTATTTTCTGATTTCACAAGAATTAAATAATGTCGCTAGGATGAATAATGGTTCTTCCATCCAATTATCGACATGCTTAGCTTTTGTTCAAGCTAAGACCTCAATTTGAGATCAAATACCTCTTCCGGCTCTTATCAAAGCAATTTTTGTGTTAATGGATAGTCCCACATCGGTGAGGGAGGCACCCATCACCCGCTTAATATACCCGCTGTGGACCTCCCCTTTCGACCCGGTTTTGGGGTGTGAGGGTATCTAACATGGTATCAGAGCTGGCCCGTCTCTTGCTCCTGCTCCGGGTGCTACCCATTGATCGTGCCTTGCCACGCGTGCTCCGCGTGAGGGGGAGTGTTAATGGATAGTCCCACATCGATGAGGGAGGCACCCATCACCCGCTTAATATACCTGTTGTGAACCTCCCCTTTCACCCGGGTTTTGGGGCGTGAGTATATCTAACATTTTGCATGCTCGTTAACTATGCACCGCTGAATTTGGGGGTTAAAAGCATCATAGATCATCAATTCCGCATCCATCGAGGCCAACTTGGACTGTCAAACAAACATCATTCTGCTAAACCTTATTGGATGGTGGTTGTGTTGGCATATAGATAGACTCATTGGGTGCACTACACCTGTACCCATGTGTTTTTTGAGGGGAGGAGTTAAGTTCCTTCACCAAGCTATTATTGAAAAGAATTAAAAAGCTAGTATATACTAGTTCTACCAAACAAAACTCAAGAAAGTTGACATAAAATAGAACTTAGACTAAGCCCGTACATGCTAGGTTTCATGGGGTGCTGCAAATAAGATAACACCAGTTGATATCGACTTAATTAGTCCATTACACATATACCAAGATCACTATATGATCTATAAGTGTAGCCTTGTCCAATTGTTGATGGGGCAGCTAAAAACTAGTTAGGAAGAAGACTAGATCCGTTAGAAAAGTGATTGTGTGAAAATTAGTACGGAGGAGAATACTTTGGTAGTTGTGAGTTAATCTGGTCCCGATTGTGGAAATGCAAACACTAATGCAAGCCTGCACAGGAAATCCCAGATGCCAATGGTAGACTTTGGGACCCATATTTGGCCTATGAAATTTAGTTGATGTTCATTAACTCAGCTTATGAAATAGAGTTAATGTGCATTAACATAAGCCCATGTGTCTAGAACATTTACTTTTAAGGAGGTTGGATACCATGCTCCTTCAAATTGGTTCTAAGTTAATGGTTAAAGTTTTATCTTAAAGAGAACATGGGTTATAATGACTTTAAACATGCCACTGGACAATATAGAGGAAGTTTGTAACTTTTAAGAGGTTATCCAAAGGCAGTCCTTCAAAGGTTTTTTTATTGTCAAGACTCGTTAATGTCAAGGTTTGAGATTTCGGACCGCACGAAAAAATGTGCAGTTTAAGTTGGTTCCAGTTTAGCCATTTTGACCAAAATTATTTTAAAATGACAAGAATTTTTAAGTAAAAAGATAGAGAAAATAGAAATTTGGGTCAGATTCAGTCTGATTCGATGCATTCGGATCAAATACAAGTGTTTTGGATCCAAATGCTGGTAGGACCAAATTGTATCCCAATCGGACGAATCAGCCTTTGATGTAGGTTTGGGCCTGTTTCAGTTTAGATCAGCCAAATTCCGAACCAATTCAGGTTCGGCTGAATCCTCAAACAATGGTTAACGTGTGACCATGTTGACATTGGTAGACTAAATATCAATATGGTCCAAACAAGTATGACTCAACTTGATGTTGGAATCGGCTACTTAAGCCCAAACAAGCATGATTTTGGATGTTGTTGGTTACCTATGGGACTCAAACCAAGGATAAGTTGGTGTGAATAAAAATCCCTTGTCATCTTTGAAATATCTTTTTTCTGGAAAGCTTGATTCTTCGCTCCTAATTGGATAATTGAATTACTAGCTAAAAATGGAAATCAATACTTATCGACACGCAAAAGGAGGACAAACGCTGACATAGCGTACATTGCCAGCGGCCGATGCATCAGAAAATGCATTGATTGCTGTTCGGCGCATGCCGCCTCAGCATGTGTCGGCTTTTTGCATGTCGGGTATGTGTCTGCATAGATTGCTCGTTAATATTTCATAAGGAACCTATAGGTTTATCAAAATATTTTTTGTGTGTCGGAACGATGATTTAAGTCATAGAAGTTTTCAGGTGATCGTGCTCATGAGATCATATAGCGGTTGGGCACCAAAAAGGAGGCAAAATTTATTGCATGTGTTAGATAGAGCAGATTATCATCCTAAAGAGAGCTTAGAAACTAAGCACGTGATGCCATTGGTCCAAAAAATTATTTTCTTACAAGTAGTATACTGTTATCAATTATCTCTGAACATACTAATGTACCACGAGAGGAGACAGGTCACTGGACGAATATGGAAACAATATAACCAAAAGATATCCAAACCCTAAGAGGCCCCTAAGAAGTAAGAACAAGAACAAAGAGAACCAATATAATGCAAAAGAAGAACCATCCATCGCCTAGTGGTCATCTCAACTAGCTCTTATACATTGCATCGATGAGGTCAAAGTATTGCAGGTTTTGCAACCAAGCAAGTTATGGAGGAGTAAAAAAGTGGGGGACTTTTCATTCTGGTTTACCTTAACATTCTGATTGTGGTCCTCCCAAATCCACCATTAAAATAATAAGGAAGACAATTTGACTAGCGATCTAATTACCTATCCCTTTGCTGTAAATCAATCCATATAATCTTTCATTTTCAATTTTTGCTATATTCTATCTTCTGTTGTGGTCATTTAAGCTCATGCTACAAGTTCAAATAAATGGAGTGACTAATAGTTGCAGTGCATACTCGATGATGAATGGATCAAACTGATGTCAACGCTATGCATGCATGCTGCCATGTTTCTTTTTAAATGCATTTTTACAAAAAAAAATTATTCTAGAAAATATTTAGAAAAGAAAATTTCTAAAGGGACTTCTTAATTGTTCCGTCAACATGCAATGTTAGGTTCTAAAACTGGTATCTTACTTCAATCTATATACATAATGTCAATTCCTACAGTTTAAAAGGAAAGCTTGGATGCTAATCATCTGGTACGGAAAACTCAGCACCTCAGCCTTAAAGGAAGCCTTGTAAATTAGAAAAGCGGTTCAGCCAGCTCAATTAAATTAAGCGGCTAAAATACATGAGTTTGACAGTTGTAAGGACTATGACACAAAGGCACTCATTCGGAGAGCAACTTTGATGGCGACGCCTTACTGCATAGCAACTTGGGTATGGCTATCACAGCGTGCCACACTGAGCATTGCGGTGGCCCCCACAAGTCAATTGTCAAGCGCCTACAATATGGCGCGCAGTGATAGGTATCCCCATGATGTTATGTGGTAGGGCCTCCCCATCCAAGTTTTTTCCACTCATTCGTTAGTGCTAAGTGAACATACAACAAAACAGATGTTTCCGACATGCAAAACCAAGACTTTGAAATCTTGAATTTAAGGACTTGATGGGACCCTGCACTCCATGCTTTTAATATTTGTCATTATATAGCTGGACTTTTATCTTCTTTGTTCCGAAGGACCTGGAAATGAATGGTTTCATTGGCAGAAACTTAAATCATTGTTATGTATGGTGATGGTTTTGACCGGAACCACTTGTAGAGCAACAATTTTTGGAGCAAACATTGGGCTAAATGGCTAATCATAAATTTCATTGTGATCTTGAAGAGATAATTAATGTATTGTACCTGTATATTACATGTTGCAAAGTATATAATTACACAAAAATGCAAGAAATATCTGACTCTTACTGATGCAGAGAGATATGTGTGCAAGCCTAATATGATGCGAGAAATCAATAATTGTCCAATTTAATAATTTAAATATAAAACTCAGTGCTCAACAACTCACTAGTTAAGAAATTCACATAGCAAACTAGGTTATGAGTTAGGGCCTAAGATTGCTTGCACTAGTTCCTAAGATTGATTGCACTAGTTCCTCGTCGGGATGTACCGATTGCGATCGGGCATGGTCGGGAGAGTTCCAATGGGGCTGATCAGGGCCAGGATGGACAGATTGCAGTCGGGCGGGGTGGGGCCGTGACTGTCAGTGGTGAGTGTGAGCAGTAATAGGTTAACGCGGGAACGACAGGCCGAGGTGGGTGCAACGCGGGAGAGCTCCGGCAGTCCTGATCGGGACCGAATTAGATCGAGCGAGATCGGTAGGTGCGGGAGGCGTGATCAGTGGTGGCCAGTAGTGCCGATCTATGACAGATTCGATAGGCAGGGCTGGGCCGGGGATGCCGATGTCGTCACTGTTGTTCTTCTTCCTTCTTTTTTCTCTTTGTTCCGTGATGATGAAGGTGTGGTGGGGTATCAAGGTGATGATGATGATGATGCCATGGTATGTCAGTAAAGGAGAGGGGAGGGACGAGCGTGGGGGTTGCCGGTCTCGCACCGACGGTGGACCGACCTCACGCTTGTGAGTACTCGATTCGCGATCAAATTTTCACGTATCCCCTTTCATCCATGCACGGTGGATGGAGGGAGCCGAAGTCGACAAAAGATCTCAGCGAATTCCCCTCTCATCCCTACTCTTCGGAATCAGCCTCCCCTTTCACCAGTCTCCTTTCTCTCTGATCGTACCCGTATCAACCCTACACTGTGGACGGAGGAGCCGAAGACGATGACCGATCTCGGTCCCCGTGAGAGGGTCCGTTCGCTGAGGGTCTGATCGGCGAAAGGGGAGGCTGGTGAGAGGGTCCGATCGGCGATAGGGGAGGCCGGTGAGTTCATCCGCGGTGCATGGATGAAAAGGGACGTGTGAAAACCTCATCGCGAATCGAGAACTCAACATGTTATGTGGGAATGGAAAATAATCACAGTCGTTTGTGATCGTTACAATTGAACGGCTATCGAACAATTTCGTATCTGAAGAGGTTTCGCGACTTATGGGGTTACACAACCGATCACTAGTCTCTCTCTCTCCTCTCTCTCTCTCTCTCTCTCTCTCTCTCTCTCTCTCTCTCTCTCTCTATATATATATATATATATATATATATATATATATATATATATATATTTAAAGAGAGAGAGAGAGAAAGATGCTACCTTCGAAAGCAGCGTTCTTCGTTGTTTTGATAGGTCATCGGTGGCTATCAAAGCCATGAACGATGACAAAAGTCGTCCGAACTCACAATCATGAGGTGCTGGAAGTCACCGGAGGTGGTTGCTAGCTACAGATGACGTCGGAAGTCGCCGGATGAGGTGAGGTGATAAATGGACGACTAACAATAGAAGTAGTCACCGGAGTCGTCTCAAATGGACGACTATTGGAGTCCTCTGTCAGCGGAGATCACCGATGGAGGAAATCAGAGATTGTTGATGTTGATTCCGACCGGAGATCACATGTGGCACGGCCGTGGTGGGTTGTCAAAGCAGCAAAAATGCTACTTTGAGAGGTAGTGTCCCGGCCGTCACACACACACACACATATATATATATAGAGTAGTGATACATTGCGGCCGGGTAACGTGCGGCTTAACGTGCGGCCACCCCCTTCCGGGACATTTTTGGAATTTTTTTTTGGGAATTGATCACCCACCCTTGGATAGCACACACACAAAATTTCAGCCCGATCCAAGACCTATAGGCCGTCCAAATGTGATCGACTTTTATCGGTCGTTCATTTTTGTCGTCATTTTGATCAACACATTTGGACGGCCTACAGGTCTTGGATCGGGCTGAATTTTTTTGTGTGTCACTGTGTGCTATCCAAGGGTGTGTGATAAATTTCCAAAAAAAAAAATTCCAAAAATACCCCAGAAGGGGGTGCCGCACGTTACCGGCCGCAATGTATCACTACTCTATATATATATATATATATATATATATATATATATATATATATATATATATATATATATATAGGGGAGGGATACTCTTACTAATGAAATCTTACTAATGAAGTTACAAATCGCCTTTTACCTAACCTAGAGGTTTCAGAACTTGATGAAACTTGGTGGGGATGCTCTCTATGGCAAGTTGATCATCCTCACCAAAAATCATCAAATTCTATAACTTCTAGGGACATCAAATATGTTATTCAAATTAACGGTTAAAATGAACGGTCGATAAAGATTCTAACATTTGATGCCCCTAGAGGTTATAAAATTTATTGATTTTTGGTGAGGATGATCAACTTACCATAGAGTGCATCCCCACCAAGTTTCATCAAATTTTGAAACCTCTAGGTTAGGTAAAAGACGATTTGTAACTTCCATTAGTAAGATTTCATTAGTAAGAGTATCCCTGCCCATATATATATATATATATATATATATATATATATATATATATATATATATATATATATATATATATATATATATATATATATATATATATATATATATATATATATATATATATATATATATATATATATATATATATATAAAGAGAGAGAGAGAGGGACGTTACGATGCGACGTGCGGTGTGACATCATAGCCGTATGATGCACCGTTGCATCGCACGCATGCAGCGGATGTATCAGACTGCTACGGTGTGACACCACAGCCGTATGATACACCGCTGCGTGCATCGCACGCACACAGCGTATACATCAGACGGCTGCGGCGCATCGCACGCCGCAATTGTTGACTTTCTTAGGACACGTGGTGGCTTTTCCATTCGAGTACACCGTTTTAATGGTGAACTCGATTTCACAAAACCCTTTCCCATATATATATATATATATATATATATATATATATATATATATATATATATATATATATATATATATAGTGCTCATAAGTCATAAGTATGCAAATGCTTCATTTTTTCTTAATTATATTGTACCTATATAACTTTTTAATATTTTCAAATTCTTTCACTGCTATCTTATAAAACATCATCTACTTTTGTTTCATACCACCAGTTAGATGAAGAACAATAAGAATTAAAGAATATTTTGACAATACAAGGTTAGAGATAGAAAGGATTTATATCTTGGTTCATTGTACTCACTTTGTAATGAAAAAAACTTAGGTTTTATACTTACGATGAGTTATCAATGGTTGAAAGCATGTCCCCTGGATCTTTCTTTTCAGACTTTGTACCTACATGAATGGAAACCTAGTTAACCTGAATCATGTTAAGGGATCATTGTTATAAATATAAAGGATTAGGCAAAATACGCTTCTGCAATCAACAAGAAAACAAATATAGCACATTTAGTTTCTTATTTACAAGGATTTCACATTTGAAGTTATATGCCTTTACCATCAGATGAAGACTCAGGAATGTACTTTGCAAGCCGATATTTCTGGAATCGCCAAAGAAACAGGGTCAAGAGAAGAATGAAAAAAAAACTGGTGATCATTAAGGAGAAAAAGCATCTGGAACCACACAAGTTTCTTCAGCCAAGTACCTGTAAGTGGCTTTTGACATGGTATATAGTCAATGCTTGGACGCCCATGACTTTAAGGACACCTTTCGGTGTGGCTCCTAGTTAAGAACATTTAATGATAACATTGATCTTCTTAAGAACTTGCAAATAATTTCTCAAAAAATTAAAACTTGCAATACCATTGATGATATCCAAAGTCCAATTGCACTTAAATCATTTGATCAGCACACAAAGTTTTTAGCTTAAATAAGTTGACAACTTACATTAATTGATTCTTGTTGTAACTAAAATCATTGGATCAAGTAGGTAGCAGTTTTCCTCATCAATTGATACACGTCTTTACTAACATGCACAGACCAAGGGAGTTTTCTAGTAGTTGAAGCAAGAGTGTTGTAAAGAGATTAAAATTTAAAAAAAAAATAGTCCAAGAATAAAGTTCCCACATAATTATAGTACTTTAGACCCTTCTTTCAAATGAATAGACAATTGACAAATACTCATCCTATGTTAGCACTTCTACATATAGAGGACTTACTACTGACCCAATCCATTTATTACCAACCACCATACATGATCTGATAGTCTTCGTAAATGATGAGAAAAGTAAAACCTTTAATTGTGAAAAGTAAGCCTTAAGCTAGTGTAATATCCCAGTGCAAAGATACCATAGTTTTTGCTTTGAATGATTTCAGCTTGTTATGTTATCTACATACTTCAAACGAATTAATAAAATACTAGCATTTAGTTGTATTCAGACAACAGAATATGGAAAATAGTTTCTAAAGAACAGCGCTGTATGAATTTTTTTGGTAGGAACTGACATTAAAATGTAAATCAAGTAGATCAATCAACATGAGTCAAATGTACACTAAAGATCAGCATGTATAAATTTGAGTTGGTGAGATAGAAAGTACTCACTGTCTGGTCCACCAAGTTGTGTAACAGCATCCACAAAGCGTTCATGAAGCTCCTGTGTCCACCGCAAGCGATGCCTTGAAGCCAGATTAGGGTTGTTTGGGCTGTTCCCTCCGCTGTTCGGGCCCATAGTGTTGCCACTCATTTCTAGTTGTTGGTCATGAGCTATTTCATTGCTGTTGTGTAAGCTTCTACTAGAGATTGGTTTTGGCTGATACATTTAGGGGTCGTTTGGTTCCTGTGTTTTTAGTCTGTGATTCTGAAAACACATGTGCAAACAGTTTAGGATTGTTTGGTTAATGGGGTGTGATGTGTGTAAATAGATGCACACTTGCTTAATTTGTACAGCTTTTGCACATAAAACTGTGCAAATAAAATTTCACCTAAACACATGAAATTTTAATTGCACATGTCACACGTGCAAGCAGATTTACGCACATCATTTGCACGGCAACAAAACGACCCCTTAACATTACCAGAAAAATCAATACAAGAGAATGGTGCCGATTAGGCACTTGTACCCTCCATTTCGGGTAAATGAACACTAAGTATCGAAACAAGATTTTGCATTTAGAGCAAACAGAATAAAAAGTAAACCACAATAGCTAGGTTTGGAAGTCATATCATGAACAAACAGATGGTATCAAAACTAACTGAAAAATTACATTGTTAGACCATGTTACCTCTTTTGGGTACTTTTCAGATATAAAAACAAGGAAAATAAATAAGGGATGAGATATCTAGATACAAAGAGAAAAAAAATGAGACCACACTGTGTTGATAGTCCTGCATTATCATCAAAGCATAGATAAATTATGTAAGAGTATTTGTTGCACAAGATACTTCTATAGTTAAAATTAGCAAGGACAATAGTAAATTTGGTTAGCAGTGGACTTTTCATAAGACCACCGGTTGTCCATGTATAGAAATTCATTACATATGATGGGCCTAGTCCTTAATCTAGGAGACTTAGTATGAATACTATGAAATGCAACTTTGCCAAATTGAACAATGGATGTTCAAGTGAGCAGCATAGAATTACAATAGGGATCACGGTTTGATTCAAGACTCCTATTATAAGCTCATCAATAGCATCTATTATTTGCTTGAAGTGGGAATCCTGTACTAGTTCTTAGTGAGCGCACACCTCCCACAGGTGATTGGTGCGGGAAGGGGGGGAAGGGGATTGGTCATAGCGTAATGCATGGAAGGGAGTATCTGCACATAAGAATATAACCACCGAAATTCATGTGAATATGAATTTGTGTCTAAATGAAAGATACCTCTTAAGGATATGGACCTAGCGTGTTTTTGCCAAAATAAAGTGTGTGTGCACTAAAGTCTTTTCAAACTGAGTCATTCCCCACAAGCGTGTGTGTTTTCCAAGATAAAATTTTGTTTTTGTTTTTTGTTCTGTTTTGTCAAGTGAGAAAGTGCTAGATTTTGGCTCAACTTCACCCTAAAGAACTTAGGATTTAGTGGGTGATTAAATTAATAGGCTCAGAGGTATGTGGTTAATAGACCTCAAACAATTGCCAATCCAATTGGTGTTAGGATGGATCTAAGGTTTGAGGGTGTGTGGGTCCCAACCCACGGTCGAATAGGGATGCGCCGCACCTCGCGCATCCACTTATTAACCCATTCACATTGGAAACCCAAAATTGGATGGAGATGAGAGAAGGGGTGTGAGGCCAATATATGCTCATGGCCTCCCCTCTCTCTCTCTTATCTGTGACTTTGACGAACAAGAGAGGAGAGAGAGAGTGCATCGCGTACCCCTTCCCATCCCCCCTCTCTTACGGTTTTCATAGAAACCGTGAGAAGGAGAGAGAGAAGACAACAGATTTTGTTCTTCGGGTAGGCTAAAGTATAAAGAGAGAGAGAGATCGTTTGGGTGCCTCGCGACTCTCTCGATCTCCTACAAGGTTTCCTCGAGTGTTTGGATGCCAAGAAGGACCACGGTTGAAGACCTTCATCCGAGATCTTTGATCTCTTCTGTCATCTCTGCAATCATCGTTTTCTTCGTTGCCAATGACGCATCGATCGTGGCTCAGCTCTCGATCGAGGAAGAACGCATCAATGATCTTCATCAAGTTATTTTTGGATCATCATCACCCGGTGCATTATGGCCGGAGGTAAAACTCGATCCCTCACTTCCTCTATAGTCTCTACTTTGATCGATCTCAAAGCTAATGATCTTCGATCATGTAGAAAGCATGCATGTTGTGTAGATTTTTCTTACAAGGCGATCCTTCTCTCCCTCTCTCTTTTAGTTTACCCAAACACACAAGAGAAGACAAGAGAAGGGGAGAGATTGTTGTACCTCTATCTTGCTTTTGGTTGCAGCCGAACGGAAGAAGGGGAAGAGAGGGGAGACGTATAATTTTCTCAAAAGACGTCGTCGTGGTCGATTTGTCTTCGTCAAATGATTCCCGCCAACAATCAATAGAATAGAATATTGTAGAACTGTAGAGAGTAGGGAGTAAAGAATACACACAATGATTTGGTATCGAAATTCGACCAAAGCCTACGTCTCCGTGCGATGAGGAGCAACCTTGAATCCACTGACTCTGAGGAAGTAGAGCTACTCCTCGACAGGCCGAGGAGTGCTTGTATAGTAAAACTGAGAAGATGGGAGAGAAGAGAAGATCCGGGCATGGTCCCAAATCCACTTTGTTCTTCGTGAGTGGCCGTAGAAAACCTATCAGTTCAAAACCGAGCTCTGCAACTCTGGAATTTGCGAGGAACAATGGGCTAACTGATTTCGTATCTGGATATGGTGTCGACTCTGCTATTTATAGAGATTGCATGCCACCAGGCCCCGAGCAATCTTCGTGGGTCTCTCGAGGGTTGTTGAGCCCCGAGCTGAACTTGTGGGCTTGATGTAGTCTGTTGGGCCCCGAGCTGTCCTCGTGGGCCCTACTTGTGCAGCTGGGCCCCAAGCTATCCTTGTGAGCACTACTAGTGATGTTGGGCCCTACTTGGGCTGTACGCCGTAGGCCTATGAATGCCTTAGCCAAATCTTGCACCCAAAGCCGTACGGTCTCACTCTTTCTCTCTCCTATGGATTCACGTACAAAGGGGATGGGTTCTGATGAGGGACGGCTAGGTGTGGCCTCCCTCTTTAATAACCGGGGTTGGGACCTAATCCCCTAAGGAAACGCATTCGGATCGAATTCTAAACACCTATAGGATTCGGGACTGGTTTTGAGCCTAATAACCGCTATACCTCATGGGCCCAATAACTAATTACCCACTAGTCCGTTTAAATCCCAAGTTAATTTAGGGTGTAGTTGAGCCAAAACCCAACAGATTTCACATCAATTTATTCGGGGATGTCTCCTACGAAACCGATATCACTAGGAGTCCAAGCCTCAATGCTTTACTATGCAATAAATCAGCAAGTTGATTTGAGTAATCCCTTACTTTCAAATACCAATAGCCTCCAAGTTTGTAATTTTTTCCGGTGCATCCCCTAAATAACACCGCGAAAATTGGCAATTTCAAGCAATTAACCATTCTACCGAAAACCCAACAAACCACAGCCCAAATCTCCACCAAAAAATGCACAGAAACCATCAAAGCCAAACAAATTTTGAACCCACAAAGGAGAGGAGGGGAGGATGAGAAATACCCAGATCGGGAAACCGCAGAAAACATCCAAATCTCGAGCTCCAGAGGGATCATAGCTCGAAACCGAAAGGGGGGGCAGCTGAGAGCTCAGTGCTGAAATTATCCTTACAGGCTTGGGGACTTATTGGGGGAGCGCACACATTGCAGCCAATCAGAGGGGGTTGGAGCGCTCATCCACCCGACCAATGGCAGGCTACCCGATAGGTCATCTCATCTGCCCGCCATCGTACGGATGCGGACCCAGACCGTGGGGAAGACGATAGAGCGCAAACCGGAGAGGAATCGGAACTCACTGGGATGGTGGGAACTTTCTCCCCTGAGCTGCCCGCGGGCAAAGACCCGCCCTGCCCGCTCGCTGAGGTCGGGCTGTTTATGGTCGTAGGGTACGGAAAAATAACTTCAGTGGGGAGGCCCTACAGCATAACACCGGGGGGATACCTATCTCTTTTTTTTTTAGAAATACCGTGGGAATACCTATCACCGCGCGCCGTACTGAGCGCCACTGACCATTGTGGACGCCACCGGAATGCCCTGTGTGGCTCGCTGTGATAGGCGTCCCCATCGCAATACCACTATGTGGTAAGGCCTCCCCACTGAAGTTTTTCTTGCCGGGTGCTCTAATATTCCGCTAAGATGAACAGGACCTTTCAATCTGGGAAAAATTTTGATGCACACTACGTGCGGTATGTACACCAGGCGAAACCAATCAATACTAGGGGTGGCAATGGGTCGGTTCGGATCGGGACGAGACATATGTATAAAGTCAAAACATCCAACCCGAACCCGATCCGTTTAATAAACGGGTCAAAAACTTAAACCCAAACCCGACCCGCCTAATAAACGGGTTGACCCGACCCGACCCGACCCGTTTAACCCGTTTATTAAATGGGTCAGGTTGGGTTGGGTCGGGTTGGGTCAACAGAACCCATGTAAACCTGTCGGGTTGGGTCAAGACAAGTCGGATTGGGCCGGGTTTGATCGGTTTGGTTCGGGTTGGCTCGGGTTGGATCAATAGAACCCATGTAAACCTGTCGGGTTGGGTCAAGACAAGTCGGATTGGGCCGGGTTTGATCAGGTTGGCTCGAGTTGGTTCGGGCTCGCTCGGGTCGGGTTGACACGACCCATTTGTTAAACGGGTCAAGTCGGGTCAATCGGGTTATAAGTACAAACCCGACCCATTAAATAAACTGGTCAATCGGGTCGACCCGTTTATGACCCGAACCCGTTTAGGCCAAACCCAAACCCGCTAACTTTGGGTCGGGTTCGGGTCGGGTTGGCGGGTCGGGTCAAAAATTGCCACCCCTAATCAATACACCGGGGATCTCCAGATGGCACTAATTGGGGTTTAAGGGGCCATCTATAGGAATTTCCATGTGGAAGATTCTATGCAAGAATAAATGATAAAGATTGAATCATTAACAACTCATTTTTTTTTTTTTTTTTGGCGAGAATCATTAACAACTCATAAAGATATCATCATCCATGTAGAATAATTGCAAAAAGAAACACAAAGATAGATGATAAACTTCATAATTCACTAAAAAACGAAGTTTTCATTCCCATTAATGAGAATGAAAAAAAAAAACAAACAAACTCAAAATTTAACATGAAACTAATACAAGCTAACAAATATAAACAGGTCTTCAACGAATTGTCGATTAGATGTACATGGGTATCAGTAGCGAACTAAATGACTCAAAAGTAATAGGTGGATCGTGAGTTGGAGTCAAAGACAATGACGCTCTGTCTTGATGTCCTCGCTTACCTCTCAGTAGGACCGATTTTATCTCTCAGTATGACCGATCAGTCTGAATAGACCCACTGTGGGCATCGAAATTAGCCCACGGATTGGACCCGACCCGCATGCGAACACGACCCACACACAACGGCCCGCATGCGAAACCTGGCCAGCACACAACGGCCCGCATGAGGAACTCGGCCCGCACACAACGGCCCTCATGCGAAACCTGGCCCATACACAACGGCCCGCATGCGGAACTCGGCCCGCACACAACGGCCCGCATGCGGAACTCGGCCCGCACACAACGGCCCGCATGCGAAACCTGGCCCATACACAACGGCCCGCATGCGAAACCTGGCCCGCACACAACGGCCCACCTGCAAACTTGGCCCACACACAACGGCCCACATGCGAAACCCGGCCCGCACACAACGGCCCGCATGCTAACTCAGTTCGCGCACAATGGCCTATTCATAAAAAGGGCTTGGCTCAAAGCGAACGGGTCCCACCGAACTCGCTATCCGAACCCAAAAAGGGGCCTACCGGTCCCCCTTTCATGGAAAACCGTGCCCCCTCCCCATGGGAAGGTGTGGCCGGCCATAAAGGGAAGAAAAGAAAAAGAAAAAGAAAAAGAAAAGAAAAGAAAAAAATCCTAACCGCCTCGATGCGGGGGGAGGTGGCGTGGACGTCTACACAACCGTAGATCCACGACGATCCCTCGATCCGACGGACAAGATGACGTCGTGTCGCCATGCAATTGGAAGGTGCAAAGATAACGATGTATCTTCAAAGATCAAGTCACATCTTGCCCATAACCACCCCAACCAAAAAGGAAGGGATCAAGGTTGTTCCCCCCAAATAAGGGAATAATAACTTGATGGTTATGGGGGGAGATATTGGATGAAACAAAAAGATTTCAGCCATATCTCTCCCAACCTCCCCCATTTGCCTATAAATAGAAGGGGTGGGGGAAGGCATCAAGGGTCGAAAGCAAAAAAGAGGAAGAGGCTCTGCAAAAAGGAGCTCCAACGCTTGAAGACCAAAGGCTTCGCGAGGCACGGCAAGCGCGTCCTACGGGAACACTTAGCCCATCAAGTCCTCATCAAAGCGAAGACCTTGCACTCGAAGATCAAAGCTTCGACTCCGCGCACGAAGAAGAAAGCTTGGAGAAGAAGGCCCGGAGTCATCATCACCCTGACGTCTCCAACGATCTTCATCAACTCCGAAGACGCCACAAGCAAAGGCCGGAGAAGAAGATCGAAGCCGACAACACCCCGTCGTCTTCAACAAAGGCATTGACTCCTTCCACGAAGAAGAAAGGTCGGAGAAGAAGGTCAGAAGCCGGTGCTACCCCCGCCATCTTCATCAACAAAAGCCGACGCTACAACCGTCGCACGAAGATCGGTGCCACCCCCGCCGTCTTTATCAATAAAAGCCGACGCTACAACCGTCGCACGGAGATCGGTACTACCCCCACTGTCTTCATCAACAAAAGCCGACGCTACAACCGTCGCACGGAGATCGATGCTACCCCCGTCGTCTTCATCAACAAAAGCCGACGCTACAACCGTCGTACGGAGTTCGGTGCTACCCCCGTCGTCTTCATCAACAAAAACCGACGCTACAACCATCGCACGGAGATCAGTGCTACCCCCGCCGCCTTCATCAACAAAATCCGGCGCTACAACCGTCGCACGGAGATCGGTGCTACCCCCGCCGTCATCATCAACAAAAGCCAACGCTACAACCGTCGAGGAAGCCAGAAGAATAAAGAAGCCTTGAAGAAGTAGCCATCACCATTCGAGAAGAAGATCGAGTCAAAGCTAAAGCCAAAGCCAACGCAAGAAGCCAAAGCAAATGCACCGGTAAAGCCCGCGCCAAAGCAACGCATATGCCAAAGCCAAGCAACTATGACGGTCACAAGCAAAGCACCGCACGTTCTAGCCGATACGACGCAAAGTCCGGAAGAACTAAAGCATCGCAAGCCTCTACCCGCCTACGTTCAAGCGCAAGCGCCAAAGCAAAGCAAAAGCCAGAGCCACGCCAAAGCAACGCCAAAGCCGAAAGCTAAAGCCAAAGCCGACGCCAAAAGCACGATCGACGCCGCGAACCGACGATCAAGGGCGCCGAGGTCTAGCAAGGATCGAGGAAGACACGAAGATCGAGGAACGAAGCCAAAAACCCCTAGCTGAGAAAGCGCGAAGCACGGACGGGACAAAATCAACGGCCGATATTCCTTAGCTTCTCAAGAAACCCTCACCCTGTAA
The DNA here is from genome assembly GCA_947650365.1 of Chamaelirium japonicum. Classification (NCBI taxonomy): domain Eukaryota; kingdom Viridiplantae; phylum Streptophyta; class Magnoliopsida; order Liliales; family Melanthiaceae; genus Chamaelirium; species Chamaelirium japonicum. Next base: position 58,077,073 of record OX393553.1, read on the forward strand.
AGACCTCTGTCCTGGGCAACCCCTTCAGAGCTCTCGCACGAATACCACGTGGAGACGCGGATCAAAGGGACCCTCCAGAGGATCTCTCCCACAATCTCCTGATCAAATATTCGCCGCACCCGGACTCGCCACACCCGAGCCCCCGGGTCCCGGCATCTGTAATTTTCGTGTGCTCGCAATAAAGACGACCCGTATCTTTTTCCGCGCTCACACCCGCCGACCGATTGAATCACACAAATGTGATTTCTCCTAAAAGAAATGATTTTTCTTTTTAAACATGTCATACAATTCACTAGATGAATAAAATAAATAAACCGTGCAAGGGATTTTCAAATCTCAATTTGCAATTAACCATAAAAGAATTTGTAATAGAATGGTCAAGGTCAATTCACGATATTGGACATATATAGAAAAATTGCTTCATAAGGCTTTTAACTATTAAACATGCAAGCTCCCATCAAGTCGTGTGCTCTTAAGATATAGAACTTCACAATTCAAACATATGAGCATACGTGCAGGTTGGAAACTTAAATTTTACAATATTCGGGTTTATTTTTCATTTTCATCAAATAGGTTATCACAAACATATAGAAAATGTGATTTAGTCAAGAAGTCAAATCCGGTTGAGTAAGGAATTTCATAGTGTGAACACTTGGTATTCTCAGAAGTCGTCGCTCATATGAAACACATTGCGTGTACTCGGTTATTTTAACTCACTTAGAGGCAGATTAAATATGCATAAGCTCATGAGTCATAATTATCAATTCTAGTAAATTTTTATTTTTATTTTTATTTTTTGCCTTTTTTTTTATTGCGACTAGTTTTTTCGGGTCAAACAACCACATGGTCAATCAAGACCTTATCAACATATACTTGCTAATCATGTTAGACGTGTTAAAATCAACCTTATTTCTCATCATTCTAATATGAGTCAAGTGTGTAGTGATATTTGTAGCTCAAAGCGAACACACAAATTTCACAAATAAATGCATTGTCTTTATGATATACAAGCATGTCATATAAAAAGAAAATATTTTAAAAGAAATAAATTTAATATAACTAATCATGACCTTTCATACCAAAATTTTCAATGAGTTTACTCTTACGAGATGATCAATCACAAAATGCATAGATGCAAACTAATAAGACTCACACAAACATGTAAATAAGTGAACAAGCACTCAAAAAATAAAAAATAAAAATAAGAATATGACATTAATGCACATGTAATGCATATAAGAGCTCATACAATCATTCTAAAGAAAAAAATCAAGATAGTTCAAGGCATGTCCTTGATCTACAAGTGAGTCTCAGTAATATCGGGAAGATCCTTTAGACTCTTGAGGCATTCTAGTACTCTGGTCATCTACGAGTGCAAGCACGTATTCTGAACCCAATAAATCCTTCCTGATTCAAACACACTTGATGTTATGTGGTTTAGTCTGAATTGACTTTTGAACACTAGCAAACCTCTCTTGATATTAGAGCATCTTTTCTCTAGCATAACATCTATATCAATGGTGATCAAAGATTCCACAGTGATAATACATGGGAATAAAACGAGTCCAATGTGCAAGATAATTCGATGTCATAGCATGAGAAGGAATAACACTAGAAACAGGATGTTAAGAAGGTTGAGGAGTGTTCTTAGAGGGGACAAATTTGGTCTTTGAGGAAGTAGGAATTACCTCATAAGAGATATATCCAATACTTTTCTTATCCCGTCTCATCCTTGCGTATTCTTACTCCTCCGCCACCGCCACCTCCACCTCCACTGCCATCCACTGCCACCGATTGTGGAGACCCAGCAGTGGACGGTGTGTCACACAACTATCGTCTCCCGAGTTCCATGCTTTGCGTACACTGGAGTTGATCTGGGACACAAGCTGGCAGAAACACACTAGCAAGCACTGTGGTGTAGCCTGAAGGTAGACTGATGTGGGCAGACATCTAGAACCGTGACAGGCTGATGAAGAAGCTTAAGGGATGGCATGTCAGAGTGATGCTAATTTGAGCTGATGGTGGAGGTTCTAGTCCGATGAAGTTGATATGCTACTCGAGCTCTTCTAGAAGGACTAGCTTGAGGAAGTTAGTATCTAGCGGGTGCTCGGCTGCAGTTAGAGGCTCCCTAAAGTCTTCGTTCGAGTTTAAGGCTCTACCAGAGGCGTTGTGGGAGGTGGAGGCTCTATTAGAGACATGCTGCACTAGTGGCTCCTTAGGAGTCAGAGGAACTTCTTGAGCATTGTTGGACGTGCAGGCTCCATTAAAGGCAAAGGTTCCACTAGTTGCACTGTTAGAGGCTCCCCAAATTGGGAAATTTCTTTGTCTTCCATCTTGCATTCAAGGATTCATCTCGTGTAAGTGTGAATCGGTCCTCAATCCTTTGAGGACATTTGTGCATGCCCTTGAGACCTTGATTTGGTCCACTTATCTTTAAATTTGGGTATTGTTCCTCATCCCTCTTGATTGATGTTCTTGTGGCTTGATTTCAATCATTTTTTTCCTTTTCGTTTCAATTGTGTTCTATGGATTTGGGTTGTTCTTGAAGGGAGTGAAAAAACATTGTAAGATTCCCTTTGTGGATTTGTTGAAGTAGAATCTTAGGGTCCACCTTAGGGTTAGGGTGGTGGGTGCCTCATGGCGAGGAGTACTTGTGCTTGGGCGTGCAAGTTGGGCTTTGAAGCTAGCGGTTGATACTTAGGAAATCGGGGTAGGAAGGACAAGCAGTTTGAGTAAAGAAGGTTGCGAGGGATTTTGTAGACAGTCGCGGGGTGTCAGTTCGAGCAACATCCCGGAGCTCCAATTCGTGGATTCGTCTAAGCATTGCTTTGTGAGTCGTTGTAGATCTATCGGGGTAACGCTATGGACTCTTGTACCATCACCCATTATAGCCGATAGCTTGCACCTACAGGTTCGTCCAGGGATGGTTTTTTCCTTCGGGATTTCCATATAAAAATATCATTGCATGCCTTACTTTTCCTGCAAGCCTTGAATATTTAATCCCTCAGCACGTAAGTTAGCCACCTAGGTCCTCACCTTTTGATTGTACCTTGAGAGGAGAGGAGTGCACACCCTTTTGCATGTCATGATAACATAAGAGAGAGGGAGTAGTGTTTCCGAGCGAACACAACAAGCTAAAAAGAGTAATTCATCATCTTGTATGCATTGTACCGCTAAAGCAGGCGATCGTGTACATATTTTTTATTACGTCGAGTATGCCCTCCATGCTAATAGATCCTACCTATTCCCCCTCCATAGGGAATTTTCAAGGCCGATTTCACCATCTTGAGTTACTAGCTCTAATTCCATAAAAGATCTTGGTTAAAATTTGCAAAAGAACAGGAAAAAGATTAATAGAGGATGATGTTTGTTTGTCTATTAACGTCAGGATGCAGATAATACTTCTTTATATACAGAGTTTCAGACAAGTTACAAGTTGTTGCAACTTGTACATAGTAATGACACATGTGCATGTTACTTGTCTAAATAAGACTAGTCTCATGTGGTGTTTATGTGCATGTGTTTGGGCTTCATTGCATGGGCCTTCGTATCATTTAACAAGTTCCTTCTTGTTGTAGTGTGGTTATGCAATCTTTACATCTACTGCTCAAGATCTTTTACGTAGCCGTTGAATTATGTAATCAAATCATCTAATCTAAGAATATCTAATAATATAATACTAAAATGGAAGTGTCTCTCCCGTGTTGTGACATGTGGACGTCTTTTACAGAGCTAGAATCTTTATTCTATCTGTGAACGCGGCTCACTTTTAAATCATAGGGCAAATTACATAAACCTCCCCTGAACTATAGGGGTAATTTCACATTGATCCCTGAACTTTTTTTTGAACAAATAAAACCCCAAAATATGCAACTTTAACAAGTTGATCCTTCCGTTAATTGTTCACCGTCAAATTTGTCGAAAATAACTGATGTGGACATTATTTATTTATTTTCTTCTGATTTTACCCTTCTCTCTCTCTCTCTCTCTCTCTCTCTCTCTCTCTCTCTCTCTCTCTCTCTCTCAGGTGGCCCAACCACCACCACCTTCTCCCTCACCTCCTGAATCCACCTTAGGCCCGCTGATCACTGATGACGTTCCGACGAAGCCCTCGGCGAAGACCCCGGGCCGCCTGCGGCCTGTGTGCACGTCAGCGTGGCAGGCCGCCGGCTGTGCCAGATCGAGAGGAAGGATGAGGGTGGGGGGTCGTGGTGGTCGGAGTTGCAGAACCTCCCTCCCATTCCCTCGCACCACCTCAGACTCCCTACTTCTCGGGCCCCACGATGACCGCGGCCTACACGCACACCGGAGGTGCCGGCAAGGCAAGCCAGCGGCTGTACCAGACCGAGAGGAAAAAGGGTGGGGGGTGGTGGCGGCTGGAGTTGCAGAGAACCTCCCTCCCCTTTTTCTAGTCCGTTTTGAAGAAATGATGGAGGTATTTTAGTCATTTGACACATTCCGTCTATGGATGACAACAATTTCAAATTGGTCCATAGTTTGTAGGCTTATTTGTTCAAAAAGAGGGACTGATAAATAGCTTTTTGTGTATTGTCGTTGTATCAAATCTATTATCAAAACCTATACATGCATATATAATCTAAATAGTATAGGGCAAGTAAAGGATCGAACCATACGTAATTTGATGCCTAGAGAAGATATCATAAGAGAAACTAGATTGAATTTAAGTAAGATAGTATTATTTTTTTTATGGTTTTGAAAATGATTTGTTTTAGAAAGTAAAAGCAGAAAACTAATAATTTAAATTAAACTATACTAGAAGAAAAATTCACCTAGAAGAGGGATTGATAAACCATGGTATCATAGTCAACTTCTATTGCATTATTACTCTCTTTATCTACACTTGGGATTAGAAGTTTTACCATCTCAAGCGCAAGATTTAGAGTTGAGGTCCACTTTATCTAATTTCATTATGTAATATCCTCGCGATCGCAAGAACCAAATCCTCCTTATAGTGAAGAAGTAAGACTAGTACTCAATTGTGAAATTTTATATAATAAAAATTCAATAAAAAAAATTATAACATTTGTCATCTTAGTTAATGATTCAATATTGGAGTTTTGAAGTATCATCCGAATCCCAATTGAATGGAAACACGGGTGAGCTTTGTTCTCACTTAAGAATTAAAAAATCAATTAATAAAGAGGTGTTAACATTAAACGCAATAGGGAGCAACTTACAAGAGAAAATTAAGCATTTAGCATAGCATCGGATCCCTCTCCTTGGCGGGAGGGAGTTTAGCCTACCATGGTGTAGGCCATGGTGTAAGTAATCGAATAAAATAAAACATTGCGGAAAAAAAAATACGAATAAAGTAAAAAGAACTTTATTGAAGTAAAGAATGTGATTACATCCAACTACTTAGAACATCATTTCAAAAAATGAAATACTACAATACACTCTCTTCGCACCCGCTCTACAAACAAAAAGTGATGAAAGCTCTCTGAAAAATGGATGCCTCTCCCTGGCGGGAGAGGTGGGTCTCTTTTTTTTTTCTTGCCCAGGTCCGTCTCTTTATAGGGTCTTCTAGCTTGCACCCCAAGGCGGCGGCGGATTTGGTAGGTGGCTTCAAGTGGTATAGAGTAAAAGGGTGTGATCATGAGGGAAAAAGGATTATGAAGAGAAGGAGAGAGAGAGAGAGGGTCAGACTATAGCGAGAGATTGGGATGGAGAGAGAAATAAAGGGGAGAGAGTCTGGGACGATCTCAAGGGTAGGATCACTAGTTTTCTCGGGTTGCCAAGTTGGGTGGCTAGAGAGAGATAGAGAGGGAGATCTTAGAGAGATTTAGAGAGAGAATAAGGTATATGGAAAGAGATCTGGCCTGGTTTGGATGGTTAGGATGTGGTTTTAGAGAGAGATAAATAAGGGGTTCTGATTAGGCAAGGAAGGGAGAGAGAAGTTCAGAATGGGGTGGCTAGCTCGGGTACAGTTGGGTTCGGGGGTCGGCTGTGATGGTGTTTGGACCGAAAGAAAGGAAAGAGAGAAATCGGGAATGAGAGTGGGAGATGGGATCTCGGGGCTGGGTACAGCTGGAGAGGAGATCGCGAGGGGATTCTCAGAGTGGAATCGGTCGGGTATGAAAGAGAGAGAAGATCCGGTGGCAGCTAGAGAGGGGGAGAAAATGGAAAGAGAGAACGAGAAAGAGGGACTGATCGCCGGGTTAATAGGGAGAAGAGACACGTGAAAGAGAGAGGAAGAGGGACATGCATGGGTTTGGATGCATGGGTTGGCATAAAGGTAGTAATTGTAGTGCATAGCTTGATGGGTAGTAACTAATGGACGGTTGTGATGTTGTGCATGGGTGATTTGCATGGGTTGTAGATGCATGCATGCATGTTGGGTTATTGGGTTCAAATCGGGTTAGTATGCATGGGTCTCAGATTGAACGGGTTTGGACGTCTGATAGGTGGTGTCCGAGAGGAAATTGGGTGCGAGTGTGGTAGGCACGGTTTTGAGAAGAAATAAAAGAGAAATAAATAAAGAAAGTCACAAAATAAAGAGAAAGGAAAGTAAACATGTTAAGACGGGCTTTGGTGACCATCACCCGAACCAACTGAACTCGTCAACTATCTACGTCATTCCCATTACTTGTATGTAGGTCTTCTCAGTCAAATCATACACTGCATCGGTTCATTGAAGTCTTCTTTCAGCTGAACTATCGCAACATTCTTTCTTTCATCGTTTCTTCATAAAGGTCCTCAAACAAGATGTGCAACCTCCATTAGAGCGCCGTGAGAATATCCACTGCATCGTCACGATGTCATAGAGCTAACTGCGTCGAGAACTAGATCGATTCCCTGAAAAATATACATGAAATGACGTTCATTAGGTTCAAATGTGATTATCGATAAAAATTGATAATTTTGACTACTGGGATCCGTACTTCCATGTATGAGATGTATGTGAATAATGCAATATACCGTTGTGTCCGTGCAGTGAAAGTATACAATGCAATGATGCAAAGAAATTCATGCAATTTACGTGTAGATTGAGTTGCTCGGCCAGAGTTATATGGAGGAGGGGAAGTTTGTGCTAGTTTTTTATAGTAAGCAGCTCGAGGAGTCGATCACTCTGGATGTGGCATATGGATTCTATACATCTCTTTGAAGTAGCTTCCATATATATTGAAATCATTGCACCTGAGCTTGGAATATACAAAGATGTTGTCGTACGGTGCTTTGAGACGATTGGCATGCTGAAGGACAAGCTCCAGGTCGTGACTGGAATTTCTAAGGTGCATGTAACAAAAGTTGGCTTACCTTGATTGGCTCCTGAACGACGAAGGAAGGCGCCTTGTGGACTACGTGTTGATGATGGCTTGAGTCAAACCCTCCTCGGGTAGGTCGTGCACATGACCCTCTCAAGTCGTGCGCACGACTTGCCCAGGTCGTGCGCAAGTCGTGCGCATGACTGTGCCAAGCAGACACGGGTCTAACCAAGTCATACATGATTGGGCTTTCCAGATTGGGCTGTTTAAGGGAAATTTCGGGATTGGGCTTATGTATATCTATTCCCCTCATATATAAAAGGATCTAGGGTTTTAGGAACACAATCTTTAGAAATCATCCTTTGGAAAAGAGGATCAATTTCGGTGGTGACTCTTGGTGATGCTTCTCGCGGAGACGATGAACCCGGGGGAGGAGCGTGCTCTGCTCCTCCATTGGGTCGTTGAAGGGCCGGTGAGCGGCTTCCACGATGACGTGTTAGAGCACCGTTTTGTGGGTGCTTGGTGATCGATCTTGGAGGAATTCTACTTGGAGGAAAACCTAGAGAAGATCCCCTTTTCCAAGGAAGATGCCTTTGGGCATGGTGGTGAGCCATGGAGGGTGAAGCTATATTGCGGAGACCAAGGCCACGATGGGGCGAGTGCAAGAGGAGGAGTGCAAGGCTGTTGGGAGATCCATGGTGCTTCGATGATACTTGATCTGACAGATCATGACTGGTGAGTATCTTGATCATGACTTTTGTGAAAACCGTGAGGGTTATCTCTGCGGAGATTGCCATATACGATCCATTCAGTTAGATCTGTTAGATCTGTGGAAGAAAGAGCGCACAAAGTGGAAGAGCTTTCTTCTCCATCTATCATGTAGCATGTTTAGTTTTGGTCTTCTCTATTTGGTGGTTTTTTGGAGGACCGTTGTGCATGTTAGAGATAGTTTGATCTCCGTTGATGCACATAATCGTCTTTTGTGGTAGAGAGATATGTGAGAATTTGTTAGAGGGCATGGAGTGTCGTCGGATGTAATTCTGTTTATCTTCTCATAGTAGATTCCTGAGGGAGGTGGTTGTCAGAGAGAGGATATATCCCCGTTTGGGGTGAACTTCTGTAAATCTTCTGTCTCTCTTGTCTTTTGTTTGGTATTTTCTATGTGTCTTGTACCGTAACAAACCGGTGCAGTATGGGATGCACCAATGGGATCTGATATTTCAGGGATCACCAGTGTCGGGCCGCGTATCCGCATTCCTTGTACTTTCTCTATGCCGGGCTCCATATCGTCTGCTACGCAACAAACTGGTATCAGAGCTTTGGGTTGTTTCTTCAGAGTATCGTTGCGGAGTCACCGACGAACGACTATTCCAACCACCGACGAGCGGGCTGATGTGGTTACCGATTGGTGGTTAGTGGATGTACCGACAGGCACCAGCGCAAGTTGCGACAGAGCGACTGGTGGAAGTACTAACTGGAGTTTTAGAAGAACGGTATAAAGAATTTCTTTTGGTCAGATCTTGGTGGCAATAGACACAAGTGGGTTTGATGATTATCGGTCCTGGAGAGGTGACAGTTTGAGATCATCTTTCAAATGGATCTTGTATTTGGAGTGAGAGCAGTCATTAGCACTATAATCAAGTTGCAAAGGAAAGGTAGAGCACAGCAGACAGATTTTGCTTCAAGTTTCGACCAACGATAGGGTCAGCTTCAACGTTATCACGTTTCATCAGATATGAAGTCTAATGAGGGATTATCATGGTGACAGCTCATTATCTGTTGAGATTTTAGTGTTCTTGATAACGGTGGCTAGTTGTTTGTTCACACAATTGGAGTTTCAGCAACTCAGTGTGATGGTGGTCAGTTAACGATGGAGGCATCATACTCAGGTGCTAACATAAGGGACTTCATATTCATCATATGTCGGAGTGTGAGAAGATATCGGATTTCTTTCCAATCCAAGTCTCGCACGTGCATACTCACTTTTTTAGAGGCGGAGCTTATTAAGAGGACTTCTTTGGAGATCATTATTGGACGCCCTATGAGCTAGGGATTGTTTGGCTTTGTTGAGTGTTGACTTTAGACACAGCGAGCTTTGTCGCAAAATATGGCTGCAAGTGGAGTGTTTTCTCAGCGATGCAGATCTCGAAGAATATGTCCAGTAGTGGCGTTGACTATTTGATGCATGTCCTCAGGCGTGGGACAGATGCATCTGTCATCAGATATGGTGCCTGAGCACTCATGGTGGAGCGTGTGGAGATGCGACTAGTTTTGCTTCCCCAATAGAGATGGAGGGGAGATTGATGCTGAGGATCTCTCGCCAAGGTAAAGATTGTTAAGTATTGTGGTGTGGCTTGGAATCCTATTTGGAGGAGAGCTGGTTGACTGAGAGTCTTATTTGGAGGAGAGCCATAAATTCGTGACCTCTAGCGGGAGCAGATCCGGTGGGATTGCCCGCTGGCACAAGTCTATCGCAGAGGTCGTGCTTGTTGGATGTCGAAGGAGACTTCGAACGTTTGTCCATTTGTGGTGGAGCGACATCGGTTGAGATGAAACTCGTTTGGACGTCGGAGGAAACTCCGAAAGTCGTGGCTACTGGAAGATAGATGGAGGAGGCGATCATTGGGCATGATGATCATCCATCGACATTCAGCTAGGTGCATACATCTGTCAGAGGTGTAGGACACATGTTTGGATGCAGGCATTGGTAGGGTGCTTTCGACGCATCTTCAAGACACGCGTTCAGGACATCGAGGAGGGGTCAATTGGCACCGTCGGAGTGCCGTTTGGAGCACCACCAGGAAGTGGATTTATGATAACGACAGGGTACCGCTTGGCACTGTCAGAGTGCTTTGAAGACGACAAATAGCCGTCCGGATTGACATCTCGCCATGGTGGAGATTGTTGATAATGGCTCGAGTCAAACCCTTCTCGAACAGGCCGATCATGGGCATGACCCTCTCAGGTCGTGCGCACAACCTAGAGCCCGACTTTCTTGACACATCTTTCATCAGAAAGGCGGGACTTGTTATAGACAGTTGTGTGCACCACTTGCCCAGGTCGTGCGCACGACTGTGCCAGGCAGACACAGGTCTGACCAAGTCATACACGATTTGACTTTCCAGATTGGGCTGTTTAAGGGGAATTTCGGGATTGGGCTTATGTATACCTATTCCCCTCATATATAAAGGGGTTTAGGGATTTGGGAACACAATCTTTAGAGATCATCCTTTGAAGAGAGGATCGATTTTGTTGGAGGCTTTTGGTGAAGCTTCTCGCGGAGAAGATGAACCCGGGGGAGGAGCATGCCTTGCTCCTCCCCCGGGTCGTTAAAGGGCTGGCGAGCGGCTTCCGTGATGACATATTGGAGCACCGTTTTGCGGGTGCTTGGTGATCAATCTCGGAGGAATTCTACTTGGAGGAAAACCTAGAGAAGACCCCCTTTTTTCGGGAAAGATACCTTCGGGCATGGTGGTGAGCCATGGAAGCAAAGCTACGTTGCGAAGACCAAGGCCACAATGGGGCGAGTCCAAGATAATGAGCTCATGGCGGTTGGGAGATCCGTGGTGCTTCGATGATGCTTGATCTGACAGATCGTGACTGGTGAGTATCTTGATCATGGCTTTTGTGGAACCCATGAGGGTTATCTCTGCGGAGATTGCCATGTGTGTTCCATTCAGTCAGATCTGTGGGAGAGATAGCGCACAAAGAGGTAGAGCTTTCTTCTCCATCTATCATGTAGCATGTTCAGTTTTGGTTTTCTCTATTTAGTGATTTTTTGGAGGATCGTTGGCGTATGTTGGAGACAGTTTGGTCTCCGTTGATGCACATGAGATAGAGAGATATGTGAGAATTTGTTAAAGGGCATGGAGTGCCATCGGGTGTAATCCTATTTATCTTCTTATAGTAGATTCCTGAGGGAGGTGGTTACCGGAGAGAGGACGTAGCCTCGTTTGGGGTGAACCTTTGTAAATCTTCTGTCTCTCTTGTCTCTTGTTTGGTATTTTTTGTGTGTCTTGTGCCGTAACGGACCAGTGCAGTATAGGATGCACCGATGGGATCTGACGTTTCGGGGATCACCGGCGCCAGGCCGCGTATCCGCATTCCTCGCGCCTTCTCTATACCGGGCTCCGTATCGTCCGCTGCGCAACACTACGACATTTCGAAGCAGGAGTTGGATGATAAATCGCTTCCTTTTCCCAAGAAACCGGTCATCTGTGTTGCTTCCTCTAAGAGACTATTGAATGTCAGTCTTCATGTTTAAAAGGCTTTGTGTAGTAATCTATAACAGATGCAGACTTTCCTGAGAATGATGGAACACTAAAATAAATTACACATTTCTTTCACTTCTCTTTCCTTTCTATGCTGATTTTCTCCTTGTTGGACAGTGTTTCCTACCTGTGGGAGTATTGAAAATCAGGGCAGTTCTCTCACTCCTATGATGACCACCGGCGCCGGGCCACATATCCGCATTCCTCGCGCCTTCTCTATGCCGTGCTCTGTATCGTCTGCTGTGCAACACTACGGCATATCGAAGCAGGCGTTGGATGATAAATCGCTTCCTTTCCCCAAGAAACCGGTCATTCGTGTTGCTTCCTCTAAGAGACTACTGAATGTCAGTCTTCATGTTTAAAAGGCTTTGTGTAGTAATCTGTAACAGATGCAGACTTTCCTGAGAATGATGGAACATTGAAATGAATTACACATTTCTTTCACTTCTCTTTCCTTCTATGCTGATTTTCTCCTTGTTGGATGTGGTGTTTCTTGCCTGTGGGGGTATTAAAAACAGGGCAGTTCTCTCACTCCTATGGTGAGTTTCGATCGTTGTTCTATCTTGTGCCAGCGCACTAACAGGTCATGTACTGACCACTATAGAGGATGAAGGAGGAGGGGAAGGAGGAGGAGGAGGAGGCTGCGACAGTGGGCTGGGTAGAACCGGCAGCGTCGGACTGGCGGTGGAATCGACGACAGTTTTAAGACGTATGAGAAAGAAAACTCATCTAGGAGTTATCCTAAATTTGGTGACAAAGACTAGATCCTTTCAAGTCTAAACCTAAGTTTGAGAAAAAGACTTCTGAAAAGCCTAATGTTGTGATTGAGGATTCAGATATTCAATGTTTTAAGTGCTTAGGATTTGGTCACATGGCGAATATGTGTCGAACCAAGAAGCCAATTTTTCGTGATCGTGCTTTGAATATTACCGGGATGATGCTATTTCCGATCTCGATAATGCATGATGTCTCTTCTGATAATGAGCAAGCTAATTTTATTGCTTTTACTGCTTTCTTTTTTATTTTCACAGAATCTCCTAAATTTTTTCTTAATGATTCTTATGATCTAGACATTGATGATGATTCTTCTGATGGGGAAGTTAAGCAAGAGAAATCTGACGTCGAGGTGATGTATCGAACCGCTTACTAGAAGTGATCAAGACTTCATAAGCTGAATATGAAGATTAAAGATCTTTCAAGCAAGAATGAGAGGGCTGAAAGGGGAGAGAAATTTGAAGATTAATGTGAGTTTTTGAGAAAAAGTGAAAATTGTTGAAGCCAAGAACTTGAGTCTAGAAAAAAAATGTGAAGAAAATGAATGATTTAGTGGCTGATCTAAATAATGGAACCATAGCTTTGAACCCTACGAGAGAGAGAGAGAGGCTAGGACTTTGGGGAGAATGAATGTCTTCGGACAAGAACCCAATATATATACAAGAGGGTATGAGTCATGTACACAATGTAATGATGTATATCCTAATACATACAAGTATCTCTAACAAAACTAATCTTGCTTTTTTGGGCGGATCAAGAGCCTCGAGACCCTAGGGCCATGTCACCGTCTTCATCGCCAAGCTCTTCGACTGCATCGAGCTCATGTCCTTCATGGATGGCCATTTCAATTGCGTTGTGTGCCTCTGTGAGTTCGAGGCGAACGACAGCTCGGTTTACTTCCGAAGTGCAACCATGCCTTCCATTCTGAGTGGATTCAAACTTACCTAGCTCTTGATTTGTCAGTGTTGCAGCCTGTCTCGCGTGAGGAACGACAGTGTCCATCTCCAGTTCCGAGTGAATATGCGGGGATGGCCATGTGGATGCTTTGGCAGGCCATGTGTAACAAGGTTTTTGGGCGCCACCAGGTGCTGCCTTTGCCCAGGATAATTAGACAGGGATGCTCCATTCTTGCTAACTCTGTCCATGAACCAGGTTCTCCTGGTATGGGGAAAAGCGAGGTGGAAATCATCCTCTGGGCGACATTCGAAGGGGAAGGTCTGCGTTGCTGTGGCGCATCGGTGTTGGGTTAGCTCATCCTTGCATGCTGCTATGGGCTCTTAAGAGAGGGGGGGGGGGGGGGGGGGGGGGGGGGGGGGGGGCGCTCGAGGAGGTCCTCGCTTGTCATCTGGTTTGGCAACGGTTAGAAGGTTTTTCAGTGCAATGGATTTCGAGGACAGCTAATAGTGCTGCCCACTGGCTGGCCGAAGAGGCTCGTCTCGATGGGAAGGAGGGGTGTTGGGTTGTTACCTTGCTCTCTGTTCTTTGTGGTCTAGTGCATGAGGACCTCAAGGTCATAAGCTCTTGACCACCTTCCAATGTACCAAAAAAATAACCTAGCTCTTGTTTCACTCCACAACTCGGACACCGATAACGAAGGACTGCTTGCTTCAACATACGTACGAGAACGATAATCCCCAAGTTCTCTCCTAACAATGGTTGTAGCTCAATAGTCCTTGTTCTCGAGTCCGAGAGTGAGTGTTCTAGAGAGACAGAATCCCCATCTGGGTTTCATTGGAGGAAATGATCTCAAGCTCTCGATCCACGATATTTTGTAGACGCCAGTTGAGATGACAATCCAGAGTCCCAACTGCTTTGGAGGCTTCAGAGGTGAAGGTTGTTCATGTCAAGATTGAGAAATTCCAGACTGTGGATGTTAAAGGATGTGGGGGAGAAGGGAGTAGTAGTGGCAACTGTAATTTGGATCAAAGGAGGTGTTTTTCCATGGGATTCTAAGAGTAGGTGATGGATGAGAGATCCCTCCTTTGAGTAGCCATCACACCTTCGACCAAGAAACCGAGCACGAAGAAGTCCAGCCACCCTCTCGCGATGTCAGACGACGTAGCCGAAGGAACTTAGACCGGCGTGACTGGCAAAACCTGGCAACAAGACAGCAGAATATCTCATGTATCTCCTCTGTCGACCGCCAACTCAGCCGTCGTTTACCCAAACACCAATTGCGAGTTCAACGCAAGCCAATGTAGTTTCGTGCATTGCCTTCAAGGTAATAATTGTTGGATCTGTTAAGTCAGTCGGAAGAGCCGTCAGATATGACTGCCGCTAGCTGGAAATTCACAGATCAGAGCATGGTGAAATCAAAGACCATTAGGAACCAAAATCATATGTATGACAGTATGTGATGGTTGCCTACTAACAATGGAGTGAGAACGATTTTGTTCCAACCTCCTTAAAGAGGTTGGAGCATCCCTCTCTCTCTCATTGGTCCATCTCGAGGGCTTTCGGTAATTTCACCATGATAAACAGTATGAAATGACAAACATACCATTGGGATGGACCAATGAGAGAGAGCGGGATGCTCCAACCACTTTAAGGAGGTTGGAACAAAATCGTACTCCAATGGAGTGCATGCGGAAAGATTCGATACGAAGAAGGCGGTTCTTGTTTGGAGCTTCAGTTACCCACATGATGAAACATAAATGCTCGGTTCAAATCATCTTCATCAACATCATCTCCAAATTTTTTTCAAATTTACAGTAAAGATAAGATGGGAGGAACTTTAGCTGGTTTTGCTCTGGGTGCGAGAGAGACGATCTTGCTGTCCAGAACTACCCATGAGCTCTTACTTCGGGCAGCTTCCTGTAGAAAAACAGGCCTTTTGCAGCTGAAGGAGTCCTTCTGGGCTTTGCGCCCTGATTGCAGCACCAGTCTGGTTGAAGGGAGGTAGGCTCAGTGGATCCAATGGGGAGCACATCGACACACTCGTTGCGAGGTCAGGAGAGTCATGTCCGGCTGTTGCAGCGATTTGTTCGGTGGCGATCCTGCACGCTCTCTCCAGTAAGGAATCAATGTACTTCTCGAATGCATCCACACGAATCTGCACGTGCTTCTGAACCTGATCGATAAACCAAGCGAATCATGAGTCGAATGAAACTGATGTGAGCTGCTATGGCTAATGTGATTGGGATGATACAATTCATTATTCAACTTTAGCAGAACAATTGAAGAACCTAAAAGTGAGTCAATTTTGGAAGAAGAAAAAAGGAGTTTTGGACTATAGACGCGGTACTCAGATATGGGTGTCTATCTTTTTTATATCAGGGGAAGTGTTTGGTCTTGGTATGCAGAGACAACATGGTGGGATGATGGCAATGATGAGGCTGTGAATCGATACTTAGGACTTTTTGTTACTTGTGTTTTTTGTGTATCGGATGAAAGCACTATTGTAGCTGGTGTTGGTGATCATGAGCAATGGAAAGGGGACGATGGATGGTGGCAAGGTACCTGGCGGAGGCTTGTGAATGATGGCTGAGAAGGCGTTGATGATGATGATCCAAAGCCGCCGGCAGAATCCGGCAATGACGATAAAGATGTGGACACAGACCATAGAATAAAAAACCGACTGATACTGGTACATCCCGGCCGACACGCAAGATCAAAATCACAGTATAGGTCGGTCCTCGACCGATACATATCGACCGGTATGTACCGGTTGGTAGCTCCTTTTTTTTTTCCCTTTACTTCTAAAATGATACCTATAAGACATTTGTGCTTAGTTGGGCTTCTACAATGATACCCTATGATATTAATTCTCAAGTTCATGCATTTGCCTACTAAAATTGATTTATTGGTTTAAATGATAGTGTATGGAGGAAACAAAGCAAATAACAGTACCGGGAGCAGTACCGGTCGGGGCTCAAACCGGTAAGTATTGGTATATGCGGTTTCGGTACGGACCAGTCCTAATACCAGCCTGAAAATGAAATCAGACTCATCGACCAGTACAGTGCACATCGAGAGATATCGGCCCGTACCAGCAGAGCTAGCCACGTATCAGCCAATACGAGCAATACCACTCGATGGTCTGAGAGAAACTGTGTAAGTTTTTTAAGTTAGTAGGGTTTTTCTTGTCTTTCCTATAATGTAAATTTTTATGGTATTAGAAGTGTTGTATTTGGTATTAGGAAGAGAAACACATTCCCTTTGTTCCCTTTTTTTCTGTTGAAATAGCCATAATGACCTCAAAGTGCCATTCTGTACAAATGTTTCTTCAGAATTCAGGAGAATGTTACTTTCCTCCCTTAATGTCCTTTTCCTTGAATTTATCTACAAATCTAAAGAGCTATGGGTTCCTTTCACTATTGTAGCTTAATGTAAATCTGAAGTCTATCTTGATGACCCACTTCCTATTCTTTAGTCTCGAATATCTAAACTCAAAGTGCCATTTAGTGCATACCTTAATCCCCTTTTTTATGCATGCAAATAGCATGGGATTCTGTGTGTTCATGCATGGCATGAGAAAGCAAATGATCGACGTTGATTTTCACTATTGTAGCTTAATGTAAATCTGAAGTCTATCTTGATGACCCACTTCCTATTCTTTAGTCTCGAATATCTAAACTCAAAGTGCCATTTAGTGCATACCTTAATCCCCTTTTTTATGCATGCAAATAGCATGGGATTCTGTGTGTTCATGCATGGCATGAGAAAGCAAATGATCGACGTTGATTTTCACTATTGTAGCTTAATGTAAATCTGAAGTCTATCTTGATGACCCACTTCCTATTCTTTAGTCTCGAATATCTAAACTCAAAGTGCCATTTAGTGCATACCTTAATCCCCTTTTTTTATGCATGCAAATAGCATGGGATTCTGTGTGTTCATGCATGGCATGAGAAAGCAAATGATCGACGTTGATCTCTGATAAAACATTGGAATCCACCAAGGGTATTCTTGAATCCACAAGAACGAGACTATTGCATCATAAAAATAAAAAGTTCTTTGATTCAAAGATTATTAAACTAGAAGTATTGGAGGCTTATATAGGCTACAGACCGTTTATACATGGAAAGGAATAAAAGCATATATCACATTAGGTTAGGAAGTTTGAAGTCTATTGGGAAAATGCTTTGATGAAATAAAATCTTATTTTCAGCTATTTCCTAAATTTCAATCCTCTCTCTCACTCTCTCTCTCTCTCTCTCTCTCTCTCTCTCTCTCTCTCTCTCTCTCTCTCTCTCTCTCTCTCTCTCCATTTGATCTATATATATGGATTATTTTTGGGGTTTTTAGCCTAGTGCTGCCCCTTTGTAAGTAATTTTTTAAAATGTCCATTGTACCCCTAGAGTATCAATTCGGTAAGTTAGAGTAACAATTCGGTAATAGTGCATGTATAATGATAGCTACAGTTATTTCATTGTAGAAGAGTAACCATTAGGTTTGGAGTGAATTCACTGTAGCTAAAATGAAATCACTATAGAAGCTGAATTGTTACTTTGTTGCTTGAATTGCCCGTAGCAGTTGCAGTGATTTCACTGTAACAACTACAGTGATTTCGTTGTCGTATAGTAACGATTCGGTTCGAAGTGATTTCACTGTAGCTATAGTGAAATCACACTAGCAACTGAATTGGTACTGTTCTACAATGAAGGAAGAAAAAATTTGTCATTTGAAGGGGTTGAAAAGTCAACAATGGCAATTGGGGGAACTTGGTGTAAGATGTGTCTTTTTGGGAGGGGTTGGAACTCAAATGAACACTCAAACAAACACTTTGTAGGAGCTCAAAACCATCTCCTAAAAAGGGGTTCCCCTATTTTTTCTGGTATTAACCAGCTTCAAAAAGGTCAAGCAGAAAATCAATGCAGGGATAGCCATTATGAGCCCAACATTTTTCGACATAAGCGTTGATAAATTTAGTTTTAGGATAAAATAAACAAATCAACACCAACAATATGACTATGGTAAATGGAGAGAATGCACAAAAGGAAAGTAAAAAACAAATCAACAAAAAAACTACTTACTTCCACTTGTTCATGCAGTCTTCGTTGTACTTCCATTTGTGCTCTTAGTGCTTCCTTAACTTCATGACCTCTATAAGTGGGACCTCCATCAGATTAGTCTTTTCAGGGCATGGCACTAACACCACTGCAATTACACTGGAGTGCACATATGTACAAAATGATGTACAAAAGATTACAGAAGTGCAGCTTACTCATTCACATCAGGAAGAGGCGCTCCAGGAGACACACTGCTACTTGGGGTTTCCAAATGGTAGGAAGCTGCAGTGTCAAGAATCAATGCATAAGTGGGAAGCCTGTTGAATGCCCATAGAATGTCGTACTTTCTAACATCATGCAAAAGATAAATATGTCCCACATCCCATGGCCTAGCAAATTAAAACATTGTGGCCATACACCAACTGTTAAAATACTTCCTTGTCATTATAACCTTCTTCCCTTATCTTGTGCATCATCTGTCTCATTAGTGAAATCGATCTAACAAAATGTTTCATTAGTGAAATCTCTGTAACAAGATGTTTCAGTAGTTAAACATCTTTCAGTAGTTTAATATATTCCCGTATATTATGCAACATCTCCCTCATCAGTGGAATAAAAGTAAAAAAATGTCATTAGTAAAACATTTAAATATCAAACTGTTCTGACCGTGCCGAGGAGCAGTGATGAGCCATACTCTTTTCATGCCCAAAGTGGGATAGCTTCCCAAAGTATCTTGGTGCGAGTGTGTGTGCACAGGTTTACATGAGAAAAAATGATTCGGCTGACCTACGTCCAAATGTTGTTACTTGAGTCTGACTTCTTATATAGCCAATTGTTGGAAGTTTTGGGAGCCAACTTCAAACAAGGTTCTAATACATCAATTGAAAGAAATTATTTGTGTAAAGTAAAGACAATATCAGGGAAGAAATTGCTTGAAATATAAATCAAGTGCATGAAAACATAGGACAAAAGACAGGTGCATGAAATGTAAAGCTAATTTAAAGAAAGATTGTGCCGATAAAGTAAAAAGAAATTAAAGAGTATGGAATTAAAAGTTCTGCAAGAATTTAAGTTGCGATCTTGGAAAA
The DNA here is from genome assembly GCA_947650365.1 of Chamaelirium japonicum. Taxonomy (NCBI): domain Eukaryota; kingdom Viridiplantae; phylum Streptophyta; class Magnoliopsida; order Liliales; family Melanthiaceae; genus Chamaelirium; species Chamaelirium japonicum. The sequence continues at coordinate 58,096,383 of OX393553.1, forward strand.
TAGAATCATCGTAAATGAAAGACAAGTATAGGAATTGAAATTCATTTGTATAAAAGTAAAGTACATAGAAAGTAAAACTCGGCATTGACCTATTGCAGAAAGGAAACACTACAGCTCCATTACTGAAAGAAAAACAATCTGTCAATGATATTAGGGAAATTTTAGCAATAAATTGATAAATTAAGAGGTGTTGGTCCATTGTTGTCGGATATTGAGTTGGGGTCTTTTGTTCTGCCAATTTCCTTCCCTTTTTATAGGCTTCAAGAGTGTTTATCCATGATTCCTGCTCCCGCAGATTCAACTCCACTGTCGACAGTTCCTTAACTCCTGCACACACATTTCATTCGGTGTAGGACACGTCGTCCGTCCATTCGGTCAACCATATTCTGCTCATGGGAATATGCATGGGCTCATTGGTATGACTTGACAGTTGACCATGTGGCTTTCGTTGCTTGGTTTGAATAGTCATTGTCTAAATCGCCAAGCAATCACTTTGGCATCAGCCAATCAGGTGTGATGTTATTATACTCGTGTACAATACAACAAATGGTATCAATTAGCCATTTCATAAGCTAACGGACACCTCGGTTTGTGGGTCACTTATGGTGTAAACACAGGCAAAATAGAAAAACCAGAAAAGAAGATTAAAAAAAAAGATTACTAGAATTGAATAAATAATTAAGGATTTTCTTCATTACATTGAGAGAGAGAGTAACTAAACGTTTCATGTAATCATCAAATTGAAAATTGATAAAATGGGGTAAAAGTACCAAATCATGACAATATAATACTATAATAGTAATATGATTAATAACTATCAGTAGCAATGACCAAGTCATGATTGATGCTATATCCCTAATATCACATGGCCACTACAGTGGGAAAAGTAGAAGCTATCACAATCACCGAAATGCATGCTACTCCATGATGTGATATACCGCTCATGATGGCTAAAGCTCGGATTTGGATTACTATGATATGTCATTGACTCGTTTTTAATTGATGATGAGGTTGGATGGATTACATGGGGACCATGATTCCATCAAGTAGGATCTCAAAACAAGGGAATTGACTTGAATCAAATCCAAAAATCTACTTTCTGTGTCAGGACATAGGGGATGTGGGTTTGGTTGAAGGTTCAGCCACGATAAAATGCACATGTCATTTCATGTGAAGCATCTCAGGTTCAAGCAAATCCTCATACCACGGTTATTTTCCATATGCCTTCCAAAGGAAGAAACATGTGCTAGCTTTTTTTTTTTTTGGTCCAAGTTTCCAATTGCTTTTTGATGAGCAGTCTATGTCTATATTACAAGGAATTGAAGTGGAAGAGTTATTAAAAACTATTCTTTCTTATTCAATACTCATTGTTACTACAGTAGAGCTGAAAATTATTGCAAAGCAGGACCTTGCTCGATGAACAATCTTTTAATGTCGAACGCAATTATAGTAAGACCCTAGTCTCTTATTAGGATTAGATGTAAACAATCTTCTGGATTTCACATTACTCGCTAAACCAAGGTTTGATGTTTCAATCAAAACGCATCTTTTTTGGCTGCTTCAAGTCTGTTTCGGTTGGCACCGAAACACCTTGAAACATGGGTTCAGGGCTGTATTTTGATTTATCCAAACCCACATACTTCCCAAACCTGACATATGCACTACTTCGGATCATGTTCTACCAAATCTGCTGGATCGGATTCTAAACAGGTTGAATCATACCTGATTTGGCAAAAGCAAGCCCAAACACGCCGAAATAGACCAAAAACAGTCGAATCACACGTGAATCTCTGACTTTCTCTAATTTCTAGTACATTTTTCCAAAATGGACAAACAATCTAAACCCAAACCTGAACATGAATTCTAAAACCTTGGAATTAAGAATTTCAGATATATGCGGTGTGCTTGTAACTTGAACAAGGAATTTAGATATTTTATAGTTGATAGTTGTTAGTATTTACTATTTAATTTGTAAAACTTTATAATTTTTAAAGACTTGAATATTTAAACTAGTGGTAACTTGATTAGCAAATTTAGTATTAGAGAAACCTTGGAAAGCTAGCCTTTAGAAAGAGCTCAAGCTCATAAAATGAATTTGCCAAAGATGAGGATGTTGGATGGATGTGTGGAAAAACTAGTAGGGATAGAGCGAGAAATGAGTGTATTAGAGGAAATGTTGAAGTGGCATCAATTGAAGACAAAATAATAGAGAACATATTGAAGACGGTATGGGGATGTACAACATAGAGAAGAGGCAAACCATATAAAGAGAGGGTCTCGGATTACGTTGGAAGGTTCAAGGAGTAGGGGAAGCTCTAAAAATAACATTACTAGAAGTTGTTAGAAAAGACCAGTGTTACCAAAATCGTCGACTTTTCGAAAAAGTCACGTTTTAATCACGACTTATTCCCCAAACGTTTGCTACGGGAATAAATCGCAACTTTTTCAAAAAGTCGGGATTTTTCGAATAAATCAAGAATTATGCGTATTAATCACGAATTACGTGTTTTTTCCCATCTTTTCCCCAAATAATATATACATAATATATTGCAAAAAAAAAGTTAGAATACATATATCTAATTATTAAATAATTTATCGATTTTTTTCCCTTTTTTTTTTTGTTTTTTTCCCTTGCCAACTTTTTCCCGACTTCCGACTTGATAACATTGGAAAAGGCATTATTAAAGTTCCATTGACAACAGTATATCCCATAACGAAAACATAAGGCAAAGAGGGATTCATAAAATCAACCCCACAAAGATGGGACATGGCTCGGTGGTTATGGATATGATTATGGTATTAGAAAAACATTCTTCCTGCTTAGTAGACTCATAAAGTACTAGAGAAACCACCCAAAACTTGGATACCAAAGAAATCATCAAAAATTCCGATATTAAACCCAAAAAATGAAAACAATAGCTTCAAGCCTCAGGACAAATACACATTAGCTACAGTTGGTAGCAAGCACTGCATGATTAGAACGACCCCGAACTAACTTATGTCAGTTATTATCTGAACCAATCAGACAATTCCCAAAATAAACCAAACATGATTACCAATGTTGCCTCTTGGTTTAGTAGAAATTATTTCCCTAAGATCATGTTCATGGAGGAAATTAGGGATGACCAAGTTTATATAGTTGCTAAATTTCTTGTTATTGGAACAGGCATTTAATTCATAATCTGCACCATCCAAAGGGGTGGCTTCTCTAAGTTTGGTTATGTTTTTTTTTTGACCAATTTAATCATTTTAACCTTTCAGATTCACTTGAAACCAATCTTAGATTTGTGGGATGGACAACTACTTAATTCCGACATTCAAAGTTGTATAATCTGGCGATAAGGTCATCCTGGCTATGGGGTTATCTAGATTTTCCTCTCTTAGATATCTGAAATTTAAAGATAATTAAATATAGCAATCATGTAATTCGCAGTCAACTCTCCTCATACCAATCACAAACTTTTCTATATAAAACCGAGCTGAATTGTTTTTTCTGTGCACTGTACCAATTCCCCATTCTGCCACATCACTACATCAGCCATCAACTTTGGTAACTATGGATAACATCACAGGAGCGAGTAGAAAAGGGAACATTTGCCAACCAAAATAGAAGTTACAAACTTACCGTCTTTGCATTGCTCTGCCATTTCTTTGCCGGATTGTTTCCCCAATCTGTATTTCTGATGAACATCATAATTCAGTAAGGACCACTGAGTAATACATTATTTGTTTCATTCTGGCATCCAACTTCTGAACAATTAGGCATAAGTAGGACAGCAAATAACAAGTGACTGAATACATCTAAGTAAAACCTTTAGATTAAATGGAAACTAAGAAGAAATGGATTAATTAAAGTTACATAAATACCTGAAGATGACTCTTGAGGTGAAAAAGTGTAAGCCCCTTCACACCCATTTGTCGCATGAGAGTCTTAGGTGTTGCTTCTGAAACAGAATTATGTACCCTCAAATAAGCTATAAATTAAGTAATAACTTATATAAAAATTTAATTGTAAAAACCTCAAAATGTTGGTAATATTTCCTTAAAATATGAACAATATCGTCAATAGTACTATTGATACAGAATCGCCACTTATCATTCTTCTCCATGAATTCTTAAAGAACTATTAATTCATAATCATAAAGCATTGTCCCATCTACTAGAATCAGCCAGTGTTCTAAAAAGCAGCCCAGGCAGCCGCCTAGGCGCTAGGCGGCCCCCCACCCCCTCGCCTAGGTCCTAGGCGCTCCAGAAAAGCGGCCAAGCTCCCAGGCGGAGCTAAGCGGGACAAGGCGGTCACCTAGGCGGGCTCAGGCTGGCTAGGCAGGATAGGCGGGCCAGGCGGACTGAGGCTAGCCAGGCGGACCATGTTTGCTTTTGTTCTTGGTAATCACTCAATCTTGAATTATGGTTATATACTTGTTCTTTAAATAATGGTTTGGGATAATCTTGAACTTATATTAATTTTTAAACATATATAAATATTATATAATATCAAAATAATAATTAAAAAAAGACAAAACGCTTAGGCACTCGGCGGCCCCCCGCCGCCCGACTAGCGCCTAGCGCTTTTTAGAACCTTGGAATCAGCTTTATAAATCCTTCTTTGACAGGCATTCTTGGGTTTATCTTTGTTGTGACTGCACTATTTTTAGAGCTTTCTAACAACCTCCATCAATGTTATTTTATGTCACACAATCCTCTTTATTAACCCTTCCACAATAATCCGAGACGCTCTCCTTTCTAGGGTCACCACTGCTCTTTGTCATCCATATCCATACCATCTTAATTTATTCTCCATCAGTTTGGCCTTAAATGGTGCAAGTGCGCAACTCCTACACTATCAAATATACTTCTTCCTTACCTTAGGGAGAAGCCTTATCAGCATCAGCAGCATGGCATGTGCTGAATATAGTACCTTCCAAGATGACCCAAAGCTCACCATATGAAGTATGGAAAGGTAGAAGACCTAACATTACTTATTTTAGAGTGTGGGGGGTGTTAAGCATATTGCAAACTACATGATATTAGGAGGGCCAAATTGGGACCTAGAACCATCAAATGTGCATTTGTTGGCTATGCACAAACAGTAAGACATATAGGTTGCTAGCTTAGAGTCTAATGTTATCATAGAATCCAAACATGTAGAGTTCTTTGAAAACTCTTTAGCATTGGAGAAGTATTCTGAAATACAAACTCTAATTCCTGAACCTGTAAGTGAATCTCATTTTGAGATACCTCCTATTGAGCCTCGTAGGAGTCAGGAAACTAGAATAGAAAGACATAGATCTTGACCATATAATAGAGAAACGGTTATTAGAAAGATGCATATAGTACGCCATATCGAAGATGATCCTAAAACCTTCAGAGAAGCAATGTCTTCGAGAGATTATGCTTTCTGGGAGGAGGCCATTAATGATGAAATGGACTCTATATTATCTATGTAAACTTGGATTATTGTAGATCATTCTCCATGTGGGTATTTATAAAGATATATCATATTGATGGGACAATTCAAGCCTTTAAGGCTAAATTAGTAGCCAAAGGATTTCATCAAAAAGAGGGTATTGATTTCTTTGATACATATGAACCAGTGGCCAGAATAATTTCCATCATAATTGTGTTTGCTTTAGAATCCATACACCGTCTTTATGTCTATCAAATGGATGTAAAGATTGTGTTCCTGACTGGTGACCTCGATAAGGAGGTATACATGGAGCAACCCGATTTATTTAATCATGAAATGAAAACAAAATATGAACTTGTTAAATCTTTGTATGGATTAAAGAAAGTACCAAAATAATGGCATGCGAAGTTTGATTCTGCAACCCGTCTTTTGGTTTCATGCATAATGTATCCAATGAATACATTAATTCTAAAGTAGCTCTGAAGGCCAACGCTTCCGGTTCAATCTATATATCTTCCCCTGCTTTGCTTGCTTGCCTGTTGCTCTACTCCCCTTTGAATAGTAGTGGTTGCATAATTACTATATGTTTGTATGTTGATTACATGTTGATAATCAGTGATAACATGAGAGGTAACTGAAACGGAGATGTTTCTCTCTTCCTCCTTCAAAATGAAGGATCTTCGACAAGTTGATACCATTCTAGGTATCAAAGTTAAACAAACTAGTGAAGTAATGCATTGTGTCAGTCGAGAAGGTAATAAACAAGTTTAGTCATCTTAAATTCAAAGAGGCTAATACCCTATTTGATCCAAGTATCAAGTTAATGGATAATGTTGGAAGAGCGGTTGCACAACTTAAATATGCAATTGTAATTGGAAGTCTCATGTATGCAATGCAGTGCACGAGACCTGACATAACATATGTTGTGAATAAACTTAGTAGGTTTACAAGTAATCTTGAAGAGCAATAGAAGGCCATAGGCAAAGTTCTTGGTTACCTTAAAGGAACCAGTGGATTGGAGCTATCCTACTCTGAGTTTCCAGCCATTTTAGAAGGATATATTGACACTAGTTCGATATCGAGAGCAGGGGTTTGCTCAAAAAAAAAAGATATCGAGTGCAGGGGGCAGTAAGTAAACATGGTGGATTTTCACTCTAGGATGTGCAGCTATTTCTTGGAGATCCAAGAACCAAACCTGCATAACACACTAAACAATGGAATCTGAGTTTATAGCATTGGTTGCAACATGCAAGGAGACTGAGTGGCCAAGGGATCTCTTAATAGAAATTCCATTTTGTGCAAAACCTATACCGGCTGTATAACTTCATTGTGATGGTAAAGCCACTTAAGCCAGAGCCTGTGGAGCATATAATGGAAAGTCCAGACATTATTCTGAGACATGAATATGTGAGTCATTTGATTCGAAGTGGAATCATTGCTATCACATACGTTAAGTCAAGTAATAACTTGGATGATCCTTTAATAAAACCTTTAACGATGGAAATAGTAAGGATAACATCCAGCGGGATGAAGTTGAAACTCTTTAGTTAAAAGAACCACCAGTGAAAGAAACACAACCTAACATTAGTAAATCACTAGTTAATGATTTCAATGGACAAAAACAAGTCATTGATATGTGGTAAATTTCAATACTAAAATAGAAAATGATCTCATCCAGGATAAGCAATATTGGCTATTACAGAAAGAGGGTTGAGTTTTAAAACTTTTAATGAAGTCCGGTCTAAAGGACAAGTATCTAAATTGTGATAGCGATTATATAAAGATTTCACCTATGTGAGAGTATCAATGGAACTACATATCATGAGAGTTGGAGTAACGCTAAGGATCGCTCATGAAAAAACTATAAACACATGGCTATTAATAGTGCCAAGCGAGTTTAAGAATTGGAACATTATAGACACATTAGTGTTTATGTGTGTGGTATATTCGATTCTGTCACTAAGGAATAATTGGCTCAAATTCGCGACTCCCATGGATTTCGATAGAACTTTGAAATGCTTACACTAAGGGAAGGTTCAAATCGAACGACACATTATGTATGCATAAACATTGTTCTTACCATCTAGTAGATTTTTCCTATCATTAAAATAACCAAGTGGGGGATTGTTGAGTTTGGCTAATATAAGGTAGAATGGGGTGGTTTTATCTTTTGTGTGAAAGCAAGAACAAGGAATGGTTTTATCGTGCGTTTTGAACTTTTCATTCAAAAGCTTACCTTTAAACTTCCCACCAAAACTTTGACCAAGAGTGAAATGTTTCATCTAACCTCTATCCCTCCAAACTTTATTAACAAGATAAGAACTTTAGTCCGACATTGCTTGTGGGAAAGGAGTGGGATGAGTATATAACACAAAGCTTCCCTATCCCGTTTGTATGGAATGAATATAAGGATGTTTTGTGGTGCACTTGAGCCATGTAGGATGTGGTGCACGCTCCCATGCCCCATTCAAACTCATCGTGCCCTATTCAAACTCATTTCTTTCTCTTGACCGCTCCCAAGCAGTGGGAGGAGAATGTAATCTCTGACAGCGTCACGTACGCGCATGCGCAGCATGGGCAATGGACTAACTATAGGGTGCTTTTGGCGTTTATTAGGCACAGTTTGCACTTAGCATGCCAGCATCATCGCGAGTCACTTGGGTTGCCTTTTCTTTTGGCCAGGCTCGGTCTAGTTGGGCTGACTTAAAGTGCGAGTCGAAATCGAGTTTGGACGATCACAGACCGTTGGGCTAGACTGGGTAGTTGGCCCAAAGGGTGCTTGGAGGCACCCGTTGGTTAAGTGGACCAGGGCAATTTGGGTCTGACAATAGGACCAAGGGGTGCTTCCTGGCACCCATTGGCTAATGAAACTATAAAAGGGTCTAACATAAAGCACAAACACATAATGCAAGAATATAAACAAGGTAACAAGCAAAACTTATATATGTATAATAATAGGATGCAAGATGAGTGTATCCAATACCATATAAGAAAACAAAAGGAGAGATATTTATACAGAAATACAACCGGAGCAAAAAACATATTCAAACAATGCGAAGAAATCTCACTAAAATAATATAAAGGGATGTTTAGTAATCAACCCCTGGAATCTTCCCTATTCACATATAAACTCCTGCAAAACCAATACTTGCACATAAACGTCTAAAAATCCTAACTTTGCATATCGATGGTTTCAGGGGTTTATATGTAAGTATTAGTTTACAGGGGTTAATACATAAATAGAGACGATGTCAGAGGTCGATTTGCAAGCATCCCCTATATAAAACACATAAGAGAAGGCATATTTTGCCTAGAAACCAAAATATGTACAAGCTGGTTAACACATTTATGAATGAACCTCACGATGAAAAAAAGATCAATCAGATAGATTAACTATAGAATCAAACAAATACTACAAATTATCAAGGTGAAGTAGTAATCAAAGTCAACAAAACCCAATAAAAACTATAAAAGCCTAACAACCAAATCACCATTGCATAGGGCTTCAACCCAAAATCAAAAAGGAAAACTACAACTTATCAATTAAAAATAATTGTAAACGAAGGAACTAATGCCAAAAAAACCCAAAAAACCCCAGACAAAGGCCGAAAAATCGAGTAATACCACAAAAACCCATCGAATTACTCAAGAAAAACTAAGACCCATTTCCAAAATCAGCACTTTCCAGCAACCCACGAGAGTCTAACACAAGAACCAAGCAGGAGAAGGAGGAAGAGACTGCAGAGAGAGGGAAAAGGGGGCGAAAGAAACAAACTTTCGGGCCCTCCGAGCTGCGTGACCGCATCGACGAACCGCTCGTGGAGGTCGACGGTCCATCGGAGGCGGGGCTTCGGGTCCGCGGTGAGGACGAGGCTCGGGCCGTGGATCTCCTCGCGGGGAATCGAAGCTTCATGGTGCTGGATCAGAGTGGAGAACATCGCCCCTTTTTGGGTGAAAAGGGGGAGGAAGACCCAAAAGGCGAGGGAGGAAAAGGGGATTAAAGAAATGGGATCAAAGGAGAGAAGACCCACTTGGAATTATAAAGGGGGGGAGGAAACAAAGGGATCTTTCTCTTTCTTTTTGGGTGGGAAGAGCTCCAATGGTTGCAAACTCTGAGATTTTGGTTGGCTCTGTAATCTGCTTCTTCTTGTCATACAGTGATTTGGATTTGGGCTCTGTACTGATCGAAGATGATAGAAAAGGCTGTTAATTTATTCATATTTTATTGGGTTCTCAATTTATTTCATATTTTATTATGTTTTTTTTATGAGCAACAAATTTTTTTTTAAAAAAATTTACATGAGCAAAAACTTTGAGTTTATGAATTAAAGTCTGATAGCTCAATTGGTAAGACATATGCAATTAGTGGACTTGATCAAGGGTTAGAGTACATGTGATAGCGTATTTTCTGTCGGTGGATGTTAATATTTGAATCATGGTATTCTCTAAAGTACAATCAGCCTAAAGAATCAAAAAAATAATCGTTATATCCCAGCGTCGGATTGCTTATTATAATCGGACATCCCTTCGTTCCTCCCATTCCCCTTGTTTCATGGTGCTCAGCTCGATTCAATCGAGCATCTTGGATTGTGCTCGGCTCTATTCAACCAAGTATCTATGTAGGCTGCTTGTTGTCTTTGGCACCTGGATTGGCTGTCACCCCTGCAACTAAAAGGGCTTCTACTGCGACTCCCCCTGCACCCCCACCATCGTCTCTAAGACTCTATCCGCTTCAACGGCTTCTACCTCGGCACCCCCACCGTCGTCGGCTTTGTTGACCGCCTTCCAGCCTTGTCGTCCTCCATGCCAACTCAAACAACTTCACTGACACCATCCCTGACCTCAACCCTCTCCTCGTCCTCTACTAGCTCGATGTCAGCAACAAACACCTGCCCCCCCCCCCCCCCTTGTCTTCTTTGACCTACGCTTAAACCTCATCCCTACATCGTCCCCCCTTTTGTCTTCCTCCTTGACATCGACGTCCTCGTCCTCAATAACAATATCTTCACCCAACTACGGCCGACCGATCTCAGCAGCAAGTCGGCGTCCTACCTCACCCTCGCCAACAACATTAGCCCATCCCCCACTCCATCTACAGCGCATCTGCATGCTCAGTTGATTAGGTGCTCAGTTGAATAAAGCTGAGCACAATTCAAGGTGCTTTGTTGAATAGAGTTGAGCACCATGGAACAGGGGAACGACAGGATGTTTGGTTGTACTTGGAAATCTGACGCTGGGATATATATATGGATCGTCTTTTGATTCTTTAGTCCGGTTGTACTTACAAAATACCACGGTACAAATATCAACTTTCTTCCTTCCGCTCTGTAGTAGTGGACCTCCCTTTTCATCTTAATGACCAGGTTTCCTACTAGTGGAGTTTTAAACAGTAACAAGCTATCACGGTACCTATCCAATTCAATCCAAAATATTGCTTAGAATCCAACTAGCACAAGGAAAAGAACTCAAACATAAGAAGATGGCTTAAGAGATCAGATGTTTCTTTCACCCTTTGATTTTATTTTACTTATCAATGCCAGGAATATAAATAGAGCTAGATTCTCTCCCACTAATGACAACACCTAAACAATTGCTCCTTAATTTTCTTTTTGGATTGGACCGGCCAAGTGGTCAGAGGACAGGGCGCTAGAGCATGGGCTCAAAGAGGTCTAGAGATTGCAACGAGGGAGACAGTTGCTGCTATTTATTAATTCCATTATCCCATGAACATAACATCAACGGTCAGGATTCGCATACACAAACAAGACTAACGGCCTTGAGGAAAAGTTCGCTCCACGGTGTCCATAATGGGAGTCGGAAGGGAAACCTCTCCAACATGTGAACACCAGGCCACCGAGAGCCTGTTGGTCTTAACCATGCAGTTGCATAGTGACAATTCTAAGACCTATAGCTAGCTTGTAAGGAAGAAGCTATGCCCACATGCCAAGTGGGCAACATCTGTCCACATGCTATGTGAATGTCTTGATGTACGGAGGTTGAGCCAATCCCAATGATATCGGCATCCTTGAGATGTGTGCATTGGGATGCATGCCTTCCAAGAAGATGGGCAGATTCTTGCCCACGGTGTACATAAAATGCTATCATCAACAAAAAATATAGAGGCTTTTTTCATAATGGCCCCCAACTCTGTCGTATTGCTGGAAATGGATCTAGTTACTTTTTGCATTACTTTCCTGACCATTTTTTTGTTTCTGACTAAAGTACCCCCGAGGCATATAAAGGACTTCATTTTCAATTTTAAAGGGATTTTGACTCTGCTTCATTGATGATCTGTCTTCCCTTTCGATCACTAACGCTTTAGGAAGAGACACGTGGTGCATCCCATTTCAATGACAACGATTGGGTCATGGGATTGAGTTAACAAAGTATATCCCATTCCTCAAAGATCACATATTAAAATAATAATAAAAAACCGGGCCAAACAACCCAACGCCGGCCCCATCCTTCACTTCCGATGTCTACGTGCGTCTCTCCGTATCATAATGCCTTTGTCCCGGGGAGGTAAATTGTTGACAACTCGGTTATACCCCATGAAATTTTCCTCACTCTCAAGAGCACATCCGGGAAGAGACACATTTTCTCTTTTGAAGATGGACATGTCGAAGGCTTATGACAGAGTACAATGGGATTTCTTAATTTGCACCACGTGAGGCCGGTATTGGTTTCTCTCAAAACTTTCTTTCCCTTATTCGAAGTTGCATATAATATCCTTCTTTTGGGGTGGCTACAGTAGAGGAGCTGTCACAAATTAAAGATTACATTCTCCAACAGGGCAGGTGGCCCGGTCAATTGATTAATTTTTGAGAAATCGACCATCTTCTTCATTTGTGTTCGGCACATGGATAGAGGAGAAAATCATTCAGGCAACCCACCATTATTGAGAGAACAAAGAAACCTTAATTCTTCTGCTTTTCTGTAAGACGGGATAAAAGCCATGCAGACTCTTAAGGGTTGGAAGGCAAAGCTTCTCTCCCATGCAGGCATAATTAACCACTCTTATCAAATTGACTTTGTCTTCGATTCCGACGTACTTCATGTCGATATCATTTTGTTACCTAAATCTGTGACGGAGAATCTAAATGTCATTCAACGGGACTTTTGGTGGGGCTTTTTGTGATGATAAGAAACACCTCTACTTGCATGCTTGAAGGAGTTTCTCAAACCCAAACAAGAAGGTGGTTTGGGGATTAGAGGCTTAGAGCTTGTCAATAAAGCATTTTGTGATGAAATTGGGGTGGAGGCTTATTCTTAGTAATGGGGAGGTGTGGAATACTCTTATCCATAAAAAATATCTTCCGATACATAGAAAAAGCCAGACCAATCTTTGATTTGGAGAAGCATTCTTGATTCTCGAGGGAGTCTTGCGCGTGCACGAGCTGGGTGGGGGGGGGTTTGATTAATTGGTAATGGTAATAACTAGGGATAGCAATTTTGGGACCCAACACGAAGTTAGCAGGTCTGGGTCAGGGCTAAACGAGTTCGGGTCGTAAATGGGTCGACACGATAGACCGTTTAAAAGATGGGTCGGGTTCGGGTTTAGGGTCTGGATACGGTAGACCCGGGAAGACCCGTTTAAAATTCACCGGGTCGTGTCAGGTCGGGTTTATTCGCAATCCGATACTATAATATATAGTATCAGCGGGTCTATCAGGTAATGTCGGGTTGAGTCGGATCGGGCCAACTGAATAAGCCCGTATGGTAAACGGGTCTAACGGGTCTTATCGGGTCTACCCGTTTATAAACGGGTCAGGTACGGGTTTAGAATCTAGACACGATTAGTTAAACAGGTCGGGTCTAGGTCTAGAGGTTTTGGACATGACCCGAAACTAGACACGACACGAATCCGACCCAACACGACACGACCCGACCCATTGCCACCCCTAGTGATAACATCAGAGTCTTTCACCACTGCAGTTTGGTTAGGTTCTAATTTTTCAGTTGACATTGGAAGTAAGAATAAGTCTTTGAAAGGGTGGATTTGCTCCTTTTTAGAGACCTTGAGACCTGATTTCGAGCTTTACTACGAGGTTTTGATTATCCCGTGAAATATCTGGAAAGCCAAAATTGTTGTAACTTTTGACCATATGTATATGGATCTCCTCCAAAGTGGTTAATCAAGTTTTGTCCTTCAGGGATCATTTGGATTAGTTTACTAAAGCTTCTAATAGGCTCTCGAGGGCTTCTCGGCGGAATGATGAGGAAATCAGAGCCTGGATCAAACGATATGAAGGGTACCTCATGGTCAATGTGGACGCGGCCACTTGGGGGTTGATGGTTACTTCAGATGTTGCGATTCGAGACGATAAGGGTAAACATATCATTAGCTCGGGTGATGTTTACCCTGTCTGTCCCTCTATTGAAGATGAAGCTTTAGTTTTTCGTGATAATTGGTTAGGCGTCGATAATATGAACTTTTTGTTGGCCGTTATAGAGGGTGGCAATGCAGCTGTTGCCAAACTTCTGTCGGAGGTGGAAGTTCCCCTACTATGGAATCTGCGACCGACGATTGCTGAGTGTAGGAGAATATATTAGGGGTGTGCATCGGTTCGAAACCGACCTACTTTCGCAATACCCAAACCGATCCGACATAGGTCGGTTTTGAGAAATTTCAATTCGATCCAAACCGATTTGAGACTCAAATCCAATCCAATTAATTAATATCGGTTTGGATTGGATTGGATGGTCGGTTTGGACTTTGACCCATATACTTGCTAGGCTTTTCTCTGTTTTTATTTGGACCTAGTTTCAACTTTAAAATAATTATTTCAAAAGGTATTAAATGAGACTACGTTACTAACCAAATACCAAATTATCAATAACAATAAATGATTCCATTGCAATGACTAGAAAAAATATATGACTCTCAAATTATAACTACCATTATGTCCATTACCACAATATTCATATCCATAAAATAGTAAAAACTACAAAATTTGGTTCTGTTTAGGTCGGTTTTAAATGTACAAATCCGATAACCGATCCAATTATATCGGTTTTTAAAAATCCTGATCCAATCTGATCCATTGAGTGTCCCTAAACTGATCTAAATCGATCGGCTAGGTTTGGTTTGGTCGGTTTGGTTTGGATCCTGCACACCGTAGAATATATCTTGGTCAAGAAGGAAGGTTTTAAAGTGAGTTTTGTTCCAAGAGTAGCTAATGAATGCCCCCATATGATTGCCGTGTTTGTAGCTACTCTAATAGACCCATACATTGTCTAGACTTGGATGCAATGAGAGAGAAAAGTCTTCCTCCAATGCTTTAAACCAAGGTGTAATCAATGATTTATTCGGGCCTCGGGTGCCACGAATAGAACCCCCTTGGTTATGATAATATTTATTTTTTTGACGTGGCCTCTCCTCCACCGCCCTCTATTGATCCCACATTGGACCTCTCCTCTACCACTTGTCGCCGCCTCCGAGACTCCTCTCCATCCCTATCTATGATCCCATCACCGACCCCCCCGCGAAACCGTCGAGCATCTCCTCCATCCCAATGCCGCCGCATCCGTGGTCTACCCTCGGAGCACCTCTCCCTCCTCTCGTTCCCCAATCAGTCTCTCTCTCTCTCTCTCACACACACACACATACACGCGCACACACATTTCGTTTTCCCTTCAGATCAAAAAGACTTCCATCCATTCGCACTCTCTCCCAAATCAGATGTTGAATCAAACCCACAACACAAAAACCATGTCCTCGAATTGTGTTAGCCTCCTCCTCTCATCCTCCACTCTTTGTATTTTAATGGGTTCTGTTCGGATCCCTCTGTAATGGCTCGATCTTGTCCCACCCACAAATCACAACAATTGTACGTATGTCAACATATCATTCCTCATACTATTATCTATAACGTACAGTATTTTTGGTAATTAGATAATAAATATTTTATTTAGAAAATGATTATTACCTGATGTTTCCTTTTAACTCGAATTTCGAAAAAATTAAACGTAAACAGATTATAAGCTTGACGTCCACTTTGTCCAGTTCTTCGAGAGCATCTCAACGGCGCATTATGCGCATCGATCCGATGTGTGTATGATAATTTATTTGTGGGCTTTGGAGCGTTATGGTGCGATTTTGATAAGTGGGCCTTTGCAGGTTCGCAGCAGTTGGACTCGGGCCAGGCACGCAAGCGAGCCCACTACGATCTGCATGACTTGCAGATGGGCCTAGCCCTGATACGGTAGCCATCAAGCCCTGACACGACCTCGACCTGCACCCTCCTCCCTTTCCCGGCCACATATGGCCGTCGTTGTGGCTAGATCTGAGCGCCCAGCCTCTCCCCCTTCCTCCCCCCATGACCTGAAGTCCCACCTTCTCCCGAGGACCACCCTTGTCTCGCCGGTCCTCATTATCCGGAGCCGAGGCTGCCGGAGCCGATGTCAGTCCCACCCGTTCTCACCTCGCCAACCACGATGGACGGAGCCCCATGGGTTCACGCGGCCGACCCCGGTGGCTCTTTCCCACATGTCCTCCTTGCCGGCGGTGTGGGGGAGGCCGACCATCCACTTCCCGTCGACCCCACGGACGGCCCCACTCGTTGGGTTTGAAAGAAGAAAATGGTAGATAGCCAACTAGTTTGCCTACTGTATGTGGCATCTCCCTAATGGTTCATCCCATATCCTCTAGGAAAATGTTTCCACAATCATGAGCTGCCAGCTCTGTGCATCAAGTGGAGTTGGCAACAAGAGTTGGCAAACGAGTTGACTATGTAGCATTTTTTTTTGTGAAAGGAGATTACTCTATTGATCAGAAGAGGTCATTACAAGTGCATCGATCACACGACCTAAGTACGCACCATACACCCTGAATAGGAGACAATTGCCCACACACACATTACATGTGCATCATAGGCCATAGCCACACAAAATCACATTGAAAAAGAAACATGCCCACACACCCCAAGCTAGATAACAAGGCAGACGCGAAGGGAGGAGGGTCTCCAACCATGGCGTCCACTGGAATGTCATCATCCGTCTCCTCCTTCCATTGTTTTGCCGCCGCATCACCTACAGCCATTGCGCTAGATCCGGAGGCTGCTGCAAGAGCCGAGGCAACATTTGCAATAACCTCCGCATAAGTAGGCCGCAAAGCCTTCTGCACGGCTTCAACCACCAGTGTCGGAGGTCCCCGATAACCGCCGTTGGACGACTTCGCCAGAGGTGGAGAAGATAACTCGCTTCCAAAGGAGACATCACACGATTCTCGAGGAGGTGGCCTAGATAATCGTCCTGAATCACCAACCCCCTCCCAGGACTAGCAAAACCACCGCCAGTAACCAAACCCAGTGATCCCGAAACGGGGCCACGAGGAATCCCCAATGACCGACTAGCTCCACCTTTGGACGCACTCTGTTGTCGACCTCGTGTCCCCTAAGACCCGATCCCGCGCTAACAGGTCACCGCTACCTCCACCCAAGTCCCGAGAGTCCACTCGTTCTGGGACTGTCTGTGGGCTGTGATCGATTCCGGACTCCCGCCAGATCGAGGTACTGGATCAGGTACATCCGATCGACGACTCAACTGGTATGGTTGATGCCCTTGGAGTCTCTGCACTAACATCGCCCTCCAAGTGCACAAAGGGTCTCGTTGAACCATGTGAAACCTCCCTCGATTTATGTTTACTTTGCTGGACCAAAGTCCATGTTGCCTCTGTCAATTGCCCTATAGACAAGGGCGCCACCTCCACCTCTCGTGCTGGCACCGTCGTGAATATCCCGTCAACCGCCACCGTCCGTTGCGGCGCAACAATGCCCTGTGAGCAATCCGTATAGGAATGTCCAAGCCGCCCACACTACGGACATACACTGGGCACACCCTAAAAAATAAAATGGTTGCCACACAGATAAGTCCGAGCAGTCCAGCCACACCCCGGCAGGCAAGGTCTGTTGTAGTGAAATCTCCACGTACACCCGATCGAGCAAACTTCCTGCGGTTATGTCGACTAGTAAAGGAATCCAAACCCACTGACTTACCAACCATCGATGCAATCGCGAGGATAAGTCGCATTTTCTAGAATTCGGTTGGAAGATCTGGAAGGCAAAGCCACACAGTGGTGTGAGAAATGTCATCCGTAGCTGCATGAAACCCCGGCCGCCAACTCTCAAGAGCCAAAGTTTGACTGCCGACCACCCACGGCCCGCCCAACCTCACCTTCTGCATATCATCCTCACACCCAAATTTAAAAATATAGAATCCTCGATTAAGAGGTAAGATGTCCACCCCTCGATTGAATCCCATTTGTGAACAAGCACATGCCACATGATAAATAACCAAAGGCCACACCAGGTCCAAGCAGTTTACATAACATTGCACTGCTCCCTTCCTAGCATGCCTCCGATAGCTCAGTTGCTGAAAATCGAAGAATCTTTGGCCACTGGAAGGTCCTGAAGCTCCTCCAGGGAAACGCGAGTCATCAACAGAGGAAGCCGCCGGGAACAAAGATGCCTAGCCTCGGCCTCTTGCACCTCCGTCCTCAGCGATTGCTACCTTCGGGGAGGACAGAGCGGCACCACCATCCCTTCCAACTCCATGTCGTGGGTTAGGATCTGAGGGTAGACCCTCGTGCTCCACCTCCATCGTCTCTGAGGGCCAGAAGTCAAGCTCCGCCCCACCTTCGGCAGCCTCCGCTCGGTCGGATGAGCCCGCCACCACCGAGGACGATCGCAACCCCGCACCGACAGCACACGTACACCAACTCCCCCATTGCGGAGTCCCCGCCGTTGGTCAACACGGGTAGGAATCCATGCTCTCCCCCACCACCAGCAACCATCGGCTCCCCAATTGTGGGGTCCCCGCCGTTTGTCACATATCGCCAGGCCCCAAACCCGCAACCCAAACCCTAGATCGCCGGAGAGATCGAGAAGACCCTACTAACCCATTCTTGAGCTTGCCGGAGGGAGATCGCCCCTTTCCCTAATCACCGGAGAGAGATCGCCCCTTTCCCTTTCCCCTTCCCCTGATCGCCGGAAGTTGGCTATATAGCATTACTCTTCAAAGAAACTAAAGAAACCTGTATTCAGGTTTTGGAGAAGAAGAGAGGGCATGCAACTAAATAGACAAAATGTTTTCCGATATAACCACTCCACTTTTTTTAGCTAAAACCCTTTCAATTCACTCAAGTTGTTCTGTTTAGAGCACCCTCTCAATTTAAATTGGAATCCAGACCCAACCCAATCCAATCGGGTCCAGACCCTGACTCAGTCAAGATTAATCCTTAACCCGAACCAACCCATGTCCAGTCAGGCCAGCCCAAATTGGACCAAACCCGGTTCAGTTGGAGTATATCAAAACCGCATAAGCTGACTTGGTTCGGTTATATCTTTCTCGTCCGACCTCGGATTTCCACGAAACTAGTGACGTTACCTGTGACCGAATGCATTTCTTTGGGGCCGATGCCCCATACACTCACACACCATAGCTATTCCTCTACGTAGCACTTAATCCAGTACCATTTTGTAGCCATGAAACCGATTTAATCGGTGTTCCATGGTTTTGTTGTCGTTTCTCATTCGAACTCAGATTCGAACCAAACTAGCGGCGCCGGACACTTTGTCCCAAGACCTACTTGTTAACTATAGGTTTGAATCCTAGAATCCATATTTGCCCTAGCGTTCTCAGCATGGATCTGGTTTAGTCGGTCTTTCATGGTTTGACCATACATTCTCTGTTGGAAGTCAAATTTTAGTGAATCTAGAACCATCGGTTTTCCAAACCCGATTCGATGGAGTACTTTTCGATCTCTAATTATCAAATTGGCCTAGTGTTATTTAGGTTCAAGGTTTTTAGTCGCATGGATTTTCTAGTCCCCTATCGAGGGTGCCTGGCATTCTTTGGCGTACCCCTACAGGGGTCAACTCTTTATTGAGGGAGATTCGGCGATAGTTGTGCCTTCTGAGGTGCGATTCAAAATCGAATGCTTCCCTTCTATTAAATAAGTATAGTAAAACCTTTGGGCTAACTACTGTGGGGGAGGATTTCGGCCGTCGTACGTGACCCTCCTCCAACAGTCGATTGAAGGTTTGACCCTTCGGGATGTGGCGCGCTTCGAAGCGCTGAGTTGTGACTTGCTGGGCTGTCACACAAGCACTATTGAATAAAAAGGTAGAGAAGAGATGACACAGGATGTGGTGACGAAGTTCGGCCGAAGCCTATGTCTCCGTGCGGTAAGACACAACTTTTGAATCCACTATCTCTGAGTAAACAGTATAGCTACTCTCGACAGGCCGAGGAGTGCTTCTTACAAGTAATCAGAGGATGGAAAAGGAGTCTGAAAACCAAAAAACTCAGAGAGCTCTGGAAAACAGAAGATGGGTTTCTGGTCTGGAATTTCGGATCTGGATTATTTTACAGTGTTTGCTATTTATAGTAGTTTGATTCATCTAGGGAATATTTTAGAAATATTCCTTAGAGTATCCGGGATTTAGTAAATTTCCGAGGGATTTTATCAAACCACAGATAGTGCAAGTGGGCTCCAAGCAGGGCTGCGGGTCCCACCGTCGTACTCGTGGGCTCTAGGTAGGGCTGCTGGTTCCACCATTGGACTCATGGGCCCCAGGCAGGGCTGTGGGTCCCACCGTTGGGCATTAGCCAGATTTTGCATCCACAGTTATCCCCTCCCAGCTAGATAGGTGTTAACCTAGTTGGCTGGGATTTCCTGGTGCAAAGCCGGTCGCTCGTCAGCCGACCCTCTATCCGGGGTTGGCTGTTGTCTATCTACCGACCCGCTACGTGAGGTCGACCGTTGGGCCCGCCGACCCTCTGTTCGGGGGTTGGTCGGGTATGCGTCGCTGATCCGTTTTGTGGGACTGACTATTGTCTGTCTGCCGACCCCCTATCCAGGGCTGACCATCATTTGTCTGCCGACCCGTTGCACGGGGCCGACCGTCGTCTGTCTGCCGACCCGTTGCGCAGGGTTGATCATCGTCTGCCTGTCTACCCGTTGCACGGGGCCAATGGTTTTCTGTCTGCCGACCCATTGCGTGGGGCTTACCGTCATCTGCCTACCGACCCCCTGTCCGGGGCCGACTGTTGTGAGTCTGTCGACCGTTGTGCCCATCGACCCCCTACCAGGGAAAGACCGGGTGTGCGTCTGTCGACCCGTTGCGTGTGGCTGACTGCGTTGGTGTTACCCCCTCCCAATTGGGTAGGTGGCAACCTGGTTGACTGGGATCACAGAAATAGTCACGCGCAGGATGGTACAGGCCAAAAATATTAGGGGTAGGGGGTTCTGTGCAAAAAATAGGGGGCAGAGGGGTTTTTGAGTAAAAAAGTCAGGGGGAAGGGGGTTCGGTCAAATATTCTGGGCTGCAGGTGTTTTTTGTAAAAAATCTTGGCTTTGTGTTTATTGTCAAAATATGGTAACAGGGGTTCTGGGTAGAAGTTATAAGACTGGGGTTTTTTTACAAAATCCCGGGTTAGGTTTCATGGTGTCAGGTTCCTACTGGGGGTCGAATGGTGGCCACACGATTTTAAATATCGTGATGGGTGTATTGCATTCACCCGAATCGATCGTTGGTGATCGATCCGTGAGTGCCACTGGATATGCTTTCTCTCTCTAACTCTCTCTCTCTCTCTCTTATGTGCTGTAGGTGGTCGGGGGGGTACGGGCTCTGCTCATGGTGGGGGTCGGCCGCCGAGGACGAAGTCGGGTGGCGCGGCAAGGATGGACGCCGGCCGGAGGTCGGGCGCCGGTGGGGTTGGACGCCGGAGATGGAGACAGGAGAGGAGGCGGGCCGGGCGCAGGAGCGCGGAGGGCGCAGCGGTGCGGGGTGCATGGGCAGCGTCGGCCGGGGTGCGGGGCACAGGCGGCTGGGGGCGCAGACAGCGTCGGCCGGGGTGCGGGGCGCAGTGGCCGGGGGACGGGGCGCGGGAGACAGTCGCGGGTCGGGGGCTGGCCCCCGATCAGGTCGGAGATGGGGGGGGCCGCTGGCAAGTGCCCCTCCCTCTCTCTCTCTCTCTCTCTCTCTCTCTCTCTCTCTCTCTCTCTCTCTCTCTCTCTCTCTCTTTTCTCTCTCTCTCTCTCTGTCTAACTCTCTTTCTCTCTGTTTTTCTCCCTCTTACTCTCTGTTTTTCTCTGTCTTACTCTCTCTACGTTTAGTGATAGTGGATGGTGGTGGTGATGATGGTGGGGATGGTGGTGGGGCGGCGGGAGGTGGCGCCGGGTGGCGGGAGTCACCGGAGATGAGGGAGGGGGGTCTATTTTGGTGTATGTGTTGAGGGGGGATCTTGCAAGGGGAGGTCTTGCAAGAGGGGGGGTCTTTGTAAGAGGGGGGGGGGGGGTCTTGCAAAAGGGGGGGGGTCTTGCAAGAGGTTTAGTTCATAGAGCGGCACTACCGCCAGCTCTCAACGATGGAAGAACAACGGGCCGCTGCATTGTGCATACATTGAACCCAAGTGTCACACTTCACCATCATTTTTTTTTGCCACCCTCTCACACTCAAGCCCTCTCTCATACCCACTCAAAAATCCAAGAGAAAGGGCTGCACAGTTGAGACCGAAGGGGGGTCGACACGAGCAGAGCCGAGCCGAGCCTAGCTTTGACCTGCTTGAGCTTGCCTTGTAACCCAACAAACTCAAACGAGCTTGTCGGCGCATGTTGTTTGGAGTCGATGGTCGGGATAGTCGATGTGCTATCCGACGACGGGCAACGCAGTTGCCGCCGCGTTGTCCAGCGTCTGCTATCAAGCTCGTCGTTGCATTGACCGGCGTCGGTGGTCGCGCCCGTCGACCCCCTGCCAAGGGCCGGCCGGGGATGCATCCACCGATGTGTTGTCCGATGACGGGCATCAGGTCTGTCGATGCATTGTCCGGTGTCGGTCGTCGCGTATTGTCCGGCGCATTCTTTATCGGGCACCGAGGCGGCGACGGTAACCTCGGACTTTGTCTTTGAATGCTAAGGCGAAGGTCTCCTCGGGCCGAGACGGTGCCAACTTCTCGGGCTTCGTCAGGTGCCGAGGCGACGAAGTCTACCTCAGAATTTGTCTTTGATGGCGAGGCGAAGGTTGCCTCAGGCCGAGACGGTGCCGATGTCTCGGGCTTTGGTAAGTGCCGAGGAGGCGGAGATTGCCTTAGGCTTTGTTTTCGAATACCAAGGCGAAGGTCGCCTCGGGCCGAGACATTGCCGACGTCTCGGGCTTTGTCAGGTGCCGAGGTGGTGAAACCTGCCTTGAACTTTGTCTTCGAATGCCGAGGTGAAGGTCGCCTCTGGCCGAGACGTTGCTAACGTCTCGGGCTTCGTCAGGTGCCGAGGCGGCAAAGCTTGCCTCGGACTTCATCTTCGAATGCCGAGGCGAAGGTTGCCTCGGGCCAAGACGATACCGACGTCTTGGGCTTCGTCAGGTGCCGAGGTGGCGAAGTCTGCCTTGGACTTCATTTTCAAATGCTGAGGCAAAGGTCGCCTCGGGCCGAGACGATGCCGATGTCTCGGGCTTCGTTAGGTGCCGAGGCGATGAAGCCTGCCTCGGACTTTGTCTTCGAATACCAAGGCGAAGGTCGCCTCGGGTCGAGATATTGCCGACGTCTCGGGCTTCGTCAGGTGCCGAGGAGGGTGAAGCCTGCCTCGGGCTTCACTTTTGAATGCCAAGGCTGTCACCTTGGGCTGAGACAATGCCGAGGAGGGTGAAGTCTGCCTCGGGCTTTGCTTTTGAATGCCAAGTCTGTCACCTTGGGCCGAGGCGATGTCGCCGTCTCAGGCTTTGCCTTTGAATGCCAAGGGCGGGACCTTGGACTCACTGGTCGATGGGGTAAGAATTCAGAGAACTCAACGTGGTGCTTTTGTATCGATTAGACTTAGGTGAAGCGTCGTTTCAGTCAAACCTACGTATCGAGACACGTAGCTTTATACCGTTGCAGGTTAGTCGGCCGTGTTGCAACGCAAACCGAACTAACTGTGGCGAGGCACTAGTGCATGTGTCCTTACGTGACAACGATAGTATGTGCGACGCCAATGATTCGGAGTACTCAGCGTAGCGCCCTTCTATCGGTTGGACTTAGGCGAAGCACCGTTTCAATCGAACCTACGTATCGGGACACGTAGCTTTGTACCATTGTAGGTTAATCGGCCGTGTCGCAACACGAACCGAACTAACTGTGGTGAGGCACTAGTGCATGTGTCCTTACGTGATAACGGGAGCATGTGCGATGCCAATGATTCGGAGTACTTAGCGTAGCGCCCTTGTATCGGTTGGACTTAGGCGAAGCATCGTTTCAGTCAAACCAACGTATCAGGATATATAGCTTTGTACCGTTGCAGGTTAGTCGGCCGTGTTGCAACGCGAACCAAACTAACTGTGGCGAGGTACTAGTGCATGTGTCCTTACGTGACAACGGGAGCATGTGCAACGCCAATGATTCGTAGTACTCAGCGTAGCGCCCTTGTATTGGTTGGACTTAGGCGAAGCGCCGTTTCAGTCGAACCTATGTATCGGGACACGTAGATTTGTACCGTTGCAGGTTAGTCGGCCGTATCACAATGCGAACCGAACTAACTATGGCGAGGCACTAGTGCATGTGTCCTTACGTGACAACGAGAGCATGTGGGACGCTAATGATTCATAGTACTCAGTGTAGCACCCTTGTATCGGTTGACTTAGGCGAAGCGCCGTTTCAGTCAAACCTATGTATCAGGACACATAGCTTTGTACCGTTGTAGGTTAGTCGGCCGTGTCGCAACGCGAACCAAGCTAACTGTGGCGAGGCACTTCTGCATGTGTTCTTACGTGACACTGGGAGCATGTGCGACACCAATGATTCGGAGTACTCAACGTAGCGCCCTTGTATCGATTGGACTTAGGTAAAGCGCCGTTTTAGTCGAACCTACATATCGGGACACGTAGCTTTGTACCGTTGTAGGTTAGTCGGCCGTGTTGCAACGCGAACTGAACTAACTGTGACGTTGAGTAGAAGTTGAGATAGAATTTGATAGTCTTCGATAGACCTTGAAGCAACAGTAATTTCATTGATAACTTGAAAGATGTTACATCATGGATTTTAGATGAGGGACCTTCCGAGTTATTGATAGTCGGTGGTCTTCTACTCTAATCGGTTAATGTGATGCTTCCCTTTGGTGTCCGTAGACTTCTGAGGCTCTACGGGTCTATCGTCTGCCCGCCTCGGCCTCTTAGAAGTTCTATCTTCCTCAGCCTGAGCATTGCGAGCTTGAGCTGTTGGTCTCGTTGGTGCCTTATCAGAAAGGCGCTTCTCGAGGTCACATTTTTGTGAACGACTTGATCATCCTCCACCTCGATCTCTTTTTGAATTCGATTGAATAGCACTCTGAGGGAGGCAGGAGGATTGCGGATAAGGTCATTGTAGATGTGGAGGTCAAAGCGTAGGGCATTCTAGAATGCAAGCATGATGGCTTTATTGTGGGGGGGGTTTAATCGAACCGGGCCGTTTGGATGGCAAGCACAATCTAACAAGCCAAAGAGAAGAAAGAAGATGTGAATTACGTGAAAAAACCCCTTCTCAACGTCAAAGGGGAAAAAACCACGGGTGGGACGAGAATGCACTAAAACAATTACAACGGTTACAATCTCTCACCTTAACCCCAATTACACCCTGAGGACCGGTCACCCAAGATACCGACCTCTGCAGTTTCACTCAAACTACCGACCTTTGCAGACAGCAACTAATTACCGACTGACGGCGGTAACTTCAACTAAGGTACCGACCGACCTCCGCAGCTCTGCAAATTCCGGGACGAAACTGGCAGCGTCTCTTCCAGAATTCCCCCCCTCTGCTGAAGGAGTAGGTCCCCTTTTATAATGGTGGGATGACGGTTGGAGCGCTCCGTGCGGGACGGGTAGATGACGTGCCCCCGCAATGAGCTCAACCACCGCGGTAGTGGAGACGTGGCGCGCGGTCGACACCCGATCACTTTGGCCGGAAATCTCGGGAGCGTAGTCAGCACTCCGTAGCCTCCGAGATTTCCGGGTTCGATTGCCGCATCTCTCCTCGATTTGTTGCACGGCCGACCGAGAGGGGGGGGGGGTTTGTGCCATCCCTCCCCTCCTTTTGGCTTGTTGCACGGCCGATCGAGAGGGGGGCTTAGGCTCCTCCCCCCCCTTTTTCCCTGTTGCGTGACCGACCGAGACGGGGGGGGGGGGGGGGGGGGGGGGTTTGAGCCCTCCCCCCCCGTTGGCTTGTTGCGCGGCCGACCGAGGGGGGGGGGGGCTTGGGCTCCTCCCCCCCTTTTTCCCTGTTGCACGGCCGACCAAGAGAGGGGGGGTTGAGCCATCCCCCCCGCGTTGGCTTGTTGCGCGGTCGACCGAGAGAGGGGGGGGGCTTGGGCTCCTCCCCCCCCCCCTTTTTCCCTGTTGCGCGACCGACCGAGAGAGGGGGGGTTTGAGCCATCCCCCCCCGTTGGCTTGTTGCGAGGCTGACTGAGAGGGGGGGGGGGGCTTGGGCTCCTCCCCCCTTTTTTCTGTTGCGCGGCCGACCGAGAGAGGGGGGGGGGGGTTTGAGCCATCCCCCCCCTTGTTGGCTTGTTGTGCGGCCGACCGAGAGGGGGGGGGGCTTGAGCTCCTCCCCCCTTTTGCCCTGTTGCGCGGCCGATCAAGAGAGAGGGGGGGTTTGAGCCATCCCCCTCTTTTTTCCCTTTGATTTGTTACGCAGTCGACCCCTATAGGGGGACTTGAGTTTCCTCATGGCGCCAAAATTTTTAGAGTGTGGCCGACCCGCAACGTAGCTACGGCCCCCGGTAGGTAGGTTCGCTCTCCTC
Source organism: Chamaelirium japonicum (assembly GCA_947650365.1). Classification (NCBI taxonomy): domain Eukaryota; kingdom Viridiplantae; phylum Streptophyta; class Magnoliopsida; order Liliales; family Melanthiaceae; genus Chamaelirium; species Chamaelirium japonicum. The sequence goes on from OX393553.1 coordinate 58,122,533, forward strand.
CTCCACTCCGCGCGGGACGGCCCGCGACGTAGCTACGGCTCCCGACTGGTAAGTTCCTCACGGTACACACAATACCCCCTCCTGATCGGATGGTCTTCGGCCCTGCCCGATCAGGATCGCTTTACCTCGATTCACGTGCCAGCTTTTGTTTCGATGCTGTTGGAACTCCGGATGGCTGTCTGGGCTTTTCCCGATTTTTCGCCACACGGCGTCACCAGGCGTCGCCACCCCGCCTTCTCATTTTTCGAAATCCAAACCAACTCCCACAGCTCAGATTTTTTCTATAAATAGGACCCCGAGGGTTCATTTTCTTCCTCTACTTTAGATTTCTCTTCTTCTCTTCTGTGGCTGAAGGCTCGTTCGGGTTGACGAATCGCTGCACGAGGTAGTAGCTACACTGAGGTCAGCTTTAGATATACGCCGAGGGATTACGCGCTGGAGGTAGCTCCCTTTGGATACACGTCGAGGGGTCGCGTGTTAGAAAGAGCTTCGTTTGGATACACGCCGAGGGTCAGCACTGAAGATATCTTTCACCTGGTTCACTGTGCCGAAGAAGTTCCCGTTGTTGGAGGATGTTCGGGTAGCGTACAGTATCCTTGATGCTATCTTCCTCTCTTTCGCTACCGGTCCCCTGGACCCTGACGACGACGACCGCACTGTCATCACCCTTGGGCAGTTGCATTGCGGCCTGAGGCTTCCTCTCGCTAGCTTCTCAGGTCGCATGCTGGAGTATATGAAGGTATCTCTAGGCCAGATAGTTGGCAACGGCTGGAGGATACTTCGCTGCATCGAGACGGTAGAAGAACTGGTAGGGCAGCAGCTCTGTGTTGCCTATCTTCTGAAAAAATACTTTATCAAGGACTACAAGATGACGCCCAGCAGCGTGTACTCATACTTCAGCTTGCAGGCGCGCGCAGGCATTCGTCCTCCCATTGGGGGCTTATCCGACTCTGTAAGGGGTTGGAAAGAGTGCCCGATTGTAGTTGGAGGACCATGGAGGGGCCGCTTCAAAGTCCCCGGGCCGGTCTCCCATCTTGCTGCTACTATCGAAGACCTCTACCCCTCAAGGCAGCTCCAGTGCCCTGTGGGTGTCGAAGAGAATATGGACAGACTGATCAGGAGGGTAACTCACAACGACGATGACTGGCGGTAGTTGTTCCCAAAGCTCCCTATTATCAGGTCTTATAGCACGCCCAAGAAGGGTAAGCAGCCGGCGGTGACCAGTAGAGAAGAAGAGCCCTCTGCTCACTCTACGGAGCTTCCTGACAGGTACGTCAACTCCGTTAAACGTTTCAACCCCAACACAGCATCATCTAAGCTTTGCATGATCTTCAGGCGTCGCACCAGGTCGACTGCAGCTGCAGGTGATATCAGACAATTAGCTGCTGCTCGTAGCGTAGCAGCGCCCATGGGGAAAGCAAAAAGGCGTGTCTTTCTGAGCGAGTCTTCCAGCGACGACGATGAAGGTCGCTCTTCCCCCATTCATGTCACGAGACGAGCTTCTTTCCAAGATCTGTGTTCCCTTCCCGACGACTGGACAGAAGACATGCTGTCAACTGGTCAGCGCTACGTGGAGGTAGAGGAGTCCGAGAAGTCTCCTGGCTACAGTCCCTCTCTTTCCTACGGGAGGGGTAAGCAAGCCGTGCCATCTGGTTCTGCAGGGTTGCGTGGACGAGTTTCACCCCGCACTCACGCTGCTCCATCTACTGTTGCACCCTTCGAACACTTGAATGTTCAGTGCTTCATGGCTTCGCCTTCCTCCTCTGCTTTAGAGGGTGTTGCCAGACCCCTTCCTGGCTCTCCCCTCGGAGCTACCGAAGCTACATCCCACCACCGCTCCAGTGGGATCTCTGCTCATCAGGTGGAGAAAGAGGATACGGGGGCAGACGGTTCTAGCTGGCAGAACCAGTTCGACGACGTTCGTGAGGTAAGTCTTCTTGGAGGTGAAGACTTGATTGCAATAATAATTCCTTCTTCTGACTCTTTGACACATATTGCTTATGTCTTTGTCAGATGAGTAGTCGTGTCACTACGTTGGCCAACCGAGCTGCCAAGGGGGGTGCTCGAAGGATAGCCCAGCTCGAGCTCTCCTTGAGGAGTGCCCAGCATGAGTTGGTAGAGACTCGCGCTCAGCTAGTAGAAGCGCGAAGGCTCCACTTGGAGGAGGTGGCTGCAGTCAAAGCCCAGCTTGAACTCACGCAGGTGAATATTGAGGCTGACCCCTTCGAGCTTCAGGAAGCTTTGGAGGCTGCTCAGTCAAAGCTTGACGCGATGGAGGGTCGGTTCAGGAACCAGACTTCTGTGATCAGGAGGCAACGAACAGATGCCGAGGCCGCAAAGGTGGCTTACGAGGCCGAGCTAGCCGTGCTGAAGTCCTCCCTTGACCAGGCAGCTGAGTCGGAGAGGGCAGCTCTTGCTCGGCAGTACGAGGTCCTCAACCGAGAGTGCTAGATGGCTCTCGAAGAGCAAGCGGAGGGATGGCGTAAGAAGGTTGCTAGGTTACGCAGTAAGCTTCTGTCGGGGCAGTGGAAAGCTCGCGCAGATGACTGAACACTTCAGCTTGCTATCTTGTGATGTAATAAAACTGTATTCCCGCTTGTATTGGAATCTTTAATGTTTGATCTATCTGAATGCTCTGGTTGCAATCCTTCTCTTATCGACGACGTGCAACCAAAACCTGGCCCTCATAATTTAAATTACATGTCGACGACGTGCAACCAAAATCTGGCTCTCATATTTTATCTGGTCGTACCCAAGCAGGGGCTTGTCAACTGATCTTCTGGTGCATTATCCTGCCAGTCATGCCTTATGAAGGGACCCGCCCTCCTGTTAGCCAGGTGATAGCACTCGCGGGGGGTGATATACCTCACCTTGCTTGCGTTGGTCGATCGATCTTACCCCAGCGGGGTCTGTCGACCAAATCTTCCCAGGTGTTCACCGGCCGATCACGCCCTTCGCTGGGACCTATTGACCGATCGGCCAAGTGGTAGAACTCGCTCGGAGTGTTATATACCACTTGGTTTAGGTTGATCGATCGGTCATACCCAAGCGGGGTTTATCGACCGATCTTCTCAAGTGTTCACTGGCCGGTCACGCCCTTCGCAGGGACCTGTTGGCCGGTCGGACAAGTGGTATAACTCGCTCGGAGTATTATATACCACTTGGTTTAGGTTGGTCGACTGGTCGTACCCAAGCGGGGTCTGTCGACCGAACTTTCCAGGTGTTCACCGGCCGGTCACGCCCTTCGCAGGGACCTGTCGACCGGTCGTCCAAGAGGTAGAACTCGCTCGGAGTGTTATGTACCACTTGGTTTAGGTTGCGTTAGTTAACCATTACCCTCACGCATGAACAAGAATACTAAGCAAACGCATCTTTATTGAATAGAGCTGGAATTACAAAATGATTACAAGCATTTCCTCCGTTCAGCTACCCTGGTAGAACTTGCGCAGATTGGTTGCATTCCACGGCCTTGCTAGTGCGTCGTCGTCTTGAGTCTTCAAACGGTAGGCTCCATTCTTTCCCATACCATCGACGATGTATGGCCCTTCCTAGGTAGCTCCCAGCTTGCCACTTCCCAGCTCCTTGGTATTATCGAAGACCTTTCGCATGACCAGGTCCCCTTGTTTGAATATTCGCTTTCTGACTTTGCGATCATACGCCCTCTTAATGGCCTGATGATAGCTGGCTAAGCGCGCTCTTGCTTTTTCTCTCTTCTCTTCCAGCAGGTCTAGGCCATCAAGCAGGAGTTCGTCATTCAGCTTCGGGTTGGCAGCTACGACTGTTCGCTGTGTTGGAACCAATATTTCTGTTGGCAGGACTGCTTCGGAGCCGTAGGTAAGGCTGAATGGGGACTCTCCTGTCGGTCGCTTCGGTGTCGTCCGATAGGCCCATAGAACTCCAAGTAAAGCCTCTTCCCATAAACCCTTCTTCTGCTCCAGCTTCTTCTTCAGTATGTCTAGAATGGCGCGGTTTGTCAACTCTGCTTGCCCACGTTGCTCTGAGGGTACCACGGTGTAGAGAAGAACAGCTTGATGTTGTTACTGGCGCATAACTTCTTAATTGACTCCGCATCGAATTATCGCCCGTTGTCTGCAACAAATGCCTGCGACAGTCCGAATCGACAGATGATGCTGCTCCATAAGAACTTTCCTACTTGAACTTCTCCAATCTTCAGTAGAGAAATTGCCTCCACCCACTTGGTGAAGTAGTCGGTGACGACGAGGAGAAACTTCCTTCGGTTGGACGACTTTGGAAAGGGGTCCAAAATATCCAACCCCCACTGTTGGAAGGGCCAAGGGATGGATATTGGGTGCAGCTCTTCTGCCGGTTGGTGTATGGAGGGAACATATATTTGGCATTGCAGGCACCTCTTTATATATCCCCCCGCATCTGCTTCCATGGTGGGCCAGTAGTAGCCCTGCAGATTTATCTTCCGCGCCAGGGATCTTCCTCCGGAGTGATTCCCGCATCCTCTTTCATGTATCTCCCTCATGATTTCTGCTGCTTGCTCCTTCGTGAGGCATTTGAGGTATGGTCCGCCGAACGAACGCTTGTATAGCTCGTCATCGATGAGGGTGTATCTTGGTGCATGCGCTTTGGTTCTCCGGGCATCATCGACATCCTCCGGTAGTATCCCATCAAGTAGGTACTTCTTCATGTTGGCTACCCAATCAGCACCAGCCACAATAGTATAGGCTGCTTCAATGGCTTGCGTCCTCCCAGCCATGTGACTATCTTCTGTGCGACCGGCTGTTCGGGGGTCAACTTGCACCTCGATGAAGACCCTTTTTTCTTTGTCTTCTCCGAGTACCGATGCTAGATTAGCAAGGGCATCTGCCTGCTTGTTCTCTGCTTTGGGGAACTGGTGGAAGTTTATGTTCTTAAACTTGGCGATCAACTCCCGGGCTAGCTTCAGGTAAGCTTGCATTCTTGCATCGCGGGCTTTGTATCTACCGGTAATTTGATTGATCACCAGTTGGGAGTCGCCGTAGACCTGTAAGCTGGTCACCCCCAGCGCTGCTGCCATCTCCAATCCTGCCAGCATCGCCTCGTACTCAGCTTCGTTGTTCGTCGTCGGGAACAGTAGTCGCACTGATTTTTCGAGCTTCGTATGGTCGGGGGTTACTAGGACTACCCCCACACCACTCCCGATCATGCATGACGAGCCATCCACGAACAATCTCCTGCCTTCTTCTCCGTCCTTCTCCTGTCCTATTGCCACACCGACTCCCACGGGTCGACCGGCAGCTACCGACAGGTCTTCTAACGTCTCTGGCACCGGTGCAGTGTCTTCCGCCGGGAAATCACTGAGGAAATCTGCAAGTGCTTGGCCCTTGATTGCTTTCCGAGGTACGTACCGAGGGCCAAACTCTTACAGTTCCGCTGCCTACTTGCTTAGCCGACCTGCCCGAGTAGAGTTGTCCAGTACTTCCTTCAGGGGGTGCTCGGTGATGACCTCGATGGGGTGGGCGACAAAGTACGGGCGAAGTCTCCTTGACACATACACTAATAGTAGGGCCACTTGCTCGATCCGCACGTACCTAGTTTTAGCTGATGTCATGATGCGACTGACGTAGTAGACAGACCTCTTCACTCCTTCACCTTCGTATATCAGTACAGCGCTGTCATAATTGCTGCCTCCGATACCGAAAGATATACCCCCAGTGTTGCACCAGGCTGGGGGGCTGTCAAGATAGGGGGTTGGCCAAGGTACGTCTTCAGCTCCTGAGATGCTTCTTCACAGCGTTGGTCCCAGTCGAAAGGTGCAAGCTTGCTCAGCCTTTCGAACAGGGGTCGACACCGGTCTGAGGACTTTGATATAAAGCGGTTGAGGGCGTTGATCTGTCCGGTCAGCTTCTGGACTTCCTTTCGTGACTTGGGCGACGGCATCTCCTCTAAAGCTCGGATCTGCTCCTGGTTGGCCTCGATCCCCCGTCGGGTGACCAAGTAACCTAGAAATTTTCCTGACGTCACACCGAAGGTGCACTTGGCTGGGTTCAACTTCATGCTATACCTCCGCAGGGTTACGAAGGTTTCCTCTAGGTCTTGTATATGCGCCTCCTTTGCCTGGCTCTTCACAAGTAAGTCATCGACGTAGACCTCCACGTTCCTTCCAATTTGGTTGACGAACATCTTATTCACCAGCCTTTGGTACGTCGTGTTGTAGCTCGTGTGTCTTTAGCGTGGATTTTCTGTATTAACATTAATAAAGATGACTTTGGTTATTGCTTTAATTAGAATACTACTCTGGTATATGATAATACTCATATAATAAAAGGACCCTAGGGAACACAGTAGGCCACTGAGGCGCATAGAGGATCCATGCTTGGGAGACCCAGTGGACCAGTTCTGTATAGAACTAGAACTAGTTCACAGCTTAGGTGATGCCGGTCGCTTCACCGAGAACAAGCTGTTGGCAGGTAGAGGATGTGGTGAAGCCTCCACCACGGGAACGTGGGATTCCCATTCACCTGACCAAGCATGATGATCGTGTTGAACAGGAACCAAGATGGTGCACAGTTCAGTGATTCAGATACTGGTGCAGAAACCGCCTTACTACTATAGATAATCCGTCCTTAACCCTGAGGGACCATGTACACTGGGCCAACCAGTTGTGTGGTGCTTTGATGTGCCAACGTATACGGACCTTCTATAGTCCAATACCACGGTACGTTGGGTTACCCGGCTGGCGCTTGAGTGACATGTAATCCCTACAGGTTATCTGACGTCCAGTGTTGGATGGGTGCGTTTTGATGAGTCGATCTATCCACACAGTTAACCCAGGCCTGGTGGTTGTCAGTATGACTGACGATGTTCCAGATGCTAGGCATAGCACTGGAAGGTGTGTGGTGTTATTGATGACAAGTCATCAAACCCTAGTCAGATGATCGATCGGGATCTGACGATGCTCCCCACCGCCCGAGTCGTATCATGGCACCAGTAATAGGAGGGGCTGAGGATTATCGGAGTATAGTAGAGAACAGGGTTACGAGGGAGTAACATAAGTTTAGGATCACTAGAGTTCAACTCGCGTCGCACTCTGGGTGGCTACGCGGGTTAATCGGATTAGGGCTGATTAACGGAACTTTCGATGTGTCACCGGAACAGTTAATCAGGGATCTGGTTGGAGCTAGAGATCCCGAACCCTAAAGGTTTCACCCTGTCGTTGCATATAGGAATTGTTCCCCGACCTAGTTGGATACGTTGGATGCGAAGTAGCACGATGGAGCGCAAGCCCGGAGCCAAATAACCTAATTCACATGAAGTACGGGCCATAGGAGTATTTTGGTAAATACTAAAATATAGCTCATAATATATTGAATATGGATCTTAGATTGATTGGAATAATTCCAGGAGCTCACAAGCGCTGACGGAACTCGATTCCGAGTAGCGCACCTCACTCAGTCTCTCTTTCAGTTTTCCGCTTTTCGTGAAGAGCGTTTTCGTCCAGGCTTCACGATAGACACCCGGAACCCCTTATCCCTATCCACCTAGGGGCCGGCCCAAGCCTCCTTGGAGCCATGGGAGACCGACCCTATAAAGGAATAGGGAGAGGGAGGGGCCGGCCCTATGCTCCCTCTCCTTTGGAAAATCCGAACCCCCTTCTTTAGCTCCTCCTTTGTGGTTTCGGCCAAGGAGAAGAGAGGAAGAAGAAGGGAGAAGGAAGAGGAAGGAAGGAGAAGGAAGAAAGGAGAAAGAGGAGGAGAAAATCACGCGGCTCGCCATCATCTTCGCAACGGATTCCTCCGTCGGCTCGAAATCCCTACACTCAGAGACGGGATTTCGAGGATTCTTCAATTCTCAAAGGACAAGGTGCTATCCGATAGTTTCCCTTGCGATTCAAGTGCGGTTTTTCATCGTTCCGTAATCTCTGGATCATAGATCCATAAGGTATGATGAATCTAAACACCTAAGTAGATGCATTCATGTCTTCCGTAGATCGTAGTATGCCTCTAGGGTGTCCGCACATATGCTAAGATCGTAGATTTGTATGTAGATTGTTTTATAGCGAAATTGTAATGAAACATACACCGTATGATCTTCGGATCTTTCTTTTGCTTCCGCTGCGACTCTGATACACGGATCCAATTCCAACAATTGGTATCAGAGCATGCTTTGGTGTATGTTTCATGCATGAATTCGTGAAAACATCATGTGAATATATGATGGCATATGTTTTCATCGGGGTTCGGCGTAGATCATGCATATGGATTGTGCTATGTATCGTCTTTTTGCAGGTGCCGCGCTGAATAGGAATCTGTGATTGCATGCATCCGGGGGTCGGACCCCGGATTTAATTTCATATTGATTATTATTATGGATTTTAAGGCTCTAGATGGGCGAGGGTGGGGGTTGACCATCCTCGGTTCCCTGGCCAAGTTTCTAGGATTGTCTTCTTTACTTTCTAGCGAAATTGTACACGAATGAGCACTTGCTCGGAGCGTGTTAGTTTTTCGGTCACAGAAAGAAGGAGATGATGCTACATCCACGGTTCGGGCAAGCGGTACCATGGCGTGCAAAGACCCAGCGAAAGCGTGCACGTTGGCGATAATGGGGATCATCGTCAGAGATCGTGCAGAACGGAAGAGCGGGATATCTTGGCTGTGCTATTCAGGTTCAGGGGTCGGACCCTAGACTTAATTCAGTTTGGATGTTTTTCTGTTGTTTCTCTTTATTCAGTATTTAGAGAACCCCGATGATAATGTGATTATCTATCTTGCTTGTGAGTTTGTCTCTAGATCAGGCTTAGGGTTAGTACTAAAATTATGGGTCCATCGGTGTCTCTATATGCTTCTAACACGTGCGAATCCGGTGGCTAGCTAAAAGAAAAGGTGGTAACCGCCCTCGTGATAGTTCAGGTAGCCAAGTATTGTGCACCGAGATAGACACAGTGTTAGATTTGTTTAGAGATAATTAACTAATATCTCCATAAGAAGTATGATAACCCTAGTGGGATGCCCTTTCCCCATGTGGTCCTAGCGACCAAGTTAGGTTAGGATTTCACTGTGTGATACCCGTTTCTAGATGACGTTTGATAGTAGTATGAACTCATCACGATCTGGTTATGCCACCATTAGGTTGAGGTCCGGCGGAGGTTGTGGATGTCCCTATTTGACCAGCATCGAAACCTGTAATGAGATGAGGTCTACTATGACATCAGGCATCAAATTGTGAACGAGGCGTTATCGTAGTGGGAGTCCTTTTCACGTTGATCTTAGGCTAGGCTCCAGATCTTAGGATTATGGGCAAGCTAGTGAAGTATCAGGATCCTTGGAATCTATGTAATGTGATCCTTACAAGAAAGGCGAAAGCTGAGTATTCAAGGTAGGGACTATGATATTTTCCGAGGATACTAATGCTTTGCGGGAGGGTTTGTAATCCTAGTGGGAGTGCGGTAGACCAGGGTCTAAGTCTAGGAGGTCGTGACCTTTCTAGATATGTATAAAACCTCATAAAGAAGGGATGTGTAAGAGATTCCCTCCAAAGGGGAGCCCCTGGCCTCCACAATCAACCGGCTAAGGGTCTGGGTGGGAGGTACGTAGTTTGATATTCCCACCGGGTAAGAGCTGTGTTTCCTTCCATGCTGGTTCGCCTAGTGGTTTCCTTCGGGACATGGAGAATGCTGGTGGCAGTGGGTGACGGTTTTATCCTGCACCGCGGGAGCCTATGAACCCCCCTGCCAACACCACCTAGATTTGTGGGAAGCATCCGAAAGCTTGTGTAAAGCCGTTGTTGCTGTGCACGCGGGTCACATAAAGCTGGCCAAAAGGAGACTGTGAGGTCTTTCAGTTTGCTGTGGGTAATTCTGATGAAGACTGGGTCGTAAAAACCCCGTTGGCAGAAGCGGTTGCATGCTCTCACTGAGATGCTGTCTCCAATTCAGGGCCGATAGTCTCAGTGCTCGAGCCCAGGGAATTTAGATTCCTGGATGTCTCCACTTGAGGTGGTGAAGACATAGCGGCTGGAGTAAACATTATCTATTTCTAAATTCCATGAAATAGATTGTAGTAAACCCTAATTTTGCTTTGAACCATTGTTTACAGAAATCATGACCAAGCTCGACCCCCTTGCCTCCATACTTAATGATAACAAACTTACGGAACCAAACTACGAGGACTGGAAGCGTAACCTGATGCTCGTCCTAAGGGTTGGCAAACACATAATTGCCCTAAGTACCCCTCAACCGGTCATGCCGGGACCAAGTGCAACTGAGGCCCAGTTGAAAGAATGGAAAGACTGGTTAGATGCTGATGAGATGTGCAAGTGATACATTGTGGCATCCTTGCAGACCGTCCTTCAGAAGCAAGTCGAAGACATGGCCTTTGCTTCAGACATGATGCTCTACCTAAAGGAAATGTTCGAGGGTCGTAGTCGGGTAACTCGTTACCTGACTATCAAGAAATTGGTGTCCACGAAGATGGCAGAGAGGACTTTAGTTCGAGATCATATGCTGAAATTGTTTGGCTATGTGAACGAGCTTGGTTCCTTCGATGTCATCTTGGATGCAGAGATCCAGACCGATATTTTCCTCACGTCTCTGTCAGGAGTGTTTGAGGGCTTTATTACCAACTTCAACCTTAACTGGGTGGAGATGTCTAACGCAGAGCTCCTAGCGGCGCTCCAGGCGGTAGAGGATGGGATGAAGGCAGGAGCCCAATCCCTGAACGTGGAGCGAAATTCTTCTCTGAAAGTCAAAGGCAAGTTTCAGAAAAAAAAGTCTAAGAAGCCCGTGAAGATGGGCCAGGTGCAGTTGCAGGTTCCTAAGCAGAATGGTCCGGCGAAGCCTAAAGGAAAATATTTCCGATGCGGCAAAAAGGGGCACTGGAAGGGCGACTGCTGCGCGGCTCCTAAGAAGGCTGAGACAGGTATATCTCAAATCCACATAGTGGAATCCCTTGTAGCATCCAGTTATTCTCCAGTTTCATGGATTATGGATTCTGGTTCCACTAACCATACTTGCAATAATTTGCAGGGGTTCAAGAAGACAAGAAAACTGGGTGATGGGGAGATGATCCTAAGCATGGGAACTGAGGTCGTGGCAGAGGCTGAAGCAGTTGGAGATGTCGTCTTGCATTCCTTGATGGAAGAAGTTTATTACTTAGAGACATACTTTATGTACCGCCCTTGAGACGAAATTTAATTTCTGTTTTCTAATTGAATAATGAAGGTTTTTCAGTTTTATTTTATGCTTATGGTGTGTCAATTAAATTGAATGGTTCCTTTGTTTGTAAGGAAAAGATACAGAATGGTCTCTATGCAATTAACGTCAATCATAAGCAGGATAACATAACTGAAGCTTGTGTGATTAATTCATCTAAAAGGAAAAATCCCTCAAATAATCCAACACTCCTTTGGCATCTAAGGCTTGGACACATAGCCTCAGACAGGATTCACAGGTTGGTTAAGGTAGGACTCTTAAGTCCAGATATTTCAAAAAGCCTACCGACGTGTGAGTCTTGCCTGGAAGCCAAGATGACTAAAAGAACTTTCCGAGCCAAATATAGCAGATCTAAGTAGGTGTTGGAGTTGGTACACACTGATATATGTGGGCCCATAAGTGTCCGTGCTATAGGGGGCTTCGAGTATTTCATCACCTTCACAGATAATTACTCGAGGTTTGGATACATATACCTAATACGGCGGAAGTCTGAATCCTTTGATAAGTTCAAGGAGTTCAGAGCTGAAGCAGAAAAGCAGACGGGTAAAAGTATCAAGTCTCTTCGATCGGATCGAGGAAGCAAATACCTATCGAATGAATTTATTGGGTACCTGCGTGAGCATAGGATCGTATCCCAGTTGACTGCACCAGGGATACCACAACAATATGGTGTATTTGAGAGGAGAAACCGAACTTTGTTAGACATGGTTCGGACTATGATGAGTTATGCCACATTGCCACCAAGTTTTTGAGGATATGCCCTAGAGACGACAGCATATACTTTGAACTTTGTTCCATCAAAGTCAGTACCCTTAAGTCCTTAGGAGCTGTGGCTGAAGCGAAAGCCAAGCCTACAGTACTTTAGGATTTGGGGTTGTCCAGCACATGTGCAGAAGGACAAGCGAGATAAGATGGAGTCAAAAACTAAGGTATGTCTGTTCGTTGGGTATCCAAAAGGGACAAAGGGTGGTCTATTTTATGATCCTGAGGATAGAAAGGTTGTCGTCTTGACGAACGCCGTATTCCTGGAGCAGGATTATTTAATAGACCATAGGCCCACCAGTAAAGTAGTTCTTGAAGAATTGCTTGGTACTGATGGGAGTACGCAGACAGAAAACGTAGTTGGAACCGATACCACTAAGATTAACGGTACTGTAGAATCGACTCCTATGGAACCACCGCAGGCTCGTCGCAGTGGGAGGACCACAAGTGCTCCTAATAGATACATTGGAGAAGCCTTTATGGTAGATCCAGAGTTTTAGGAGGATGATCCTCTGAACTATGACGAAGCGATGGTATCCTCTGACCATGCAGCATGGCAGGAAGCCATGGAGGCAGAACTGACATCGATGTCCCAAAATTCGGTCTGGACACTTATAACACCACCTCACAATATTAAACCTGTTGGGTGTAAGTGGGTGTACAAAAGGAAAAAAGGTCCGGATGGTACCATTGAGACTTACAAAGCTAGACTAGTCGCTAAGGGTTATACCCAGCGAGAAGGGATCGACTATGACGAAACCTTTTCGCCAGTGGCTATGCTTAAGTCTATCCGGATCCTCTTATCCATTGTAGCCTATTATGATTGGGAAATCTAGCAAATGGACGTCAAGACCGCATTCTTTAACGGGGATTTGGAAGAAGACATCTACATGTCTCAGCCTCCAGGCTTTGTCGCAAAAGGTCAGGAAGGTCTGGTGTGCAAGTTGCAAAGGTCCATTTATGGACTGAAGCAAGCATCCAGAAGTTGGAACATACGTTTTGATCAGGCTATCCAGTCTTATGGATTTAAGCAGAACATGGATGAACCATGTGTTTATAAAAGGAGCGATAAGACTGCAGTAGTTTTTCTAGTGTTTTACGTAGACGATATCCTGCTCATCGGAAACGATGTTGGAACGTTGTCTACAGTGAAGGTGTGGTTATCCTCTCAATTTGACATGAAAGACCTGGGTGAAGTGAGTTATATTCTGGGGATCAAGGTAACTCGAGATCATCATAACAAGATTCTCTCGCTGTCACAGTCAGCCTACATAGATACTATCTTGGTCAGATTCAGTATGCACAACTCCAAGAAGGGACTGGTTCCATTCAGACATGGAATGAAGTTGTCCAAGGATCAGGGTCCTAAGACTCCTAAGGAGAGGGCAGAGATACAGAAGATACCTTATGCTTCGGCTGTAGGGAGTCTGATGTATGCCATGCAGTGCACGAGACCAGATATATGCTATGCAGTAGGCATGATGGGCAGGTATCAGTCAAATCCGGGTCCAGGGCACTGGACTGCTGTAAAAAGTATACTCAAGTATCTCTGTAGGACGAGAGATTATGAGTTAGTTTACTCTCACAGGAACTGATGCCGATTGGATATACGGATTCTGACTTTGCATCAGATCCAGAATCTAGGAGATCGACGTCAGGGTTTGTGTTTTCATTAGGAGGAGGAGCTGTCAGTTGGAAGAGTGTGAAGCAGGGATGCATCACGGATTCGATGACAGAGGCTGAGTACGTTGCGGCGTGCGAAGCAGCTATAGAGGCGATGTGGCTCAAGAAGTTCCTCACAGACTTAGGATGCGTACCGGGAGCTCAAGATCCTATTGTCCTTTACTGTGACAATAGTGGAGCGGTAGCACAATCCAAGGAGCCAAGATATCACCAGAAGAGCAAACATATCGAGCGGAAATACTACATTATCCGGGACTTGCAGAAGCGAGGGGAGGTTGCAGTGACTCAGGTGGCGTCTGCAGATAACATAGCGGACCCTTTCACAAAGGCGTTACCGACCAAGGCTTTTGAGAAGCACGTGGATGCCATGGGAGTTAAGACTGTTGTTCCCCGCTAGGCCAAGTAGGAGATTGTTGTAGCTCGTGTGTCCTTAGCATGGATTTTTCGTATTAACATTAATAAAGATGACTTTGGTTATTGCTTTAATTAGAATATTACTCTGGTATATGATAATACTCATATAATAAAAGGACCCTAGGGAACACAGTAGGCCATTGAGGCGCATGGAGGATCCATGCTTGGGAGACCCAGTGGACCAGTTCTGTGTAGAACTAGAACTAGTTCACAGCTTAGGTGATGCCGGTCGCTTCACCGAGAATAAGTTGTTGGCATGTAGAGGATATGGTGAAGTCTCCACCACGGGAACGTGGGATTCCCATTCACCTGACCAAGCACGATAATTGTGTTGAACAGGAACCATGATGGTGCACAGTTCAGTGATTCAGACACTGGTGCAGAAACCGTCTTACTACTATAGATAATCCGTCCTTAACCCTGAGGGACCATGTACACTGGGCCAACCAGTTGTGTGGTGCTTTGATGTGCCAACATATGTGGACCTTCCATAGTCCAATACCACGGTACTTTGGGTTACCCGGCTGGCGCTTGAGTGATATATAATCCCTACAGGTTATCCGACGTCCAGTGTTGGATGGGTGCGTTTTGATGAGTCGATCTGTCCATACAGTTAACCCAGGCCTGGTGGTTGTCAGTATGACTGACGATGTTCCGGATGCTAGGCATAGCACCGGAAGGTGTATGGTGTTATAGATGACAAGTCATCAAACCCTAGTCAGATGATCGATCGGGATCTGACGGTGCTCCCCACCGCCCGAGTCGTATCATGGCACCAGTAATAGGAGGGACTGAGGATTATCGGAGTATAGTAGAGAACAGGGTTACGAGGGAGTAACATAAGTTTAGGATCACTATAGTTCAACTCGCGTCGCACTCTGGGTGGCTACGCGGGTTAATCGGATTAGGACTGATTAATGGAACTTTTGGTGTGTCACCGGAACAGTTAATCAGGGATCCGATTGGAGCTAGAGATCCCGAACCTTGAAGGTTCCACCCTGTCGTTGCATATAGGAATTGTTCTCCGACCTAGTTGGGTACGTTGGATGCGAAGTAGCGCGATGGAGCGCAAGCCCGGAGCCAAAGAACCTAATTCACATGTGTTACGGGCCATAGGGGTATTTTGGTAAATACTAAAATATGGCTCAGAATATATTAAATATGGATCTTAGATTGAGCGGAATAATTCCAGGAGCTCACAGGTGCTGACGGAACTCGATTCCGAGTAGCGCACCTCACTCAGTCTCTCTTTCAGTTTTTCGCTTTCGTGAAGGGCGTTTTCGTCCAGGCTTCATGATAGACACCCAGAATCCCTAAAAACCGCCCCCCCTTATCCCTATCTACCTAGGGGCCGGCCCAAGCCTCCTTGGAGCCATGAGAGACCGACCCTATAAAGGAATAGGGAGAGGGAGGGGTCGGCCCTATGCTCCTTCTCCATTGGAAAATCCGAACCCCCTCCTTTAGCTCCTCCTTTGTGGTTTCGGCCAAGGAGAAGAGAGGAAGAAGAAGGGAGAAGGAAGCGGAAGGAAGGAGAAGGAATAAAGGAGAAAGAGGAGGAGAAAATCACGCGGCTCGCCATCGTCTTCGCAATGGATTCCTCCGTCGGCTCGAAATCCCTGCACTCAGAGACGGGATTTCGAGGATTCTTCAATTCGCAAAGGACAAGGTGCTATCCGACAGTTTCCCTTGCAATTCAAGTGCGGTTCTTCATCATTCCGTAATCTCCGGATCATAGATCCATAAGGTATAATGAATCTAAACAGCTAAGTAGATGATTCATGTCTTCCGTAGATCGTAGTATGCCTCTAGGGTGTCCGCACATATGCTAAGATCGTAGATTTGCATGTAGATTGTTTTATAGCAAAATTGTAATGAAATATACACCGTATGATCTTCAGATCTTTCTTTTGCTTCCGCTGTGACTCTGATACACGGATCCAATTCAAACACGTCGCCCCCGCATTCTTCAATCCGAATGGCATTATCTTGTTGCAGTAGAGCCCTCGACCAATGACGAAGGTCGTGTGCTCCTGGTCCTCTGGATTCATGGGGATTTGGTGATAGCTCGAGTACCCGTCTATGAACGAGAGCCTCTCGTGTCCCACCGTTGAATCTACCAGGGTATCGATGCGTGGTAGCGGGTAGCTGTCCTTCGGGCATGCCTGGTTGAGGTTTGTGAAATCGATACAGACCCGTATGGCTCCGGACTTCTTGGGGACGGCGACTACGTTAGCGATCCACTTCGGGTACCGAGCCTCTTTGATGATGACCGCTCATAATAACTTTTCTACCTCCATGTTGACAGCTGCTGCTTTCTCCGGCGTTA
This sequence comes from Chamaelirium japonicum, assembly GCA_947650365.1. Taxonomy (NCBI): domain Eukaryota; kingdom Viridiplantae; phylum Streptophyta; class Magnoliopsida; order Liliales; family Melanthiaceae; genus Chamaelirium; species Chamaelirium japonicum. Next base: position 58,138,876 of record OX393553.1, read on the forward strand.
GCAACCGGGGCTTCTGGCGTACAGGTGAAGCTTCTTCTCGAATGTTGAGGTGGTGGCAGGCTACCTCGGGGTGGATGCCCGGCATGTCTTCAACTGACCATGCGAACACATCCTGGTTTGCCTTGAGAAATACCGTCATAGCTTCGGCATGACGCTTTGGCAGCTGCGACCCGAGAAAGGTTATCTTCGGATGACCCGCTTCTTCTAAGTCCACGGGCAGAATCGGCTCAACGGCAGGTGACTCCTCCCACTCCGTGTTCAGGTCTGTCATTGACTTCTTTAACCCGTCCGGTTCTTTAGATTCAACCGATCGGTCGATCTTCTACGGGAGCGCCGACCCGTTCAGCTCTTTACCTTCAGCTGACAGGTCAGTCTACATCGGGTCGCTCGGATCAGTTAGCACTTTAAGTTCAACTAACTGAATGACCCTCTTCAAGTTTTTCGACGCAGTCAGTTCTTTATGTTCAATTGACTAGTCGGTCCTCTTTGAGTTTCCCAACGCCGTCAGTTCTTTAAGTTCAACTGACAGGTTGGTCTTCAGCAGGTCCCCCGACACTGTCAGTTCTTTACGTTCAACTGACAGGTCGGTCTTCAGTAGGTCCCCCGACACTGTCAGTTCTTTATGTTCAACTGACAGGTCGGTCTTCAATAGGTCCCCCGACACTGTCAGTTTTTTACGTTCAACTGACAGGTCGGTCTTTAGCAGGTCCCCCGTTACTGTCAGTTCTTTAAGTTCAACTGACAGGTCGGTCTTCTGAAGGGCTCGGCCTCCTCGGGCTCCTATGCTTGATCCGGCAAGGTGCTGGAACGTTGGAGCTTCTTGATTCCGCTTTGTAGTTCAGAGGTTGAGGATGCCCAACTCAGCTCCGTCTTCACCCGGTTCTCCTCCCTCGATTTGGCACATTGTCTTCAGATGGATGACGCTAAGCTCGCACTTGGCCACCGAGGACTGGTCACCTCGAATGCTCATCACGCCCTTGTCGGTCCAAAACTTCACTAGCTGGTGGGTCGACGAGGGGACCGCATACAAGTGGTGGAGCCACGATCTTCCAAGGATGATGTTGTACACCGAGTGGGCTTCAATCATAATGAATCGGGTAAGATTGGTGAGATGCCCTGTTGTGATCGGGAGGGTGATCTCACCAACCACCATTGCAGCCTCTCCCGTGAAGCCCGTTATCGTCGACGACGATTCAGTCATCTGCCCGCGATCTAGTTGCATGGCGTCGAAGGCGCTGAGAAAGAGTACATCTACCAAACTCCCGGCATCGACCAGAATTCTCTTCACCAGGCAATTTGCTATCTGCAGCCGTATAATGAGAGGATGGTTGTGAGGCCTCTCTATCCCGACCAGATCAGTCGCCAAAAACTGTATTGCAGCTTCCACTCTTGGCTCGAGGCGAATGACAGGGTCGAGCACCACATAGTGAACTTGCCTTGCTTGTTCTATGAGCCGCACCTGACGGTCGACGGAGTTTGATGATGGTATAGGGCCATGGTACCCGTAGACTGCGTCTACCTCTCGGAGCTGGCGTCTTTCTAGCGGAGGACCCGGTAAGCGCTGTGCCGTCGCTCCTCGCTGGACTTCCCCTACAGCCTTAGTCTCCTTACGTTGAGGGAGGTCAATGAAGCAGCCAAGGTGGCTGGCCTCAATAAGATCCTCGATATGATGCTTGAGCGTCCGGCACTGCAAGGTAGTGTGGCCTTGGCCTTGGTGGTACTTACAGTACCTTGATGCATCTCTGGCTCCCCTCTCTTCGGGCTCAAGCGATTGCGCCCACTTGAAGTACGGTTCATCCTTGATTGTTTCCATGATCTGGTTTATGGGGGCGTTCAGTACCGTGAACTCCCTATTCCACTGCGGCCTCGTTGGCCTATCTTGCCTTTGTCGCTTTGCTTCGTGCCGTATCGCCTCCCCCTGCTGCTTGTTGACGTTCTTCAAGGCAGCTGGCTTGGCGTAGTTCTGGTACGGGACCCTAGTTTCCACTATCTTCCTCTTGCGATCCGCATCTTCTATCTTGATGTACTTCTTAACACGTCGCGACAGCTCGTCGATCGTCTCCGGGGTTCGCTTGATGAGTGACGCGTTGACAAGCTAGCTGGGCTGAATAGCATTCTTGAAGGCTGCAATCACCATACGATCCTGCCCGTCTACGTTCGCCAAGCTCAGGTATTCGGACATGAACCTATGGTAGAATTGCCTTAGTGTCTCCTTTTGGGTCATACTCATCCCGAAGAGTGACTCCAGAGTCTTCAGCTCCCGGCGATTGCATCGATATTGGTCGATGAACCGCGTGCTCAGCTCCGAGAATGAGAAGATGGATGAGGACCTGAGCTTGTGGAACCATTCGAGGGGTGTTTCCGACAAGCTGTTGGCGAAGGTCCAGCAGAGGATATATATGATCATCCTCGTGGGGGACCAGAGCATCCCGGAAAGCTAGTACGTGCTCCACCGGGTCTTTCAATTCGATCCGTCAAACTTGGGAAGGCGTGGAGGATTCCATCCCCGAGAGAATGGCTCCCGGAGTAGCTTCTCGACAAGCGACGACTGTGCGGCTCCTCGGATGGCGACTTTCTCCAGCCGATCGGGAGCTCGGACCCCCGGTCGGTCTCGCTGGATTCCTTCTTGATCCCCGAGTCGCTCCGACGCATATACCCGAATGCCCTCATGTACGCTCCTACGATCAGTAGTGTGAGCCGACTACCGACTGGCCGGCGTCATCCGAGTGTGATGACTATCACTCGGTTGACGATGATGTTCGTTGTCTCGCTTCGGGCGGTGAGCTTGTGCCGAATCCATCTTCGAGTGGTGCTTGGAGGCAGGCGGATGTCGGGGGTGTGCCCCAAGCCGGGACCAGACATCCGAGCGTGCTTGTTTTTTTTTATAGGTTCCGAGCTACTCGAGTCTCGCCCGTCGGGATTCACACTTTGGACCTCCACCGAGCGATTAACTCTGACCTCCACCTGAGGAAGTGGTTGCGGCTGCACTTGCCCTGGTGGGGTAGCTTGAGTAGGAAGGCTCTGTCCCGCTTGGGCCAACATGCCCTGGTTGAGTAGACCACCCGTTGGTGTGGCCCGCACGAAGTCACGCAACTCCTCATAGTTGCGCTGCATTGTCTGGAATTGGGCTGTGAGAGCTTGCTGGGTCATCATCATGGTAGCCAGAAAAGCTTCCGATAGTCCCCCTGCTAGAGGATCCAGGGTTGCTACCGGAGCTTGACTGGACTCCCCGACCCCCAGTATGGGATTCACCAGCGGGACTACACGCTCCGTGTCCATTGGTGGTTGAACAAGACGCCCGGCATCAATAGCATCTCCGAGTGGTACAACTTCGGATAGGAGCTGCACCATCGAGCGGGTACGATATGGTCCGCCGGCCATTGCTCTTCAGCCGTGCGGTCATAGCGGTGACTTCTAAGTTTACCGATTGATCGACACCCATGGGTCGGTCGGTCAGTAAACTACGGCAGGTTGCAGGTAGACTCAGACTTGTTGACACCCACGGGTCGACAGTCAAAGTCCCTAGTAGGAAGTCTCGAAGACCTATCCCACAGACGGCGTCAAGATTGTGGGGGGGTTTTAATCGACCCGGGCGGTTCGGATGGCAAGCACAATCTAACAAGCCAAAGAGAAGAAAGAAGACGGGAATTACGTGGAAAAACCCCTTCTCAACGTCAAAGGGGAAAAAACCACGGGTGGGGTGAGAATGCACTAAAACAATTGCAACGGTTACAATCTCTCACCTTAACCCCAATTACACCTTGAGGACCGGTCACCCAAGATACCGACCTCTGCAGTTTCACTCAAACTACCGACCTTTACAAACAACAACTAATTACCGACCGACGGTGGTAACTTCAACTAAGGTACCGATCGACCTCTGCAGCTCCGTAAATTCCGGGACGAAACTGGCAGCGTCTCCTTTAGAATTCCCCCCCTCTGCTGAAGGGGTAGGTCCCCTTTTATAATGGTGGGATGATGGTTGGAGCGCTCCGTGCGGGATGGGTAGATGACGTGTCCCTGCAATGAGCTCAACCGCCGCGGTAGTGGAGACGTGGCGCGCGGTCGACACCCGGTCACTTTGGTTGGAAATCTCGAGAGCGTAGGCAGCACTCCGTAGCCTCCGAGATTTCCGGGTTCGATTGCCGCATCTCTCCTCGATTTGTTGCACGACCGACCAAGAGGGGGGGGGGGGGTTGAGCCATCCCTCCCCTCCTTTTGGCTTGTTGCACGGCCGACCAAGAGGGGGGGGGCTTGGGCTCCTCCCCCCCTTTTTCCCGATTGCGCGGTCGACCGAGAGAGAGAGAGAGAGGGGGGGGGGGGGTTGAGCCATCCCCCCCGTTGGCTTGTTGCGTGGCCGACCGAGAGGGGGGGGGGGGGGCTTGGGCTCCTCCCCCCCCCCTTTTTCCTTGTTGCGCGGCCGACCGAGAGAGGGGGGGGCTTAGGCTCCTCCCCCCTTTTTCCTGTTGCGCGGCCGACCGAGAGAGGGGGGCTCCTCCCCCCTTTTTCCCTGTTGCGCGGCCGACCGAGAGAGAGAGGGGAGGGGTTTGAGCCATCCCCCCCTTTTTTCCCTTTGATTTGTTGCGCAGCCGACCCCTATAGGGGGACTTGAGCTTCCTCATGGCGCCAAGATTTTTAGAGTGTGGCCGACCCGCAACGTAGCTACGGCCCCCAGTAGGTAGGTTCACTCTCCTCCTCCACTCCGTGCGGGATGGCCCGCGACGTAGCTACGACTCCCGGCTGGTAAGTTCCTCATGGTACACACATTTATCATCGAGGTGATGTCTGGAGAGCGCAGCATGCTCGTTCCGAAACCTCTGAGAGAACTCTCGGAGGGTTTCATCCGATCCCATCATTAGTCGGTAAAGGGAGTCCAGCTTCTTCTCCGGTTTGAGGTTCAACTGGTAATACTACACGAAGAGATCTGCCGGGTCTCCGAACAGGCTGATAGAGCCTATGGGGAGATTGTGATACCAATCCAATGACATGTCATCCAAGCTGCTGGCAAAGGTGCGGCATAGAACTTGGTTGTCATGGTCGTATGGTGTCAATGCTTGTTTGTAGGCGAGGACGTGAAGCGTCGGGTCTTCCGTTAGGCAATTGAACTTGGGGAGAGCAATGGTCTTCCATCCTCGAGGAAATTGGGCTCGAAGAATCTGCCGGTGAAGCGGAGCTTCTGAGGCATAGTCGTTTCTTCGATCGTTCCGTAGGTCGGGGAGGCATCTCAAAGGTCGAGGAGGAAGATGGGGTTCGAAAGTTCTTCCTTCTTGGTGATGCTTCACTAGGGCTCGGTTATTGCTGAGGTCCGACCGAGCTCCGGATTGATGTCTTCTGCTGCGAACATCCTTTCGACTGCTAGAGTCAGAGGATGATATCGAGTTGAGTGGCATTGGATGACAAGTCGATTCATCGAGATGTTCCCAGATGCTCTGTCTAGCCGGAGGAGGTGAGGGTCCCCTTGAAGGAAGGTTGAGGGGTCATCGGGAGGTATCGACGACGGATCGTCTGGATGGAGCCGAAGATTGGTCGATCGACCGGTGGACGTTTGCTCCGTCGTTGATGCCGACGGTTGACTGCGGAGGGTTGATTCTTGCATTGACGGTGATTTGTCGAAGAGAGTCTCTCTCAATCATAAAAGCAGCATTCTGCTTTATGTGAGTGAGGAGCTGGAAGTCCTCTGCTGTGATCTGGTACGTTGCTTGAGCATCAGCACTAGGAGAGATGTGTGCTTTTCCTAAGCGCTGAGGAATTTGGTCGGCAAGTTGAGGTGACCGTCGAAGTTGAGCCTGGGCGGCACGATAAATCGACGAGCGACTCCTCGAATTGGCAGCGAGTTGCTGTTCCGGATGTTGGCTCGTTGCAAACCGATGACTCATTGATTGAGTCGTCGGATGTCGAGCGTCTGGGTGCATGCTGCTTTCCTTCGGCTAGTCCATCGGTGTCTTCGCTATTTAGGTGTAACGATGGAGACAGACGGATTACTCGGGCAACCTGTAGCAGCTACCAAAGGAGTTTGGAGGCTTAGAAGTTGTAAGTTGATAGGATCGTGATCCCACAGACGGTGCCAAACTATGGGGGAGGATGTCGGTCGTCGTACATGACCCTCTTCCAACAGTCGATTGAAGGTTTTACCCTTCGGGATGTGGCGCTTCGAAGTGCTGAGTTGTGACTTGTTGGGCTGTCACACAAGCACTATTGAATAGAAAGGTAGAGGATGAGATGACATAGGATGTGGTGACAAAGTTCGACCGAAGCCTATGTCTCCGTGCGGTAAGACGCAACCTTTTAATCCACTATCTCTGAGTAAACAGTAGAGCTACTCTCGACAGGTCGAGGAGTGCTTCTTACAAGTATTCAGAGGATGGAAAAGGGGTCTGAAAACCAAAAAGCTCAGAGAGCTCTGGAAAACAGAAGATGAGTTTCTGGTCTGGAATTTCGGATCTGGATTATTTTACAAGGTTTGCTATTTATAGTAGTTTGATTCATCTAGGAAATATTCCAGGAATATTCCTTAGAGTATCCGGGATTTAGTAAATTTTTGGGGGATTTTACCAAACCCCAGATAATGCAAGTGGGCCCCAGGCAGGGCTGCGGGTCCCACCGTTGTACTCGTGGGCCCCAGGAAGGGCTGCGGGTCCCACCATTGGACTCGTGGGCCCCAGGCAGGGCTATGGGTCCCATCGTTGGGCGTTAGCCAGATTTTGCACCCACAGCTACTGATACTAGTTTTACTTTAATTAGTCTATATTCGAGGTGCCTAAAGCAAGGCCGCTCAAGGAGCAATTAGTCATGTGGATCCTTTCGGAAGTTTCACTACCCTCGCTTTGACCTTTAGCTGTAGCGCTGTTATGGGTTACGAGAGTAGTACGGAACCAGGGATAAACTGTTGGAAATCATTAATCACTGTATGTACTTTTTATCTATTTCACTGTTGGAAATTATTCACTATTGAGCTTTTCGGTACTTTGTTAAAATGGATAAAATTGATAATCTATCTTGTAAGAAGGTTAGGACCTCGTGCACGTAAGGGCCGTGAACCACTCTATGTGCATAACCGAAGATCAGTAGGTTAGGGGTCATGGGCACGAGTTGTGGTAAAGCTAATAGAAGTAGCCTTCGAGTAGGGATTGACCTAGCAACCCTATCCTGGGATAGTAGAAGCCCCCAAAGTAAAGCAAGTTGGGTGGTAGAGCTTCCCTGTAAAGACGAAAAACTCTTATGATCATCTGGGTGATTTATGCATGATATTGGTGGATGTACGGTGAGAGAGTTGGCCCTCTATATCGAAATAAAAGGTCCTATAGTAATGCCCGACCAAGAGTAGGATGAACAAAATATCCGGGATTCATATTAGGATAGATGACTCATTTAATTGTTAATTATGCATTATGGAGTGATTAATGGACTGTAAGCGAGATAACCTAGTGACAGTAGAAATTGCATAAAGAACGTAGATTGCTGGTAGTCTTATGATATTTATCTGTAAATATTTACTTCATCAGTACTGATGTCTCTAATTTTAATTAGATTGGTTGTCTCATATTATTAAAGGCTATTAGGATGTCACTAGCCATTAATTTGGCTAATCCCTCAATTTCCTATTGGGGGTTACTCTTTCTCACGAGTAGGCTCACTTGCAGGTTCAAAAGCTCAAGAGTAGCAGTAAGAATCCAGAGACAGATTAATGTTGCAGTTGTGTTGTTATTTTCAGTATATCGGTTTTGTAGTATTTCCTTTTCTAGCAATGTAATTGGATTATGATTGGAATAAGAGTTTTATTAGTTAGCTAGTACTGTGATTGTTAGATGTGCAATGATCCAAGTGAGATCTTTTGGGTAGATCTCTTCTCAAGGCCCCAAACCTAGGTTAGATCAAAACAAAAATATAAGTACGAAAGAAAAAGTAATTGACTAGCCTAGTGGATAGGACCTCTAAAAACCAGTGCACCGAGTGCTTGGGAGTGAGTGAGGCTACTTGGCTCGACATCAGAGGCTTGAGTCTCTGCTCCCTTAGAGGAACTTCTGTCAGCATGTAGTGGTACCGTTATGTCACACATGATGAGAGGATAGCCCTTTTGAATGTGGAGCTTGATTTTCTCTCTGTTGACAAATTTATATTTCTCTACTTCTTAATAAAATGTTTATAAAAATCAAGTTTAAGATATCCTCTCTTATTTCTCCCATTCTTTCTTTCCATGTGTGAGAGCACAATAGAAGCCCGATAAGAACCCCAGTTGGCATAGTTAAGTGACCAGACCCAAAACGCTCTTTTTCTCACCTCACACTCTAGTGATCAGTGCCAGATTTCTGGGGCGTGATACCTAACCCACAGAGGGATTGTAGATAGGAATTCCCGCCGTATTGCTGGTCACGAGCCCACTTCTTCAAGACAATAGGGTGCCTTGAAAATGCCAAGGTCCTCGTTCCAAAACCCGACCCGAAATTTTTAATATATCTATATACGGGCCGGGCTCGGGCTCATACCCTTGGCCCAAGGCCTGGATTGACGAGCCTGACGGGCCTTTCCAGGCTTAGGATCTCTAGGCCCGACCTGGCCCGACCCGAGGTATAATAGGCAACGCCCGGTCCATTTTACACCCCTACCTATAAGTAATAAAGCGCATATGATCCAATCATAGTTTGCCACATCAGCTGGAGCCCGTTGCTCCTATAGTTGTTGAACCAAAATATTGTTCCCTGGAGATTAGGGAATGGTGTAATTAAAAAAAAATGGTGCAATTAGAAAATTGTAAATTTTAAAAATTTTGGGTGCCACATTAAAAGCTCAGAAATTATAATTTGTCCACGAATCTTTCGCACAAAATAAATGATGTGTCGCAATCACAATCATCCGTTTCACGGAGCCCTGACAGGTGAATCATACTAGGTTCGGACTGGCAGGCAAAGGCACGATGTGCTGTGTGAGAGATTCGATAAACGCTGGATGAGTTCATAAAAGGGGAATTAGCAAGAAGCCCTTCTTAGAAGATCAGTTAGAGCTGTAGTCCCGACAACCTTTCTGTTGGAACTCAACCCGTGGCCCCTATGGACGAAAATGTCCATAACCTCCCTTGCAATTTAGGTATGCTGCCACTTATCCTAAGCCGCCGCTGCCTCCGTCACCGAACCTAACCAAACCCCACCACGCCCCTGCCGGACCTAACCGAACCCCCCCTCCCGCCGCCGTCGCCGGAACTTACTGAACCACCCACCGCCAATGCCGGACCTAACAGAGATCTAGAGACCATGGGATGGACCCTAGATCTAGAAATCCCAATCTAAACCGAACCCTAGCTGTCGCTACTACTGCCACCGTTGCTTGCGACCGCCTCCGACTCTACCGCTGCCACCGCTCGTGCATGTCGCCTACTTCACGGTTGCTCGTGGCCGCCTTTGTCCTCAGCCTCCATCGCTCCACCATGACTGATCAGAGAGAGGAGAGGATAGTCTCGAGATTAAAAAAGAAAATAATAGGTTTATCCCAGTGTTTGGTTTGTTAGTGGTTCACTCGGTGTAGAGAGATCTTAGGCTAATAACTTCTCCTTAAAATGTATGCATTGGAGGGTAAGTTTAAAGTGGGTGAACAAAATAACTTTCACATCTGATCCATCAATTTAATCCGACTTTATTACTTTAATATAAGATCCAACAATTCATCAATCATTGTACGGATCCAATCTACTGGCAACCACATATCTCTCCACCGACGACCCAATGGTCAGGCGGGCTTTTATGTGGTCCGGACCAGCTTTTGATGCTAGGTGGATGATAACAGATACTAGTAATAAGGAGAGAGAGAGAGAGAGAGAGAGAGAGAGATATGGCTGAGGCAATCGATTCCGGCGTAACAATGGCTGAGGGTGTTGTTTCCGGTGTGCTGAAGAAGCTCGGCGAAGCCCTCATCCAAGAAGCCGTGTTACTGCACGGCGTGCGGCGTGAGGTGGAGTGGCTGATGTCGGAGCTGAGGTTTATGGAGTCCTTCCTCAGAGTCGCCCATGCCAAGCGGAGGAACGGAGACGAGCTCGTCAAGAACTGGGTGAGGGAGGTACGGGAGGTCGCGTACCGAGCGGAGGACATCATTGACACCTTCATGCTCGAGATCGAGCCCCGGGCACGGCTGCAGAGGAGGATCGGAGGAGCCATGGGGAACCTCGTCAGGTACGCCGCCCTCCCTTTCGAACTGATACCCCGCCACAAGGTGGGGGCCGGGATCGAAGATCTCAAGGCCAAGATCAAGGAGATCAAGGCCAGTAGGGAGACGTACGGCCTCCTCAACCTTCCTGATCAGACCACCACAGCCACAGGGGAATCAAGTAGGTCTGCAGATGATGATGCTCTGCAGGCAAGGAGGCGAATCTCGCCTCACCTTGTCGACGACGACGACACAGTTGTGGTGGGTCTTGATTCTCACGTGAACTGGATAATTCATCGACTACTGGATGAGTCCAGCATCCCTTGGCGCTGTGTTCTCTCCATAGTCGGCACGGGGGGTCTTGGCAAGACCACTCTTGCCACGAGGGTCTACAACAGCCGTGAGATCAAGACAAGTTTCAGCAGTCGAGCTTGGGTGTCCGTGTCCCAAGAGTACAGAGTCGGTGAGATGGTGAAGAAGATTGCAAAGCAGGTCATGAACATGGATGGCTTGGATAGTATGGAGGTTGATGATCTCAAGGCGATGCTTCGCACATTCTTGAAAGAGAGGAGGTACTTGATCGTCTTGGATGATGTTTGGAGTCTGGACGTGTGGGTGCAAATAAAAGCAGTCTTACCAGAGATGAAGAACGGGAGCCGAGTACTGCTCACCACTCGTTCCATCGATGTGGCAACATCTGCTGCTGATCCCCGCATCAAACCCTACGAACTCCCCTGTCTGAACAAGGAGGAGAGCTGGGAGCTGTTTCTCAAAACGGCCTTTCCATTAAACTGCTGTTGCCCGGAAGAATTGGAGGGCGTTGGTCGTCAACTCGTGAGGAGATGCGGAGGCCTACCCCTTGCGTTGCAGGTGTTGGGAGGCCTTCTATCGAAGAAAGACCCCATCCTCGCTGCCTGGATGAGGGTGGGCGAGGGGATGGACTGGGCATCAACCGTGGATGGAGGGGTTTGCCACAAGATATTGGGCCTGAGCTATGACGAATTGCCACACCATCACCTCAGGTCATGCTTTCTCTACCTCGGCGCCTTCCCGGAGGATACGAAGATACACACAACCATAATTATTCCACTATGGGTTGCTGAGGGTTTCATACCATGGACCGAGACACGAACGGTCGAAGAAACGGCACAATCTTACTTAGAGGAACTGGCACAGAGGTCGATGATTCAAGTCATCAACAAAAAAGCCAATAATGGAGATGTCCACAAATTTCGTCTCCATGATATGTTTCGCGATCTGTGCATACGGGAAGCTAGAGAAGATGGATTTCTCAACGTCCACCATGGCTCCGATGACAGCGAGATGATGAGGACGAGGGGTGATGACACTACTACTCTGCGCCGGCTAGCTCTCCATAACCTCACTATTGATGATGTGAAGAAGAATTGGTGCTCCCTTTCAAACCACTTGAGATCCATATTAGTCTTCGGGGCTACTGAAGCAATCACCCGTGAAATATTTAATGGGTTGAGGCTGTTGAGAGTGATTCATTTAGGGCAGACGGAAGGCCTTGCGAGTTTCCCGGAGGAGATGAAGAGTATGATCCATTTGCGATACTTGACATTGACTGGAAGTATTGGGGGAGAGCTCCCATCATCTATAGGAAAACTCTCAAACTTACAGACTTTGAATGTTTTCGGAACTGACATCACGAGGTTACCCGAATCATTGGGGAAGATCCAAACGCTGAGGCACTTGCTATTGCCCACCCATTGTGTGTGTCCACCCAATATCATTGCCAACCTAACAAACTTACAAGCCCTGTCATGCCCAAGTGCTAGAGGAGGATGGATAGATGAGCGAGAGTTGGAAAAGCTGGTGAATATTCGAGATTTGGGCGTAGATGGACTCATGGCCTCCCAGGGGGAGGTGTTCATTCATTCACTCCCCAAGATGAAACGCCTCACCAACTTGCACCTAGGTCGGGCAGAGTTGATCTTGACCGAGTTCCTCACCATTTTTTCAACCCTTAACCACTTGCTTCTGTTGATCTTGGACGGACCCATCTCCAAAGGGCAGCTTCCTGTTAGTCGTGGTGGATTCCCACCTAACCTCGCGAGTCTTGAATTGAGCGGGTCTAAATTGGAGCAGGATCCGATGGTAACGCTGGAGAAGTTGCCCAACCTCAGGCTTCTTAAATTGGGCTATCAGGCATACGTGGGGAAGGAGATGGCTTGTACTGCAGCCGGGTTCCCCCGGTTGCAAAAATTAGAGTTTGACAGATTAAGAGGATTAGAACATTGGAGAGTGGAATGTGGGGCTATGCCCACGCTACATTGGCTATCGATTCGAAACTGTTCGAGGCTTACGATGGTCCCCGAAGGCTTGCGGCATGTGGCCTTGCTCGTCACGTTAGAGGTACATGACGAACGAGAAGAGTTCAGAAACAGGCTTCAACGGGACGTGGGGGAGGACTGGTACAAGGTTCGACACGTGCCCACCGTGGTCGTGGTTGGGCTTTCAAACCCCATTCCCTTCTAATTAACGCTCTACACCAACAGGCCAGGTATTATATATTGTTATTGAGATCGATCTATTTTCTCTATTTCATTCATTCCATGCACGTTTCTGTTTCTTTTATATTAATTTATTTGGAGAAATTAAACCATGCAAATTCCTCTGCCGTTTATAGAGCTAGAGCAAAGGGGATGGACGCATAAGAGCATAGTGGATGCGACCAAGATAAGATATATGGAAGGCTTTATGCTCCTCGGGACAGATGGACCATTAGACAATTTAAGCCCATGCAATGTTCTTCAATTTCTGCCAATGCTACAATACTTCGAATTGTATTTCGTATTTCATGTGATCCCTATATATATATATATATATATATATATATATATATATATATATATATATATATATATATATATATATATATATATTTCATGTAAGCTATTCATACTCGGTGTAGTGACTCTTCTTTTCCAATGTATATGTTGTGTTGTCTTGATTTATATTCTTCGAAGAGGAAAATGGATCTCAAGGCTTGTTCATTGTTTTCGAGAGAGCTGGCCGGTTATTTTCTACAAGTTTCTAGCCGGTCAAGTACGTTGTTGAGAGAATTTCTCTAGCGATGCTACTTAAGAGGAATGCTGGAATGCATATATGCATACATATATTTAATATGTTTGATTAATTATAGCGGGCACGTAATCCAAGTCTTTCTTCGACGTGCTTTCACTGGCGGTAGTGATTTCTCTATTTTTAATTCTTCAATTGATTGGCGATACATAGATTGTATCAATGACATTATCTATAGATTTTTTTTAGGGCGTTGAACCATAAAGGATCAAAATATATATGTAAATATACACCATTTCAGACCTGTCCTCAAAGTATATATATGAAATAGGAGCCCAGCTGTAATCGTTGTTTCGGTGAGGATATCGGAGATCGCTTCGTTCGCTTTGCTCACTCGCCGAGGGTTCTTGTCACACGCGGGTCTCGCTAGGGCTCGAGCTCTCTTCTGCTCCTCTCTTCAAATCGATGTGGGGGAAACTACGATTGTCATACGATTTTTCGCCAACAATCAATGGAATTCAAATGTGGTCTACTGTTCTGAACTGCCACATAGATGTTGTTGAGCATAGAGAGTAGGTAAAGACTGTTGTGGCTTTTACTGAGTTATTTCATTTCTTTTCGAAGTGACTTAGGGTTTGAAAATTTTTATGTACCAAATTCATGTATCAACATTCGTGGGCATAGAGTAGGAGCGAAATTAATACTTGTGAGTTGCAGCTTGAGCAACAATATACCTAAAGATTGGAGCGGTCGTAGGGTTCGTGATGCGGTCGTAGAGATGGAGCATGCCATTCACCGTTGTCGTAGTCGAGAGTTGTAATCTATTGTAAGTGTGTATATTGGAGTCCTGTAATAGTTGTAATCAGTTTTATTTGTACATTGTACTCTTTTAGTGAAAATGAACTGAGACGTTTGATACCAACTACTCTTTATACGTTAGTAGCTCTGGGTGTGGGGCCTCCAGGCTAATTGAGTGGTTGTGAGGTCCAGTTCGTCCTGCGTAAGAGTAGCACTTTTGCGTGATTAAGAAGCTTGTCTCCTGTCCTTGTTTAGTTGGGGAACGAATTTCCTGATCACCAAGGGTGATGCTCTCGACGGTTGAGTTATTCTTTCTCTCACTCACAGTTTTTATTAATAAGAAACAACATGATTTTAGTCTTGAGAATACTCTCCAAAATGTTTTCAAAATATTTTAACCGTGTCTTAATTGTTTTCTTTTAAATTAAAAAATCATAATATTATATTTCACATCCTGGGCTGCAGAGGAAAAGTCGAGGCATGAGTGTAGGTCATCGCTTGTTTGCCGCCACCCATCGTTGCTCGATCATCCTGTGTCACGGTCCCATCTAACCCATCGTCACTTTCTCTTCCTTCTACCTTTTCTTCCTCTTCTCCTCCTCCTCCTGCTTTCTCCTACAACTCGGTCATTTTAGGTTTGGCCTTTCCATTGTGCATTCGGCAATGAAAGATCGAGTGCATGTATAGCCCATTTGATTACCTTTGAGCACTCGACCTTCGATAGCCGAATGAGCCATAGATGCACCTCCAATGGCCAAATGCAAAGTAGAGAGTTATTACTTGAAACAATTAAGTGTAAGAAGAAGTAAGAGGAGGAGTAGGAGGGAGGAAGGAGGAGTAGGATAACAAATCGATGCGAATGACAGAGGCTGGCGCCAGTCTGCATGGAATAGGCTAAGTCGGCTGAGGGCCTGAGTTGCTCTCATTTGTAGTCAGGGGCATGTTGAGTTTTTTAGTTAAGTGGGGTACGTTGCTTATGAGTGGTGTTGGCAGTCCCTCCGGGCGAATGAAAAACAAGAAAGGGGTAATCTGGCTAAGGCCCCTGACAACTTATTGGTGGAGGGAAAAGGGCTAGCAAAAGATGTGTTTCACCTAAGGTCCTTGGTCAAAAGATCGGTTTGGTGAAAAGGACTGCCAAAAGACTAAATTACCATCACCATCAGACTCCCTTTTCTCTTGTTTCTCTCGAGTAGCGATGGTGAGGCGAGCAGCAGTGGCAGAGGCGAAGGCAGGTACAAGCAGCGGTGTCGGAGGCGAGAGTGAGCAACGGAGGTTGCGACAGTAGGCACGAGTTGCAGGTGCTCACCGTCGCCACCGCTGTGCAGACGAGAAGCCACGGGGGTGCAGCGGTGTTCGATTTAGAAGTAGGTTTATGATTTCTAGGTCTAGGTTTCATCACATGGCCTATAGATCTTAGGTTTTAGGACAGATTTAGTTTTAAAAAGGAGTGGCATGAACCTAATTTTGAAGTGTAGTGAGGGACATTTTCGTCCTTAAATTTGGTAGTCCTGTAGGCAAGTTTATCTTTTGACCAGATACCTATCATTAAGTCCCCCAAGACAAAAGGGTAAAATACACTTTGCCCCCCATAAAGTTTGACCCAAAATCACACAATCCTACTATAGTTAATAAACTACATTTTGCCCTTACCAAAAGAGGAAATTTAGTATTTGACAAAAGAGGTATTATGCTAACATTTAAAACTATAGGGATCGATTTGGAACAAAATAAACTACAGCCGGTTAAGTGATTTCGGGGCAAACTTCAGGTGGTAAAGTGTAATTTAACCATGAAAGAAAAGAAACGAAATAATGGGCCATGAATTATCAAAGGCGGCCCTAACTTCTCTTTGGTCGAACACTTTGGATTATGGAGAGGAATACCACGTCGCTGCTTCTCCGCCAAACAGCCAGCCATCCGATATTGATGTTAGGAATACCTCTGCCTCTGCCTTTGCCTTTACTTCGACCTCACCATCTTCTGCTTCGTTGGTTGTGGAGAAATGGACGGGATTTGCATTAGGACTTCTCCTAGGGTTAGGATTTCGATCCCCGAATCCCCCTTCCTCAAATCCAGAAAGAATTCATCATGGGTTCCGCAGATTATCATGGAGAACACGAGGACGTCGGCTCCTCTCTGCTACACGAGAGAAGAGATTGCTCAAGAAGTCATCAACACTTTCAAAAAAACTACTGGCAGAAAGGCTACATGGCTCTGTAATTAGATCTGGCTAAAGCATATGACCGAGTCGAATGGAGTTTTCTAATTAGCATCCTTAAGGGATTTGGCTTCTATAATGTATTCTGCTCCTGGATCTATAGATGTATATCATCCACTTCTTTCTCAGTTATGGTTAACGGTGAACCGACTGATTATTTCAGATCGGAACGGGGGATTTCTTCAAAGATGTCCCTTATCTCCATACTTATTCCTCTTTTGCACTGAAGTTCTTTCTGGCATGCTTAACAGTTTACATGCTGAGGGATTATTGCGTGGAGTCAAGATTGGAAGAGGGTGAGGCCATTTCTCATCTCCTCTATGCAGATGACTTACTAATGTTTGGGCTTTCCAATACTGATCAGTTGAACCATATCAAGAATGCTCTAACTAATTTTTGTCGCTTCTTATGATAGCAAGTAAATTTCAGTAAATAGAACATCCTATTCAGTAATAACACCCATAGATTCATGAGGAAGCTCCTAGCCAATGCTATGGATATCAAAATTTTGAAGAAAGACGTGTTCTATCTGAGGAGTCTAATGTTTATAGGGAAATCCAAATCTAATACTTATAATTTCATTTGTAACAGGATGCAAGGTAAACTTAAGGGTTGGAAATCCAAATTATTTTCTCATGCGGGACGAACCACGTTGATCAAGTCCTCTTTGGCTTCGATCCCCTTATATTTTTGGTCTACACGTCTCATCCCAAAGAAGAACACTACTTCACTTAACACCATTGTTCGTGACTTTTGGTGGGGTTTTAATAAGGGGAAGAAGCACCTATATACTAAAGCATGGCAGTTCTTTCAACTTTCCAAGAATGAAGGTGGCTTGGGAATCAAATACTTTGAGGCCACCAATATTGCTTTCATCCTCAAGCTCTCATGGCGTTTCGTCACGGGCAAAGATGAATGGTGGGTGAAGATTCTGATATTTCTCTCTCATTTACAATTGGTCCCTTGGACCCTTCAGATGAGCGCACAATCGTCACCTTGGGGCAATTGAGGTGCGGTCTGAGGCTTCCGTTAGCGAGCTTCTCCGGTCGACTATTGGAGCGCATGGGGGTGTCCCCTGGCCAGATTGCAGGCAACGGATGGAGAATACTTCGTTGCGTAGAAGCAATAGAGGAGATAGCGGGGCAGCAACTCTGCGTGGCCTATCTTCTCAAGAAATACTTTATCAAGGACTATAAGGTAACCGTCAGCTCCGTGTATTCCTACTTCAGCCTGCAGGCTTGCATCGGCAGCCACCCTCCTATTGGAGGCTTGTGTGACTCCGCCAGGGGTTGGAAGGAGTGTCCATTAGTAGTTAGGGGACCGTGGAGGGGACGTTACAAGGTCCTTGGGATTGTCTCCCACCTTGCCTACACTATAGAAGACTACTACCCCTTTGAGCAACTCAAGTACCCTGACTCTGTCAAGGAAGATCTGGATACGCTGATCAAGAGGGTCACCAAAGATGACGACGACTAGAGGCAACTATTCCCAAAACTCCCGCTGGTCAGAGCTCATAATTCTGAGTCTACTCTTAAGAAGGGGAAACAGCCAGCAAAACACGTCAGCCAGCCTGCAGCAACTGGTGGAGGAGGGGAGCAATCTGCTCCTTCTACAAAACTTCATGGTAGGTATGTCAGCTCCATTAGACGCTTCAATCCCAATACCGTAATGTCTAAGTTTTGCGTGATCCTCAGGCACCGCACGAGATTTACAGCGGCTGCGGGTGATGGTAGCCGAACAGCTATCGCCGGAGGCACAACAGTGTTAACTGGGCATTCGAGGAGGCATATTATTCTGGGCGAGTCTACCAGCAATGTCGGTGAGGATGACATTCCCGACGTTCATGTCATGAGGCAGTCTACCTTCAAGGTGCTGCGTTCCCTTGCTGATGATTGGGATGATGGACTCCTTTCTCAAAGCTTGAGCCATCCCGAGGTGGATGCCTCGGAGATATCGTGGGGTTATTCACCTCCCCCTTCCTATGGGCGGAAAGGTCAGTTCGTGTCTTTCGACTCCTCCGATTCCCAGGCTCGAACTTCTACCCGTATTCCCGTTGCGGAGGCTCAGAGGGCCCATAATGCCTAACCGACAGGTGATGTCATTCCAGCGCTTGCTTCATCGGGAAGTCGCATGGGCTTGCGAGCTCACCTTCCCTCGCCCTCTTCTTCTATCTCGATCAGTAGGACACGGTCTGCTAGTTCCACTCCCCATGGTGTTCCAGGCAAGACTTCTGCCTATCCAGAGATGGAAGAAGAAGCCTTGGCCGACACTACCAGCAAGGAGCGGAGGGGTACAACTGCTGGGGGTTCGGGTTGGGAGGACATCCAAGAGGTAACCCCCTTTCTCGTGTTCGTGGTTTATGTTCTGCCATGATTCAATCCATTACCTCCATAATGCTCATTGCTTCTATATCTTGGTGTTGACAGCTTGGGACGGATTGCCTGGAGATGGGCGGTCGCCTCTGTCAACTAGCTGACCAGCTTTCTTCGGGTAGCATGCAGAGAGTCACTGAAGTTGAGCCTTCCCTCAGAATTACTCAGCAGGAGCTGGTCCTGACCCGCGACCTCCTGTATGAAGCTTGGAAGCTCTACTCTGAGGAGATGGCCGAAATTAGAAGCCAGTTGGAGTTTGCTAAGGTGGAGCACATCGTGAACCATCTTGAACTGGAGTCCGCACTACAAGACGCAAGGACGGAGCTCGCGGAGGTGAACCTTCGCTTCGCTGATCAAGGCGCCATAGTCCAGAGGCTTCGCAGTGAGGCGACAGAAGCCAAGATGGCCTACGAGGCTGACGTCGCCGCATTGAACTCTTCCCTTAGCTTGCTGCAGAGCAGCAGGACGAGTGTCACAAGGCTGCACTCGTGCAGCAGCTTGAAGCGTGCAACCGAGAAGCGCAGGCAACTCTCGATGCTCAGGCCTCTGGATGGCGAAAGAAAGTTAATCAGCTGCGAAGTCAATTGTCAAAAGGAAAAGGGAAAGGGCGCTCAGAGGATTGATCCCCTCTTTTGTATCTTGTGATGTAATGGACTGATCTTTTGGCTTGTACTAGAACCACTGGTGGTTATCTATCTTCATGTTTTGATTGTATTTTCCTCTGATTTCTTCTTATCAACCCTTTGCGTTAATTATATGCCGACCAGTCTTGCCCCTTGAAGAGACACGTTGACCTGCCGTCTAGGCGATAGAACTTGCTCGGCGTGTCACTTAAGACTTGGCTTAAGTAGATTGACCGGTTGTACCCAAACGGGGTCTGTCGACCAGTAGACCTGGTGGTAGAACTCCCTTAGAGTATCATATACCATATGGTTTAAGTTGGTTGATCGGTCAAACCCAAGTGGGGTCTATCGACCAATCTTCCAAGGTGTTCACCGGCCGATCACACCCTGCGTACGGACCTGTTGACCGGTCGGCCAAGTGGTAGAACTCGCTTGGAGTATTATGTATCACTTGGTTAAAGTTGGTTGATCGGTCGTACCCAAGCGGGGTCTACCGACCGATCTTCCAAGGCATTCACTGGCCGGTCACGCCCTGCTATACCAGGACCTGTTGACCGGTCGGCCAAGTGATAGAACTCGCTTGGAGTGTTATGTACCACTTGGTTTAGGTTGGTTGGTCGGTCGTACCCAAGCGGGGTCTACCGACCAATCTTTCAAGATATTCACCGGCCGATCACGCCCTGCACAGGGACCTGTTGAACGGTCAGTCAAGTGGTAGAACTCGCTTGGAGTGTTATGTACCACTAGATTTTTGTTGTGTTAGTCAACCACCATCATTGCACATACACAAAGGTATTGAGAAAACGCATCTTTATTGAATAGAATTCGAGCTACAAAATGACTACATGCATTCCTCCTGCTCAGCTGCCTTGGTAGAACTTGCGCAAGGTGGTTGCATTCCATGGCTTTGCCAACACGTCACCGTCTTGGGTCTTCAAACGATAGGCACCGTTCTTTTCTATGCTATCAAAGATGTATGACCCTTGCGAAGTAGCTCCTAGCTTGCCACTTCCTGGCTCTTTAGTGTTATCGAAGACCTTTCGCATAATTAGATCGCCTTGCTTGAAGATTTGCCTCCTAACTTTGCGGTTGTACGCCATCTTAATGGCTTGATGATAGTTGGGTAAACGTGCTCTCGCTCTTTTCCTCTAGTAGGTCTAAGTTATCAAGCATGAGTTTGCCATTCTCCTCTGGGTCGGCAGCTATAGCTGTCCGCAACGTCGACACCAGTGTTTCCGTGGGCATGACTGCTTCGAAGCCGTTTGTGAGACTAAATGGGGACTCGCCCGTCGGTCGCTTTGGTGTCGTACAATAAGCCCATAGAACTCCTGGTAAGGCCTTCTCACACAAACCCTTCTTCTGCTCCAGCTTCTTCTTCAGCATGTCTAGAATAGCTTGGTTCATCGACTCTGCTTGCCCGTTGCTCTGAGGGTACCGGGGTGTTGAGAAGAACAACTTGACATTGTTGTTATCACAAAACTTTTTAATCGACTCTGCATCAAACTGACGCATGTTGTCCATGACAAAAGCTCATGGCAAGCCGAATCGATATATGATGCTACTCCATTCCGACTTGCACCTCTCCAATTTTCAGCAGAGGGATGGCTTCCACCCACTTGGTAAAGTAGTCGGTGGCGACGAGGAGGAACTTCCTTCGGTTAGGCGACGTCGGGAACGGACCCAAAATATATAACCCCCACTACTGGAAGGGCCAAGGGCTAGATATTGGGTGTAGCTCTTCAGCTGGTTGGTGTATGGAGGAAGCATGCTTTTGGCATTAAAGACATCTCTTCATGTACCCTTCCATATTGCTTTCATGGTGGGTCAGTAGTAGCCCTGCAGCTTTATTTTTCGCGCAAGGAATCTTCCTCCAGAGTGACTCTCACATCCTCCTTCATGTACCTCCCTCATAATTCCTATCATTTGCTCTCCTATGAGGCATTTGAGGTAAGGTCCGCTGAACGAGCGCTTGTATAGTTCATCTTTGATAAAAGTGTATCTTGGTGCATGTGCCCTGATTCTCCTTGAATCATCGGTGTCTTCCGGTAGTATCCCGTCAAGTAGGTACTTCTTCATATTGACCACCCAATTAGCACTAGCTACGATAGCGCAGACTGCTTTAATGATTTGTGTCTTCTCGGCCAGGTGACTGTCCTCTGTGCGGTCAGCTGTTCTGGGGTAGACTTGCACATCGATGATGACCCTTTTTTCTTCATCTCCTCCAAGGACCGATGCTAGATTAGCAAGGGCATCCGCTCGCTTGTTCTCTATTCTGGAGAACTAGTGAAAGTCTATACTTTCAAACTTAGCCATCAGCTCCCGAACTAGCTTCAAATAGGACATCATTCTAGCATCGCGGGCTTCATACTTGCCAATGATTTGATTAATCACAAGTTGGGAGTCACCATAGACTTGTAAGTTGGTCACCCCCAGTACTTCTGCCATCTCCAGCCCTATCAGTATTGCCTCATATTCGGCTTCGTTGTTCGTCGCCAGGAAGTGTAGTCGCATTGACTTTTAAAGTTTTGTGTGGTCAGGAGTTATCAGGACTCCCCCACACCACTCCCAGTTGTGCATGACGAGCCGTCCACGAACAACCTCCATCATTGCTCTTCATCATCTCCTTGTCCTACTGCCGCACCGACTCCCATGGATCGACCGGTGCTACCAACAGGTCTTCCAACATTCTTGGCACCGGTGTAGTGTCTTCTACCGAAAAATCGCTAAGGAAGCCTGCGAGTGCTTGGCCTTTGATGGCTTTTCGAGGCACGTACCGAGGGCTAAACTCTTGCAGTTCATCGGCCCACTTACTCAGACGACCTACCCGATTAGAGTTGTCTAGTACTTCTTTCAGGGGGTGCTCGGTGATGACCTCGATAGGATGGGCGATGAAGTACGGGCAGAGCCTCCTAGATACATACACCAATGTCAGAGCAACTTGCTCAATCCGTGCATATCTAGTTTCAGCCGAAGTCATAATGCGGCTGACGTTGTAGACGGGTCTCTCCACTCTGTCTCGCTCGTATATCAGTACTGCGCTGATTGCTGCCTCAGATACTGAAAGATACACCCCCAACATTACATCAGGCTCAGGGGCTGTCATGATTAGGGGTCGGTCGAGGTATGTCTTCAGCTCTTAAAAAACTTCCTCGCAGCGCTGGTCCCAATCAAAGGTGCGAGCTTACCTAGTCTTTCGAACTAGGGCCGACAACGGTCTGAGGACTTGGATATGAAGCGGTTAAGGACGTTGATCCGGTCGGTTAGCTTCTGCACTTCCTTCGCGACCTGGGTGATGGCATCTCCCCTAAAGCTTGGATCTGTTCCGGGTTGGCCTTGATCCCCCGTCGAGTGACCAAATGACCTAGAAATTTTCCCGGCATCATACCAAAGGCGCACTTGGCCGGGTTTAACTTCATGCTATACCTTCGCAGAGTTGCAAAGGTTTCCTCCAGGTCTTGCATATGCGTCTCCTCCGCTTGGATCTTCATGAGCAAGTCATCGATGTAGACCTCCACGTTCTTTCCAATTTGCTCGACGAACATTCTGTTTACCAGCTTTTGGTAAGTCGCTTGCGCATTCTTCAACCCGGAAGGCATCATCTTGTAGCAGTAAAGTCCTCGGCCAGTGACGAAGGTCGTGTGCTCCTGGTCCTCCAGGTACATGGGGATTTGGTGATAGCCCGAGTATCCATCCCTTAATGAAAGCCTCTCGTGCCCAACCGTTGAATCTACCAAGGTATCGATTCGAGGTAGCGGGTAGCTGTTCTTCGGGCACGCCTGGTTGAGGTTCGTGAAATCAATGCAGACCTGTATAGCTCCGGACTTCTTAGGGTCGGCGACCACGTTGGTAATCCACTTCGGATACTTGGCCTCTCGGATGATGCCTCCCCGTAGTAATTTTTCTACATCTGAGTTGACAGGAGCTGCTTTCTCTGGTGCTAGCGATCGGGGATTCTGGCGGACAGGCGCAGCTCCTTCCCGAATGTTGAGGTGGTGGCATGCTATATCTGGCTTGATGCCCGGTATGTCTTCAACCAACCATGCGAACACATCCTGGTTCGCCTTGAGAAAGGCCGTCATTGCTTCGGCATGGGGTCCTGATAGTTACGACCTTAAGGAACGTGATCCTCGGATTCCCCGCTTCTCCCAGGTCCACAGGTAAAATGGGCTTGACTGTAGGCGACTCTTCCCATTTCGTGTTCTGGTCGGTCATTGACTTCTTTGACTCGTCTGGTTCTTTAGATTCAACCAGTCGGTCAGTCTTCTTTAAGTTCCTCGACACTGCTAGTTCTTTAAGTTCAACTGACAGGTTGGTATTCTTCGGGTTATTCGACACTGTCAGTTCTTTAAGTTCAACTGACAGATCGGTCTTCAGCAAGTCTTTTGGCTCAGCTAGCTCTTTACATTCAGCTGACTTGGCCGATCCTTTGCAGGCTCACTGACTCGTTCAGCTCCTCATGTTCAGCTGACCAGTTGGTCTTCTGAAGGAACTAGCTTCCTCGTGCTCGTACGCTTGGTTTGACGAGGTGCTAAATTGTTGGAGCTTCTTGACTCCGCTTCATAATCTAGAGGTTGACGATGCATGATTCAGCTCCGTCTTCACCTGGTTCTCCTCCCTTAATTTGGCATGTCGTTTTTAAATGGATGGCGCTAAGCTCGCACTTGGCCGCTGAGGACTGGTCGCCTCGAATGCTTATCACGCCCTTGTCAGTCTAAAACTTCACGACTTGGTGGGCCGACAAGGGGACCGCGCCCAAATAGTAAAGCCATGGTCTTCCGAGGATGATGTTGTACGCCGAGTTTGCTTCGATTGCAATGAACCGGGTAAGATTGGTGAGATGCCCTGTTGTGATCGAGAGGGTGATCTCACCAACTACCCTTGCCGCCTCTCCCATGAAGCCCGTTATCGTTGCCAATGATTCAGTCAACTGCCCGCGATCTAGCTGCATGGCATCGAAGGCACTGAGGAAGAGCATGTCTACTGAACTCCCGGCATCGACCAGGATCCTCTTCACTAGACAGTTTGCTATCTGTAGCCGTATGACTAGGGGATGGTTATGAGATCTCTCTATCCCGACCAGATCAGCCATCGAAAACTGCACCGCTGTTTCTACTCTTGGCTTAGGACGGATGATGGGGTTGAGCACCACATGGTGGACTTGCCGTGCTTGCTCTATGCGCCGAACTTGACGATCGATGGAATTTGAGGATAGTACCAGGCCATGATATCCATAGACTGCGTCTACCTCTCGGAGTTGGCGTCTTTCTAGTGGGGGATCCGGTAGGCGCGGTATTGTCGCTCCCCGCTGGACTTCTCCTACGACCTTGGTCTACTTGCATTGAGAGAGGTCAATGAAGCAGCCAAGGTGGCCGGCCTCAATGAGATCCTCAATGTGATGCTTGAGTGCCCGGCACTGCACGGTATTGTGGCCTTGGCCATGGTGGTATTCATAATACCTCGACACATCACTGGCTCCCCTTTCTCCGGGTTCAAGCGGTGGCGCCCACTTGAAATATGGTTCACTCTTGATGGCTTCTAAGATTTGGTCTATAGGGGCGTTCAGTACCATGAACTTCCTATTCCATTGTGGCCTTGCTGGTCTGTCTTGTCTTTGCCACTTCATGTCATTTCGTGTCGCCTCTCCTTGCTGCTTGTTGACATTCTTCATAGCTGCTAGCTTGGCATAGCTCTGGTGCATAACTCTGGTTTCTATGGCCTTCCTCTTGTGGTCCGCGTCTTCAATCTTGATGTACTTCTCAACTCGTCGTGACAGTTCATCGATCATCTCCGGAGTACGCTTGATGAGCGAAGCATTGACAAACTGGTTGGGCTGAATGGCATTTTTAAAGGCCACAATCACCATGTGGTCCTGTCTGTCAGTGTCCGCTAAACTCAGGTATTCGGCCCTGAACCTGTGGTAGAACTGCCTCAATGTCTCCTTCTGGGTCATACACATCCCGAAGAGTGAGTCCAGAGTCTTCAGCTCCCGGCGGTTGCACCGATATTGATCGATGAACCGTGTGATAAGTTCCGAGAAATATGAGATGGACGAGGGTCTGAGCTTGTGGAATCATTCGAGGGGGGTTCCCGACAATCTATGGTGAAGGTTTGACAAAGGATATGGTCATCCTCATGGGGGACCAGGGCATCCCGGAAAAGCAAGCATGTGCTTTACCGGGTCCTTCGATCCATCAAACTTGGGGAGGCGTGGAGGATTCCACCCGTGTGGGAATAGTTCCATGAGGAGCTTCTCGATGAGTGATGATCGTGCGGCTCCTCGGATGGTGACATCCTCTAGCCGATCAGGAGCTTGGGCTTCTGGTCGGTCTTGTTGGGTTTCTTCTTGATCTCTAAGTCGCTCCGCGGCATATACCCTGATGTGATCATGGATACTTCTTTGGTCAGCAGTGTGAGTCGGCTGCCGACTAGCTGGCGTCAACCGAGTGTGGTGACTATCGCTCGGTTGAGGACGGTGTTTATCTTCTCGCTTTGGGCGGCGAGGTTGTGCTGAATCCGTCTTCGAGTGATACTTGGAGGTAGGCGGCTGTCGAGGGTATGCCCCGAGCTGGGACCAGACATCCGAGCTGTTGGAAATAAATCCATGGTAGAGGCTCACAGCGGAAACAAAGTTAAGGTCCGAAGACCGTGAGCGGTGTGCGTTACATATCAAAATTTTCATCGAAATGATCTATATATGCGTGTATGAATCTAGCATGGCAACTACGCGAACCCCTAACGACGATCTAACGCGAAAGAACAATCTAGCATGTATTCATGTTCTATCTATGCTAGATCTACATGTTAGAGATCATACTGCGTGCGGATTCTTTCACCGCGACAAATTTCTTCTTTGTCGATGGAGACGGGCTCGGATCTGCTCGATATAGCTTCGGTGCGATGGCCATAACTTTCTGCTCCAAACTCGGATGGGGCTGAAATTTGGACTGCAAGTAGCCAACTTCGAGACACAACTTTTCCAACAAGTTGCATCTCATTTGGACTTCTGTAACTTTCAGAATCACAGAAACAACACTGATTTTCTGTGCAGATTTTGGACAGCAAAAGGTTGCGGGAGATGCCTTCTAGTTCACCCGATCTCACACGATGCACGGCACCTCATCGATGGATCTCTGAGTGCCTCCATACGACGAGCCTTGTCCTTCTAAGAAACACCACGCGAGGAATACGAGTCGCCATCTAATGGTACAAGCGAGGGAGAGAGAGACGAGAGAGGAGAGGAGAAGAGAGAGGAGAGGGGCGGCTAGGGTTTCCCTATACCATGGCCGGCCCTAGGGCTTGCATGGCTGCTTGGCCGACCCTCCCTCTCCCCTTTCCCTTATATAGGGCCGGCCCTAGGCTTATGGATAAGCCTAGTGCGGATAGGATTTACTGATTCAAACCTTTCCCTATATATCTCTTCTTTTATCTCTATCTTTTTCTTGTTTTTGAAAATAGTCAAAACCAGCCCGTTTTCTGCGCCTCATGACCGACCCTTTCATCAGAGGCAACAACCTCCTAAAACCAATGGGACCGTCCTTGACCAGTCTCTCAACACTTAGGGCCGGCCCCCTTAGTACATAGTGGTGCATGGTATGACCAAAACGCCCTTCTGTCACAAGTTGACCGTTCCTCGTGTGCGAGATTTTGCAAGGCACACGTAAGTGAAGTGCACCAGTGATTTCACTATTCTCTGAGGTTCCCATAGGGTGCCCCTAGTGAAGTCAACTAGTCAACTCGTAATATGTCCCGGTGCATTGCACCCATACGACAAAGTCCACTTATGACAAGGAATTGCTACATGCGTCTCTGTACTAACCTAGGGTTTCCCCTTAGTGCACACACGTAGCTACGCATCTACCGTGCACTAGTGCAAAGCACTCACGGGGCGTATGCTTGGACTTCTCGCTTCCTCTAACTACGTTCTGTGTTTCGAGGAGATGGTATAAGAACCATACATAATGTCGATAAGGTGGAACCTTCAGGGACCAGGGTTCATGGCTTCCAACTTAGACTCGATCGACACACTACCCGAGTGTACCATCGATCCTCTGAATCCGAGTTAACCTGCGTAGCCACCCAGAGTGCAACGCAGGCTGCACTGCAATTCCCCTAGACTTACTATGTTCTCCCTCATACCCCTGCTCTCCACTTAGTATGGTAAACTCGTTGTCCCTCCACTGGTGCCATGATGCAACTCGAGCGGTGGAGAATACCGTTAGACTCGAGTGCTCATATGACTCGATTCCTTCCAGGTTGACCATATACATCGTACCTCCGATTACTCTTCCGAGCAACCGGATCCGTCACTAGTCCAACTAATGACCACCTGGCCAGGGTTTAATACGACGTAGGTCAGACTAAGGAACGCACCTCCCGTTAGGGGTGTGGATAGCCTGCAAGAGTGACACGTTGATGTAATGCCAGTCGGGTAACCTAGTACACCGTGGTTTTGGATCACTGCATCCGGATCCTCACACATTTGTGCGCCAAAGCACCACACAACTGGTTAGTCCACCAGACATGGTTCCTCAGGGTTTAGGACCGTTTTACCCTAAGCAGAAACACGATTTAGAGCACCGGTGTCTGCTCACCGATCTGTGCATCATGTTGGTTTCGTTCGGCCACAGACACTGTGCCTGGTAATGACCGTGGTAGAGACACCCATGCTCTGTCATCCCAACAGCTTATCCTGATAGGGCGACCAACCCTAATCAGAGCTGTGAAACTTATTTAGGTTACATGGGACCAGTCCCTTGAGTCTCCCACTCAAGTGGATTACTATGTAGCCATGGCTCTCTGTTCTGTTAATCAAAAACGTACTAAGGTTCGTACCAATATGCAATTCTATACTATCAACCATACATAGCTAAACTATAGGTTTTTACGAGCTGTAGACCTCACCAATTCTAACAATCTCCTACTAGGTCTAACGAGGAATAACGGTGTTGAGCTCTGTAGCTTCTACATGCTGCCCAAAAGCCTTTGCAGGAATTCTCTAAAGGAATTGGCAACATTGTCTGTAGATTCCACCTCAGTACCGCTACTTGCATTTCCTCCTATAACTGTCAGATCAAGTGGAGTTTGTACTTGATGGGTTTCCCCTCATTATGGTGCCTAGTCTTCTTGGACCTTGCTTACCGCTCTTCTATTGTAACAACAGATAACTGAGCCTCTGGTATGCGTCCCAAGTTCTTTAAGAACTTCCTAAGCTATACCACCTGGTAGACTACCTCGCACGCACCAACGTGCTAAGCCTCTGTGGTAGAGTCTGTGATGCACTCTTGCTTCACACTCTACCAACTACCGCTTCTAATCCCAAGATAAAAATAATCCCTGAAATCGATTCTCTAGAACGTATATCTGACACTAAAGTCAGACCTTATGCGTCCAATCGATATCAGGACCTATGAAGTGCAAGCTAACTCATATTCCTTACTTAATAAGGATTTCTGAGTATACCCTTCACATCGGTCCAAAGATCTGGACCCGGGTTCGATTGAAACCGACCCATCATTCCTGTTGCGCAATAGATATCTAGCCTCGTAAACCGAATCTGGCTAGAATCTTATCTTCATGCGTAGCCTGTGATAGCGCGCAAGAGAATTTTGCTCTGGTAATCTCGAGTTACCTTGATTCCCAGAACATAACTCGCCTCACTTGGGTCTTTCACATCGAATTGTGATGACTACAAACCTTTACCGTAAACAATATTCTTACATCATTTTCAATCAGTAACTTATCGTTAACGTAAAATACTAAATATTCCCTTGTAGTTATTTCATCTTTCTTGTACCAACTTGGTTTATCCTCGTTCTGATCAGATCCGTGTGAGCGGATTCCCTTGATCAAAATAGACATTCCATCATGGATGCTTGCATCAGTCCATAAATGAACCGTTGCAACTTGCATTCCATATCTTCCTAACCTACTGACATAAAGCCTGGGGCTACATCATCCATATGTCCTTTACAAATTCCCGTTAGGGAATAACTGTCTTGACATCCATCTACCAGATCTCCCAACTATAATGGGCTGCGATGGATTAAGAGGACCCAAAATAGACTTAGGCATAGCTAACAGTGATATGGTTTTGACATAGTCAATCCCTTCTCCTTTGATAACTAATCTAGCTACTTAAGTCTTAACCGGGTGCTCTTCTTATACACCTCGTACACCCCGAAGGGTGATAGTGCTATAAGTGTCAAGACTGTTCCAAGGGACATTGATGCAAATATGCCTCCATAGTCTTTTGTCAGTCAGAGTTGTCGGAAGCTCCCACTACTTCTTCGTAGCTCTAGGGATCATCCTCCTGAAACTTTGGATTAACTATCAAAGTTTCTCCATAGTATCTTTCAGGAGCTCTGATGGTTCCACAACGACGAGGTGGTGGTGGTATAAAGGAAGCTCCTGTGGGTGCAAATTTTGGCAGAAGTTTACCAAACTACCACGGGACCCACCGGCCCTGCCTGGTGGGCCCACGAAGACTACCACAGGACCCACCGGCCCTGCCTGGTGGGCCCGCGAAGATTACCGCGGGACCCACCGGCCCTGCCTGGTGGGCCCACGAGAACTACCACGGGGACCTACCGGCCCTGCCCGGTAGACTCACGAGCCTGTGGAATCCCCCAGAAGACGGCAGCGGGGCCCGCCAGCTTTACCTGGAGAATCCCCAGATAAGACAGCAGAAAACCGCCATTTGCCACCAGAGATTCCTATAAATAGCAGAGCCTTCGAATATAAAAGGATCGAAATCTAGAATCCGAAATCCATTTTCCACTCTGAGATCTGATTTTCAGAACCAGAGCTCTGGAATTTCTATCTTCTCACCCTTCACCTCTACTTGATCATCTTCTTGTCTGTGAAGAGATCAAAAAGGCTTCAGTAGCACTCGGCCTGTCGAGGTTACTTTGAGAAAAGTGTTAGTGAATTCGGGTTGCACCCTATAGCACGGAGACGTAGGCTTCGGCTGAACTCCGAGATCACTTCTTGTGTCAAACTCTCTCTCTGATTGCATCTCTCTGATTACATATCAAAAGCTTCAACTTCGATCAACAGATCGACCAACGATCTTCGACGTCAACTCCAATTGACTGGTGAGGCGAGGTCTTCGGGTCGGCACGAAGATTTTCCCCCACAGCTCCCATTACTTCTTCGTAGCTCTAGGGATCATCCTCCTGAAACTCTAGATTAACTATCAAAGTTTCTCCATAGTATCTTTCAGGAACTCTGATGGTCCCACAACGACGAGGTGGTGGTGGTACAAAAGTGAATTGTTTCTACAGTAGCTGGTATACTAGTTTCTGTATCATCTACTCCCACTACGTTTTTCAGATGCGCACTCTCTACCAGTACCCAGTAGTTCACCCAGAACTACCTTACTGATAAACTTATGGTCTATAATATAATCTTGGTATAGGTAGATGGTGTTCGTAGAAACGATTACCTTCCAAACCTCAAGATCATAGAATAGTCCACCTTATGCCTCCTAAGGGTAACCTATAAACAGATATACCTGGAACTACATCTCATCCCTCTTGTCCTTTTGCACAAGTGCAGGACAATCCTATATCTCGAGACATTATAGTGTCAGCTTTCACTTAGACCATAGCTCTCTTATAGGTTTGAGGCACTGATCCAGATGAGAGATAGTTTCAGATATAAGCTACTGTTTTAAGGTATAAACCCACCAAAAGGTGGATAGTACACTTGGCAATATTCATCATACTACGGACCATGTCTAACATGGTCCGATTCCTTCTCTCGGAGACTTCATTCTGACGTGTCATCCTTGGAGCATTTAACTGGGAGATAATCCCATGCTCCTTCAGGATCCTATAGAACCCATCCGATAGAGTCTCGTTCCTTCGATTAAATCGAAGAGACTCCTATCGTCTGGATACTCTTGGAACCATAGACGTCAAAATTAACTAACTCCCATACCTTCATGGCCCTTTTAGTTATTCTGCCTTCCAGATTACACTCATAGGTTAGAAGGATCTCCGATGAATCTGTGAACAGAAACTCGACCTTCTGTTACCTCTGAATTTAACTGAGGCAAAATATCTAAATCAGAGAGGTCACAAATGAGATAGCTTCTCTGAAGGATTTAGATGAATTTAAATTAGACGCTGCAGCTGTCATGAAATCTATTTTCGAATTAAGATTAAATACAAAAAGATTATTCTGATCTATTCCTCTAGTAATGAAGCTATCTATTTAGTTTAAGATACACACCTACGGTGCTGTCTAAAACTAAAAACTTCATTTACCGAGAAGGAAACAGAACTATAACTCTAAAAACAAAATCCGTGTTTCGGAAAAACTAAGATAATCATATCTAACAGCTTCCGCAGCGGTTTATGACATCAGTACCTATGTTAGGATTACTTCACTATAAAGTAGCCTTCTGCTTTTCTTGAATCTCTGTAGACCCGAAGTCTACATTCTAAGAGGCATAAGAACTGCTACTAGATAGCGACTCAACTCCTAACATCCTGAGGCCATACACTATCTTCAAATATCCCCTATACTTGGTAAAGTGGAAATACTTCCGTCCTTAGCGTTACCATACTTAGGAGTCTACACCAGTTTCTGCACTAGAATAGTTTTCGATCTCTTATAAGTTACTCCCTTAGGTTCTTCTAAAGAAGACATAGGTTAAGCACTAAAGGCATTGCCTTTAATCTTGATCCCATCCTTTTTCTCTTGAAAATCTCCTTAGAAGTTCTGCGTTTATCATCTCTAACTTGTTAAAGCTAAAGTCTCTGATAACGCCTTCGAAGGTTCCAGACAAGGATGCAAGACAGACGTCTTCCACCACCTCATTATCTGACACTATGTCTTTGGAATCTAGTTCGATCTGGAACTCAAGTATATGTTCCCGAACAAGCATATCCTTAGACATCTCGGTACCGACAAGTATCTTGGTGGAAAGGCGATGAGTCGACTGACTTTGCCTTCCAGACATCTAATGCTAGTAAAACTTTTCTTGAGAAGACCTGGCATATCTCTGACTTGCTTCTAAGGATTTGTCCGCCAGTCTGCTATAACACAGAACTTGCACATCTCCTCAGACTCTCGCTAGTCGTCATATGCCCTAGTTAGTGCGCTAGTGATATCTGGACCCGTTAGATCTAGTACTGGGATATTAGATTGCAAGCCAATGTACATTTACTATCCTATGCATAAGCTAAAGAAAGTGCTTTCGCTCTACGTAGTTAGAGACCCGATAACTGGTTCTTTTATGGGATAGCGGATAGGGAAACTATATGGTTGAATGAAAATGAATGCAGAAAAAACTTATTTTATGGATTTTTAAAATAAGCTAATTATATCCAAATGCCAATGCTACCCTCACAGCGAAGACACCTCTATGAATTAATTAACCATGTATGTAAGATCTCGGAATCGACTACACCAGCCCTAGGGGGCATCATGCAGCGTCAATCCGCTTACACGGGCCTTTTCTTGACCCTATCCAAATCTACCAACTAAGGGCTTTGATGGACCATGGTTGTCCTTTTGGCCAGTGCCACGTGATCCCCATTGTCTGAGCAACGAATACCTCACGTCCATTTTCGGATGCTTACTCACAAGCCTAGGTAGTTACGACACGGGAGTTCATGCGGCCCCCACTAGAATAGGATGAAAAGCCCTTCTCTCCTCACCCCGTAACCACCATATCCCAAAGGAGACTGCTAAGTCATCTGGCATAGAAAAACATAACCCTCACCCTAGGGGGTGTCGAGCTACGCCCTTCCACCCAGACACAAAGCAGTTGGTTGTGGAGGCCAGAGGATCTCGACGAGTCCTCTTATACATCCCTTATTATAGTTGAGGGTTATTTAATGCAAGTATGAGTGTACTCTAAGGTCACGACAACCTATACACCAGACCCTGGTCATACCATGCTCCCACTAGCGTTTCAAGCCTTTCGTGAAGCATTAATTGATCTCGGAATATCATAGTCCCTGCCTCGAGTGGATTTCTCCACTCAAGGGTCACATTACATATCCCAAGAACATCGATGCTCCACAAACCTAGCTATCACGCTAATGCTCTGGAGCCTAGCCTAAGGTCAGACTGACAGGAAAGGTCTTCCACTACCATGGCGCCTTGCTTATAAATTTGACGAATGATGTCATAGTAGAATTCCAATTCATTCTAGGTTTCGATGCTGGCCAAATAGGCAAACCCGACTAATCGGGTGTTGACCTAATGGTGACATAACCAAATGTGAGGAATTCATGCTATCATCAAGGGTCAATTAAATAATAGGCGTCACTAGTGGAATCCTATCATAATAAGGTCTCTAGGACCCGAGGGGAAAGGGCATCCCTCTAACACAGATAATCAAATTATCGCATCGAGGTTCTCTAAAGAACTACTGAAAGAAACAAGCACACAACTGAATCAAGTTCAGGGTCCGACCCCTGAACCTGACTGGCACAGCACAGGTTCTCTGTCTCCTTCGCAAGGTTCCTCGATCTGATACAAGCCTCTGTATATGATCTCCTGACGCTTTCGTCCTTTGCCGTCATCGTGTACGCTTCGCCGGATCGCCATCGTCCTCCAAGGTTCCGCTCGTCCTCCCGGTGGTGGATCTCTACGGTAGGTCCTCCTCTTCAATCTGTAACCGAAAAAGCTCTAGTACGCTTCGAGTAAGTGATTGCTCGTACACAATTTCCTAGAACGAAAAGGAAAACAAACCTAGCAAAAAGTCTGGGAATCAAGGGTGGTCAATCTTCACCTCTTGCCCGACTATGGCTCTAAAATCTATCCATACACAGAAGAAAAAACATCCAGACAAATTCGCTAACACGGGGTCCGACCCCCGGTAGTTAGCAATCATATATCCAGAATAATTTTAGAAGCGGCGCCCTGCAAGAACGATTCATAGAACACACAAAATATACTATGCATGATCTACTCGTAGAACCTCGATGGCGGCACATACTATTCATGCGCGCACATGACGGTTTCAAGAAAAACATGAAACGCACACCACTAGCATGATCTGATACCAATTGTTGGATGTGAATCCATGGTAGAGGCCCGTAGCGGAAGCAAAGAGAAGGTCCGAGGACCGTAGGCGGTGTGCGTTATATATCAAAATTTTCATCGAAACGATCTATATATGCGTGTATGAATCTAGCATGACAACTACGCGAACCCCTAACGACGATCTAACGCGAAAGAACAATCTAGCATGTATGCATGTTCTATCTATGCTAGATCTACATGTTAGAGATCATACCTGCATGCGGATTCTTTCACCGTGATAAATTTCTTTTTTGTCGAT
The DNA here is from genome assembly GCA_947650365.1 of Chamaelirium japonicum. Classification (NCBI taxonomy): domain Eukaryota; kingdom Viridiplantae; phylum Streptophyta; class Magnoliopsida; order Liliales; family Melanthiaceae; genus Chamaelirium; species Chamaelirium japonicum. Next base: position 58,173,367 of record OX393553.1, read on the forward strand.
GGAGACGGGCTCGGATCTGCTCGATATAGCTTCGATGCGATGGCCATAACTTTCTGCTCCGAACTAGAATTGGGCTGAAATTTGGACTGCAGGTAGCCACTTCGAGACGCAACTTTTCTAAGAAGTTTCACCTCGTTTGGACTTCTGTAGCTCCCGAAATCACAGAAACAATACAGATTTTCTGTGCAGATTCTGGACAGCAAAAGGTTGCGGGAGATGCCTTCTAGTTCACCCGATCTCACACGATGCATGACACCTCATCGATGGATCTCTGAGTGCCTCCATACGACGAGCCTTGTCCTTCTACGAAACACCACACGAGGAAGACGAGTCACCATCTAATGGCGCAAGCGAGGGAGAGAGAGACGAGAGAGGAGAGGGGCGGCTAGGGTTTCCCCATACCATGGCCGGCCCTAGGGCTTGCATGGCTGCTTGGCCGACCCCCCCTCTCCCCTTTCCCTTATATAGGGCCGGCCCTAGGCTTATGGATAAGCCTAGTGTGGATAGGATTGATTGATTCAAACCTTTCCCTATATATCTCTTCTTTTATCTATATCTTTTTTTTTCCTTGTTTTTGAAAACGGTCAAAACCAGCCCGTTTTCTGCGCCTCATGACCGGCCCTTTCATCGGAGGTAACAACCTCCTGAAACCAATGGGGCCGGCCTTGACCAGTCTCTCAACACTTAGGGCCGACCCCCGTAGTACATAGTGGCGCATGGTATGACCAAAACGCCCTTCTGTCACAAGTTGACCGTTCCTCGTGTACGAGACTTTGCAAGGCACACATAAGTGAAGTGCACCAGTGATTTCACTATTCTCTGAGGTTCCCGTAGGGTGCCCCTAGTGAAGTCAACTAGTCAACTCGCAACATGTCCCGGTGCATCGCACCCATATGGCAAAGTCCACTTATGACAAGGAATTGCTACATGCGTCTCTGCACTAACCTAGGGTTTCCCCTTAGTGCACACATGTAGCTACGCATCTACCGTGCACTAGTGCAAAGCACTCACGGAGCGTATGCTTGGACTTCTCGCTTCCTCTAACTATGTTCTGTGTTTCGAGGAGATGGTATAAGAACCGTACATAATGTCGATAAGGTGGAACCTTCAAGGACCAGGGTTCATGGCTTTCAACTTAGACTCGATCGACACACTACCCGAGTGTACCATCGATCCTCTGAATCCGAGTTAACATGCGTAGCCACCCAGAGTGCGACACAGGCTGCACTCCAATTCCCCCGGACTTACTATGTTCTCCCTCATACCCTTGCTCTCCGCTTAGTATGATAAACTCGCTGTCCCTCCACTGGTGCCATGATGCAACTCGAGTGGTGGAGAATACCGTCAGACTCGAGTACTCATATGACTCGGTTCCTTCCAGGTTGACCACATACATCGTACCTCCGATTACTCTTCTGAGCAACCGGATCCGTCACCAGTCCAACTGATGACCACCTGGCCAGGGTTTAATACGACGTAGGTCAGACCAAGGAACGCACCTCCCTTTAGGGGTGTGGATAGCCTGCAGGAGTGACACGCTGATGCAACACTAGTCGGGTAACCCAGTACACCGTGATTTTGAATCACTGCATCCGGATCCTCACACATTGGTGCGCCAAAGCACCACACAACTAGTTAGTCCACCAGACGTGGTTCCTCAGGGTTTAGGACCATTTTACCCTAAGCAGAAATACGGTTTAGAGCACTGGTGTCTGCTCACTGATCTGTGCACCGTGTTGGTTCCGTTCGACCACAGACACTGTGCCTGGTAATGACCGTAGTGGAGACACCCACGCTCTGTCATCCCAACAGCTTATCCTTATAGGGCGACCAACCCTAATCAGAGCTGCAAACTTATTTAGGTTACATGGGACCAGTCCCTTGAGTCTCCCACTCAAGTAGATTACCATGTAGCCATGGCTCTCTGTTCTGTTAATCAGAACACGTACTAAGGTTCGTACCAATATGCAATTCTATACTATTAACCATACATAGCTAAACTATAGGTTTTTACAAGCTATAGACCTCACCAATTCTAACACGAGCGTGCCGACGCTGCCTAGGTTTGTTTGTTTCTTTCGGCCGATTCCGGGCTACTTGAGTCTCGCCCATCAGGATTCGCACTTTGGACCTCCACCGAGTGATTTGGTGGTGGATGCACTTGCTCCGGTTGGGCAACTTGCGCAGGAAGGCTTTGTCCAGCTTGGGCCAGTATGCCCTGGTTGAATGGGCCACTAACCGGTGTGGCTCGAATGAAGTCACGCAACTCCTCGTAGTTGCATTGCATCGTCTGGAGCTGCGCGGTGAGAGTTTGCTGGGTCATCATCATGGTAGCCAGAAAAGCCTCTGACAGGTCCCCTGTTAAAGGAGCCATGGTCACTACCGGAGCTTGGCTGGACTCGCTGACCCCCCAGTGTGGGATTCACCAGCGGGACGGTGCACTCCGAGTTCGTTGGTGGTTGAACCGGATGTCCGACATCATTAGCGTCTTCGAGTGGAGACGGGAGCTGAGAAGTCGAACGGGTACGATATGGTCCACCGACCATTTTTCTTCAACCTTGTGGTCGTAGCGGTGACTTCTAAGTTTACTGGTTGATCGACACCCACGGGTCGGTCAGTCAGTAAACTCGGGCAGGTTGCAGGTAGACTCAGATTGGTTGACACCCACGGGTCGATAATCGAGAGCCCTAGTAGGAAGTCTCGAAGACTTATCCCACAAACGGCGCCAAGATTGTGGGGGGTTTTTTCCTGGATCGGGCGGTTCACTTGGAATGCACAATCTAACACACCAAAGAACAAAGAGGACCGGGTTTACGTGGAAAAACTCATTCTCAACGTCGAAGGGGAAAAAACCACGGGGCGGGGCGAGAATGCACTAACAAGGTAAAGTGGATACAATCTCTCACCCTGACCCAATTACACCATGATGACCGATCTCCCAATATACCGACCTCTGCAATCCCGCTCTCTCTAGCTCCGTAAATTCCTGGAAGAATCGGGCAGCACCTCCTCTAGAATTCGGTCCCTTTTCATTGAGGGGTAGGGCTCCTTTTATAGCGTCCCGGGATGACAGTTAGAGCACTCCGCGCGGGACGGCGTGCTCCCGCAATGTGCTCAACTGTCTACGTGGTGGGGACGTGTCGCACGACCGACACACGGTAATTTTGGCCCGAGTCATTTTCTGCCTTACCAGTCAGCCGGGAATCTTGGGAGTGTGTGATGCTCTCCTGTAACCGTCGTGCGATCGAGATTTCCGGGTTCAACCGTCGCACGTTTTGGTGGCGTGACTCTCGGGGAGCTCGATCCCCCTCGAGCCGCTTCTTCGCGCGCGGCCGATCATCAGAGGGGGGGGGGGGGCACTCCTCCCTCGGTTTCATGCATGGCCGACCAGCAACCAAAAGGAGGGGCAATCCCCCCTCTCTCGGCTTTAGTGCGCGACCGACCACCTGGGGGGGGGGGGGGGTGGACTCCCCCCTTCTCGCTGTTTTAGTGTGCAGCCGACCACCTGGGGGGGTGGACTCCCCCTTCTCTCCTTTCACGTGCGGCCGACTTGTGACGAGATTGACGGTCTCGGTAGGTTCGCTTGCTTCCTCGGGGGCGACGTGCACGGTCGGCTCGTGACGAAGCGCGTGGCCGGTTCGCGACAAGGCTAACAGCCACCTTCTGATTGGTCCATCGAGATACACACACCATCCAGAGCGAAACCGGCGGGATTTTTTCCGTCAAAAGGGTTTATACACTCAAGGAAGACAACTGAGGTCAGGTGTGCGGAGCTCACCAAGGAAAGATGGCGATCGGAGTTTCACGCTGGTGCTTAGGAACGGGGGCAATTGCGTAAAAAATTTAAAATAAAAATTTGTGGTGCCACCACTAAAGTGATGGGTTCCTATATAAGCACCCCAAATCCGGCCGGGGTCCGACGACGCGCCTGCCGGAGCCATGCCTTCAAGCAGATACATGGCGTACTCCCCGTCTCCCTCCGCCCCCCACTCTCCTCACATCTCAGGCATCCGCTCCGCCACCACTGTCATTGTCGAGCAGGAGAAGTATGCCCCCCCTCTTCCAAACCCTTACCCTTCATACAGAAAAAAAGATCCTTCTCATTGATCGGTGATCGATCCGCAGTGCTTCCGATCATCCGCCCATTTCGTTTTCTTGATTTGTTCTGCGCGATGGAATTTGAAATTTTGTGGTGCTTTGAATTAGTGTATATATGTTACAGATTTGTTTTGATTGCAAACTGATTCTCTATCCAAAATTTGATTTTTAAACTACATCCTCTGTTTTTTTTTGTTCGATTTTTTTTTTTTGACGAGATCTATTGGGATGAGTGATGGGGTTCTTCAATCTTTATGGGCTAGAGCTTGTGCTTGTACCATTGCAATACTGTGAGCATTTTATTTCTGTAATTAGTGTGCTTAACAGAGAGTGGAATTGCTTGTCAGGTATCTATCAGAGTTGCTGGCTGAGCGTCACAATCTCGGCCCTTTTATGCAGGTGCTTCCGCACAGCTGCCGGTTGCTCAACCAGGGTAATTTTTGGTACCGGATTCTATACGTAGAAGTTCATTTTCCTATGTTTGCTGAGCGGCGATTCCTGACTTTGTTTGGCTTTGGCATTCGGTTGGTGCGAAGGATCAAAATCTTGAATTCGTACGAACCACATAAAATGACAGATTTCACACGATATATGGTGGAATATTGTGATTTTTTCCAATTATTTATTTCCATGGTTGTTGCAACCCTTTTTCCTGTTATTATTTGGTGGCTTGTTTCATATGCCGATTAAGGAAATCTGTGCTAGTGAAATGATGAAAATTTTCTATTGGAATGACTATTATTCTATGTTCTCTAAAAATGTTGGAAGTTTAGAGTATTAAAGAAGTTGAGATATGCATGTCTTTCATTTGTTGATATTCTATCCGTGTCCTTACACAAATATGATTTGAGTATTTTTTTAATTCATTGCCGTTATGTGGAGACTACATATCAAAGTCGTTTGAAGGAAGTTTGAAGATTTTACATCAGATTGATGGTTACAACTTACAAGGGACTCGACTGGATGCTCATATCCTAGGTAAGGCTGTCAGTGATAGCCATGAAGAATACATTTATTTTCCAACATCTCTTGAGTGACTTTTTGCATCATTCCGTCAAACAAAATATGGATGCACGACCAAGGTTTTAAATTTTGGTGTTGTGTTTGGTTTCGATCTAGGCCAAAACTGAAATTCGGTTGAAATTTTAAAATTTAGACCGAAATGATGCAAAAATTTTGAAATGGTTAAAAAAAGAGTTTTTTAATTTTTAAATTGAAATCTTTTATTGTTGTGTATACATATTTTGGGCTGCAACTTGGGCGGGTTGGACCCGACCCAACCGAAGTTTTGGACAGATTTGGGTTGATGCATTTGATGATTGGGTTGGGTTAGGGTTGAAAAATACAACCCAAGAATTCGGGTCGGGCTCGGGCAACCCGGCCCAACCCGAACCCGAGTACTCATGTATGCTTATGAGTCTGTGATATACATATAACAGTCACATCCATCCTGAGTACTCATATGTTGAGGGATCACAGTCATAGCCATCCGTTTCATCCAATCCCATATTATTTATTTGCTTCTTGTTTATCAACTAATGACATTATCTGATGATCTAGTAAATTGCATGTATAAAAATGCAACAAAAGTTATAGAGTAGTGTTAGCAAGTATAAGTTCTTTTTAGCTTTTGACCTTCAAATATAAAAATTTTAAACAATGATGGGATATAAGTATACCCAAACCCAAGCCCAACTCAAGCCTGGAAATTTTTTATTGGGTTGGGCATCTTGGGTTGGAAGTTCGATTTGGGTTAAGGGTTCTAGTACTTGGGTTGACCCCCAACTCGAACCAACCCGCTCGAGGTGCAGTCCTATACGTATTTACATGAATAATTTGAAGAAAAACACACGAAACATATAGTAAGCTTGCATGGACCATGACAACCAAGGTGGAATACCGGTAAACTGAAAAAAATAACTTCATAGTCATCCGCACCATACACCCGCTTCGTCCTGTAGGCTACATTAGTTTAGGATTCCCGAGGAACACATGCGTTAGTACATACTACAATCGTGAATTGGAGGTAGGCTAACGTAGTCCTTTCGTTAGCTCGTAATATCGTTTTTAAAATTTTCCTTTAGATGTTACTTTTAGAATTCTGAACATAAGGTTTTGTAATATGGCCCTTCTTCTTTGGCATATCATGCAGCTTATATGTATCGTTCGTTGTTTTTAAGCCTTTGGTAATTTTTATGGTGTTTTCTCTTAGCTGCCTCTAATTTTACTCGAAGAGACGATTCTTCAAGCAAAGTAGGAGGCATGGGGTTTACTTTTTGCGGACTTGGAATGAGGGGCTTCAAGTTTTGCCAAGTAGGAGGGAGGGGGGTCACTTTCTAACACGTAAGAGGGAGGGCATCACATTCTGCTGAGTAGGAGTGAGGGAAGTTACTTTCTGTCATGTAGGAGGGGGTGGGCATCATGTTATGCTGCGTAGGAGGGAGGGGGGTCACTTTATTCCACGTAGCAGGGGGGCATGAGGGAGAGGGGTTACTTTTTGCTGAATAGGAATGAGAGGCTTCTCGTTATGCTAAGTAAGAGGGAGGGGGCCCACTTTTTGCCCGGGGGGGTATCACATTTTGCGGACTAGGAGGGAGGGGTCACTTTTTGCCGTGTAGGAGTGGGGATTCATGTTCAGTTGAGTAGGAGAGGGGGGGGGGGGGGGGGGGGGGGGGTTACTTTTTGCTTAGCATGAGCTTTTCGGTTTAGAGGTTCTTAGTAATATGATCCGTCTTGCTCTCAAGTTTTTCTGGGCAGTTTGTTGTGAGTTGTGACGACGAGAATGACACACAAGTGATCAAACCCATTCCACACAGTCGGTTGTGGCGACGAGAATGGCACACAAGTGATTATATATCTCCATTCTTAGAGTGAGGTGGTGATTTTCTCCTTGTTAGGAAATTTTCTTTTGGTGTTTTCTTTCGTCAATTTCCTGTTTGAGGCACTATTCTTCTTGCTCACGTGTTGATCACTATCAATAAATTTTCCACACAAAGTTTATTCTCTAAAAACCAGCAAGGTATTATTAAATAGTTACTTCAGTTAATTCATATTTGGAGCTCCTGCATTTTTGATTATTAATAGAATTTTTGTCTTTGACATCTGGACTCTTGCTTTCTGTACCAGTGAAGTCAGCAGCCATATTTCTGAGTGTACATATAGGTGGGATCATATTTTTAGTGATTAACTTCATAGTTGCAGTAAATTGTTGTTTTCAGATGCAGTGAACCCAATAGTCTTGGTTGTGCTATTATTCCTTTCAAGGAACTCTGTTGTTTTTATGTTGCCTTCGAGAGTATATCCATACTTTCTGAGAGATGTGAAATTTTAGCTGACATTTGACTCTTATCTGTTTAAATGTAAGTTGAATTATACTTTATTTAGAGGATATTAATCTACTGTAATTTTAGCCCTACCATAGTTGATTATTGGCACTAAACAGTAAACACTAATAGAACATAGCTATCTTATAACAAATTCTTAGTAGATTACTTATAAGCAAAACATGAGTTGGTCCTTCTAAGTAATATGTTATAAGTATACAAATAGAACATTTCTACATTAGTGGCATACTGATTGTGGATTGACCTATTCAGCTAACCAATGTATGCCGATTTACTGCTGACTAATTTACTAACAAATGCTAACTGGTACATCTTAATCTTGGAATTGACATTTTGAAGCAGAAATTTTGCGTATATCCACACTATTGGGGAATGCATCTCTTTTAGATCAAAGTGGGCGTGAACATGGTAGCCCATTGACTACGGGTGGATCATTTTCAAATGGAGGAGCAGCTGATAGGAATGGGTGGGCATCAATGTTTCAATCAGAAGTACGGATACTAACCATTAACATAACTCGTCTTTCCATCTAATTTCATGCTAACATGAATTAACTTCCAGTTTGAGTGCTTGCATTCTTGATGCAATTTTTCACACTTCGTGTTTTCTTTACCGTCTTTTATGAGTGTTTGTGTTTCTTGACTTAATTTCTGAGATGTCTTGTGAAGTTGAAGCTCTCATTTTCGGGTGCTTACCTTTTGACTGTAATGCCCCAAGTGGCACTTCAGCATTTAGAAGCACTATGGTATGACCTGGCATTACGTATAATCAATAAAGTGTTCCAATCTTTGTCTTCAAATATTAGGTTCTTTATTACATTGTTGATCACATGTTATGACACCGTCAGAAATGTATTCCAAACTACCACAGTGCCATGACATAATGAATAATTATCTCATATCTGAACTAGCTTTAACCTAGTCTTTCTTTAGCTGGTATTTGGAAATCAATCATTTTAATCCTGCATTTTGATAGATTATGATCGACTGTTTAGTGGAACTTAGTATGTCCCTCTAACGTCACAAGGTCAACCCAGTTCTAAACTGCCAGTTTCTTCAATGTTTTTGAACCATCTGGTTGTTATAATGCTTTGCCTCAGTTGCGGTCTACAAATGAAGTGGGTCATGCTGGATTTCTTATATTTGTGCAAAATGCACTCTATATGTTAGAGAATGACGGCTAGGGTTTGGAGAGAATGGAGTAGTTCTCATTGAGGGACTAAAGCCCAATATATAAGTACATGTATACACATAGAATCCGACCCGACTGTACATAGAACCCGACCCGGTATATACATTAACACTCCCCCTCAAACTCACGGTGGATCATGTACCGAGAGTTTGCTTATAAAATGACGAAATCTAGCAATCGTCAGGGGCTTGGTGAGAAAATCAGCAGTCTGCTCTGTCGAGGGAATGAACGACAAGGAGATGATGTTGGCAAGAAACTCCTGCCGAACATAATGACAGTCGACCTCGATGTGTTTGGTCCGTTCATGAAAAACCGGATTGCTAGCAATTTGAATGGCACTCCGGTTTGTCACAGAATAGAGGTGTGGCCCCAGAAATTCGGACTCCCAAGTCGAGTAGAAGACGTCGAAGCCAGACAATCTCTGTAGTGGTGGAAGCCATAGCTCGGTATTTAGCTTCGGTGCTGGAGCATGCAACAGACTCCTGTTTCTTGCTGCACCAAGAAATGAGGGAATCACCAAGGAACACGCAGTAGCCGGTGGTGGATCGACGAGTAGCAATATCTCCAGCCCAATCTGCATCGGAGTAAGCACGCAGAACTAGTGAAGATGTGGAGGGAAACAACAGCGATCGAGTGATAGTGCCACGGAGATACCGAATAATCCGAAGGACTGCTGCATAGTGAACCGAGCGAGGAGACTGAACGAACTGACTGACAATACAAACGACATGGGCAATGTCAGGCCTCGTCATGGTGAGATAAACGAGCATCCCAACCAGCCGCTGATAACGAGAGATATCCTGGAGAGGCTCACCATCGGTAGAGAGGAGCTTCAAGTTGAGCTCCATAGGCGTGTCACCAGTACGAGAATCAGTAAGAGCAGCCTCGGCAAAAATATCAGAGATGTACTTCTGCTGGGAGATCAACAATCCTCTAGCCGACCGGGCAGTTTCAAGACCAAGAAAGTACCGGAGAGGGCCTAGATCCTTCATCTCAAACTGGCTCTGAAGGTGACGCTGAAGAGAAGCTATGGTAGCACTGTCATCCCCGGTGATGATCATATCATCCACATACAGAAGTAGCACAGCAATACCCTGACTGGAGGAGCGGGTGAACAGAGCGTAGTCAGAGTATCTCTCGACAAACCCAGCTGCCAGAACTGCACTGCGGAAACGCTCAAACCATGCCCGAGGTGCTTGTTTGAGCCCGTAGATAGCACGGCGTAAACGACAAACGTGCTCTGGAGGAACTGAAATGCCCGGAGGAGGAGCCATATATACTTCCTCGGAGAGGTCACCGTGAAGGAACGCATTGGTGACATCCATCTGATGGAGAGGCCACCCTCGAGCAGCTGCCACAGCTAAGAGGGTGCGCACAGTAGTCATCCGAGCAACTGAAGCAAATGTCTCCTCATAATCAATCCCATACTCCTGGGAGAAGCCACGAGCAACGAGACGGGCCTTGTATCGCTCAATGGATCCGTCAGGGCGAGTCTTGACCTTGAAGATCCACTTGCAGCTAACAGACACCACGCCTGAGGGACAAGGCACCAAATCCCATGTCTGGGTCCGCTGAAAAGCCTCAAGCTCTACTGACATGGCCTGCCGCCACTCTGGGTGTAAAGCTGTCTCACGGTACGACTGGGGCTCCCGGTGGGTGTGAAGTGCGGTAAGAAAAGCCTGATAAGCTGGAGAATAGGAGGCAATGGCAGAGTAGCCAGAGGAGTCAGGAGAGTCAGAGGTAAAGGCAGAGTAGCCAAACCTGTCCGGAGAGTAGTCATATCTGGCAGGAGGGTGATGTTCGCGCGCCGGGTAGCGCCGAACAGGAGCAGGATCCGCGACCGGTGAGAAGGGAGCAACAGCATCAGGCGAGGGAGTACCAGTGTGAACCGACTCTGGAGGAGGAGCTGCAGACCGACAAACATAGACACGAGTAATAGGTGGTGGTGGTGGAGGTGACGGGGGAGAGGAAGGTGGCGGGGGAGGTGTTGGAGACGAGGGAGGTGGAGGTGGTGGAGGAGGCTCAACCGGGAAGGTAGGCGTAGGAGCAGGATACGGAGGTAGGAAGGGGATGTTGAGAGGGGGTGACGACGTAGAAGATGACGTAAGTGGTGAGGGAAGATCCCGGGACTCAGTGGAAAAGTACGGGACATCCTCTACAAAGGAGACGTGGCGAGAGACACGGATCCGGCGAGCCAAGGAATCGTAGCACCGATAGCCTTTGTGCTCCCGACTGAGTCCTAAGTGAACACACCTAACAGTCCTAGCAGAGAGTTTGGTGCGCTCATAGGGAGGGAGGAGGACGAAACACGTGCACCCAAAGGTACGAAGAAGAGAGTAGTCAGGAGATGTGGAGTAAAGCCGCTCGTATGGGGAAATACCAGAGAGGGATGAGGACGGAGTGATGTTGATGAGGTGAACAGCGGTCAAGACAGCTTCAGCCCAGTAGAAATATGGAACAGAAGCAGACAGAAGTAGAGCTCGTGCTGTCTCGAGGACATGACGATGTTTGCGCTCGGCGACTCCGTTTTATTCATGGGTGTGGGGACACGACTGTTGGTGAAGAGTGCCGTGAGTCTGAGGGGACGACGTCAAGGGGTGCAGGAGGGGACGGCGGGTGCTTCAGGGGATGGCGGGGGGGTCGGAGGGGCTGCAGGGGGGGTTCTGTTGGAAGAGGAGGGGCGCGGGGTGCTGCAGGAGGTGCAGAAGGGGGGGGGGGCGGGGCTTCAGAAGGTGCAGAAGGGGGGTGGCGGTGGTTGCAGGACGTGCAGGAGGGGGCGGCGGGGGCTGCAGGAGGTGCAGGAGGGGGCGGCGGGGGCTTCCGGAGTGCTGGAGGGGCTGTCGGAGGGGGGAATCGGGTGTAGGAGGGTGCTGGAGGGGCTGCCGGAGGGAGAATCGGGTGCAGGAGGGGGTTGGAGGGCCTGCCGGAGTGCTGGAGGGGCTGCCGGAGTGGGGAATCGGGTGCTGGAGGGGCGGCGGGGGATGCAGGAGGTGCAGGAGAGGGCGACGGGGGCTTCCGGAGTGCTGGAGGGGCTGCCGGAAGGGGGAATCGGGTACAGAAGGGTGCTGGAGGGGCTGCCGGAGGGGGTAATCAGGTGCTGGAGGGGCTGCCGGAGGGGATAATCGGGTGCTGGAGGGGCTGCCGAGTGCTGGAGGGGCTGCCGGAGGGGGAAATCGAGTGTAGGAAGGTGCTGGAGGGGCTGCCGGAGGAGTCGCCTTCACCGCGGAGAAACCCTAGAGCTCTGATACCATGTTAGAGAATGACGGCTAGGGTTTGGAGAGAATGAAGTAGATCTCATTGAGGGACTAAAGCCCAATATATAAGTACATGTATACACATAGAATCCGACCCGACTGTACATAGAACCCGACCCGGTATATACATTAACACTATAAATGAAATTATAATATTGAACTTGAACCTGCCTTTGTTCCTAGTAGAAGATATGAATGCATGTCTTATGCAGCTTAATGATGTTTCATTGGAATATGAAGTTCTTTTGCAATTTGTTTTCACATTACTCATGGTCAGAATTTTCATATCGATCCAAGCTCGAAGGAGTTATGACATATTCTGAATTGCTTTCTGTATCTCCCAGATTTTTTTTTTCACGTAATGTTGTAGCTTTTTTAACAAATATTTAACTGTAAATTGCAGAGGTTGGGGTCAGTTCAGCCTTCAGCAGCACATGGTTGGCTTGGGTCTCAAGGTGGCTCCTCAGGCCTCATTGTCAAGAAGACAATCAGGGTTGACATTCCTGTGGACAAATATCCTAATGTATGTTCCACACTTCCACTGTTTTTACATATTTTTGTTCTCTTGTTCATATTTTTGTCCATTTGTTGGTAGATTTTTTTTATATCTATTTCTACAGTTCAATTTTGTTGGACGTCTCCTTGGTCCTAGAGGGAATTCTCTTAAGCGAGTGGAGGCAACTACTGAATGCCGTGTCCTGATAAGAGGGCGGGGCAGCATCAAAGATCCAACTCGGGTAATAATAATGCTCTGGTGACTGCTGAGTGCATGAATCTTTCTGATACATTTAATGGCAATAAGCAAACCTATGAACATGACTTGAAAATGACATGTAGACCTGGTAAAACTGGATATTCTAATGTTTTCATGTAGTATTAATACATAATGACATGTACACTATCAATGCCAATAAGCAAGCCCATGAACATGACTAGAAATATATAGTGCTACATCTGTAAAATTAATGAAAAGATATAGTGTTACACTTTTTTTTTTTTGATAGAATCATATAGTGTTACACTTATGTGAAGCTGGGATACACCGATACTTCAAAACAGGTGCCGTACCCGTATCGGATACTTCTCGATACTCCGATACGGCCCGATACGGCGGGATACGTATCCGATACGGCTACAAAGTATCGGAATTAAAAAAAAAAATCCGATACGGCGAGGATACGGACCCGATACGTCAGGGATACGGCCCGATATGCCGGGGATACGGCTCGATACGTCGGGGATACGGCCCGATACACCGGGGATACGGCTCGATACGTCGGGGATACGGCCCGATACATCGGGGATATGTATGGGGTCTAAATATATAATATTATACATATATATTATATAGGGTAAATTACACATAGACCCCCTGTATTATGACCGATGATCACTTACACCCCCTATAGTTTGAAAACCCAAAACAAAACCAGGAGGGGGTGCAAATGGTGTGTTTTTCAAAATAAAGGGGAGGATTTGTAGGGTTTTAAACATTAGGGGGTGTAAGTGATAATGGGTCAAACCCATCTGGTGAATCGCATTAATTGGATGCCACGTCAACTAGTGTAACAAACGGCTGTGATTTTTTTTAGGTTATAACTTAACCTCAGATCGCTCAGACTGAGATCCCGTGGCCGACCTTCTTCTGCTGGACGGATTGAAGGGCAAAGTTGCTTTTCTGGGTTTTTTTTTTCAAATCACATTATTGAAGGCATGATCAAAGTTTTTTTTTTTAAATCCAAAGCCTCGAGTGAGTTTTGCTCGGATTGTTAGGGTTTCGGCCACCGAAACCTTGCCAGTTTCGGCCGAAACCCTAATAATTAGGCTGAAACCCACCTTCTCGGTCTTCTGCTGGACGGACTGAAGGCACAGTTACTTTTTCTGTTTTTTTTTTTCAAATCACATGATTGAAGGCATGATCGAAGGGTTTTTTAAAAATCCAAAGCCTCGAGTGAGATTCGCTCGGATTATTAGGGTTTCAGCCGTCGAAACCTTGACGGTTTCGGCCGAAACCCCAACAATCTGGCTGAAATCCACATTGATGTTCTTCTGCTGGATGGATTGAAGGTACAATTGTTTTCAAACTATTTACTATTCATATTCTAGCACAACAATTATTATATTTAATTATTAATATTATATATATATATATATTAAATTACAAGCGTATCCCCGCCGTACCGCGTATCCTAGTTTTTTAAAAATCCACGTATCCCCGTATCCGTATCCCCGTATCTGTATCCCCGTATCCGTATCGGTGCTTCCTAGGTGTGAAGTTTATACCGTTGGAATTATATGCAAGAGGTATTACTGAAAATCTTGTTTGCCCTATGGAATACTTTACTAAACCGCCTTTAAACCTTTTTTTTATTTCTACTTATTGTGAAATGGTTGGTTGGTTTGTGTATTCGTGAACTTGATGATCTATTTGATCATGCCGTGGAAATTTGTCACATGATTGAAGTATGTTGACAGCAGGCATGATAGTAATTTGATCCTTTTATGATGTATATCAGTGATTATGCATTATATCTTGTAGTTATTTCATCTCCTTGCTTTTGACTAATAGTTGCTCATAGGAGACCAATTACTTCAATAGTGATAGAGCTGCATGTGAATGAATATACAAATCATTGCAGAGTGCTTTTAAATTCTGTTTGAAATGAAATAATATTTGTGTGCCAAATCGAAATGTTGTGCCAAAATGGCTATATATAATCAAGGCCTTATTTCACCTACTTCAATTTTGTGTGAATTCAGAACCAAACCCAGACTATTGGTGGTACTAAGTTTTGTTTCTAATTCGTGCAATGCAGCCTCTTTATGTTAATTACACAATTTGAATAGTCATTTACTGATCTCCAATGTACTAGTCATAATATATTAGATTGCTTTTATATGTGAAGGTACCAACAATTTATTATGTTGTATTCTTAATATGGTTCTGTATTTCATGTTACTAATGATTTTTAATATTTTAACTAATTAATTTTAAATATTATTCCCTATATTGCCGGAAACAAAATGAGACTCCAAAAATTTATTAAAGTTTGCGGCTAGACATGGAACCACAAACATCCACAATCACAAGATTCACAACCACCAAACCATGTCCCATAACTATGGAGCACAGCTTTGCAAGAAGGCTCCACCATAGGTCATAGGATTGAGCAGAAATTTTATGGCTGATTGGCAGATTGACACCTACCTTCCCGCAAATTGTGCCAAGGATCATGTTTTAGGCTAGTTGGCTGCAAGTTAGTACCAGACATTCATGGAAAGTTTAAATCATGTGCAAAAAAGTAGTTTGTTGCAGAAGTAGATCTTTTTGTGAAGGTTGGTTAAAATTTATTGGATACTCTATCAAGGTGCCGGTTAATATTTCTTAGTTTCCTAGCAACCTGTCTCTAAAGAAATAATTAAATTAAATTTCTTATTTCTCATTTATTTTTCATCTTTATATCAATTACTTTACCAATTTCCGTCAAATGACGGCTTCTTATTTTCTATTTCACAAACTTTTGGACTTGGCAAAAGTTTGAGCTAATTTTGTGATTTTTGTGGAAGTTCAACAAAGGTACCTGAAAGGTAACACAAGAAAATCCACTTAGATTGTCCCAAAGTGATTTCAGATTAGCATCTTTGATGTAGCACAGTAGCTACCATGGTCAAAGAAGTAGATTATGTTTTTTTCTACGTTTTGGGAATGATTCGGTAAGTATTATTGAACATGAATATGTTCGAGTTCTCTCTTTACATGGAAAACACCTTCTTCCAATCTGTACACTATCAGTTGAAGTATATAAATTCATGGAAATATATATTGATCAGGATGAACATGCTTTATTTCTAAATTGTTCGGGTCCTACCATTGCTACAATTGAAGACTCTATTACTCTTTCAATTGCCACTAATTATCCCACATGCTGTGTGATGCACAAATAAGGGACATTTTTAAAGAGAGACCTCTTTCTGGATAAGCATTTGATTCATAGTGATATGTTTTATCTGACGGCATTGAAGTTTTATGCCATTTGAGACTTGTATCATTTCCTTCACATTTCAAGAATTTGATGTAAGTTGGTGGGTGGACATTCACCAGAAGTCACCTGTTCAGGCATACTAAAGAGAAGCCATTTCATTCGATAAAAATGTCAAGCCTTCATTGCCAATTTTTTTTATTTATTGTCGAACTTCATTGGCAAAACTGTAGAAGCAAATTACACGATAGCCATTTCGACGAGATGGATAGGGTTGAAGATTGCCATTTAGGATGATGGATCCTTATTTGCTTAAAACTAATTATGTATTTAGCCAACAAATCCTGTTTTCTGGTAAAGAGCATAATGTCACTAGAAATACTTATAGAAATCTATATGTTATATTTAAGCGATCTGTAAACGAGGGAGGGAAGATAGAGATGCAAACTGGCACATTCCTAGGATAATGTATTTCCCATATTAATTTATACAAGACATAAGCAGCATGAAAGAAGCTTATCCATCTCTTACTAAGATGCATCTAGATTCTATCTTCATTTCATAGTTGGCATCCTTCTACAGCTGGTTGCCTAATTGATTTCCTATAGGGTTCCGTTCTTTTGGCGAGTAAATTAGGTTGGACATTGATTTACCTGGGTAAACTCAATTTGTGTCACGTTCTTTTGTCCAGTATCCTGGGTACATGGTTTTCCAATATTTCTTTTTTTTTTTAGTTTGGTGGCACATTAGAGTCCCACCAAAATTGGTCGGACATTGATTGCCCACCGCGGGCGAGACAGTATTTGCCAAGATCTATTTGATCCATCAAAAATTTAGGTGGATTTGTCCAGCTGAAAAGAACATGAGACATTTAATTTCATGAGACATCATTGTCCTTGCCCATGAATGTCTCAAGCAAATGAATTTTCCATACCATTGATGTCTCGCCTAAAGAACGGACCTAGAACTACAATATTTCCAATGTCAAAATACTTGCACGCAGTATTTGTATATCCGGCAGTGTTGAAATATTTATTGAAATCGAAATGTCAAACTTTTCAATCAGCTTTCAAACTTTATGCATATGCTTTCCTTGGTGCTTTCAGTTATTATCAAGATTGTATTTCATATTCAAGTGTTCGTAAACTATTGCAATTGTGGAAGATGTAAAGGCTTCTTGACAGCATATACCTTATGTGCACCGTCAACTGTGACCAAAAAATAATCACAGATGTCGTATGGAAGTGTGGATAGAAGTCTTTTCTACTATGGTGCTCTATCAAGTTTGATCATTCATTTTACATTGCCTTTGATAACAGTAAACATGATCATGCATATCTTCAAAAATAATTTTATTAGGTGTGTTTGAGGATTTGAAGGAAATAAGGGCCGAATGTCGTACGACTCTTATCCATTATGAAGGCATCTTCTGGTTGCACATCAGCTTTTTTAAAATGGGAGGTGAGGGTTTCTTTTCCTGTGTGTGATGGAAGGGACACACACACATACATAATTACATCATACAGAGACCCCAACTGAAGATTACAAGGACATTTTTCAATCAAGCATAGAGTCCCACTTTCTGCTACCATTGTGCCACCACTTGTGATGGTATTGGTATTCTAGAATATTCAACCATAAATGCAGGAATCTTTCATTAGGAGCAACTTCAGTCAAGTCTCATGGTGCTATTTTGTTCGATCTCCTCCCTATACAGATCATTAAATGATTGCAGATTAAATACCGCAAAAACAGTCGGTCCAAAGTCCAAACATTCCTCTTATCAATTGAGCCATCACTAGAAGATGCCCCCCATAATGGGTGAGTCATAAGACATTCGACCCTCAACCCCTTAGATCCTCAAACACCTAATAAAATTACTTTTTGAGACTCAATATGCATGTCATGTTTTCTGTTATTGAAGGCAAAGTAAATTGAATGCATTTTTTTTTTGAAAGGTAAATTGAATGCATATTTAAAAGGTCAAACTTGATAGTGCACCTTTGTAGAAAAGCCTTCCATCCACATTTGCATAAGACATGTCTAGGATTATCTTGCGGTCTGGCTTGAAGGGAGTATACATCATAGATTGTCATTTTACCTTTCTTTATATAATCATAGATTGTCAGGAACCCTTTACATCTTACTTGAAGGAAACATTGATTAAAAGATGTAAATTTTCAACAAAACTCTGGACAATCATAAATCAAGAATAAATATACTTTGACATATTTAAAACACATTTTTACACTATATACGATTGTGTAGCTCCAAATAGCATGTATTTCTATGTATGTTGTTTAGATGCATAATATATTAGTACTAGAGAAATGTTGGGAATATGGATTAAATGGTAAAATTTTGCAAAAGAATTTTTTACTATCATCATCAAACATTGATACACACTTTTGGAAATCTTAAATAACATTTCTACACTATCTACTAGCGTGGAACTCTACTTAGCATGCATTTATATACATATTGTTCATATAGATAACAATTTAACATCTACAACATATCCAAAAGGGATTTTTGCATATTTCCCCTGGAAACAAGGTAATTTCATATTAACCCCTGAAACTTCATATTTACATATTGACCCTTAAAAACTAGGTTATGCAAATCAACCCCTCATGTTAACTGGCATCTATTTGGGAGGAGCAATCCATTTATATACATAGTTTACCATCACCCACCATTCCTAGGTAGACTTTAGCTTTGGTCTATTTTTAACCCAAAGTGTCAAATGGCCACTTTACCCTCAACATCAGAGTTAACCTAACCTCACTTGCTCTCAATTTTCCCTAATTTAGGTTTTTTTTGGTTGATTCTTTGATCTTAAACAAGTGTAAAATCGTCCCAGTAAAACCATCGTATGAAAGTATCAGTCAAACTATAAAAATACTTGAAATATTCCCCCCAAATAAAGGCCGGTTAACTTGATTGGTTTATTTGCACAACCTATTTTTTAGGGGTTGATATGTAAATTTAAACTTTCTAGGGGTTAATATGAAATTAGCCTAGTTTCCAGGGGCTATGCAAAAAACGCTATCCAAAATTCAAGTGATTTCATCAACAATATGTGTAATTTTCTGATTTTTTTTCACAAGCCCTCAAACTTTGATGTAAATCCTCTAAAGATTGATCCCCATATCTGCTGTAAGAACCTATGAAGCACCGACACTCTCGGTACCTCAACGTGTCCGTGTCCGACACGTGTCGGACACCGACACTCGTCCGACACTCTCCGACGCGTGTCGGACACACCAAAAAACGTGTCTTCTATGAAGAAAGATTGTCCGACATATGGTAACACTTGACGTTGCCCTTGATGGATGATGATTTTATGCGTGTTCTATATGTTTTTTGTGTTTTGAAAGTTTGAAACTATACACATGAATCATTTATAATGTTTGTTGGAGACTTTTTTAGTTAACTATTAGCATTATGTTTGATTATAAATCATAATATAAGACTTGTTTTTTATATATATATATATATATATATATATATATATATATATATATATATATATATATATATATATATATATATATATATACATATATATATATATATATATATATAAAATTCAGCGTGTCCCCTAACGTGTCCGTGTCCTGGTTTTTTGAAAAATATCGTGTCGGCGTGTCCGTGTCGTATCTTGTCCGTGTCCCGTGTCCGTGTCCGTGCTTCTTAGGTAAGAACATCAAATCTTGATCATATTATCAATTAACAACTAAAAGTGAATTAATCGAAAGAGATCTCAGATTTTTTGTTTTTGAATTTTTTGGGAGGAAATCTTTGATCCGATATAGGGAATGATTTAATGTGTTTTTTCGATGTTTGGATCTCCTCAAATTGGTGTTAGATGGCAGAAATTCAGGTAAAGGAGAATCTGGCCATAATTTCCCTAAAGTCTATTTCAATATTTCTACCATCAAGATTTCATTTTCGGGCCAAATATACCAGCATACTTCGCAAAATTTCATAGAATATGTTGGTTTTCTGAACCTGGCGTGGTATATTTAATTCATTTGGCAATTAGTTCATGTAAGTTGTTTCAACCTTGTTGTGTATGTTTTTTTGAGGTTAAAAAAATCAAAATAAATTGCAGTTCATCATGGAACCCAAGCCATTCCTGATATAGGAAATTTGATATGGCGTTGCACTAGTGAGTTTACATTGCTATTTTTGGGAAGAAACGGTTCATTCATGCAGGATTATGTGAGGAATCTGATAACGGGTTGCAATGCCTTGGCTGCCAAATTTTTTGGATTTTGGAATGCCAAATATTGATTTATTATCATGGTCAAAAGGGGAGGAAAAAGAAGACCTGTTGATTTTATTCGATCATGAATGACGTTAGGAAAACCATAACAGAGAAAATTGTGGAATTGCAATCTCGAAATTTGATAATGAGTTGATGGATGTATTTTCTGGCAGGGGTGGAGTGCCGCCTCCATTATCCGAATCCAACTGTGATTTGAGGATTCAACTACCAATCTTTGCTTATGATGTAAGTAGCTGTGAAAATAGACACAGAGAGGTACATTTCTTATATGGGGACTTCTTCGATTCTTCCGTATGTTTTACACAGGAAGTCTTTTCATTTTGCAACTAAAAATTGCTAGCTGAAGGGAGGCATTGGGGAGGAGTTGAATTGCCAAGTCTATCCTGAAATGAAACTCCTGAATGACATTTCATGTAAAATGTGATCAGTTATATCCCGACTCAGTTGAATGTACGGTTAATTTTTTCATGTTTTTAATCCATGTCTTGGATTTCGCCATTCACTCTCTTCCTTTTCCACTTTTTCCCAACAATCTTTCAACCTTGCTGCCTATTAGAATTGCTTGCTGTGCTTATTTCTGGAAGAACCTTTGCTTGAGCCAATATTTTCCATTCACATCCCAGTGAACCCTGGCGCCTATAGGCTACAGCCCCATTGAGTGTTAATATTCATTCTTGCCCTAGGAAATTGGCTGCTCAGATGAGAGCCAAAAAGAATAGTGTCCGCTCTCGGAGCAGGATCACGTTTCGGACACTGTCCCCTCAGAGGCTCAAAGTCTAGACTTAGACTAAGAACGGCAGGCAATTTCATCTCTGTTCTTCCTGTACTGCTCAATCCCCGTTGGTGTTATGCTGATAGGAGTCATGGCAGCAAGCTGATCCCAGTGAGAAGATAAGAGGGTATAGAATTGCTGAACAATCCGATCACCCTGATAGGCTGAGTGGAGCTCATTGGTCAAGTGAGATCTCCGAGCAAGTCCCAATGGAAGCAAGAGACGACTCTCAAGGTAGGTCCAGATCTGCTGCGCACTAGAGAATCCTCAAATCTGGGGACGTAACGTATAGTAGTGTCTACAGAAACAATAACTGATGCCTTTTAGCGCTGATCACTGCCATGCCAGTTGGAGGTGGCCACCGTAGTGACGGCAGCATTAGTGGTGTGCTTACTTTTAGAACACCCTCTCCTCGATCCAATTCTTTGTTTTCTTGTCCCTATTATTTATCTTCGAACAGTTGTTTCCAAATCTTTTTATGTCAAAAGTCTGTTATTATAATTTTCAACAGGAGGACCTGATGAGAGGGAAAGCAGGGTATGAGCATTTGAATGAGCCCCTTCACATATTGGTAGAGGCGGAGTTTCCAGTTGAAATTGTTGATGGTCATCTGATGCAAGCTCGTGAGATCATCGAAGATATGCTCAAGCCAGTGGTATTGCTTTCTTTCACCCTTTTTCTGAATCTCCAACCTTGTCGTCAGTGTCTCAGAGTCTCGTATATGGTCTCTTGCGCCTCATATGTTTCTTCTCTCCTTCTCTTCTGTTCAGGATGAATCGCAAGATCTCTTCAAAAAACAACAGCTGCGAGAGCTTGCACTGCTCAATGGCACGCTCCGTGACGAAGGGTCCCGTATGTCTGTCTCGGTATCCCCCTTCAACGACAGCCTTGGGTTGAAGAGAGCCAAGACGAGGGGGTAGGGCTGCCAACATCGGTTCTTGTAGGCCCTCGTGGGTATGTGGAGTGTTACGCTATCGTCGCTGCCGAGCCATTGTGGGTTTTGTGTAGTTTTCTTAGTGTGAGCCCCTGGGATCAGAGATGCATACTTGTTGTCATAGTAATATGAGTGTGTAGATGGATAGGTTGGTTTGTGGATAGTGTGCCGCAATCCTCTCCCAAAGGAGGGCACTTTTGGTGGAACTGCCCTCTGTTTTGCAGAATCTAAATGCTATTTAAAATTTGGGTTAATTTGTGATGAGTCCCTGAACAAGCAAATTTTGCATGTGCAGGACAGCTAAACATTTCAATTAAAGATAAATTTCTGATTTGTTTCATAAATCCAAAATTAACCCTATGTTCTTCTCCCATCTCTCTCGAGCATGCAATGGCAGCTGTCAGAGCGGCGAGCTTGACCCCGGCCCTCGACCTTTACCCCGGCAACCCTGACGAGTTATAGCTACTCGTCGTTGCCGAGGCAGCGGTGTTGAGCACTGGCAACGAGAAACCGCCACCATTAGGTCCCAGGTTAAGAAATCCTAGGTCTATGGTTTATCCCATGGCACATAGATCTTGGGTTTAGGTTTAGGTTCGGTTAGACAGCACCTTCGGCGGCGGTGAGCAATGGTTCCATGGTTGGGACTTTGGAGGTTTGTTGGTTTGGTGGCATGCAAAAAGAACATTTGAAATGTGGTTAGGGACTACTCACACATTTCCCCTTAAAATTTTGGCGATGTCCGGGTGGGGTTATATACAAACCATATTTTACCTAAGGCAGACCTCCATCTTAAAGGAATAGGTTTTTTCCCAGGGCAACCCCCTTCTTTGTCTGTTGTACTTGATAATTTTTTTGATGTCAAATCATTCAATTAGACTACGAAAATTGGATTAAAAAGTGTCGCAAAGTCACAAATTTTGACTGTTCTTAGCCAGATTTTGGGGCCTCCAAACCTCCAAATGTGTATTTTCAAATGATTAATCTAAATAAAAACATGTTTTCAAGTGACTATGGTGAAAGGAACAATAAGTTTGTTTAGAAGCTCAAAAGGTCAATAAAAGAATTTGACAAATTTTGGGGTCACAATTTCATCTTGCCAAAAAATACGCTCGTCCGAACCCCAATCAAGAGGTTTATCGCTATTAACGATTAGAGAGTATGATCTAGATTGAACGATCAATCATGTTAGTTTGGGGTTTTGGGCCTTCTGTACTCCTAGCCGGTGTGTGACGGTTGTTGGTTTGCGCCGGACTGTGGCGCCTTCCGGAGATCCTATTGTGGCCTTCCCATTGCAATGAACCAAAAAAAAAAAAAAAGCTCTGATTTTGATAACCTTGGATGGAGGGTTGATGTCATGGAAACCTATCGTCAAATTTTTTGCTTAATACTTAAATGAAATATGAAACAAGCCGTACTTAAAATAGGCTCCTTGAATT
The DNA here is from genome assembly GCA_947650365.1 of Chamaelirium japonicum. Lineage (NCBI taxonomy): Eukaryota > Viridiplantae > Streptophyta > Magnoliopsida > Liliales > Melanthiaceae > Chamaelirium > Chamaelirium japonicum. The sequence continues at coordinate 58,196,670 of OX393553.1, forward strand.
GGCCGATATGGATCGATACGTACTATTACGTGAGATCGGGGATCATATCGGTCTCGATCCAATCAAAATCTGCGTGTATCGATATCGGCCGATTTTTTGAACCTCAACTTCAGTCCACTTGATTGGAAACTTTAGTTGTACGTCCTAGAAAGTTGAAGGCTTGGTCAAAGAACGGGGGATCAACACAATGGAGGGCTACCTCAATGCACTAATCGCCCATGTATGTTCAGTTCCATTCCAAGTTATAATAGGCAACAGGATTTAGGGTTTTTTTTGAAGGGATGTATATCACATTAAAGATGAGACACAAACATGGCGGGCTCCGACCGGCCATCGTTGAGCTTCCCTCTGATGGGCTGCCTCGATTACTTCAACCGGCACGGCATGGTACAACGGGGGCACCGGACGTCGCCCACATGGACCAATTACACATCTTCGCCAAAGTCGCCGCCGTTGCGCCTCCACCTAGAAATGAAGATCCGGCGAAGAAAGAGGGTGCCCCTAACGACCTGGTCAAGAGCGACCCCCGAAGCATGTTATGATCGTCAAAGCACTACAGAAGCACAAGACGCCAACAGAGCGACCACCTGGGATGAAGGGCCAGTGCAGCGTGCCCAAGTTAGGACTGGCAATTTCGGACCAGACACGAAGTTAGTGGGTCTGGGTCAGGGCTAAACGGGTTCGGGTCGTAAACGGGTCGACACAATAGACCCGTTTAATAAACGGGTCGGGTCCGGGTTTAGGGTCTGGACACGGTAGACTCGGGAAGACCCGTTTAGTATTCAACGGGTCGTGTCGGGTCGGGTCTACCTGCAATTCGATACTGTAATATATAATACCAACGGGTCTTTCAGGTCAGGTCAGGTCGAGTCAATTGAATAAACCCAGGTGGTAAACAGGTCTTGCTGGGTCTTATCGGGTCTACCCGTTCATTAGCGGGTCAGGTACGGGTTTAGGATCTAGACACGATTAGTTAAACAGGTCGGGTCCGGGTTTAGGGGTTTTGGACACGACCTGAAACTAGACACGACACGAACCCGACCCATTGCCACCCTAGCCCAAGTACAAACCTCCCTGCTTTAGATACAAGATTTTCACAATCTCTTTTCACAAGAAACAATATCTGAATTTTTTGTGATAAAATGATTGAGATAATATCCATTGCGCGGAGGATTGGAGTTGTACATTCCATCTCTTGTCCAATAACGTCCCAAATAGGCTTATACTTAAATTGATATTTAATTTTATTTATCGAAGATCTGAAAAAAAAAAAAAAATCAACCAAGAGGCATGACTAGAATTAAAGTGTATTTTCTCTGATTTTGTTTGCCACCCAATGATTATTAATTGCTTCCTTAGCTCGATCCATAGATCCCTTTGTCTCGGGTATCGAATTCTCGATGAAAACCCATCTAATTTGTTTCTTCCACGGAAAAAAACATTAGAACCTACATGTTTAAGATGAAAATAAAGAAACACCAACAAATTAAAGGTAGCCCATTGCTGGAGAATAAATCATCGCAGGGGGGTTGAGTTTAAATGTCGCTCGTAACGGACCGAAAGAATCAAAATCAAACAATGGGAAAGGGAAACAATTGGATTGTAGTGGTTATGGGAAGGGGTGGGTGAAACTGGATGTTAGCAGGGCTTCATCATGAAAGGGTGGGTGAAACTGGATGTTAGCAGGGCTTCATCATGAAAGGGTGGGTGAAACTGGAAGAGAAATGGTCATGAAACCTTAGTGGAACTAGACACAAAAGAATGGGAGTGCAAGGTTTTGACAGTGCTTGCAAAGTAGCAGAAAGCAAAGAGCATCCTAAAAGTTTGCTGCTCTCACCTAAAGCCCTATAACACCTCAAAACCACCAAAGGAAGCTACAAAATATCAAAAGAAACATCCTATGGCGGCAAGAAGAGATGGTCGGAAATTGTTGGACACCAGAAGCCCAAGAAAGTCTTCGATGTTCGAGGAACCAGCAGAGTGATGATTAGAGGATCCTCAGGATAGAATTGGAACTCTTGAGGTAATCTAGCACAAATTGGGCGATAATTCCTTTCGTTGCATGGAAAATGTGTTAAGGGATATCGATGACGGTACAACCAACAATTCCAGGAGGGTGCCTCAATTAATCCACCAGTGGGATTCTCCAAAAGATGGTCGGGTCTCGCATGAGAAGCCCTTGAAGCAATCTTTGCGATTTCATGTTTGATTTCAGGTTCAACTCAGCCTACCCGAAAAGGCTCAGTCGCTTCAGGTTCTAGTTCACCTCTTCTATCAGAACAACTAGAAAAATAACAGGAAACTAAGGCTCTGTTTGGATAGGATTCTTAATCTGGGATTCTAGGAGTCCGGAATCCCAAAATCCCAAAAGGGGGCTCCGGAGCCCGGAGCCTCGATTTTGGGTTTCAGAAAAAGAGCTCTCAAAAGTATATTTTGGGCTTTCCGCAGAAACACTTTTTGAGATCGGATTGTATCCAAACAGGATTTTCATCTTTTTTAGGAATTCTAGACTTCCAGAATCCTAAAATTCAAGAACTGGAGCGTATCCAAACAGGCCCTAAGAAAATCAAGAATAAACGAGATAAATAAGGGTGCATTGTTCTATTCATGACTAATTGCATATTTTCAATTTAATAAGATTGGAATAGAAACAAGTTTGAAAAATAGTTCTTTTGACTTTTAGGAAGACTAATACCCTAGGGAGCATGGGCACGGATGCGACGAATCCTAAAAACATAGGGGACACACACAAACAAAAATTCGAAATGGATGTCAGATTCGAAATGGACAAATCAAGTAAAGGATAATATTTCTCCCATACCCAAGCAAAAACATGAATTAAGTCAGCCAAAACTACTGATGAGTTTGACCAAATTTTCAAACCATGCAAGGCAATACCTCGAGCAGAGATGGCTCTGCTATTATGAAAATTTAAGGAGAAATGTTGGAATGAACCGGCGAATCCAATTAGAATGTAAAACCCATTAAAATATATACTTCCAGGTTAGTCTACACCAATATGAAGACTATGCACATGCTCATATGAAGTATAAACACATGGATATAAAAAATAATACATCAACATAGACCCATGTTTACAAATGTGCACTGTGAGGGGAAAATCTTTTGCCTATATTCATTCAACTCCACATCAATTGACCGTGGGAGGAAGTCTTCCGACGGCAAAAGATTTTCCCCCCACATGCACCATAATGGGAGTCCTATTGCACCACCTATCTCCAACACCTCTAAAAGACAACAAAACAAATAGAATAAACAGATCAAAATATAAAAACTAAAATCACAACTTGGCTACTCGATCCCCAGTAAACTTTTAGGATTTCTATGACATCTTCGTAATTCTATCCTTCTCAGCATTCTCATCTTCTACATCCATCTCAGCATTCTCATCTTTGCCACATTCATCCTTTGTGAACACACTTTCCTTGTTACCCAGCCTCTAACCTATGCATTGCAACTGGTCATATTATTGTCCTGCCCTTGAGGGCTGTTTGTTTTGTTGTAACTGACCTGTCTACAACTCCCGATGCTACAGGTGGGCAAGTTCCATTTTTCAGAATATGTGAGCCTCACACTATTCTACTTGACAAAACCCACCTAGTTGTTGCATGTCAACCTACGACTATTTTGGCTCTAAGCCAAAATGTAACTTGAGCAGTCTCCTACTAAATCATTCATGATGGTACTTCATACTTTCATAGTAAGACCAAGCCAGACAACTGAAGGAAGTGAGAGTTTCCCATCTAAATAATGGTTAGCAATTACACCCACATATATTCCAAACAGAGTGCCAAGCCGGTTTTGGGCAGAATGCATAAAGACGGTAACTCACGTAATTAGACGACAACTTCAACCAAGGATTGGGTTTGTCTCACCGTTAGAGAAGCTGTGGAAGATCAAACCACTACTCGTGCGCTACATTCCAGCCTTTAGGAAGGAATGGGCTCCTTTCTTCCCTTCCCATTCTATTATGCAGTTTCGAACTAGCAATTAGGTAACTAGTTTCTTTTTAGTTTTCATTCCAATCTGACTAGCTAGCTTGCGTTTAGGGTTGGACTAAAAGTCTTACCTATGGATCTAGTTTGTTCCAGGTAAATAAGCTGCATACCTTACGTGCCATCGTAGCTCTTCAAGTGAGTTTGATTCCCTTTCACTACTACTATGTTTTAAGGTCAGCGAGTGTAGGACGAAGGACTTTTTCGCTATCGTAAAAGAGTGACATAATCAATCTTTCTCTGCCATGGAGGAGTAGCAACAACAAACTACAGCTGCATTTGTAGTTGCAACAAAACAAACAGCTACTTAGATAACCCTCATTAATTTCTGCAGCATGCTTCTATCACAAGACACCCTAACATGCTCCAGTAAACAATTTTAAGAGATTCTATAGCACGAAGTCAGTAGCTTCTATGATTGAAATCTCGACCTCATGACTAAATGATGAATGAAGATCAGTATAGACCCATGTATAAAATGTGCACCATAATGGGATTATTGCACCACCTATCTCCAGCACTTCTAAGAGAAAATAAATCCAAGTGGATAAACAGAGCAAAAATCAAAATAGAAACGCAACCCAGCTACTCGATGACTACTACACTACAATTCTATATTCATTAATATAACCTTATTCATCTCAAGATTCTTCAACAAGTTCTTTATGGGAGGCCATGTCCACTTTGAAATCAAGTCTCCTAGATCCTTTCACATCACCGGTACGGTGCTACCAAGAAATCCTAAAATTGTTTAATCTGGTTGTCATGATCAAGGTTTGAGAATTCTGGTTCGGGTGTTTCGGCCAAGAATATTAAAAAAAAACATTAGGACCTAATTCACTCAATTGGGGATTGAGTCGGTCATTTCAGATCCAAATCTTGTGATATATCCTATATGAACCATGAAATAAATATGAACTACATATATACCATTTAGACTAATAGAACGATGATATAAACCAATATCAAATCAGACTCGATTTGGGGCATTATGCTGGTTCAAAGGTTTTATTGGCCAAAATCCAAGCCGGTTCGTTCGGACGAACTCTCAAACCATGGTCATGATCCAACCATCTTAATTGACATACCCAAATCTCGTCATCTATCGGTACAACTTTCAGGATCTCTTCAAAAAACTATCCTTCCTAGTATGTTCATCTCTTACTATGCAAGTTATTTCTAATTTTTTCTTTCCCATCATCATTATCATCTTTCCCACATTCATCCTTTGCCTTTGTGACTTTCCTTGTCACTAGCATCCAAACCATGAACCATAACCGGCCATGTTATTGTCCTATTCTTAGAAGTTATTTATTATTGTGATATAACTTATATCTACACCTCCAGTTGCAGCTAGTGGATAAATTCAGTAAATTCCATTCTCTAATTGTGTGAGCCGCCTCAAGCAACTCCAGCGACAAAAATTTCTTCCGATGTTGCATCTCGACCTATAACTATTTAGGTAGCAAGTCAAAATGTAACAAGTGCGGGCTATCGTTCTAAATCATTTGTGTTCGTACTTTATAGTTACACCAAACAGTCAAATCAAGTGTCTCACCATCTAAATCATTGATTATTACAACTAAACCAACATATATTCTTGTGTAGTCAAGGCGGCTAGGAGGCATCTATTCGTATTGGCCTGATCAGGTGAAGAGACACTTAGGCATTGCCTAGGTGGCATATAACACACACACAGGTGCTTTTCCAAGCATGTCAAAGATAGGAGAATTAGTTAAGGGGGAGAGAGATGGAATCAGGTTGAGTTAAGAGGGAGAGAGATGGGAACATGTTGGAGGTCCTCCAGATAATGAGTCAGCAGTGGAGGAGAGAAATGAGATTAGGCTAGGTTTCCTTAAGGCGAAGAGACAACAATGAAAGGGGAGAGATAGATGGGATTCAGGTAGCCTAGAAGGACAAAAGAAAAGGAATAGGGGCCTGCGTGGATGAAGGGAACGACATGTTTTTCCACCTCCTCCGTTTGTCACACATATAGTCAATTCATTTAGAACTGATTCTTTATTGCAAGTCCACAAACTTAATCACCTGACTTCATCACTCTCGAATTGTGGATCATCTCGGATACGATTGCCTAGTAGAAATCGTCCGACTAGGAGTGGCTCTTAATTACTGGGCCCCCTAAAACGATTACACTGAGATTTTATTCCAAACAAAGTAAGTGTTACACGACAATTGCATGGAACTACAACTACATTGCATATGTAGTAGCCGAAGGTTTGAGAATTCAGGTTTGGCCTCGAGTTTACACTAGTCAACAAATGAATTAGTTCATGAGTCGGGTTCAGAGTCAACCGATTCGACTGTTTTGGCCAAAATATTAAAAAAAAAAAAAATCAGAAATTAGAGTATGATTTACCCAGTTCGGGCCTGAATCAGTTGTTTCATATCCAAGTCTTGTGATATATGAACTATGGAATAATTACTAACTACATATATCATTCAAACTAATATGACGATGATATTAACCAAATCAGAATCGGATCCGATTGGGGGGACGTAATGCGGGGAGTCCGGGTCATTGAAATTCCAAATTGGTTTGGGTTCATATGAACCCTCAAACCATGAGTAAAACAAACACCAACTTATTCATCTACCACAACATAGCGGTAAAATCTAAGTATCTTTAAGTGAAATCATCTAGCACAAGGTAACTGGCTTTTGTGATTGAAAGTTCAAAATCACGAAAACTTGATGAATGAAGCTGAAAAAGAATAACTTTAGAAGTTAAATAATATCGTTTTATTTGATCAAAGCATGCGCCATTGCCCCCAAGAACCTTAAAGCAATAAATCATCATTTTGTCTCTTGGAAATATTCGTAAAAAGGTCATCACCTTAGTAGAGCAAGCATCCGACCACCATAAACACAAACTAATAGAGATGAAGCTACCAAGAATGACTCAATCTCAACATCTTGTGTGTACGGTTGAAGCATATGGTTCTAAGGATCCATAAAAAACTTGGCTGCTTATCTTGAAAATGTCTATAAAAAGGTTATGCAGCATGTTTTATTCAGTAAAACCTCAACCAATCAAATCTTGGCAATTTATTGGATGTGCCTACATAACATCACTATTTTCTTTTTTAGGTGAAGCACTGCTTGCAAACAAATAGAGCTGCACACAACATATATTGTCATTGGGAATTTTGTGCTTTTGTGCAATCTTGGGGTTTACTTTAGCTACATAAAGCTAGAAAGCGCAGATATTTGCTTTTGAATTGCCGGTGATTTAATCCACAAGCTTTTTGCATCATGCTGGTTTCGGTTTTTCTACACAAAATAGAGTTGCAATGGGGAGCTCAGATTTGTCTGAAGATCTAGATCAATTCCCCAGCCCCAGGCTTTGCACTAGATAGAGGTACGAGCAGTGAGCTCCAAAATCACATTAGTACAAATGAGGCCATCAAAATACATTCAGCATAATGTTCCTGGTAGTATTACTATTATACTTTTGGATGGTATCTTATATCCATGTAATCATTAGAGGAATTAGTTTCAGTACAGGGCACAACCATATCCTAACCAAACAATCTATGCATCAGGCGACTCCTGGTCTCTAATGTTCCACAATTTATAAAACAACAATCCCCTCTACTTCATTATGAGGAGCCATTCTGTACACTTGGTCAAAAATCGACGGTACCCTATTTAACTAAGACAAGAGGAAAAGGAAACACCAACACAACAATCTAAAAAGGAAAATATCAAAAGAAACTTGAAACAAGAAAAACGTTTCTATCAAGTAGCATTGTTACAAGAACACTCATAAGAAACTTTGCCAACAATATCCTTTTTGCCAAATAAGTTTTCAATTGGTAGAGCTTCTTTGTCGATCAACCTCTTATCTTCGTGCAGACCCCTTTTCAACAACAATAAAAAGATCAAGGAGGAAGAGACGTCTACCATCAACTTTTGGTTGGCACTTAAAATTCCATTTCTCATCCTCAAATCCTATAAAGCATATGATCTCTTTCCATTCTTTCTTCCTTTTTTGGTAGAATCTTTAGTAATAAGAAATTCTTCAATTTGAAGGCAAAATGAAAAACTAAGTAGGTATATGATCGTCCTAAAAGCAATTTGGGCATTTGTGCAGCCACAGAATCCAACGGTTATTTTTAAACCATTGGAATTGTGCATTCACATATATACAATGGTAAAATTTAGAGGTTGGATTTTTCAACCACACAAATGAGCTGCCTTATTTTAACCCCCCCCCCCCCCCCCCCCAACTTCTCCGGGGCTATATGTACGCCCCACCCCCAATTCCATCCCACTCTCCTCTAACCCCCTTCAAACCTCCTCTCATTTGCAGTTCATTCATGGCTTCCATGGGTGAGGGCTCCTCTGGCTTTGGGCCAGTTAAACCTCTGAATTCCAAAGATCTTAGATGAAAGTGTGGGCTCTACAAGAGTCCATCCGAGAAGCACATTGTGATTTGTGAAATGTGTAATTTCAAAACCGACGAAGCAATAGCAAAATTCAAGCAACACTAGGTGCATCTACCTATGTCTGACGCATGAAAATGCACTGGGACCACATACAAAATGGGAGTGAGATAATGATGTACATACAAATGACCACTAGAGGATCGATATACACTCACAGTCGCTCCAAGAACAAGTACACCAAGTACAACCCCAAAGAGAAGGTCTTCGCCACCAGAGCAACCAAAGGCGAGAAGGAATGTGAAAACTACGTTTTTTCACCCAGCCGAGAAGGACTATTATCTTTTTATGAACTCTTTTTTAATGTATTTTTCTTCTGAATGTAGTAAAATTTAATCAACTCCGTTTCCAATATTCTCGCTTAAATTCTCTTATTGTTTTAGAATTTTTAATTTTAAACAAGTAGCAAAAAAGACATGCACAAAAGTAGCTGTGCAATTGCACAATCGCATATGTGACCGCATATGCTATTGGAAAAGTGGATCGCACAAACTACGTCGCATATTGACAGCATTGAAACTGAACAAGTAATCCCATGAGAAAGCATTCGAGATTCTTGGGGTTCCCATTGATTGCACCAAGAACCTTATCCAACTATTGATAAAGATTAGGAACCGCCTCTTTGCCCCATTACCTAATTTAAACTGGATTTCAAGTATAGACCATGAAGTAAAGTGGGAAAAAAGGATAACACCAAGTGATGATACAAACATAGCAAACTATTTATATAGTAGTGAGTCTAGTGACTACCAACTATTACAAATAATTTGTGCTTAAGAACTAGTACAGAGGTAAATGGAGAATCAATTCACTCTAGAAGACTAGAACTACCCATCAAATTTTCTAGAAAACAGGATAACACAGCGTCTCATTCTCATAATTAACTCACATTAAACGCAACTGATAATCCTCGTAAGCTCCTCTACAAGATGCACTTGCCATTAAGCACTCACATAATTAGAGGAAAACCCAAGAGTCATAACAAGCAGATACATATTTCATAATGCAGTCACCCCAGAGCATAACAACCCATAACAGGGGAAAAGCAATAACAAACACAACACCAGTTCCCACCTCCACCATCAAACACAGAGGCTAAAGCACTCACATCGGCGGGCGCTGCTATGGCTGGACGTAGTAGTAGGCGAGGGGGTCGGCGGGCGGGCCCCCGAGCGCGCGGGGGATGACGTCCTCCCGCCCCTCCTCCCGGGGCACGATGTCGACGAGGAAGTCGAAGACGTCGGTGCGGGTGATGGCGGCGGCGATGTCGTTCTTCTGGAGGGTGCGGCGCTTGTTCTCCTCGGCGTGGGCCCACGACCGGTGGGTGAGCTCCAGGATGAACATCTCGCACGCCCGGGCGAAGACCACGGGGGCCTCCGCGGCGATCATGCGCACGTCCTCGTCGGCCTTCATGATCTTCTTGATCCGGGCGAGGGGGAGGTTGTGGTTCTTGAAGTCGGTGGTCTGCTCGATCTCCCGGTACTGGTCGGCCCAGAACATCTGGAGCTGCTGGTTCTGCTGCTGCTGCTGCTGCTGGTAGAGGTGCTGGTACGCCTGGTACGCCGGCGCCGCCGCGGCCGCGGCGGAGTACGGCACCGAGGGGGGCACGCCGATCACCGGGGGCGGGGTCCCGTGCCCTTGCTGATCCATTCCCCTGGATCTTCTCCTGCACCGGAACAAAACCCAGATGTCAAAATCCGATCTTTTTGCGGGGAAGCGATTGGAAGATCAAGGGTTTGATTGAAGGGGCGAGACCTGCTCTGTTTGGAGAGAGAAAAAAATGGGATCTTTTTTCGGTTTTAGAAGGGCGAGATCGTGTGTCAAGGAAACGAATTTCCAGGGGGGGGAGAGGAGAGAGTATTGGGAAATGGGAATGAACTATGAAGGGGTATAATGGGAATGGGAGAGAGTGAAGTTTCAAACGTAGGGTCAGACTGGGAAGCTTCTGTGGGCTGTGCATTAGCTGTTGGATCTGTGTGGAGATTAGTGCCCGACTGGTTGATAGCATCTGATTGGCCTAAAGGTTGGTGAGACTTCATTGATCTGGTTTTCTATTGGGGGAGAGAACGGGTTGGGTTGACAACTGTGTTCACGCCCGGCCCACTCACATTTATTGGGCCACATGCGCTTACATGGGCCATGCCCACTTACTATGCTGGCCACGTGGCTAGCTACTTGGCCACCCATGCCTAACCAAATGGACTAACGTCACTAACTACAAGCCTAGAGAAGTGGAAGGAGGGGATATCCACTCCTCCACCGTCCACGTGTCACTTGAAATGGCCACTTTTCATGTGCAGGGTGGTGGGTGCCTTTTGCTACCTCACCACATGAAGGGCATGACATTGAAGAGGGAAGTTACAATGGTTTCAACTACCTTTAAAGTTTTTGACAGTATTAGGGTAAATTACACTTTGACTTTCTAAGTTTAGCTCAAAAATACTTAGGGCTTGTTTGGTTGTTGTGTTTTCAGCGTGTGATTTTGAAAACACATATGTAAACAGTTTAGGATTGTTTGGTTAGTAGGGTGTGACGTGTGTAAACAAATACGCACGTGCTAAATTTGTACAGCTTTTGCACATAAAACAGTGCAAATGAAGTTTCACCTAAACACATGAAACTTTAATTGCACATGTCACATGTGCGAACATATATACGCGCATCATTTGCACAGCAACAAAACAACCCCTTAACCCCACTGTAGTTTATTTTGTTCTGCATCGTTCCCTACAGTTTGGAATGTTAGCACAATACCCCATTTTGTCAACTACTTAATTTTCATTTGATAAATTTTATCTGATCAAAACTGAATTGAATGAAAATTGAATTGAAGGGGAAAAAATGTAGTTTTTTTTAACTATAGGGGGGTACCAACGAACTCTTGGCATGGTGGTACTTCCTCTCTTCCACGTTGGAGAGGTTCCTAGTTCAACTCCAGTATGGACACCGTGGAGCGAACCTTTTCTCAAGGCTGTTGAGCTTTGTTTGCGGGTGTGAATCTAGGCCGCTTCACGGGATTATGGAAATAATAAATAGCAGCTGCTGACTCTCCCCGTTTCGATCTTCGGACCACATTGAGCCCTTGCTCTAGCGCCCAGTCCTCTAACCAGGCCAGTCCAGCAAAAAAAAAAAACTATAGAGGGGTTAAGTGTTTTTGAGCTAAACTTCAGGGGGGCTAAGTGTAATTTATCCTTCTTTATATTTTCTTTATGGACTGGCCAGGTGATCAGAGGACATGGCGTTAGGGCATGGGCTCAAAGAGGTCCGGAGATCGAAACAGGGGAAGGCAACATAATTGCTATTTTTATTCGATTTCATAATATTGTCCAACATAACTGCTAGACAATATTATTTTTTTATTTTTAGAATTCTTGTATATTTTGAGGCATCACTGCTATCGGTCGGCCAATCAGGTGGCCCATCTACTCGCGGCTTATACCCTAGAAACCGGGAGGGAGTTCCTCACCCCCTCCTACCCAAGCTAAATTGAATAACAACTCTCTGATGACTTTTCCTCTGTACAGGTTGAGGAGTCCTCTTCCCTCGAAACCCAAGAAAATACCCATTGTATCCTCTCTAATCCTTTCGAGTTGGGGGTGCCATGAATAGATCCCCTATGTTTGCTTTTTTTTTAAAAAAAAAGACTCAAAAGGGGCTTCTATAGTTTAACACTCTCTTTGTATAGCCAGAATAGGAATGTGAATAGAAGGCGATGCTATTTAACCATCCTGTTTTTCATTTGGATCGGGCCGCCCTCACATGGCATCCGATCACATTCGTCTTTTGCCTGGCAGTCGGGATGAGTGTGATTTACCTGTCGAGACTAGGGTGCAATAGATGACCTGTGATCAGGTGCCACGTCAAGATGACACGATCTGAATGGAAAGGAGGATGGCTTAAAAGCATTATCCCGAATAGAATCCATCTTCCCATTCCAAGTGTTTGGTTCAGACATGGGGATAGGAATAGGCCTGTCAACTTTTGACACGACCCATTTAACGTGCACAAAAATGACACGAAAAAACAGGTCATAGGTCTCATTTTATCGAACCTCGTCAATTTTTGACGCAACCAATTTAAGCATGTTAGCTAATGGGTCGTACTTGGGTGAACCCGCGAAACCCGTTTCAACTCGTTAAAAAAATTGGTCGTGTATAACCCATGAACTCCACTATACCCGAATCCGTTTATCTAAAGCCCCACATCTGAAGAAGCAATCCAAATTTGAGCTGAAACTAATGACTAGCATGAAGGGTGAAAGGTTGAACGACTCTTTGGGCTCATGCAATTGCAGGCACGCTGCACGACATACGGGCACAATAAATAGGATTAAAATCTGGCTTTTCTATAAGAAAAACTAGATCTATGACCCGAAACAACCTGGTTAACCCGAAATGACCTGTTTGACTCGACGAGGTTCCATGCATTGTGCGAGATCGGGTGAACTAGAATACGCTTCTCGCAATCTCCCGCTATCTAGAATTTGCAAAGCAAATCCACGATGTTTTTGTTGCTGCAAGAGAACTAGGAGTCCAAACGACCTCCAACTGGATGTAAAAGTTGTGTCTTGAAGTCCTCTACCTTCAGTCCAAATTTCAGCTCAATCGGAGTTCAGGATCAAAAGTTATGGCCGTTGCACCGAAGCCTCTCCGAGCAAATCCAATTCCTTCTTCTTCGACAAAGAAGAAAATTGTTGCAGTAAAAGAATCCGTACGGAGGTATGAGTTCTAACATGTAGATATAGTGTATAGATAAACATACATGCATGCTAAATTGTTCTTTTCGCTAAATCGACGTTAGGGGTTCACGTATTTGTCATGCTAGATTCATTCACGCACGTGTAGGGCGTTTCGATTTTGATATGTAACACACACCCACCCCGGTTTTCGAACTTATCATTTGCTTCCAATGCGGGTCTCTGTCATAGGGTTATTTCCAACAGAGGCGAAGAGGAGCCACTGAGTAGCTCACCGGAGGCTTCTTCATCTCGAGGGCGATGTCTCTTGAAGTAATGGCAGCGACAGAGCGGGGGCAGATGAGGGACTGTCTCAACGAGGTCAACTCGGTTCAATAAGTGCTCGTTGTCGTTTGGCATCGTGTTCAACCCATTCAGTACAATATTCAACATGTTTCTTTGTTTTAAATTTTGAGAAAAAACCAAAAGAATTCAAGATGATGCAAACCCTTTTTCATTCCTCCTTCTATTCCTTTTTTTTTTTGTTGGGTATTTTTTTTCCATAAATTTGATGTGGGTTTTTGTAGGAGAGGATGCCAAGGCAAGGGATAAGATGGTGAGAGTCTTTTTATTATGTCCATTTAGTTCATTTTCTATTATTTTTTTTTGTGGATTAAGAGTATTATTGAGATGGAATGGATGCTTCTGTGATTTTAACTTTGGGCTTCAATGAAATGCTCATAGAAGTTTTTGGGCTGCAGTTGTGGTATACCACTGCGGTCACCAAGTGTTTGCTACATTCTTCAATGAAGTGAGAGAAAGGGGGTTTGTCCTGCCAAAAAAGGAGAAAAGGGGTCTATTTTTGTTTAGATTGATCGCTCCTGTGTACTTCTTTCCATCAGCGGTGTAGAAGAAAATCATTGAAGTGCATTACGCTTTTGGTTGGATTAGAGGTAATCTTCGAAAAGGAGCTCTCAATTTCAAGAGGTGGGTAGGCTAGCCCTATTCGTGGCCCGCGGGGTATTGGCGGAACACAGCGGGTCGGCCCTCTGGAGGTCTCTCTCTCTCTCCCTCTCTCTCTCTCTCTCTCTCTCTCTCTCTCTCTCATGGGGGCAGTGCGACAGAGGCGGGGTCGCAGTTTGCGAAGGAAGGTGAGCGCTGCATTGCTAACAGTCACATATTTTCCTAGACGGGTAGCAAATAGAAGAAAGAGAGGAAGTGAAAGAAATAGTAGAAGTGGGTTAAATTAGGAGACTCAAATTCATCCTATTTCCACACTATTGCGAACGGAAGAAGACGAAAGAATCTGATTTCTTCTTTGGCCATCGAGGACAACACTTATTCTACGCAGGTAGACATTTCCAAACAATCCAACTTTTATTTCAAGGAGCAATTTTCAAAAGTGAGTGATCCTAGTCTGGAGCTGGACTGGGAGAACCTACAGTTCAGTAAACTTTCTGATCCAGAGATACTTGCATGACCTTTTACGAGGGAGGATTTCAAGAAGGCAATTTTCAACTTTGAACCGGATGGCGCTCTAGGCCCGGATGGTTTCCCCAATTTTTTCTTTCAGCATTATTGGGATCTATTAGGAGATGATATTTGTCTCTTTTTGTAAGACTTCTTCGATCTCAAAGTCTCTATTCAGAGCATTAATTTCTCTTGGATTGTCCTTATTCTGAAGAAGAAAGATGCTTCTTCCATTACATAATTCAGGCCTATAAGTCTGTCTAATTGCTTATACAAGATCATTATAAAGATTCTCTCGATGCGGCTATCTTCTATTATGGATGGCATCATTAGCCCCTCACAATCAGCCTTCATCAAAGGGAGGAACATTTTGGATAGTGTGGATTCAGCGCAAGAGACTTTATTTCACCTTATTGAGAACAACAAGGAGGGGGTGCTTCTAAAACTACATTTTGAAAAGGCTTTTGACAACATCGATTGGTGTTTCTTGATGAAAAATCTCGAGATGAAAGGTTTTCCACATCGTTGGATTTGTTGGGTTTATGATTGTATTGCCTCCTGCAAACTTTCATGCTTGATCAATAACTCCAGCTCATCCCATTTCAAGATAAAGAGGGGAGTGAAACAAGGTTGTCCTCTATCGTCTTATTTATTTATTCTGGTGGTAGACATGTTGGACGCCTTAATCAAGCAAGTAGGGCAAAAAAACTTACTTGCCAAAATGGCAAGATTGGATGATAGTGATAGAAAGATTTGAAAAATGTTTATCGAGTTAGAAAGGGAGATCTCTATCGATTGAGGGAAGGTTGATTCTTATCAATGTGGTCCTCTCTTCCATTCCAACTTACATTATGCAGTTCTACTACCTACTGTCTTGGGTGATCAAAAGGATTGATTAGCTTCGGAGGAGGTTCTTATGACGAGGAGCGGAGGCAACTTCGGGTTCTTACCACCTGATGAGATGGGAGGAAGTTTGCAAACCCAGATCGAGCGGGGGTTTTGGAGTCAAGAACTTAAGGGACTTTAATATTGCGCTATTAGGGAAATGGTGGTGGCGGCTACAGCAAGACAATAGCGATAAGTGGAAAGAAATAATACGGGATAGATACTGTAAGAGGTTCTCACCTACTCAAAGGAGAAGCAAGATCTTAGGGAGACTGTCACCGTTTTGGAAAGGTGTCATAAAAATAGCGCAAGGTTTCAAATTCGGTACTTCTTTGGTCATTAGCGACGACAAACATGTCAAATTCTGAAAAGACATTTGGGTAGGAGACCACAAGCTTTCTGAGCTTTTTTCCAGACATCTACTGTTTAGCAGATAACAAGGGGGCGTCCATTAAATCTTACTCTTATAAGATCGGTGGCCATATAAGGTAGAGAAATTAATGCTCTGAATAGAGAAATTAATGCTTGCGCTATCTTTATGACACCAGTTGTACGTTCTGCAACAGCCATGAGGAGGATATTAATCATCTCCTCCTTCACTCTTCCCTTTCGAAGCGAATATGGGAGCCAATTAAATGTAGATTTGGTATATTCACTCATCCTAGCAGTCTCCTTTAGTTTTGGAGCTCTTGGCGCAGACGGAGGGTGCCGGTGGATTTAAGGAGATCTTAGGATTTTTTTGTATTTCTACGTGCTGGAGCTTATGGTTGGAGCAGAATGCGAGAAGTTTCTCCAATAAATTCAGCACCGAGGAGATGGTTGGGGCACGAATAATCCAGCTAGTGAGACTATGGGCCACTTCCTTGCTTGATAGGTGGCGAGAAGATATCTCTACAATGTGTGGCTGATTATTTATATTTTCATTTTATTTTGTTCTTAGCTCTTATGTAAAACATCTAATTGTTCAATAAACGGGTAGGGGTCCATGCCAAACCCCCCCTCGACACAAGAGGGATTTCTCATTAAAAAAAAAAGAAAAAAGAAAGAAATATGTTTTGATGTCGAAGGCAACCACTACAGTGCCAAAGGTAAGCTTGTCAAAGGGGAGGGCCAGGGCAGAGTTGGGGTCAAATCAGGCCATGCCCTTTGTTTTAGGAGGTAGGCCCTAGCCCGATCCTAGCCCTACAGGGTTAGAAAATGATGAGCCTTAGCTCGACCCTTCAAGCATCAGGGTGGGCTAGGGCCGATCAAGGGCCAAGTTGATATCACTAAGATAAGGATTATCGACATATCTATTTATACAGTTAGGTCATTAAGGAATGGTTAATTTTTTTTTCCTCTCTAAACTACTCTTATGTCAATGCCTTTAGGCTTTTGGCATTCATGTAAAACCTTAGTCATTTATTCGTGCTAGAGACTGATAATACAAATTAAAAGGCATTATAAGTCTTATAAGTCTTATAAGTGTTATATAATACTTCTAATACTAATATATCCAAAATTGATAGCTCCAATTCCAATAGGGTTACATTGAGCGATTGATTAATTACTAATTAGCCCCACTTAGTCGTTGATTTAATCCCTTAATAAGTATTATATATATTATATAATTTATGTATATCGTGGGTAGGGCCTAGCAGGGTCGGGCCATAGGTTTCCTTGGCCCGGCCCTCATCTTGGAGGACTTATGAAAACTGGGCCCGGCCGGCCCTCGGGCCCTTGACGGGCAGAGCTTTAGAAGGCTTTGGAGGGCCGATCCGGACAGGGTGCCCTCTCCAAAGGTCCAAATTGACAGGCCCAGCCGAATGTCACATAAGGCTATCATTGTCGTTAGCAAATTGAGTGCCAACGCCGAATGTACGCCCAAATACATATTTTCCAAGATTCCTAAGAATTCTTCGTGCTTGTTGGCATTACCACCACCACCGAATGCATCTTATTGTGCTTTACCGCCGAAGGTGGCCACTGCAATGCTGCCTTTGCTGTAGTGCCGCACCAAAGACGCCCGTTGCGTGTCGCGGCGAAGGCGCACGCCACGTGCCCATCATCACGGGCATGCACTAGTGTCTAACATTTTAGGACTGCTTCCAATTGTACCTTGATTTAGTGCTGAAAAAGAGAAATCCCGATTTTGTGAACTTTGTTGACATGAATAAGCAATGAGCTTTTGAGATTATTTATACAAAACCAGTAATTGAATATTTCCATGTATAAATGAATTTGTTCGATGGCTCATTTATAGTTGAATTTAAATGCGTACATTTAACATTTAGGAATTTTCCAGTTGAATTTTTCCCTGTACAAATCATCTTTATTTAGATCTAGTTGTTACCCTCATAAGGAATTTGATTTTGACAATTGCTACGGTGAGCACAGCTGTGGGAGTCTACCATGGGCAACTTAACCAGGTGTTGATCGACGGGCGACCTGAGGAAGTTACCGACTGGATGGTGCAGGTGACCAATGGGTACCGAGACTGGGCGTCGACGAAAGTGAGGTGCAGTGGCGGACATGGTCGCTGGCGTAGTGGCACATGAGAGACCACGAGCATGCCTGTAGTGCAAATGGGCGTACAAAGTCATCGATGGATGGCACAGAGGCGTTGACGAACGTGATGGCAGCGATCACACCCATGAGCATGTCTGCAGTGCAACATGGTACTAGATTGTCAACGAACAACGACAGGGAGGCAACAACGTATGGTTGCGGTATCAACAAACACTGTTACAAGCACGCTTGCAATGCAGCAGGGCGTGTGGAGTTGTCAATGGACGACGAAGGCACAATGATCGATCAAGAGCAGTGGCACAGGGGAGGCCATGACCACGGGTTTGGTCAGCAATGTGCAGAGTCACCAATAGGCGACTTGTCCAGGCATCAACGGGTGGCTTGATAGAGCAGCCGACAGGTGGCATGAGGCGGCACTGGCGGGTTGTCGATGGATGACAAGAGGCTACAATGAGTGCACAGTAGTACAATAGACTCAACCGTGGGCACAACTACGGGACGACAGGGTGCAGAGGGTGCAGACGGGTGCCAAGCAACTGCTAGAGCGTGGACTGTACAGAGACACAAAACATTGGCTTCACAAGAGTTGCAGCGGGCACAACTGCAATCAGCACTGTGTAGAGTCGTTGATGGATGCGGAGTCAACATGCAACTTGTCTAGACACTGGCGAGTAGTTTGATGGAGTAGCAGACGGGTGCCAAGTCCTGAGCACCATTGATGGACGATGGTTCCGGAGCAATGAACACGAGAGATGTCAGACGTAGAGCATAGGCTGCGAGAGGAGCATCGGGTCATCGACGGGCGATAAACCGGAGCGCAAGAGCTCAACAAATGGTCAAGAGCACTGGAACATGGAGTATGATCACCAGAAAAATATATTCATGAATGTAGCCCGATTATGAATGATGAATCATGTTAAAAGAAAAGAAATTATTTTGTACTGGCTCGGATTTATCCCTCCCCGAACGCCATTGCATCCGTCCTTGCATCGCACATGCCAACAATATGTCAAGAACGTGCAATCCAAGTACTCCTGGCTTAAAGATTTAATTCTAAATTAAAAATCAAATAATTTAAGCTCAAAAGCCACGCACGTGCATTTTTTCCTTGCTGAACAAGTTACAATACATTGAGCAAGTACTCCTTGCAAAGTAACTTGGCAGCCAAGTAATCATACATCCACAATTCTAATTAAGAGCATCTCCAACTGAATTCTACTGTTCCTCCCATCCTGGCACCAACTCATTTTGTCATGTAGTGAACAAAATCGTCTTCAACCGGCTCCTACGCATCCTATGTGGCGGTGGGAGCCAGGAATGACTCGGTTGTGCCGAGAGCCAAAAAGATGATCCCACGGTGGATCCGCCCATGTGAAAAAAAGATACTTTGATAAATTATTAAAATGAGAGTCGATGGATGATAAAGAATATAGGAGATGAGAAATGCTATTCAGATCGAAGGTTTGTCCTGATTTTGCTGGCCCGATTGACGTGGCAGCGTGCAACTGGTGGCTGAAACCCACTAGCGATTTTAAAATCTTTAACAGCACCAGTTGCACGCTGCCATGTCAATCGGGCCGGCAAAATCGAAAAAACCTTCGGGCTGAATAGCATTTCTCATAGGAGATAGGAGTTGGATGGGACTCGATTGGAGGACGCTTTTTTTCCCCCACAAACTACTATCCTATGTGGCATATAGGAGGAGATGGGAGCATAAAGCTCGGTAGGATTCAAATGGAGATGCTCTACGCCTTTACTTTTAAGAGGTCCATCAAAAAAAAAAAACTTTTAAGATCGAGTGACGATCCTTTCTTAAGTGTCAACTAAAAAATGATTGGACCAACGG
Organism: Chamaelirium japonicum; assembly: GCA_947650365.1. Taxonomy (NCBI): domain Eukaryota; kingdom Viridiplantae; phylum Streptophyta; class Magnoliopsida; order Liliales; family Melanthiaceae; genus Chamaelirium; species Chamaelirium japonicum. The sequence goes on from OX393553.1 coordinate 58,216,536, forward strand.
GCTCTTAGTCTGGTGGTACTTCCTCTCTTCAATGTTAGAGAGATTCCTTGTTTGACCCCGATATGAACACCGTGAAGTGAACTTTCCATCAAAGCCGGTGTACCTTATTTGTGTGTACAAATCCTAATCGTTGATTGATGTCATATTCATGGGGTTATGAAATTAATAAATAGCAGCTACATATTGCCTCCCCAGTTTTGATTTGTGGATCTCCTTGAGCTCTTGCTCTAGCGCCCTATTCTTTAACCGCCTGACCGGTTCAGTAAAAATAAAAAACAAAAAACAAAAAACTAAAGAAAAAAACAGTTGCCTCTATCTACTTAACAACCAAAGAAGAGCTCTCTTCTAACTTGATCATTAAGTAATTGATTAAGAGGGCTTATTCACAGCCATTCATGTCTACTAAGTCAAAAAGAAAAAAAAAACCTTGTATACTTCGCATGAATGAAAATTATGAAGAAACTTCAATTGTAAGTTCCTCTCCTCGTACCAACGGGCTAGCTCTTGGTCCGAGGTACTTTCTCTCTCCCAGCTGGAGTGATTCTCTGTTCGACTCCTGGTATGGACACCGTTGAGCGAACTTTTGATCAAGGCCAATGTTTATTGTTTGTGCGTGCAAATTCTAACCATCGATGACATTTTCCATGAGATTATGAATTTATTAGAAACTTAAAAAACAACTGTACGGCCTTCTTGTTTCGATCTCTGGACCTCTTTGAGTCCTTTCTGTAGCTCCCTGTCCTCTGACCGCCAATCCATCGAAAATAGTCCAATTCAACAACTTCCAATGGAATGGGTCTTTGGTCTCTGATTTTCTGTATAAACGACCCGATAGGGATAATAGACCTTTAATCTCCATTCTGATGGATTACATCTTTCACATAAGAGGGGGAAAAAAACGACTTATTCCTAAAAATACCCAATGAAAAATACAAGCTATTACTTCTTTTCTATCAAGTTGGTCATAACCACTACCAACATTCAATGAAATTGAGAGAGAGAGAGAGAGGAAATCTAGAGAGAGAAAAGGGGAGGAGAGAGAGAGAGAGAGAGAGCAAAAAACTTCTGTATGATATTTTATGATAAATTTATCCCCTCTTATTTTTCATACATACATGGAAGGAGATCTAGAGAGAGAAAAGAGAAGAAGAGAGAGAGCAAAAAAATTTGTGTATCAAATTTATGATAAGTTTATCCCCTCTTATTTTTCATACATACATGGAAGGAGATCTAGAGAGAGAAAAGAGAAGAAAAGAGAGAGAGAGAGAGCAAAAAAACCTTGTGTATCATATTTATGATAAAGTTTATCACCTCTTATTTTTCATACATACATATAAGGAGATCTAGAGAGAGACAAGAGAAGAAGAGAGAGAGAGAGAAAAAAACTTGTGTATCATATTTATGATAAGTTTATCCCCTCTTATTTTTCATACATACATAGAAGGAGATCTAGAGAGAGAAAAGAGAAGAAGAGAGAGAGCAAAAAACCTTGTGTATCATATTTATGATAAGTTTATCCCCTCTTATGTTTCATACATACATGGAAGGAGAACCAAGCCTCACCCAAAGGGGGGGGGAAAAACACCCCCACACATACATACATACACACCCCAACACCATTATGTTCAGTTACCGCCAAAACATACAGCGACAAAATTCTCTGCACAAAAGATTTAAATCGTTCAAGAGAGACATGTACCGCACACGCCGTACCCTCCGCCGCAGCCCCTCCCGGTGCCGTCGCAGAACCCGGTGGCCCCGATGAACACCGGCGCCCCTCGCCCCCGCGGGCGCCGCCGGGAGGCCTCGGGGTCCTCGCCGCAGGTGAAGATGATCCAGGAGATGAGGGAGAGCCACAGGATGATGACACAGTACAGGGCCTCGCCCCCATAGCCCATCCCCGTTGTATCACCCTCCATAGCTTCGACCAAAGCTTGATGCTCTCTCTCTCTCTCTCTCTCTCTCTCTCTCTCTCTCTCCTTCACAGCAACAGATGAAAACTCTCTCTCTGTCTTTTCTCTCTCTTCTCTCTCTCCTCCCCTTTATATAGACGATGAAATGTCAATCGGTCCAATCTTATCCCTTGTTAGCGTTGGATTTCCGCAGGGCCAAGTCCATGCTTCGGTTGCACAACCCAACTTGCGTGTTGACTCGGGACCTCACGACAGGGGTGCGGGAAACGGGGGGGATCACACCGCCACACCTAAAAGGGCCAACGTCTGACGTACACCTGGACTTTGGTGAACCGACTTGCAACGTGGCCCGTTGAGTTAACTTGAGAAAGGGGACAAGCGGCGCAGATCCAAAGGCGGTTCACTCCCACGTCGTGTCGGGACCAGGGGTGGTACAGACAGTTTGTACAGACTCCTTCTGTGCAGAGTGGCGTGGCCTGATCACGTCTGTCCACTCGGTCGTTTCGCACCCGGTAGCGACGGGGAGAGGGACGATCGGATCAGTCCACATCGGTGTGTACAGAAGAAATCTTCACAACGGTCTGGCTGAGTAGCACCACTAATTAGAGGCACCAAATTGTTAGATCCAGAAAGCAAAAGGTGTATTTAATCTAGTCACACTTTAAGTTTGTATTCACAATAAGCCACCCATAGGATTATTGTAAAAAACATGATTCACTGTATAATTTAGCTTGCAAATGATCTGATATTAACCGTTTTAGATACTATATTTTTTTAAAATATCATAAATACTCACGATATCCTCTCGTATTAAATAACGATAAATATAGTGATTTTACTGTAGCAGATACAGTGATTTTGCTGTTGCTGCTATAGTGATTTCAATGTAGCAATCTGTGATTTCATTGTACTTGCTACAGTAAAATCACTGTAACAACCCGTGATTTCATCGTGGATTCTACAATGATTTTACTGTAGCTGCTACAGTGAAATCTCTGTAGTTGCTACAGTAAAATCATTGTAGCAATCCGTGATTTCATCGTGGATGCATGCTAAAAAATATTTCTACAGTAAAATTACTGTAGCAAAATACTCAATTTTATGCAAATAATACTCAGTTGAATTGAGTATGATTTTGTATATTTGAGTACCATGCACGGGTTGCTACAGTGATTTCATTATAGTTGCTACAGTGAAATTCATTGTGCCGGCTAAAAATTGCTTCCCTATAGTGAATCACTATAGCAAAGTACTCAATTTTATTTAAATAATACTTGATTTTATTAAGTATTATTGTGACTAAAATTGAGTACTATAGTGATTTTAATGTAGCAAAGTATTTTAAGCAGTCACAAAAAATCACTATAACAGCTACAGTGTTTTCACTGTAGCAAAGATATTCAAATATATGCTAGTAATACTCAATTGAAATGAGCACTATTGCCACAATGATTTCACTGTAGCAACGTGTTATTTAGCAGCCACAACGAAATCACTATAGCACTACAGTGATTCCATTGTAGCTGCTACAACAATTTCACTTTAGCTGCTACAGCGGAATCACTATAGCGCTATAGTGATTTCATTGTAGCCGCTAAAATGAAATCACTATAGTGCTACAGTGATTTCACTGATCACTGTAGCAGCTATAGTGGTCCCACACTAGGTCTCGAAACTGTATATTTTGTAGAGATTGGGGGAAGTTATATAGACAATGGTATATTGGTAAATTCAGATAACTTAGCCAAGGCTATTTTAGTTTTGCATTAACCAAAAGAGTGGTTGCAACTAATATGTTGAAATGTGGAACTGGGCTTAGAGGAAAAGGTTCTCGGAACCTATCCTATAAAATGAAACCTTTAAAAAGGACTGTTTGCATTTCGCCTCTTTAAAATTTGGGAGAGTTGGTGAGCAGTCCTCGGTAAAGAATCCGATTAAGATGAAGGACAACAAATACTGTGGATGAAAATGTCCTTCGTTGCATTTTAAATTTTCATTTGAATGCCATCTAAAACACCTTAACCTATCCGAACCTAATCGAAACTCTACCGTTGGAGCTAGCTTTAAAACTAAGATCTATAGGTCATGGGATGAACCCTAGACCTATGAATTCTAAACCTAATCGAACCACTTCATCCCATGTTTATTCTCGTCTCCGTTGCTCGCCGCAGCTAGGACAACGACACAAGCAGTTACAACTCGAGTTTGCGCCCACCGCCGCCACTTCTGTTGGTCGCGTCGGGGATCGTCATCACTGCTCACGCTTGAAGGAGATGAAAGGAGTACATATGAGGGCATTTTCAGGTTTCTAAAAAAGTCATGGACCTAACGTTAACATTGATAACTCGATGTCCTGTGCGTTCGAGATTGTTCTGTCAGATAATAATCACCAATTAAATTTAAGGATAAATTACACTTTGCCCCTTGAAATTTAGCTCAAAAACAGTTAACCCCTTTGTAGTTTATTTTGTTCCAAATCGTTCCCTAAAGTTTGAAATGTTAGCATAATATCCCTTTTGTCAACTGCTTAATTTCCTCATCTGATAATTTTTATCTTATCCAAACTGATCTGAAGGGAGCAAATTGTAGTTTTTTAGCTATAGAGGAGTTAAGTGTTTTTGAGCTAAACTTCAGGGGGCAAAGTGTAATTTATCTAAATTTTAGGGAAAATTTATTCATACCCCATAAATCTGTAATTAGCCCCCATTTCCAACAAACTTGAACACACCTCATTTTTTTTTTTTCATACCCCATTCCTATCCCAAAAATACCCTTCCCCCTTACAGCCCACCTTCAATGCACCCCAGTTAAATGGCCCGCCCCAACTTGATTATACCCCAATCAAACACATACCCCCTGAAATATACCCAAATTACATGCACTCTTGAATACACCCCACTCTTAAATAACCCCATGCAGTTGGCTGGTACTTGAAGGCACAAGTAGAGCTGCAACTTGGGCGGGCCAACCCGAGTCCAACCCGAACCCAACCCGAATTTGGGCGGGCTAATCCGATCCCAACCCGAATTATTTCTCCTCGACCCGACAGGACCCGACACGAAGTTAGCAGGTCTGGGTCAGGGCTAAATGGGTTCGGGCCGTAAACGGGTCGACACGATAGACCCGTTTAATAAACGGGTCGGGTCCGGGTTTAGGGTCTGGACACGGTAGACCCGGGAAGACCCGTTTAGTATTCAACGGGTCGTGTCGGGTCGGGTCGGGTCGGGTCTACCAGCAATCCGATACTATAATATATAATACCAGTGGGTCTTTCGGGTCAGGTCGGGTCGAGTCGGATTGGGTCAACTGAATAGATCCTGGTGGTAAACGGGTCTTACCGGGTCTTATCGTGTCTACCCGTTTATTAGCGAGTCGGGTACGGGTTTAGGATCTAGACACGATTAGTTAAATGGGTCGGGCCCGGGTCTAGGGGTTTTGGACACGACATGAAACTAGACACGACATGAACCCGACACGACCCGACCCATTGCCACCCCTAGGTGCAACTTGGGCGGGCCAACCCGAACCCAACTCGACTTTGGACGGGTTAACCCGAACCCACCCTGCATAACCAGCAAACCCGACGGGTTGGGTTGGGCTAAGTTTAAAACAAACCTTGGGTTGGGTTGGGGGTACAAAAGACGCTGAGCAGGAGCTTTGGTGTTTGGGGTACAAAAAAAAAAGGAAAATATTATTCATACCCCATAAATCTGTAATTAGCCCCCATTTCCAAGAAACTTGAATACACCCCATTTTTTTTTTTCATACCCCATTCCTATCCCAAAAATACCCTTCCCCCTTACACCTCACCTTCAATACACCCCAGTTAAATGGCCCGCCCCAACTTGATTATACCCCAATCAAACACATACCCCCTTAAATATACCCCAATTATATGCACTCTTGAATACACCCCACTCTTAAATAAACCCCATGCAGTTGGCTGATACTTGAAGGCACAAGTAGAGCTGCAACTTGGGCGGGCCAACCTGAACCCAACCCGAGTCCAACCCGAACCCAACCCGAATTTGGGCGGGCTAATCCGAGCCCAACCCGAATCATTTCTCCTCGACCCGACACGAAGTTAGCAGGTCTGGGTCAAGGCTAAACGGGTTCGGGTCGTAAACGGGTCGACACGATAGACCCGTTTATTAAACGGGTCGGGTCCGGGTTTAGGGTCTGGACACGGTAGACCCAGGAAGACCCGTTTAGTATTCAATAGGTCATGTCGGGTCGGGTCGGGTCTACCAGCAATCCGATACTATAATATATAAAACCAGTGGATCTTTCGGGTCAGGTCAGGTCAAGTCGGATTGGGTCGGATCGGGTCAACTGAATAGATCCGGGAGGTAAACGGGTCTTATCGTGTCTACCTGTTTATTAGCGAGTCGGGTACGGGTTTAGGATCTAGAGACGATTAGTTAAACGGGTCGGGTCCGGGTCTAGGGGTTTTGGACACGACACGAACCCGACACGACACGACTCATTGCCACCCCTAGCTGCAACTTGGGCGGGCCAACCCGAACCCAACCCGACTTTGGGCGGGTTAACCCGAACCCACCCTGCACAACCCGACGGGTTGGGCGGGGCTAAGTTTAAACGAACATTGGGTTGGGTTGGGGTACAAAAGACGCTGAGCAGGGGCTTTGGGGTTTGGGGTATAAAAAAAAAGGGCATTGTTGGTATTAAAGGATTGTTGAGTAAGTTATTGAGAAACGCTAGGGATACGGGGGCTAATTACAGATTTTTGGGGTATGAATAAAATTTCCCAAAAAAAAAAAGGCCATTGTTGGTGTTAAAGGATTGTTGAGTAAGTTATTGAGAAACGATAGGGATACGGGGGCTAATTACAGATTTTTGGGGTATGAATAAAATTTCCCAAATGTTAAACGTGACCTGTAACCGACAGCTCACACCTACCACCTAATTAATTCCACGGCGTTAACGTGTTTAACGGTTAACTTTGGAGGACCTTTACGGCTTGAGACATAGCGCATGGACTGCAGCAACTCTTGACTGAGCTTGTAAAATTGTTTTAGTAATAGAGCAACCTTTGACAAATTCAGCTGGCTATGGAGAGAGAAGTTTTGAAAGAATAGGTTGACATCGAAGGACAAAAACATTTGAAATGAGTAGTTCAAAGACTTATAGGCTCCATGAGTTCAGTCCAGCTCTGATGCAACTTGTTAGGGTTACTTGGCATGTAAGTAAGGATGTTTTGGAGTCAAAATAACCCACCTATTGTAGAAGGAGACCTCCTAAAGAGTAAGAAGGGACCGATGGATCAAGACCTATGAGCGGTGGCTAGAAGAGGAGGAGGACGGGAGGCTTGGGGGGAGACTGCGGTACAACGCCTCCCCTCCGGCAGTTCAAGACTTACAAGTAGATGCGATCAGCACAGCTAGATGATCCATCGCACGGGCGAAACCAGGTGTTCGCCCAGGCAATCTGTAGCAAGAGATCCGGGAAAGGTCACTGTATTGAGCCTTCCCCCCTGGGGGGTTCGTGGTGATTGATAGAGGGTGGTCTTGGGAACCCACCTTGATTCGAGGAGGTCAACATGATGGATCACGACGGAGCACCGCGAAGCCACATATACATGCGGGTGCCGGATCGAGGGGGAGCTGTTTGGATTGGTGTGTACTATATGTCAATTCTAGCAATGATGACACTTGATTATGATCACATCATTGACACTCACACACCATAGTGCCTGATGCATAAATCCACTAATCTACATTAATGTAGTCGAGGTGACTTAGACATGTGGATGAGATCCACATATAGGAGATATAAGTCACTGTACACACTCATGTAGATTCGCAGTTGGTTGCTAGACTGGACACCTAGCTTGCAAAACTGTAACACACTGACATTCTCTGTAGGAGAGATGATCTATCTCGATCTTTTGTATGAGATACTAAGCCATGTAGTGTTGATGTAACTGTAATGCATCGAATAGAATCAAGAGAGGAAACCAGTTTTAATAGCTGTCACTCAAGACCAAAGGACCTCTACTGCTAGTTGACTAGAACCATAATCCTACGATGTGTTGTGATCCCTTAGTTTATTGTTCACCACTTTGACCTGCTAAACAGTGCGGTTTATCGCAGACCTAAACCTATATAGATTGGGTGGTTTTGTTTAAGAGACTTCATCCACTATATTCTTAGTGATCTCTCAAGAAATACTATAATGTTAAACCTTAAAATTCAACTTCGCTAAGACACCAAGCTATATGTCCCTTCATAGCCTCACTTTGGTTGAATGTGCATTTCACCCACCAACTTCTATTATCTAGGCATCAAATGCCAAGTGAGCCGTCGGCATCCAAGTTTTTCTCTTGGCCTTTAGTCAGCATTGCTTATATCTCCTTTGAGAGAGGTACCACCTTTCTAGTTGAGCGTGCACCACTGCCTAGGTAAGCTTGTGATCAAATGGGTCATGCCACTTGGGCGGTCACTATCATCCTTTCAATAATTGAGGGTTGATCACTAAGGTTGATCAGCCGTACTTATACTAAGATAGTGATTACAATAAGTTTTGAGAAGTCAGGACTCAAGTGGGTGAACTAATTTGAGATGGACAGTCGATACAGTTCTTAGTTAGTTTCACGGACATCAGATTAGAAGGGTTCAAGTGCAGTATAGCAGGATAAAGGGTACTCGATCGTATAAATACTAATAGTCTTGGAGTGAAGCAGTACTTTAATAGTGGTTATAGGCACTGTTTACTAGTATGGCCTAGGCCATGGCACCAGTGGGAGCCAAGGTTATCAGGGTCCAGAAGATTTCAACTCCTAGCCACCACTAACAACCAGCGAACCTGATTCAGTGCCGTTAGGATTTACTAATTGTCGATAACACCACGAAGATCGATAAATCCAGAGGCAAGTGGAAGCACATGGGTGAGACCCTGTGTTTGACTATGGGATAGTCAGGCTTGGATGATTGTCCAAGTGGAGTCTCTCTCCTATGATTAATCATAAAATTTGGATAATGGTTTCTGTATGAGATGATTTATGGTTTGTTCTAGCTTTCATGAGATGATGGTTTAGATGCTTATTATATTGCTTGCATGAGATGATGTATGTTAGACATACATGTCATGAGATGGGATATGCCACATAGGCGTACTAAGATGGACTATTGCAATGGGTGTGTGTCATGCATATAATTAAGACATGGGTTGCATCGAAAAGCATTCCATCATCGTGAGATAGTTGGGCTTAGTTGTTCACCATGATATGGATAGAGCTCTCCACCATAAGATGGATGAAATGTTACAAAATATGTGATGAATGCATATCGTTCATGCGTTTATGTGAAAGGATTGTAAGGATCGAGTGTAATCATGAGATGAGTCGCATACCTCGTTACCGATCATAATTATTTTAAAAATCTCTCTAAAAGTTAATAATTAAGTGGGAGCAAGATTCTCATAAATTCCATATGAGATTCCCAAGGTCTTTCATTGCCATTCCATAATAAGTCGGATGATGCCTCACCTCCCCAATGCGAAAGCCCGTAAACTGGATGGTGTTATTTGGTGGTTACATGTATGGATCTTTTAGATAATAAGAGAATATGGTAACATACATAGGAGGTTATGAGAAAAGAGAGAGGGATTTCTATCCCTTCATAATAGGAATCCTATCTATAGGGATTTCGACATATAACTAACCCTAGTCACCCCCTTTGGCCATCCAAGCAAGCCAAAATGGAAATCCCCCTCTTCCCCCTTGTGGAATTCGGCCAAGAGAGAAAGGAGAAGAAAGAGAAAGAGAAAAAAAAAGAGAAGGAAGAAAGATCTTCCTCTCCTTTGGGATTCCACATGACGGATCCGTTCGTCTTTATCGAGCATTCTTTACGAGGGTCTAGGATAAGGAGAAGCCTCCCACTAGTCTACCATCGTAACTCGTGTGTGTGTGGGATAGGCGTTGAATCAAGATGGTCGTGAGATCGCAACGTCATCTTCAACCTTCGTCTTCATTGGATCTACAACCTTAGGCATATATAAGTCCTAAGAGATAAACTTCTAATAATACATAGATGATGGTAGCCATTAGAATTTATTTTTCTAAGACCATGATAATTCATAATTAACTATTATCTAGCTATGGTGCGAATTTGATTTTGAACCGACATGAAAATTATCACATCTCAACTTTTCACTGGATAGTTATAACCCTAATTCCTACATGACCTTTTGGATGAGAAAACATGCTTCCGCCACACGCTTGGATCAATAGGAGCACATCGATGGCACATAGTCAATAACGGGCAACCGGTTCAGTCATTGACGAGCGAGCCGGTTGATGTGGGTTGCAGATATGTGACTGATAGAGGCGATGTAGCGGCAGTTCAACCGATGTCATACCTGCTGTGTTGCAAGGGTATAGAAGACAAGTACAAAAATATAGGCCGACAGGCAACAACTCGGAAGCACAGGCCATGGATTTCGGTGGGACCGTCGATGAGTGATGGACCAGAGCGCAAGGGTGTGGCAGATGATCGGACGGATAGAAGAGCTGGGCGCAGTATACGGTCACCGAAAAATTGCATATGTAACCCAACCAAAGGGTAAATCACGTTAAAAAATTGCTATTTAGTTATATCTATTTTCTCCCCTATCGTGTGTATTCATCTTAGGAATTAACACAATGAAAGTAGACTTTAGTGTAGAAGACATATGCCCCGATAAAAAGAGTACTTGAATTGCTGGATAGAGATAACGGACAACTATGTGCCAATTGTGCTTAAAGAATTCACATAGAAACCTATCAGGCCTAATTAAGAGAATTATTGTTAGGCAAATTTCACAAATCACTAGTATCCCACCACATGCCATTGGCATCTAGCCAGTACGCAAATTGCTCGTCCTAAATCTGGATAATGCAAAATCAGCCATAAAGATTCTCAAAGGAAAAGTGCAAGTCAGCTGCAAAAGTTTTCGAACGAAAATTGCGACTCCAGGTGTGGTCAACGTAGAAACTTTCCTTTGAGGGCGTTATTGCCTTGTTTGCGCATGTAAATCCAGGCCATTGATGTCATACTCATCGGATAATGGAGTTAAATAAAATAGTAGTTATGCTGCCTTCCCCCCATTGCGATCTCCAGACCTCTTTGAGCCCATGCTCTAGCGCCTTGTCCTCTGATCGCATGGCGGGTCCATAATAAAAAAAGGGCCTTACTTTTCCGGACTCAACTCTACTCCACTAACGAAAGCAACAAGTAAGGTAGTGCAAAGGTCCGAGCAATGAATAACTAACCGCCATGGTATGCGCGCTGCCCGCTAGTGATAATGCCCCCATGCATGTGTCTTTAAAAGCTTTGATTTGGTCCTTTTTTTTTTAGAAATCCCTCTCGGTGAATGAGGGGGGGTTCAGCCTAGACCCCAACCAGTAAATTTTAAAAAAAGGTGAATGTATAGAAAAGGGGAGTTACAAAAAAGGGGAGGGAGAAAAGAGACACAGTTACATCATGAGATACAGTGAAGAAGAAAAACCTTCGAAGTAAAACTCAGGTGTGTCGCACAAAGGTGGGTTAGTTACCTAATCGAGTTCATCACCCGGTCGATTGGGAGGAATTTATTTCGGAAGGTTCAATCTCTTGTTCCTTTCCAGCCAAATTCCCCAGCATATTACCACATCCGCTAAGTCCCAATCTTTCTGGATCGTCGGCTTGATGCGTCTCTTCCTCCAAGGGCCCCCAAAGGTAGATCAGTGAGACCGGGTGTGATCTGACGTGGAGCTTCGAGCAAAAGAGCTTCCAAATCTCTCTCGAATTCACAGTAAGTGATCCGAGGTCTCATCTGCCAACCTGCAAAGCGGGCTTGTGCCGTCAGAGATCAAAGGGTGGTTCCTCTTGAGTAAATTGACCTTGGTGAGAATCCTATCCTTAGTGGTTAGCCACACAAAGATCTTAGCTTTAAGAGGGCATTTGATCCTCTAGATCTGCTTCGCCAAAGGGCAGGTGAGTCCTCCAAAGTTTATGAACTAGTAGAAATCACCGAAAATGGCCATTCAAAGTCCATATCCAACTTGCGGCATCCGGCTCCTCCGTAAGAGAGATGGGTTGAAGGAGATCCAGCAATTTACCCAGTTGTGGGATCAGCTCTGTCGGAAAAGGGCCATTGAATTTGGGTTGCCAGGTCGAGGAAGAACCCCTGATTAATATCTGAGATCTAACCGAGGCCTTCTTGTTAGGGACTAGGTTGACTAGTTGGTGGAAGAGGGAGTGGACTGGAAGTTTCCTGATCCAGATGTCCTCCCAAAATTTGATGTGCGAGCCATTCTCGTGAAATCAGCTTGTTACCGCACTGGTACATTGGAGAGATTCTAGAAATACCTCTTCAGAATGGAGAAATGGTTCCCGAGATCCGAGATTGCACGTGTATATGAGAGAATCTCCTGAAGTGTCTACATTTGATCACCTTGCTCCAAGAATCCCCAAACGACTGTTGTACTCTCTACCACTACTTGCCCAGCATAGCCTGATTAAAGACGCGAAGATTGACAATCCCTAGACCACTTTGGGGTTTGGACTTGTAGGCCGTTCCCCTGCTCATGAGAGGGTAGGAACCAGAGCAATCATTTGCGCCCCGCCACAAGAAAGACCGTCTCAGTTTATCAATCTTTTTAACCCAAAAGGGCAAGAAGAAGAAATATAAGAAATTGGATGATGGAGAGGACTGAGTTGACAAGAGTTAGCCTTCCACCTTTCGAAAGGTGGTTCCCTTTTCATCCTGAGAATCATGTCTCCACCCTCTGAATGTGATCCATCCATGCATCATTTGTCAGGCGCCTATCGGAGATGGATAGGCCCAAATATTTGAGCGGGAGGGGCGCGCTTCTGTTGGTAACGGAGGAGCTTCGCCAGTGTGTTCCCTAGTTGCACGTTCCCCCCATATAGCAGAGCGAGGACTTGGAGCAGTTTATCATCAGGCCCGAGGTGAACTGAAAACAGAAGATCAAGACCTTCAAGATGCTAATCTCTACAGGTTCCTCCGTGAAGAAAAGGAGATTATCGTTCACGAAGTGGAGGTTAGAGATGGTCCAAGAGGAACCTGAGACCCCTGAGAGACTATGTGTCGAATAGAAGCGTCGAAGATATCGATAGCCAAGATGAATAAAAAGGGGGAAAGGGGACATCCCTGCTTGATGCCTCTTCTCATAGAGAAGGTGTTCCCCTTGGTATTATTGATAAAGCAGGTCAACTTCGAAGTGGATAGACAGACCCAGATCCAGTTCATTCATTGCCTTGGAAAGCCTTTATGCGCTAGGGTTGACGTTAGGAATCTCCAATCTAGCTTATCAAAGGCTTTCTCAAAATCAAGCTTTAAAAGAACAGTCTCTGAGTTGGGTTTTCGAAGGTAAAAGAGTACCTCCTGCACTGTGACCACGCTGTCCAGGATGTTCCTCCTCTTGATGAATGCGGATTGAGAGTGATTGACCAACTCCGAGATAACACATGAAAGCCTATTCGTGAGGACTTTCATAATTGCCTTATAAAGACAATTCGACAAGCTAATTGGCCGGTAATCTTGAATAGAGTCTGCACCCTCCTTCTTCGGAATAAGCACAATGCAGGAGAAATTGATGCTCTTCAAGTTCATCGAGCCTGCAAAGAAGTTTCTGCATGAAACAACACACGTCAATCTCTATGATGGACCAATACCTTTTGTATAAGAGGAACGGGAAGCCATTCGTCCAGGGGAACCATCAGCCGATTGCTCAAAAAAAGCCTTCATTAGTGCTTCAACCGAGAAGGGCCCGTTGATGCACTCTTGCTCCTCCAGAAGTCCGTGATCAAGGGAAGACGAGTCCGGTTGAAGATGGAAGGTAGTGTTGTGATCGAACTCCTGCTTGAAGAAGCCGGAGATGCCATTCGAGATATCTTTTTGCGAAGAGCAAGTGGATCCATCGACTGAGAGATGTGAGAGGTAGTTCTTGTGTCTTCTGTCATTTGCCAACCTGTGGAAGTAGAAGTGTTCTTGTCCTTCAACTCGATCCACTTCTCCTGCGATCACTGCTTCCACATGGTTTCTTCCTTGGCTAGATATCGTTTAACTCTTAGTGAGGTCTGATAGAATAGCTCGATCAGTTGCAGAAAAGTTCCCGGACTCCTCCAACAGTTCCAATGTGTTGATTTTGTCTACCAGAATCAATTTCTGCTTCTTGATACTTCCCAAATGGTCCAAGATCTATCTATGAATAAGTTCCCTTAGTTTTCAAAGTTTATTGGAGATATTTAGCTCTGAATTCTGAAGTTTCGGATTGATGACCACCAACCGGCAATAAGGTCATCGAAGCCATCTTCCTATACCCACATGTGCTCGAAGCGAAAGGGGGTTTTAGTATTGCTACATTCTCCCGTGTCCAGGAGTATGGGGACATGATCTGATACAAAGGAGGTGAGAGCAGTGGTAGTGGTTAGAGGGTAGAGAGTGTCCCAACTGTCAATTAAGAGGAATCTATCTAATCTAGCATGGGTCGAGGCCTCTCAATCATTAGACCAAGTGAAACGTCTACCACCCATGGGGAGGTCCACAAGTTTAAAGTCTCAGATGAAGGCAACAATGTCATCCATAGCTCTGAATCTCCTCGGGTGGCCATTCCGCTCCGAGGCAAACCGTGTGGCATTGAAGCCACTATTGAACACCCAAGGACCTGGCAGTGCCGTGCGAATATCCTGAAGTTTTTGCCAAAACTCGAAACACAACCTATCATCCATAGCCCCGTACACCGAGGTTATCAACTAGACGTGGTCATCCACCCAGTTGTAAAGGAACACCGATAGGGAGTAGTTGCTGTACAGCTTATCCCTAAGAGTTAGGATGGAGCTATCCCAACCAAGTAGGAGGCCCCTCGCCGTACCTATGGATCCCTGAGACTTCCATCTATCTACCCTGTGATTGCTCAAGGAGCGAAGGAACCACCTGGAGGGGTCTGTTGTTTTGGTCTTTATGAGGCAAATGATATTCGCAAGGTGGGCAGTCGCAAACATCCTGGTAGCGTGACGTCCCCCCCTCCAAGACCTCTGACATTCCAAGTAATGATTCTCATGGAAAACACACAATCCTCAGAAAGAAGAGAGCGGGAGCAGAGGTCAGAGAAATTAGGACTGTTTTTCAAGGCACTTCATGCTAGAGATATATCTCTTAGCGCCCCGTACGTCATGTGGCCTGGGTGGCCAAAAACCATAGGCCGAGGCAAGGTTCAAGATGGTGTTATCTTCAAGGAAGTTGATTGGGAAGCTGGCCTCCAGTGCTTCGGTGTCTTGGTCCGTTCACAAAAAGTCCACCTTCTCTAGGGAGCCTCTGTTCACCTTCTTCAAAAACTTATGAACGCTTCTCCGAATCGCCAAAAAGTTGTCTGGTGCAGGAGAGGGTTGCTCTAGTAGCGCTAGAGCCTTCGTAGTCACTTCCCTAAGATCAGCTGGGAGAGGCCCATCAGACGAATCAGGCAAGAGTGACGGGTCAGTAGGGTCCTAATTGTCGAGCATCAGATCCGAGCTGCTAGACACGACAGTCAGTGCCACGACATCCTAGTGTGGGGCCAAGGGGCCTACCACTGTGGTTCCCTCAATGGCAGGTGCGGCATGCCCGTGATAATTCAAATTAGGATTCAGTTAATCACAGTAAGGAGGAAAATTAGGAAAGATATCAAGATCAGCGGGCGATTCCATATCTTCTAGGTGGAAAATCTGGAGTTGAGAAGGGGATGGAGGAGCGAATCTCGAAGAAATCAGAATTGGCTACGGAGATGACAGACTACCGGCTCCTCCACCGGAGAACGATGCCGCTACTAAGGGTCTGGCTCCTCCTCCCGCTCCGGTGACCTCCGCACAACTAAGGGGTTGTGTGAGGCCTCAGGTCGAGAATACCCGTTGCTCCCCTGTTCCCCCCCACCCCCTAGATCTAGAGAGGGGGAGTACGAAAGGCTATCCGAGTGAGGGTCAATAGATTGACCGCAAGGATCTTGAGTTGGTGGACGAAACCAGCGATGAGAGCGCGTCTCTCCATGGGGATATGATGAGGGTAGAGGGTCTTGAGGTGGACCGAGCAGTAATAGGCATAGCTTGAAGATTCCAGGTCACAGTGGACCTCCATGACCTCCACATATCGCGAAGCCCATCTGGGAATTTCCTTGGCATTCCAAGCCTGGTGGGGGATCCCCTGAATCTGTAAGTCGATGTCTTCATCGGAAGGGTGCCGCAGAAGCCGAAACTCTCTGTCCACCGCTCTATCTTCATCGTGAGGCCCCCAAGATAGGTAGGGCCTAGGGAGATGATGTTGTAGAGGAGGTCGACGGAGGGGAAGGAGATACGGAAAACTCTACCTCCCTCGTTCATCTGTTTGCATCGACCATGGCTAGAGGGACGAAAGAGGGCATGGTTTGGGATGCTGCATTCCCCAACGACTCGCGAGAAGAGCCGACAAAGAGTCATTGTCGGATTTCCCCTGTAGGATTGTGCAGATACTGAAAACGAAAGGTCGTCTCAGACATCCTGCAGGAGTGGGGGAAGAAGTTAGTGTCCTTTGAGTTAAGGTGGGGTGGCCTAGGATTAGTGAAAACCGGTTTGACGGAAGCCGCCGACAAAAATCGCAATCGGATTTCTCACCTTTCCCCCGACCAACCGGATAGGGCACCTCCTGGCCATATGGCCCATCCCCTTGCAGAAGAAACAGATCATGACGTTCCTGCGGACGTCGATCCGGTGGTCACGTTCCCTACAACGGTAGCAAGAACCCGGGGGGAAGGGTGGGGGCCGCCACTTGCTCGGGAGAGAAGGGAGCTGGTGAGGAGGAGGGGAGGACAAGACGGCCGCATAAGTTCTATCAGGGGCCTGGGTCGATAGCAGGTGATTGAGATGGGTTGGTTGCTCTGAGGCGGCAGGGGGGTGTTGATGATGAAGGTGGGAGGTCCAAGGCAGATCTCGAGGGGGCTTCCCAAGGACATGAGAAGAACTGAAGGGTGCCGGTTTATTCTTTTCCCATTTGTCATGCCATCTCTTCCTGGCACCGAGGGGGCGGTGGGGGGTTTTCCGAGGAGCCCCGCACATTTCCACCTCCGTCAACATCCTGTCTCCATCCTCCCCGCTTTGGCTCTCCATTTAGTCCATTTGTGAATGCCTTCATGTCTGCATGGTACCACTTAAAAGTCCACCAAAATCACTGGATGCAGTGAGTTGTCATTTGGACTATCTCCAAGAGCCTCCTAAAGTCCCTCTTATATGGGCCCCTTCATGAGTTTGACAAGCCAACACCTTTAAAACGGATTCTAACATACTCCCATCCAGCTCATCTAATTTGACTAATGAGGAGGAGCTAGCCAAACTTGTTGAGGGCTGTGGGAGCTCGGAAAAAGACCCCACCCACCCTCCACCTTTTTGACAAAGTGACTGTTTGGTTCTCATTTTTTTTTGAAAAATTATATTTAAAATATTCAAAATAAAATAAAAAAATTTGTAAAAAAAATTTGAAAGGAAGAAGTTGTTGGAGCACTCCTACCTATCCTATGTGGCACTAGGAGGATGGGGCATTCTGGGATGCAAGCGAGATTGCGAGCAGTACTTGGGTTATGGCGACGACATAGGGGCAGGTGAGTTCGGCTGCGGTGTTTCGGTGTCAGGTGGTGAAACGCCTGGAGGCCGAACTATGGGCGCTTCGGGCCGATTTTGAAGAGGTTGTTAGGAGGCAGACTCGTCGGGTGGTGGTTCTCACGTACGCCCTGCTAAGGATATAGGTCCTCTCATCGTTGCATGCCAAAGTGTGAGGCATCAAGTTCATATGATATGGTGCATTGGGTTCCTCGTGCGGCTAATAGAGCCGGCTCACTGGTTTTTGCTCGATCAGGAGACTCGTCTGCATGGTATGGAAGGATATTGGGAGAGTTCGACTCCGGATATCATGTCTGCTCTTGTTTTCGATGACTTAAAAAAAAAATAAAAGGAGCTCCTCAAAATAGTTCCTTAAGAAGCTCCTAGTTAGGAGGCTGTTGGAGATGCTCTTGCAAGTTGCAGGGTCTGTCGGCTTTACACTTCCGTGTTTGAGCCGGTTTGACTCCGTTTGGGTTGCACACGGCATGGTCCCGTGACTCGGTCTGCCGACTAAGTCAACTAGAACTGTTGTACCCACGTAGTCAGCTATTTAAAGGGTGTTGCTATTTGGACACCACAGATGACCAGCAGGCTCTCTATTATTTTCTCCTTGGTTATTTTTGGTTAGGAAAAGTATTAAAAAAAGACCTTCAGTAGTCTCACTCTTGGCTAGCTAAAATAGATGATGCTAAGGATTAGCTATTGTTGGTTAGTGGGCAAGGGCGGAGCTAGGAATTCCCTCCAGTGGGGGGGTGACTTTTACTTGGTTTTAAAAGTTTTATCCAAATTCTACTAACAAAGGATTTAAATTGAATACAAAAATACTTCGCTTTCAGTTCATAAGCATATAAAAATCTTTCATCCAAAAAAACATTATACAAAAAATCGTGAATAACGAGAGAGAGAGAGAGAGAGAGAGAGAGAGAGAGAGAGAGAGAGAGAGAGAGAGAGAGAGAGAGAGAGAGAGAGAGAGAGAGAGAGAGAGAGAGAGTAGGGTTTCGGCCGGTGTTACAGGTGGGCTGCACTTATCAATCGCGTCGCCGATCGTGGATTTCGGACAGAAGATGGTTGGAGTGGACAGAGACGGAGTCTCGAAGAATACAATTCGAGCCATGAGATTGTGCAAGATTACCGCGAGGTAGTCGTGGGTTGAACGAGAGATTTTTTTTGGATAAATTATACTTTACCCATTTAAAATTAGATCCCTAACGTTTGAAATAATAGCACAATACACCCTTTGTCAACTACTCTCCCTTAAGTTTGAAATGTTAGCACAACATCCTTTTGTCAAGTACTTAATTTCCTCGTTTACTTAATTTCCTCATTTGGTAATCTTTATCTGATCAAAACTGAATTGAAGAGGGGTAAGATGTAGTTTTCAAATTATAGGAGGGTTAAGTGTCTTCGAGCTAAACTTCAGGGGGCAAAGTGTACTATATTTAATGTTTTTTTTTTGACAAACACATTGACAAACAAAACCCATGAAGTGGGGCGGGGCCACTGCTTGGTGTGAATGCTGATGCATTGAACCCACCTCCACTTCATTGGTCTGGATTGTCAATATGTTTGTTGACGGAGATTGTACAAATATCATTACTCTTTTTTTTTTTTTTTTGAAATCTTAGTGGGGGCAGCTATCACCATTGGGCCTATGTTGGCTCCACCCCGTAGTGAGGGAAGCTCGCCAATAGCTGGTCCATCGGTCCATGTTATTCGGTCAACGGAGGGGTGGGGGAGAGAATTTGAATGCAACAACCAGGCCCCATCTCATTTGGTTTTTTCGCTAGCTAGAATAGACAGGTTGTTGGAGTTGGGTTCCAAATATGACTATCTATTTTAGAAAAAATGGCAATTTCTTATCTCTACTTTTGGCTAGCTATAATAGATACTCTTAATAAATAATGAAATGTTGAATGTGTCCCCGAAACAACCTAGGCATATTAATATGGACATTGCCACCTCCATCGCGGAGCCGCTGGTACGATGCACCTCCCTGCCGCCTCCTTTTTGCTCTGGTCCCCGTAGCTTCCATGTCCACGGTCCACCCTCCTCTTCCTCTCCTCCTACTCCCCACTTTGATCGTCTGACCGGAGTCTCCCCCCTCTTCTTCCAGTCCTCCTTCTTTTTCCTCTTCCTCCTCATTCCTGGATGTGTCGATGGGGAGAGACCGACACATCTGCAGGAAGGAGGCAAGGGTGTATCAAAATCTGGTTGGGATGTATGCACGATATCGGGGGTGCTTAGTAATTTTGTGGGTGCAAATAGCAAACCCCCCTCTCTTTTCTTTGGAAATTAATGTATCAGCATCACATGTGACGGAGAGCCCCGCCGTCGGCATGAATCGACTTCTGATGCTTTCAGACCTGTTAGCATCTCGGCTCAAAATAATCCAAAGTTGGTACTGGGCTTCATGTAGACGGAAGCCCTCCTGACTGCCTAACTTGTCCAACTCTTTGCCCTGAGCCATCAGGCTCCAACTGATCAACAGCGATTGGGGTGGTGGTGAAGACAAGCATGGGCCAGCAGAGAGCCACTCGAACAGTCACCCTCCCAACCCACAACCACCCCTTTGAATGGGAGTATCCACCAGGGGGTAGGAGAGTTGGCTAAGCAACTGCTGCTTTGGTGAGGAGGTTGTGGGCTCAACTCGTGTTTTCCACTTGATTTACCCTGGAGTGAAGTGGAAATTGCCGAGTGGATCAGGCTTCACTCTTGGAGGGATTAGTGCAAGCTTGACGTGGACCGTTGTTCGAAACATTTTTGGGACACTTGCTGATCTCAAAATAATATTAATAAAAAGGGATAATTGGTGATTTTTCCCTGATGAAAGGATTTTTTTACATGAAGGACATCAAAATTTGCAGAAAATCAAAATTTGCAAATTATGGTAGATCATTCTGTTTGGAAAATATCCATTTTGCCCTTACATGAAACTCTACAAAGAAATCACATGGAGAGCAATGATTCGGAAATAACGAGCAACAATTACTACAGTGATTTCACTGTAGCATTTTTTTTAAAAAAAAGATTTCATAAAAAAATTTTATACAGTGATTTCACGTAGCAAAAACAACAATTTAGCAATAAAGAGCAACAATTGCTTTCACTGTTGCAATTGTTGCTCTTTATTACTGAATTGTTGCTCTTTGCTCACTACAACAAAGAACAGCAATATTCGGTACTAAATATAAAAAATTGCTACAATGATTTCATTGTAGCAATAACAGTAATTCAGTACTAAAGAGCTACAACTGCTACATTGATTATACTGTAGCAATAACAGTAATATAAGTGCTGTTGGAGAGAGAGATCCCAGTGGAAAACGGAGTCAGATCTACCATCAGACAGTCGTGCGCACGACTGTGGGAAGTCGTGCGCACGACTTGGAGCCCAATTTTTTCGACGCATCATTGACGAGACTATCGTGTGCACGACTGTGACTGACAGCACGTAGTTGACCCAGTCTTGCTCGACTGGACTTTCCTTTGGGGGTTGTTTTTAGGGTAATTTCGGGAGAGGACTGATGTAAACTATTCCCTTGATGTATAAAGGGGTCTAGGGTTTGTTTGGGAGGTAGATTTGAGAGGACTTTGGTTGAGAGATCATTGTTTTCCTTGTGAGGAGAGATTGGAGAGTCGTCTTCGAAGGTTTTCATTGGAGGGTTCGAGGAGTCATTGTACTATCTTCTCTATTTTATAGTGGATCTCTCTCGTGGTGCCGACGGTGGACATAGGCAAGATTGCCGAATCACCAAAAATCTCTGGTGTTCTTTATGTTATGTGTCTTCTTCCCCCTTTGTATTTGATTGCTTCATTTCTTCTGCATTATTTTGTTTTGTGTCATTGATATTTGGGGTGATCTTGTGGTCGCCAATTCCGTTGCGCACAACAAATTGGTATCAGAGCATAGGTTCTGGTGTGAGATTGCTCTGAATTGGGGTTTATGGGAAATTCAGAGTCTGAATCTTTGACGAAGTTGATTCAGCACGTGAACATCCATCAATTCAAAATTAATGTTGTGAAATTCAATGGCACAAACAATTTTGGAATGTATATGTCACGTCCCGAATTTTGGACTAAGACGAGAGGGTCCAAAACTCGAGGGTGATATTTTGAAATAGAGGGAAACATAATTACAGAGATAACTTAACGCGAAAGCAATAACTAATATTTTAAATACCAATTCCATTGACAATATTTTTACAACGTGTATAGTCCAAATACAATAACAAGAAATGGTAAAAACTAGGCAAGTCCAGTTGTCACTCATACCCTCGCAAATACGGTGATGAACTGCTACTCCAACTAAAACTACTACGGAGCTCCTAACGCTCCGCCCGCGAGAAAGAACCTGGGGGAGGAATAACAACAAAACAACTCCCGCTGAGTATAAAACTCAATGGTCCTAAAGAACAAGTCGGAGAACGCGAGAAAGATATAAACCAGAAATATACTTCTATGGTAAAATAAAGCTGCAAACATAATTGAGTAACCAACAGAAGAAACTACTACTACCACAAGTATATACTAAGTGATCTATTCTACTGTGTCCAGTAATCCCATGTCATATATTCAATGTCCTAACCGACAATTCCCTCATAAGACGGCCCATTCCACTTCATGAGAGAACCCATGTTCTAGGTCGTGCATAGTGGTGCTAAACCCTAGGCTAAGGAAGAAAGGAAAGAAAAAGGAGGAGGGAAAAACAAGTGTGAACCCCAAGTTTGAGCTAGGCTCCCGACTTGGTGGCGTTACTATTGGGTTCCTTTTTCGCAATTAGGGAACCACTTTGTTCCTTATGCTCAGGATACAGCTTCGAGACATACTACCCTAGTGGCCAAAAAGGGGAGCTTGGTCTTTCACCACGGGGCACTCACACTCAACTTGCTTTCTATGGGGTCGAAACCCCAGGATTAGGTCACTCCACCTCAATTTCCCTGTAGGAAATAACCCGTGGCCTAATCCTGTGATCCTCCCTACTCGTTGCAGTCTGTGCACAGCTAGGGGGTTCACTTACCTACGATGTGCATGCGGATCTATACCGAGAGTCAATCGGGCAACTGGGTTGCCATGACGTCAGGACATTCCAGAAGATGATACAAACCTCATAAAATCATATAAATCAATATTCTCATAATCGATCAGTCTCTACTCATAGCGTAAAACGCAGATGAGGTGCCTCGGGGTACGATCCCGACTAAAAAGAATGACTCTCGAACCAAACAGTGCCGAGAAACTCAAGGGTCGCTAAAACACGACGACTATGACTAACAATGACTTTACCACCATCTCTAAACAATTTATATTTAAATAAATGGAACAAAAGATAATATATGCTAACTTGGAAAATCAAAAGATCTATTGCCATGATCTTTAACTAAGCATGCAACATATTAAGTAAAAATTTATTTTTAATTAAAATATTTACATGCAGTACGACTAATCTGTTGGAGCGTGATTATCGACCGCTAGTCGTTCCGCTCCTAGTCTGTGAATAGTCTGAACAAAATAAGGAATTGCATAAGAACGTAAGGCTAAAATGTTTGGATCCAAAACCGAACAGGGTTTGGTTCAGCTTGGATCGGGTTGGGTCAAGTTTAGGTTCATGGGTTAGGTTTAGGTTGAGTCCGATTTGGCATGGGTTGGGTTGGGTATAGCCTAAAGGACTATACCAAAATAATTAATAAAAGCATGGGGTGCTTATATAAACAACTAGGGTGTGTGCAATGACAAAAGGGTGCAATTGTGTTAAAATGGGGGTGGAAGTAAGAGTCTAAAATGGGTGTAGTTAACAAACATGTGAGTGGGAAAAAGGGTGTCACTAGCCAAATAAAGGGTGGGTTTAAAATAGGATAACAACTCAAAACAGGATAATAAAGGGTGGGTTTTAAAGCAGAGATCAGGTTTTGGGGAAATAGGATCAGATCTTTGAGGTCCGATCTGGAATCCTCTCTGCTGGACTGGGGTTATTCCACTCGGTCATCGATCGGGTTGGTAGAAGGGCAAGGGTCGTCGGAGCCGCCTGTGAGGTGCGGTAGGTCGTCCGAGAGAGGTGGGTTTCTCTCTCTCTCTCTCTCTCTCTCTCTCTCTCTACATGGTTCCGGCCGGAGTCCTTGGCCGCGGGAAGCCGAAGATTGTTGGGGGTCATGTGGTGCGCTGGAGTGCCACTGGTGGTGAAGTGGGGTCATGGTTTGTGCTCTTGCAGTACGACCACTGATGGTGATGGTGTGTTTTGAGGGAGAAAACCGAGGAAGAGAAGGTGGGTCGCGGCCTACCTCGATGGAAGACGGGCTGCCGAAGGGGTAGCGGTGCCGGAAAGGAGAGCCTGAGGGAACTGCCGCGGTGACTGCTCTCTCAATTTCTCCGTACTCAATCTCTTCTCTCAATCCCCTCTCTCTAGTACGTGAACCAAGGAGATGGGGGCTGTAGTAAATCAAGGAGGAAGAGGGGCATCGTGCGATACGTGCATGTATAGGGTGGGTAACGGCAATCTCGGGAATGAGATTAAGGGAATCTGATCAGTTACCTTACTTGAAGGATTCAAATCTCTGCATGATTTAAAATGGTCGAATTGATGATAATGGACCCTCTATGACTATCCACTCGATGCACAGGTCCAACAGAATGAGGTGGGCTATTAAGGACTGATTTCCCCAATATGAATTGATCTGATCCAGTATTGGTCCAAATCCGATCAACGCACTATAATGAAAACAAAGAATGCTACTGATTACCAATCCTAAAACCTGATAAAAAATAATAATAACAAAATCCATAGGCGTTACAATGTAAATGCGAGATTTTAGATGCCCTAAATGCGCATAATTAGGAGGAAACCCTGGAATTGAAAGAGAAGCCAGCGGAAACCTCAGAAAAGGAGTGGAAGAAGATGAATCACACTACTTGTGGAGTTATCAGATCCTGCTTGACACAAGATACCAAGTATTTTGTGATGAACGAGACATCTGCATATAAGATATGGGAAACTCTTGAGACAAAGTATTTGACCAAGAGTGTTGAAAATCGTCTCCATCTGAAGAGGAAGCTTTACCACTTCCAGATGAGGAAAGGAGTCTCCATTAACGAACATATGAATAATTTTACCAAGCTTCTTGCTGATTTGGCAAATATAGATGAGATTATCAAAGATGAAGATCGGGCATAGAGGAAGGTCTGTAGATCGGAAGAGATCCGATGGTAAAGAAAAGTTTCGATCGAAATCAAAAGGTCGCATTCTAGGTAAAGATCGATGAATGTATTTTTTGTCACAAGAATGGGCATTGGAAGAAGGATTGTCCAAAGTTGAAGATAAAGAAGAAGGACAAGAATTTTCATTGGCAATTTCTCCCATTTTATGTTATTCCGATTCTAGTTATTGGATTTTGGATACTGGTGCTACCTATCATGTTTGTCCCCAAAGGGAATGGTTTGCAAGCTTTGAGAAGCTAGATATGGGCTCAGTCTTGATGGGAAGCGATAAAGCTTGCCAAATACTCGGGATAGATATTGTCCTTATCAAGATGTATGATGGGATGATATAAGAGTTGAAAGATATTCGGTATATTCCTGCATCGAAGAAGAATCTTATCTCTGTTGGCGCTTTAGAATCCAAAGACTTAAAAATACTTATTGAGGAGGGAGTTCTGAAGGCTTTGAAGGGTGCTATGGTCATGAAGAAAGACGTGAGAAAGAGTAACATGTACTACTTGAAGGGAAGTACAATTACTAGAGAGGTTATCGTTTCTGAAGCTTCGAAGAAAGCCATGGATACTACCCGACTGTGGCATATGCGATTAGGACACACAGGAGAGAAGTTTCTGCATACGTCGGTGAGGCATAGACTGTTGAAGGGTGTTTCAACCTACAAGTTGGATTTATGTGAATATTGTGTTATGGGCAAGCCGACAAGGGTGAAGTTTGGCACCGCTATTCATCGTACTCGTGAAACCCTTGATTATGTTCACACGGATGTTTGGGGTCCTTCCAGGAATGCATCACTGGGAGGTAAGCATTACTTTGTATCTTTCATTGATGATTTCTCTAGGCGTGTGTGGATGTACACCATGCAATATAAGGATTAAGTTCTAGAGATCGTCGTGAAGTGGAAAAAGGTTATGAAGATTAAGACTGGCAGAAAGATCAAGCAACTCAGATCAGATAATGGTGGTGAGTATATGAGTGATCCGTTCTTGCAAGTATGTTAAGCTGAAGGTATTAAGCGATACTTCACTATGAGAGAGACACCACAACAGAATGGGGTGGCTGAACACATGAATCGTACTTTACTGGAGAAGGTACAGTGTATGTTGTCTAATGCTGGATTAGGCAAGGCATTTTGGATTGAGGCATTGACATATGCATGCCATCTTATTAATCAGATGTCGTCTGCTGCAATTGGAGGTAAAACTCCTATGGAGGTTTGGTTTGGTACGGCTGCTTCAGATTATAATTCCCTTCGTGTGTTTGGGTGTCCAGCTTATTATCACGAGAGAATAGAGAATAAGTTGGATCCTCGTGCAAAGAAACCTGTTTTTGTGGGTCTGAAATCAGGTGTGAAGGGCTATAAACTTTGGGATCCCAAAGACAGAAAAATTGTTCTGAGCAGAGATATCACATTCGATGAGGCTTCTTTAATGAAGCTTGAAAGCTCTCAGTAGGTGGAGAGCATGAAGACCAAAGAGATTTTGCAGCAAGTGGAGATTGATGCATCTTCACATGGTCCAGAGAGTTATGTATCTTTTGACTTGCTAGAGGTGACACTGGGAGATGATCGAGAATCCGATACTCCAATTGATTTCAACCCAGTTACTAAAGCACTTGGTGATACGGAGATAGATTCTGATATTGAGAATCAGGATCCAGTTCTACAACTGGCTCAGGATTCTATTGCAGCAAGAAGAAGTAAGAGATCTGTAAGTAAACCTAAATGGCTTACTACAGATATGGTGGTAGCCTATGGACTTCCTATCATTGATGAGGATGTTCCTTCAACATATCGTGAAGCAGTCTCATAGTTCAGAGGCGGTGCAGTGGGAACGAGCAATGGAGGAAGATATGCAGTCGCTTCATAAGAATAAGATATGGGAACTTTCTAAGTTACCTAAAGGCAAGAAGGCGATAGGTTGTAAATGGGTCTATGCAAAGGAGAAAGGTGAGATTCTGCTGAAGAAGATCGACACCAAGGATAACCCAGCTGATATGCTTACTAAAGTTGTTTCCGAGGTTAACTTTCAATACTGTTTGGACTTAATCCACATCCTTCACTTGAGATGATTTGGCCCCTGAGGGGGATTAGATGAACTACGATTGGGCTTGATCCCGTGGTGGCCGGGTACGTAGGCAGCCTTGTTGGTGCAACCCATTAGAGTGCAAGAGATCGGCTCAGATTTGTAAAATCTTCACCGAGGTGGAGAATTGTTGGAGAGAGAGATCCTAGTGGAAAACGGAGTCAGATCTGCCATCAGACAGTCGTGCGCATGACTGTGGGAAGTCTTTCGCATGACCTGGAGCCCGCGTAAGTTGATGCGTCTTTCTGCGAAAAGACGAACTGCCTACAGCCAGTCATGCACATGACTGTGGGAAGTCGTGCGCACGACTTGGCGCCCGATTTTTCTGACGTGTCATTAACAAGACTGTCGTGCCCACGACTGTGGCTGACAGCACGGAGTTGACCATGTCTTGCTCGATTGGACTTTTTTTTGGGGGCTGTTTTGAGAAAAATTTCGGGAGAGGGCTGATATAATCTATTCCCTTGATATATAAAGGGGTCTAGGGTTTTTTTGGAAAGTAGATTTGAGAGGGCTTTAGTTGAGAGATCATTGTTTTGCTTGTGAGGAGAGATTGGAGAGTCGTCTTCGAAGGTTTTAATTGAAGGGTTCGAGGAACCATTCTACTCTCTTCTCTATTTGAAAGTGGATATCTCTCGTGGTGCCGCCGGTGGACGTAGGCAAGATTGCCGAACCACCTAAAATCTCTGGTGTTCTTTGTGGTGCTTGTCTTCTTCTTCCTTTGTATTTGA
The DNA here is from genome assembly GCA_947650365.1 of Chamaelirium japonicum. NCBI lineage: Eukaryota > Viridiplantae > Streptophyta > Magnoliopsida > Liliales > Melanthiaceae > Chamaelirium > Chamaelirium japonicum. The sequence goes on from OX393553.1 coordinate 58,244,068, forward strand.
TTGCTTCATATCTTCCGCATTATTTTATTTTGTGCCATTGGTATTTGGGGCGATCTTGTGGCCGCCAATTCCGATGCGCACAACAAGATCAACGATTGCTACAGTAATAAAGACTAAAGAGATATTTTTGTCATTTAAATGAGAGAAAAGTCAATGAAGAGATCTGTTCTAAAAGTATTTTTTGGGGGTGGGATCTGGTGCATATAGAGATATTTCAATGTCCTTAATGCTGACGCGATCCTTTTGTCAAAGTCCTATCATTGACTTCCCCTAAAAATAAGTTAGAAGTTATTATAATATATATTGAAGCGAAATGCATGGCTGACTAAGGATTAAGGAAGTGGACAGTTCAGTTTTTGCTACCTTGGCGACTAAGCAAGGAAATTACATAGTGTAGGGTTTTTGGATATTTTGGTATCTCAATGGGTTCTGCATGACTCGAGCTCGAACTCGAGCAGGAGCTTGAAACTGCTCAAAGGGCGGCTTGAGGCTTAGGCTCTTGTATAGTTGACTTGTGCCACCCCGAGAGTTAGTCAAGATTAAGAGCACATTTAGATCATGGGATTCCCTAGGTTGGGTTCTCAAAGGCACATGCAATTCCTAGGTTTGTTGTTTGGATGTTGGACCCTAAAAAGGGGTAATCTGGTTTAGGTCCATTGAAATAGTATTGGTTTACGTTAAGTCCACCAAATACTATCCATTTACCAACATAAGAGGTCTCCTTTCAATCATTTTTAAAAAAAAATTTAATTTGTTAAAGTATCAAAACTATCCATGAGATACTCTTCCAGCTAATAATCACCAGACTTACTATAACGATATTGTTGCTACAGTGATTTCGAATTGCTACAGAGGCTTTGATGTCGGATAGGATCATCTGTTGGGTATTCTACTCTATGAATACAAGCAAACGATGACTAACAGAATGTAGAGATGAAACAAATCTAGTGCAAAAAGAATTGAACAAACTAAAGGGGTTTAGCATGCAAAGTTTGAACACAACAATCAAGCAAGGTTTAGGTTGTCCTAAGGTTGTCTACAGATATGGCAAAGAGGTGGAAGAAGAAAGAAGAACAAGGTACTTAGCAGTTGTCGAGGCTTGTGCTAGCACAATGCCCTGAAAGCTATTTCGCCGCCTCGGTAGGTGCTTCAAGGCCTCCGACGAATGCTCCCCAGGGTACAACGACTGGACTCCTCTTCAGCACCGAAGGGAACCCCTTTGGGACTCTCAGCGTACTCCAGACACTCCAGACAAGAGAGAACGAGAAAGAAAAGAGAAAGTGGAGAGAGCTCTTCGCTTGGTGTGTTTCTGGCTTCACCGGACCCTCTCTTATATAGAGGTCCTTAGCCATAACGTCCCCACACTCTCAGCCATTGCATGCAACGCACTGAAGAGCATTCACTGCTCTGTCAAGTGAAACGGTTGCATGTGACAGTGCAGAGGTCCAGGTTCAATGAACCTAGCTCAGCCTCGTGAATAGTGTAACGGAAGGAATAAATCTCCATTAAACATTAAAACCCAGTGTAAAACACGACCCGAAGCCCGAAGACCATTCGCGTCCACGCGAGCCGCGAGCCGCGGCCTCGGCCCGGGCCCGGCCCGGCCCGGCTCGGCTCGGCGCGCGCGCGCGCGTGTGTGGTGGGCTATGGCCTGGCTCTTGGGAAGCTACAAAGCCCAATGAAGGGAGTTCCATTATAACCGCATTAAAAGATCTCCCCACGGGCAATATGGGACTAAACCAAAAACCGGTTTTTTCATTATTCAATCAAAACCAATTTTTGTAACAATCCCCCACAATAATGAAAATATCGAAAAACAAATAGAAAGAAGTAGTCTGTAGTACTTATAAGAGTATGTATAGACATAAGGTGTCTTTCGACTTGAACCTTTGCTTAGTGTAGACTGCAGGACTTACTAGCTGACAGTAAACTTACGTCTTGAACTATACAGCTATATATTGTAAGTCTAGTCGACAAGTCTCACCCATACTTTCATATACATCATAGAGTCCCATGCGGTTGTTCTCTTTATGGCCATGAGCCTTCCCCAGTTTTTTTGAGTATTCTAGAGAATTAGCCTCAATTCTCATAGAAGCGGCCACACTTCTACACTCATATAGGTGCTTACTATCAAGAGTGCTCTGTATCTATACACCCACTGGTATGCCAGCTATAGTTAGCATTAAGAGTCTAAAACTCAGCCTCTCAGCGATACAGAATGTACTATCACATCATAGGGAGGGGAGAATTTTGATAGCACCCCCACAAATCCCTCGAATAACTTGTTTATCCCATTGAACCTCGATTTTGGGATCTCCAATCACGTAGGTTGGGTTACCGTTATCGGAGACTTATTCGTTTATAGGCCTCAGCCCCATCCCCCTCGATGTACTTAGAACTAACTCTATAGCTAGTCCTTTAGTTAAGGGATCTGCTAAATTATCCTTTGACCTAATATAGTCAATAGTAATTATCCCATCTTTCAACATCTGTCGAACAGTGTTATGTCTACGACGAATATGTCGTGACTTTCCATTATAGGAGTTATTCCTGGCCCTCATTATAGCTGCTTGGCTATCACAATGAATTGGGACAGCAGGAATAGGCTTTGGCCAAAAAGGAATATCCATAATGAGATTCCTTAGCCATTCACCCTCTTCACTAGCTTTATCTAGTGCTATGAACTCCGACTCCATAGTGGATCTGGCAATGCATGTTTGTTTGGATGATTTCCAACAAATTGCACCCCCTCCAAGGGTAAACACATACCCACTAGTGGATTTGGTTCCTGAGGAATCCGCAATCCAATTAGCATCGCTGTATCCTTCTAGGACAGCTGGATACCTACCATAGAAAATGCCATAATCTAATGTATGTTTTAAGTACCTTAGAACTCGGATTAGAGCATCCCAATGCTCTTAATTAGGGTTAATAGTGTATCTACTAAGTCTACCTATCGCATAGGCAATATCGGGTCTCGTGCAGTTCATGATATACATGAGACTGACAATTACCCTAGAATATTCTAGTTGTGATACACTAGGCCCTAAATTCTTCTTCAGGTGTACTGAAGGATCATATGGCGTTCTAGCAGGTAGACAATCAATATGACCGAACTTCCTAAGCACTTTCTCGATATAGTGAGATTGAGATAGAGCTATGCCATTGGAATCTCTCTTAATTTTGATTCCAAGAATGACATCTGCAGCTCCTAAGTCTTTCATATCAAAGTGCCTACTCAGGAAGTCCTTGGTCTTGACCACTACTTCTAAGTTGGTTCCAAAGATCAACATATCATCTACATAGAGACATATGACCACACAAGTCAAGTTATTGACCTTAGTGTAGATACATTTATCTGATTCATTAATTCTGAAACAACTTGAAGTTAACACATGGTCAAACTTCTCGTGCCATTGTTTTGGAGCCTGTTTGAGACCATAAAGAGATTTCTTTAGTCTACAAACCTTCTGCTCTAAACCTTGCACTACGAAGCCTTCTGGCTGATCCATATAGATCTCTTCCTCTAATTCACCATTCAGGAATGCAGTCTTTACATCCATCTGGTGAATCACAAGGCTATGGATAGCGGCTATGGCTATAAGCACCCTAATGGATGTAATCCGGGTCACAGGAGAGTAAGTGTCAAAGAAGTCCACTCCCTCTCGTTGCCTATAGCCCTTTGCAACTAACCTCGTCTTATATCTCTCTATAGATCCATCTGCCCTAAGCTTCTTCTTGAATATCCATTTACACCCAACAGTTTTGCAACCAGGAGGAAGCTCCACTAACTCCCAGGTGTTGTTGGATGTTATGGATTCAAGTTCACTGTTTACAGCTTCCTTCCAAAAGATGGAGTCAGCTGAGGTCATGGCTTCATTATAACTAGTTGGATCCTCTTCCACTAGATATGTAATGAAGTCAGGCCCAAATGACGTACCAGTCCTAACTCGCTTGCTCCTTCTAGGTTCGATCTCTTCATTATCTGAAGAGTCATCCCTCTGTCTAGGAGCAGGCCTCTCAAGCGTACTGGGCTCCTGAGGTTTTTCAGACCTCTCTTATAAGGAAACCGATTTTCAAAAAATTCGGCATCCCTAGTCTCGATGATGGTATTATCATCTATGTATGGGTTTTCAGAATGGATTACTAAAAACCTATACGCACTACTGTTCTGGGCATATCCTATGAATACAGAGTCAACTGTTTTAGGACCTAGCTTGGTCCTCTTAGGGTTAGGTATGGATACCTTCGCTAAACAACCCCACACTTTGAGGTATTTATACGATGGCTTCCTACCTCTCAGAATCTCATAAGGAGTCTGCTCAGATTCCTTAAATGGGATTCTATTAAGAACATGTGCTGCTGAGAGCACAGCTTCCCCCCACAGGTTCGTAGGTACCCCTGAACTGATCATCATGGCATTGACCATGTCCTTTAAGGTCCTGTTCTTCCTCTCAGCTACTCCATTAGACTGAGGGGAATATGGAGCAGTGGTCTGATGAATTATACCGTTGTCTTCACAAAATTTAGTGAATTCTCCGGACTCATATTCACCTCCTCTGTCCGACCTAAGGACTTTGATCCTCTTCCCTAACTGGTTTTCTATCTCAGACTTATAGGATTTAAAACTTATAGGATTTAAACTTGGACAAGCTCTCGTCCTTACTCTTAAGGAGAAAGATTGAACAATGTCTGGAACAATCATCAATAAATGTGATGAAATACTTGTTCCCTCCTCTCGTAGTGTAACCTTTAAGGTCGCACACGTCTGAGTGGATCAAGTCTAGGGCTTCTAGGCTACGCTCTACACTCTTAAAAGGTTTCTTGGCATATTTAGTCTCTACGCATATGCCACACTTTCCATTTGAGGATGGAACACATTTAGGTACACTACCTAAGTTAACTAACCTTTTAAGGGTTTTAGAGTTAACGTGTCCTAGTCTAGCATGCCACAGATCAAAAGAATCACACAAGTAAGCAGAAGAAGATATTTTATTATCATTATTGAAAGAGGTTACATTCAGCTTAAATAAGCCCTCATCAAGATAACCCTTTCCCACAAAAGACCCTCCCTTAGTCAGGACAAATTTGTCCGACTCAAATACAAGCTTGTAGCCCTTCTTGCTCAGCATTGCTCCGGAGACCAGATTCTTCCGGATTTCTGGGACGTGAAGCACCTCCTTCAGAGTCAGAAGATTTCCAGAGGTGAACTTCAGAATCACATTTCCTTTCCCAGCAACTTGAGCAACTGAGGAGTTCCCCATGTACAGCGACTCGCCTTCTTCTGCAGGTGTGTAGGTGGAAAAGCAGCTCTTCGACCCACATATATGTCGGGTAGCTCCCGTATCCACCCACCAGTCTGCAAGGTTGCTGACTAGGTTGACCTCCGTCACCACTGCCGAGAAGTAGCCGCTCTGTGCCACGTTCGCCTCGGACTTGTTCTTCGGCCGATTAGCTGCATTGAAGCGGCACTCCTTAGCCAGGTGACCTGGCTTACCAGAAACGAAGCAGTCTCCCTTCGGCTTCTTTTTGAACTGGGGCTTGGATTGCTTGTTCTTCTCCCAGGGCTTAGGAGCAAGAGCCTTCTTTTTGGAAGACTTTCCCTCCACGAGGTTGGCCTTTCCTTTTATCATAGAGGCTCGCTCCCTTTGCTCCGACACTCGATTGTCCTCCTCTATACGGATTCGGACAACAAGGTCTTACAGGGTCATCTCCTTCCTCTTGTGCTTCAAACTGTTCTTATACTCCTTCCACGAGGGAGGCAACTTCTCTATGATAGTTGCCACTTGGAATCCCTCGCAGATTTTGTACCCTTCAGCAATGACCTCATGGATGATAATCTGTATCTCCTCAAGTTGGGAGACTACAGATTTCCCATCTTCCATCTTGAACTCCAGCAGCTTCCCGACCACAAACTTCTTCGACTCGGCGTCCTCTGTGGCGTACTTCTTCTCTAAGGAGTTCCACAGGTCTTTTGCGGACTTGCAGGTGAAGTAAACATCATATAGGTCGGGGACAAGGCAGTTGAGGATATAGTTCCTACACAGATAATCCTGCCTCTCCCAGGAGTCTAAGTCGGTTTGGTTAGATGAGCCATCATCCTTAGAGATAAGGGTAGGCTTCTCGGAAGAGATAAGGTCGACAACCTTAAGGACAGTCAGATAGAACCTAAGTTTCATCTGCCATCTCTTAAAGTTCTTCCCATCGAATGGTTCAGGCTTCTCACTAGACTTGCTAGGTTTCCTCTCCATCTCAGTAGTCATCTAGGAAGAGTTCCTTTTGAATTTTTAAAAATTTGACGGCCAGGTCAGCTCCAGGATGGAGGTGGAGCACTTGGCTCGCTTAAGTACCAAGCTTCCTAGGGCAATTTAATACCGGTTTGTCAAGCTTTCCTCGACACCGTCAAACTTATGAAAAATCAAAGGAATTCTAACAGGTAACAAGAGACTAGATCTAAGCACTCTCGTATTGGATCTAGATCTAACCGGAATAGAATAGAATGAAGAAAATAGCTTTCAGTTGTTGGGTATTCTACTCTATGAATACAAGCAAACGATGACTAACAGAATGTAGAGATGAAACAAATCTAGTGCAAAAAGAATTGAACAAACTAAAGGGGTTTAGCATGCAAAGTTTGAACACAACAATCAAGCAAGGTTTAGGTTGTCCTAAGGTTGTCTACAGATATGGCAAAGAGGTGGAAGAAGAAAGAAGAACAAGGTACTTAGCAGTTGTCGAGGCTTGTGCTAGCACAATGCCCTGAAAGCTATTTCGCCGCCTCGGTAGGTGCTTCAAGGCCTCCGACGAACGCTCCCCAGGGTACAACGACTGGACTCCTCTTCAGCACCGAAGGGAACCCCTTTGGGACTCTCAGCGTACTCCAGACACTCCAGACAAGAGAGAACGAGAAAGAAAAGAGAAAGTGGAGAGAGCTCTTCGCTTGGTGTGTTTCTGGCTTCACCGGACCCTCTCTTATATAGAGGTCCTTAGCCATAACGTCCCCACACTCTCAGCCATTGCATGCAACGCACTGAAGAGCATTCACTGCTCTGTCAAGTGAAACGGTTGCATGTGATAGTGCAGAGGTCCAGGTTCAATGAACCTAGCTCAGCCTCGTGAATAGTGTAACGGAAGGAATAAATCTCCATTAAACATTAAAAAATTAAAACCCAGTGTAAAACACGACCCGAAGCCCGAAGACCATTCGCGTCTCGCGAGCCGCGGCCTCGGCCCGAGCCCGGCCCGGCTCGGCTCGGTGCGCGCGCGCGAGTGTGTGGTGGGCTATGGCCTGGCTCTTGGGAAGCTACAAAGCCCAATGAAGGGAGTTCTATTATAACCGCATTAAAATATCTCCCCACGGGCAATATGGGACTAAACCAAAAACCGATTTTTTCATTATTCAATCAAAACCAATTTTTGTAACATCATCTACATGGCGAGATCGTTGATCCATCTTTGGGCGTCCTGTGCTTCGACGGGTGGTAGGAGTTTTCTTTTGAACCTCTGTACAGTAACCTTTGAAGTGTAACCTTCTCCTCTTCTTCTTTAATAAACAGGTAAGGGTCCAAGCCGAACCCCCCCTCATTCTCTGAGAGGGTTTTTTCAAAAAAAAAAAAAAAATCACTGTAGCGAAGTTCGAAATCTTGATTTTTTTTTTTTTGAGAAATCCCTCTTGTATGGAGAGAGAGAGAGAGAGAGAGAGAGAGAGAGAGAGAGAGAGAGAGAGAGAGAGAGAGAGAGAGAGAGAGAGAGAGGTGTTTGGCATGGACCTCTACCTGTTTATTGGATAACTGCTACTACAATGATTTCAGACCGTGAGGTTTAGGTTTAGGGTATGTTCACTATTTAGGATACATAATTAGTGCTAGGGTTATGATTAGGTAAAGTCCCCTTTTTTTAAAATCCAACCATCACTTGATAACTCATGTGGGCTGTGTTAGGGTACGCATCTACAACTGATTATGTTAGATAATGGATAGGCAAAGATTTTCTTTCATTGAAATTGATTACATTAGATTATTGACCACACGCCATCAATAACTGAATGCGGACACATGCGGAGTCCGACTAACAAGATACGTGGGATTATATAGGATGTGATTGGAGAGTGCATGTTATTAGATGTAGTGTGTTAGTATTCTATTAGTACCACCTCGGTTGTGGTAACATAATGGTATGCGTACTCTCTCTATATAAAGAGAGGTAGTCTTATGTAATGCAATTGAGATTGTAGAGATAATACAAGGAGTTTCTCTCCCCAATCCTATTCTCTCTCCCCCTCTCTTTGTAACATGGTATCAGAGCTAACCCTCTTGGCCTATGGTTTGACGCTCTCCTCTCCGGCCTCGGCCTCCTCGGTCGTCGTCGACGACATCGAGGAGGCCGAGAAAAATAAAAATTGTTTTTTTACCTGCATCCTCTCTCTCTTCTCTGTGTCTCTCCCTTCCTCTCTGGGGTTCTGCCGGAGCGCCGACAGCCGCCTCCCTTGGCCGCATGTCCGAGCGGGTTCTGTCGGTGCCCCGCCATCCAAGCGCCGCGCCGACCAGCCGGAAGCCCGTGCTCCAGATCCGACGATCTCACACCTCCGGTTGCTTCTGTGCGCCGGCCGCCCGCCGGCCTTGAGCCCTTGTCACCTGCCGCACCGACCTCCCGCTGAGGTCCAGTCCCGGCACTGCGCCCGTCGCCCGAGACATGCGCCCGCTGCCCGAGACCGCGCCGCTGCCGCTCGCCGTCGTTGATGCCCTCATACGTCGCAAAGTAGACGGCGGTGAAGGGGGCGTTCATCACCACCGTGGTCTGGTACGACGCGTAGAACGCGCGGAGGCCCTCCTCCCATAGCACTCGCCGGAGGCAGTCGGCAACCCCCTTGTACGGACTATCCTGGAGCTGTAGCCGCTGCTTGACGGTCCGATCCCTCCGTGCGAGCTCCCGTCGTCGTCGCAGCAGAGAGGAGAGAAGGGGGCCGGGGTCTGATCCCTCCGTGCGTGCCCCCGTCGCGCAGCAGACGGAGAAGACCTCCTCCCCTGCGTGACATCCGACGCCGCCCCTAGCCTCCGGCGCCTCCGCCGCTCCGAGCCTCCGAGCCGAAGCCATCGGCCCATCACCCACCTCTCTCCCGGACTTCTCTCTCTCAGATCCGGATCTGTCGCTCTTCCTTCTTGTCTCTCTCTCGCTTTCCTCTTTCCTTATCTCCTCTCTCTCTCTTTCCTTATCTCCTCTCTCTCTCTTTCCTTATATCTCTGTTTCCTTTTTTTTTTGCTTTGACCGCAGTGTGTCCTAGTGAGTGCATTCCGGTCATGGTGTCGTGTGTGCCCCTATACGTGAGTCCCCTACACCTAGACTTATTGTCCCTACTTCTTTGGGATTGTGTCCCTGCAAGTCTATGCAAATGTGTCCTCATGTATGTCCCTATCGTCTGTTTTTACGTGTGTCTTGGATGTCCTGGCATTGAGACATCTTGTCTAGTGTGTCCCAACGTGTCCATGGGTGTCCGGGTAGTGCACACCTTGCCTAAGGACCTATTGTCTACTTCTTGTCCTTGTGCACCGCGTCGGCTTTTTCGATGTCGCCGTCTTCAACGCTTGCGTCGGACTATCTGCTTCAGCCCCTATCTCGCCTTGTCAACCTCTTCCTTAGTCACTAGCTAGATCTCCTACTCCTCAGATCTGGTGACATCAGAGCTCCGACCTTCTCTGCTACACCTGGTTGCCTGATCCTGGTCCTGCCGCACCTGGGTGCTTGTCTCACGCCTGCAGCCCGTCAGGCTCCACCTTCCTCGTACCGACCACTGCTTGTGTTCTTCCGGACTGGCGGCTATGATCTGTTGCATCGGATGGCTCGATACCCGATCCGGCCCTTCCGTACCTGACCGGCTCTTCGCATTTTTGCCTTGCGCTCTGATCTGCTGCACTCTGTCAGTCAGCCCGCTGCGCCTTGCGCTTTGTCAGCCCGCCTTGCACCCTATGCCTTTGCGCTTTGCCGATTCGGCTGCCCCATCGCCCTGCTCTGTGCCCTTGCGCCTTGGTATTTTTGCGCTCTGCGCCCTACCGATCCGCCTTGCACCATTTGATCCTCTCTAGTTCCGGTCACACTTATTTTGTGCCGGCTTTTGGATCTTTTTCTCATTCCGGTCATACTTGTTTTGTGCCGACTTTTGGATCCTTTCTCGTTCCGGTCACATTTGTCTTGTGTCGGCTTTTAGATCCTCTCTAGTTCCGGTCACACTTGTTTTGTGCCGGCTTTTGAATCCTTTCTCATTCCGGTCACATTTGTCTTGTGCTGGCTTTTAGATCCTCTCTAGTTCTGGTCACACTTGTTTTGTGCCGGCTTTCGGATCCTCTTCTTTTCCTTGGTCTTGTGACCCTATCAGAGCTACGACTCTTTATCTTCTCCTTTTTTCTTTGTCTGTGATGATTGAGATCTTCTAAGAGGTGTCAAGTACTTGCTTCGGCCGGGTGCTTGCCTCTTATGAGGTCTCACGCATTCACATATTTTCTTAGCCGCTCTCTCTCCTTTCGGCCTCCGTTATTACCGGCTTTCATCACCGTCGGCTTCCTTCGCTCCGATCCTTAGTGATCATTGCCAATTCCCCCGGTTGACCTGCTTACAGGTTGGCCGGGTTCCCCTGGTTGTCCTGCTTGCAGGTCAATCGGGTTTTCAGGACGACTTGCTTGCAGGTCGTCCTGACACTATCTTTACTTTTCAGCATACAAAAGGGTTATTTGATGTAATTTTTTTTTTTGTTTCTTTCTCCTTCCTTTTATTAAGCAAACTGATGTCGGTTTATACCTTACATCAGTTTGACGGGGGGTATTAGATGTAGTGTGTTAGTATTCTATTAGTCCCACCTCGGTTGAGGTAACATAATGGTATGCGTACTCTCTCTATATAAAGAGAGGTAGTCTTATATAATGCAATTGAGATTGTAGAGATAATACAAGGAGTTTCTCTCCCCAATCCTATTCTCTCTCCCCCTCTCTTCATAACATGTAAAGATCACTCTGCTGGAGTTTAGCCCCACATCGGTTAACTAGCGGGTTGGGTAGTGTTGTCTTCATAAAACTTCTGTGGACCTCCCCGGCCTTACGACCCTGGTTTTGGGGCGTGAGCGTATCTAATATGGTATCAGAGTAGGTTTGACATATGCCTGTTAAGCCAAATGGGAGCTAACACATGTGGTAAGGACCGAATGAAACCGACTTGCATGTGAGGGGGAGTGTCGGAGTTTAGTCCAACATCGGATAGCTAGCGGGTTGGGTAGGGTTGTCTTTATATATCCTCTTTGGACCTCCCTGGACTTACGACACGGGTTTTGGAGTGTGAAGGTATCTAACACACTCTAAGTGATCTACTGTATATTCGATATATGATAGCCAGGAGCTTGCGCACCAGGTGCGACCTCTATTGCTTGAAATGCGGTATCTTGACTATTCAGTTTTAAGCTTTGGATATTTTCAAAGCAATTGTCGGTGAATATGGTACATAGTTCTTAATTTATGTCAAATTAGTATTTACAATAGGTTGGCATCCTGATAGGTGCAGGTTCAGCATGGGATGATGAGAGCACCTCTCTATTTTCCCCTTTCTCCCTCTGAGTTAGGGTTTCACTTTCTCCCCTCTTGGCCTCTCCGGCTACCACCGCCGGCTCCTGATAGGCTAGGAGATCAGGTCTGATGGCGTCTTGGGGGTCGGATTTTCCCCTTCTTCCTTCTCCCTGTACATAGGGGCTCCCCATCCGCTCGGCTTTTTGTTATTGACCTTTTCGGCGGCGTGCAACTTCTTTCGACTCGGATCGGCGTCCACCACACTTAAATCGAAGGTTTTCGAGCCATATTATTGCGGACGAGGTGGTGGTTCTGGACCCCGATCGGAGGTTGCAACATGGGTATTTCCAGACCACCCCTCTGCTCGGTGGGTTCCCAGTGGTTCCAGGCGATGACGGCTGAATCGTGGTTCCCGGTGGTCGAGGCAGTTGCGGCTCTTCTTCTCCGCCGAGCTGAAGGTGGCATCCAGTTTGTTGCTGGCTTTTTGGGTGTTTGATCTTGTGTTAGATCCTATTTTGTTTCTCTATTTTCTTTCTCCGCCGAAGTTCGTCATGTTTGTGTTTTTCTTTCATTATTGGGTGATGGTGTAGGCTATGCTTGTGCCTCTCTTGCCACCGGAGTGGCGTGTTGGTGTGTCCCACCTGGTGGCGGTATGTTGGTGTCTCCCCGCAATCAGTGACGGGCCACTCCTTTGCTACACCGGTATGTGGTGCCTATTAGGGGTCTGATTGTGACCTCCCTTTTCAATGAACAAAAAAAAAAAGTGAGCCATCTTTAGTTGTTTTATGAATACAACAAATGCAATTGATGTCCCATCCTAGTGGCAAAGCACACGCGTCCCAATCAGCAGATTGTGTAATCGAATCCCGTTGGCCGTCTTCCCATCTTTGTGACGGCTTATCTCTAGCGTTTGTGATGGGTTTATGTGTGCTCCTATGTGGCAATATTACAAGCAGGATATGAATCAAACCTTAGTCTATCCAAGGTCGGCTCGACCATAAAGCCATTAGTGTAACATCCGCCCCAAACATACAAGATATTGTTCGCTTTGCCCGTACCCGCACAAGAACTTCCCGTGTTACTGATCCGGCACCGGGTCCCCGTATTACTAACCCGGCATCGGTCCCCTACCGAAGGTGACCCGGATTTCCTCCATAGGCCCGATTTTTATAATCCTTTAGAATGGAAAAATCTGGTGGGTTAGCTTGAAACCCCTGTACATACTTGTCCATATGGAGGGTAGGTCTAGCCATTGCATTGCACCGGTTTGACCCCCTACAAACCTTCATCCTATCAATCATGCCTATGCGATCCAAACCTACCGACCTATTATCGTTTAGTTATTAGGTTAGTGATGCCTTCTTATTTGATGTGTTTTTAGCATTGGAGCTTCCTAGTGGTGGTCGTGCACTAGGATACCAGGGTGTGGACACTAGGACACTTGGTACAGGAGCTTGCTATTCTAGCCAAAGTAAGTTACTCTTGCTATGTCATCTACAATAGAGACTGTTTAGTGTAGCATTGTAGTATTTTGAAGCTTGCATGGGGAATGATGTGTCTAATGCATTATGAAATTATATATGGGGAGTGGGCACATCATTACATGTGAATATGGTTACCATCTAGTTGCTTTAAACTTGAACAATGAGATATTTGATATCATGGTAAAAGTACATTGAGAACATGTCATTCTATGGATATAGATATAACAATCACTTATGGATTATGCTTGAGATATATTAACTTATATGTGAACTTGGTTGAGTTGCTGATAAGTGACGATACCGGCTATCTCGGTAGTTGAGGCATGGTAGATTGTATTGAATCATCATTTGACTAAGATATGGCATTATTGCTTCCTAGAGGGAAGTATGTAGGGAGACTCATGTGCATGAGTGGAAGGTGAACCACTACTCGTGCACAATCTGAATAAAGTAGATAGGGTCACGGGATTGGGCAGGCGGTAAAGCCAGGGGCTTGAGAGACTTGGCCTAGTAGTCCATTCCTGGGTTATGACGTCGAAAAAGTAAGTTGGGCGGTAGAGCTCCTCCGTGAGAGATGAAAAACCCCTCTTGGTTATTTGGGTAAAGTTTTTATTAGAGGATCCAAGGTAACTTGTGTCTAGTAGGTTTCTGTTGTTGGAACTAGTACAAAATCGACGGTTCACAAATAACTAAATTACTTACATGTACATCTTTTTCTACAGAACTTAATGATTCCATGAATGTGCAATTTATAAATAGAGCTTATTTATTTATTTGAAATTATGAGTGTATTATAATTGAATGCATGCTTAGCCACATTGAATAGGATGCTGGAGTAGTAGCTTAATATTAGTAATCTTACTAGTCGTTTTTTCACACGACTAATCTTCCATTCTCATGGGGGCTACCCATTGCCATGGACAGATCCAGTTTCAGGTCAGCAGTAGCCAGTGGTTAGAAGCAGGCGTGGTCTTGGAGCAGCAGTGGTCAGATATCTCATTAGTAGATAGTAGTTTTGTTTCCTTTAATATTTGGCGTAATTGGGAATTAGTATTGACATGTTTGGATTTTTCTTTTTGGTTGGTATTGTTGAATAATTTTGTTAGTTGTGGTAATATCTGTTGCTCGATACCAGTTGGCATATGGTAGGCCTCTCCTCAAGGTTACCTTTTCAATATCATAGCTTTCACCATTAAAAGTTTCAGAAGAAAAAAAAGATGATATTTTATCAAATCAATCCAAACCCATAACTTCTATCCTTCTCACCCCCGAGTTGGATAGTTTTTCTTTGTGTTGGAAACCGGGGCGTGACAATTAAGACGGTCGCCTAGGGCCCCATTTGGAAACAAGGGTTCCCAAGTTCAAAACCGCTTGAATTGTGTAAGGGCCCATATGAAAATAAGACCCCAAGCAACCCAAATAGCTTAAAATCCCATACAGAATAAGAACCTATATAAGATATCATATAAAATAAAAACATTCTTTCATATATATTAATATTTGATAACATATGCAGAGGCGGATCGGGTTATATGTATACACGGATCGGGTTATACAATAAAGTCTCATGTGTATATATATATATATATATATATATTGGGCTTGATCCTCTAATAAAAATTATTTTATTCTTTCTAAATCCTAAGAGTCTCCTTCTCCTAACATAATATTAGAGTAGTAGGGTTATCTCCACAACGATGGCTCCTTGCTTTGCTCCTCGACAGTTACGACCTCCCGGCATCCTCCCCACCGACTGCCCCTCCTCCTAACTAGAAAATTTATATTTCTATTTTTTTTGTTGGTAGGAACATTTATATTACCATTTTAAATCTTAAAAAGTCTTATGTAGACTTTTCATCTTAGGCACCGGCTCATATCGAGCCGGCCCTGGGTCTAGCCCGTTCTCAAAGCTCTCGCAATCTTTTTTTTTTTTTTTTAAATCCCTCTAAGAGAATAGGGGGGGGGGGGGGGGGGGGGGGGGGGGGGTGGGGTTGGCCTAAACCCTTACCTGTTTATTAAAGAAGAAAAGGAGAAAGGTTAGTACCAAAGACACCCCCCTAGATACCAAAGAGTTTGCATGGAAACAGAAAAATGCTTCTCAGCCATCATGTTGTCCACCCAGAACAAGCCATTTGGTTCCTGATCATAGCCGTCTGTTGCACCAACCCCTGATAGGTGAATCACAATCAACCCAACACGTCCGCAAATGAACTGTTGGATAGGATGCCACATCAGGATGGCCCGATCTGGATAGAAAAGGGGATGGCCGAATAGCATTGCTCTTGAAAATAACCTTTATTCGTTATAGAAACCCATGAGTAGGAGTGTAAAAAATGCCCATCCGTTCGAACCTAGCCTGAAAGTCGCCGGCCTGAGCCAGGCCAAGCTTGGTCAACGACTCGACCTGATCTGGCCCGAATATACCATGTGTCAGGCTCGGACTGCCACCTTGAGCCCGCAACCAAACCCAACCCGGCCCGAAAGGAAGCCTCCAAGCACGGTCCGAAAAACTCGAACCATATACTGTGTATTTCTTATATATATACAGATTATATATATCAAATACACAAGAAAAGAAAAAAAAGGTGCCATAGTCATGGTTTTGTTTAAACTCATAGAGTTTCAACTTTTAAACCCCCACATGGCCACATATATTGTTGTGTACAATTTTTTTTATTAAGAAAGATGATTTATTGTCTAAATCCGGTTCGATCCTGCCCGAAATTTCTACGTATATGTATACTCGGGCCGGGTCCAGACTGAGAACCTTGGTCCGAGACCTGACCCAGCCCGACAAGCCCAACAGACCCATCCGGGCTTGACATCTATAGGCCCAACCCAGTCTGGCCCGAGGTATTTTAGGCCCAGCCCGGAATGTTTTACACCCCTACCCGTGAGACAAACCATGCTTGAATTACCAAAAAGCTTCAGAGTATAAACAAGAAGGCCTCGGTAGCAAGAAAGTTTTAATCAAGGAAGAGGAAAGGAAATGCTAAGCCGGGGAATATGATTCCCCTGAGTAAAGAGAAGAATCCGATGCCGGTCCCTTTCCCAAGGGTTGGCTTACTTTGTACTAGTTTGGTTTTACTTTTCCATTCCTTGGTTAAACTTTTTCGGCTATCAAACACACACAATAAAGTCCTCATCCAATATCAAAGAACCCATCGCCACCACCGGCGGAAGACAGCGCCACACCGGGCGGATCACACTCCGAAAAAAAAAATCCAAAACCAACAAAATTAGAGCTTAGTCCAAACATTTTACTACAGTAGAACGAAAGCCAGTGTAAGAGGAGGGTGGGTGAATAGTTAAAAACCTCTGCATGCATATGATTTTATTTATATTTCATACAAAAAAAATCCATGAGAGACCTGATGAAAGAGCAGAAGAAATATATATAGTGGTACAGGTTCTACAGGCTCACATCAAGAGAGATATGTGCCTCCGCCGACGCAGCCGTCACAACCGCAGCCCCGCTCGCAGACGATCATCGGGCCGTGGCTCTTCGGGCGCTTTCGTGACTGGTTTGGAGGGCTGCCGAGCGAGAATATGATCACGGTTATGATCGAGAGGCACACGACGATCAGATAGAAGATGGCGCCGCCGCCGCTGTGAGCCTCAAGGGCCATGTCCATGACCTGACTTCTACTGCAGCCTGTATCCCCCTCACAAGTCAGTCAGTATTATAGGCACTTCAGTGCAGCCTCAGCCTCAGCCCCTTCCTTGCAGTTTCTTATTAGAAATTAAAAAATTGACTTGGTAAGTTGACTAATACAGTGCTGGTTTCCTTAAAACGTGCTAGTCATGCTAATTTGCTAGGAAAATGTCTTGACGACTTCGATCGGGCCCAAAGCATGGGCTAGCTAACCCGATCCGAACCCGAACTTACAAGAAAAATCCCAACCTCGCCTCGATTCGGGTTGGGCTAAGGAAAATATGTTGGGCAACTCAACCCAATCCATAAGTAGACCTAGTCTATTTTAATAAACAATTTCTTGTATTTATATAAAATACATACATGTGGAATATATTTATTTTTTTATTGTGAAGTACTGTAAGCTTGGATTGGGTGCCTTGGTTAGAGTTTTTTTTGTTTGAGAACCCGTCCTAAAGGAAGGAGGGTTAGGTGCCCCCCGACCAATTATATTAAAAGAAAGTCAAAAGATAATAAGAGTACAAGTCTTTCGCCTCAGTAAATAAAGAGGCCGACCAGGGAATGATTCAAAACTTAAAGGTTGAGACAGCTGAACTTCGGAGTTCCTCGGCACTAGATGATTTACCATTGAAGATCCGTCTGCTTGTCTCTAGCTAGAGGGCTTAGAGGATACTACTAGTCTTGACCACGGACAATGCTCGGAATAAAGAGATCAACTAGTCTTGAACCCGGGCAATGCTCGGAATAAAGAGAGAATGAGTCTTAAACCGAGGTAATGCTAGGAAGACATAGCGAATTGTGTATTATTTAAATACATGACTATCCCGGAAGACGGAGCTACAATTAAAATTACTAGAGGATCTTCTGGTTAGGATCCTTCCGGGCGTCAACGACTTTCTTCTTCGGGTGTCGGTCCCTGAGGAAATTAGGCAGGTGGTCTTTGATGCTAAGCCTCTTAAAGCGCTGGAGCCTGATGGTTTCAACAGTGAATTCTTTAGGGCATGTTGGGAGGTGGTCGGTTGGGATGTGACTAGCGATATCCAAGGTTTTTATGCCTCCGGGATTATGCCGATGGGATGGAAGGACACGACGGTTGTTCTTATCCCAAAATCACCTTCGGCTTCGCGACCAAATGACTTTCGGCCTATTAGTTTATGCAACTGATAGCTAACCGGCTACAATTGGTGATGCCATCTATCATTCGGGACGAACAATATGCATTCCTTTCGAGCCACATGATTTGTGATAATATTTTATTTACTAAGGAGCTAATGAATTCTTTATACCATGCAGCGGAAAACCAGGCAGCGATGGCTGTTAAAGTTGATTTGGAAAAAGCTTATGATTGGATGCAATGATAGGCTCTGCGTGCAATTAATAAAGTTTGGTTTTCACCCGGTCTAGGTTGAGTGGGTCATGCAATGTGTGCAGACCTTGACCATGCACCTACTTGTCAATGGTGAGGAAACTAAGGTCTTTCGGTCGAGCTGCGGGCTTCGGCAAGGGGACCCACTTTCCCCGTATTTAGTCCTTTTAGTCACTCAAGTTATCCATTGGGAACTGGATAAAAGTTTGGCTTTTGGCAATATTGAGGGCTTCCGAACCAAACATAACCCCCTACCTGTGACATCTATTGCTTATGCTGATGACTTCATTTTTTTTCTCCATAGCCACTCTCCTTGATGCCTGGGGATTGAGGAGTGTGTTCAAACGGGTGGCCCTTAGTACGAGATTGAGTATTTTATGATAACGATGTCCTTGTTCGGGCATCGGAGGATCAGCAATCTCCCCTGCTCCCGGTGCCAGGGGAATTGTTGGGTGTTGCTATGTGGAAACTTTGGACAGCCCGATGTGAGAAAATATTTAAGGGCAAATCCAACTCTAACCAGGTGTTGGTTTGAGAGAGTGTAAAAATCTGTACTACTTTTGTTAGGACAGGAGGTGGGGGGTTTTCTATGGAGCGTGGGGACAGAGGGATTGGTACAATGGTTTGGTGGTCACTACATTATGACCTATAAGTCTTCATACATAAGACCAGAAAGTTCATCGAGAAAATCATTCTCCCAATAACCCACTTTTCCACGTAGTTTTGCTTCCTGGGCGAGCCAGTGGGCTATGGGGATCCAATGTATCCTTACATCCTCTAACTGGTACCAGGTCATTTGACAAGCTATTATTAGAGGCCCCAAGTTCGCAGTACTCCCCCTCCCCAATACAATGGCATCACGGGCATTAGAACAATCAGTCATAATCGCAATATGACGGTAGACCCTCTTAGCCACCTCCTCCAAAGAACCCTTCAGAGCCCATATCTCTGCCTGAAGAGGAGATCCAACTCTACATCTATGAGCAGCCGCCATAGTAATCTGGCCACTTGACAACGCGGCCACCCAAGCCCCACCTGCTAATTCATTAGGGTCACTAAAAGCGCCATCAACCTGTATGAAAATTTCTACCTTATTTTCCCTTCATCCAGAGGGCCTGGAACTTCCTTTAAAAATTGATCTATCATCGATCTCCCCTGTCTTACCAAACTCCTCGTAGGTTCCACCTTGCGCCCAAAAATTTTGTTACATCAAGTCTTCCATAGTTGCCACATAGCCACCACCAAATACTCCCCCGGAACCGGATTCCGCTATCGATTATCCTCCTTCAACCCTGGCTGCAATAGGTTTAAATGATAGAAATTAAGGCCGGTGATCCAGAGCACCTCCTCCCAAAACTCCTGCGCCTTGGCACAATCCCAAAAAACATGCAATATATCTTCATCCGGTGTTTGACACCAAGGACAAGCCCCAAAGTTCATACATATTCGCTGCCACAAAATCAAAGCAGCAGACAGGGTTTCATGGACAACCCTCCATAAAAATAGATGCACCTTAGGTGACAGCCGAAGCCTCCAAACATCCGCTCCGACCCAGAGCTCAGGAGTCTTTGACGGAACCTGTACAACCCCCCGAAGAGAAGACACAATATTTCTATACTTCCTATTAAAACCTGGTGTTGTATCATCCAATATCTGCAACATCCTCACAGTACCTCTAAAACTAGCAGAAGCACTCCGCCCAAGCCATTGACTCCAGTTTTCCTTCAATAAAATTGTCTCCGAACGAACCCAAACTGCCCCCTCTTGATTGGCGTTCAACAAATGAGCTAAGTTTGAAACGCCCAATTGGATTTGCCTTGTAAGGAGGCTGTGAACCTGAGAGACCCCCCCCTGGGTCTTCGCCTTAGTTATAACCTCCGAGGAAACAATTAAGGTGTAGAAGACTTTCCCCAGAAGTGTGTCCCCAGAAAAAAAGCCTGACAAACACTATCCATCTTGTGCAAAATTCCTTTTGGTATCCCGCTGACCATCATAACATGAACTGGAATAGCAGCTAGCACTGATTTTAACAAAACAAGTCTGCCCGCCTGTGATAACAGTTTGGACTTCCACCCTGACAATTTTGCGCCTATTCAACCCAATAAGAATTGAAAATGTTTCGCTTGAACCCTCACGCCATCAATTGTATTCCGAGGTGCATCCAAAGCCCCTGTTTTTCCTCCATCCGAAGAGCTCTAACCAATCAAGCCCTCTCCCTTGGAGGTACACTCTTAGAAAATTTAATACTCGATTTCATTGGATTAACACATAATCCAGTACTTTGTTCCACCCGAATAAAGAAAGCTCTTAAACCCCAAACATCTACCATCGTAGCTCTAGTGAAAAACAAAAAATCATCGGCATAAGCGATAGCACTCACCGGATGGGGGTTCCGAGGTGTAGTAAAACCCTCCATATCTCCATCCTGCAAACACCTATCGAGTTCCCAATGTATAATTTGGGAAACCAATAGGAATAAATACGGGGATATCGGATCACCTTGTTGCAATCCACAGTTTGGTCGAAACACCTCGCTCTCCTCCCCATTAACCAACAGGCACATGGTGACAGTCGAAACACATTGTAAGATCCATGACCTCCAGATAGGGTCAAAACCCATCTTGCCCATGACCACCTGTAAAGTGTCCCAATGCACCCTGTCATAAGCCTTTTCCAAATCTACCTTTATAGCCATCGCAGCACGTGAAGTAGGCGCTCTATATAATGCATTGAGAACTTCCTGAGCATGAACAACATTATCCCAGACTATTCGGCCTGGAAGAAAAGCATGTTGTTCTTCCCGAATAATGGACAGTAATACCACTCTGAGTCTGTTAGAGAGGATCTTAGAGATGACCTTGTATCTTTGATTACAAAGACTGATCGGGAGATTGTCTCTCGAGCGCATAGGGTTTTGGTATTAGAACCACACTCGTGTCATTCCATCTCACCGGCACACTAGATCGCGTGTTAATTCCTGTATGTCACGGACGATATCGTCCCCCATAATTCTCCAAAAAATTTTAAAAACTTCACTATTAAAACCGTCTGGCCTAGGAGACTTGTTGTCTTGAGCCTCAAACACCACCCTTCGAATTTCGCCCAGGTCGGAAATCCGTGTGAGATAAGCATTAACCTCTGTCGTTATGCAAGTGGGAATATCACATACCATGTCCTTATCCACAATCTCCGACCGAGTCCACTTGTCCTGGAAAAATTGAACTAAGGCCTTCTTGATGCCCTTGGGGTCCTCCATCATCTGATCCCCAACCTGCAATGTCCATATGCGGTTACGTTCTCTTTGGGCTTTCGTGCTAGTATGAAAGAAAGACGTGTTACAGTCTCCTCCTACTGGTCCTACCTGGGATAGAGGGATTGAGTTTGTGGTTTGAACTAATGGTGCCTTCCAGAATTAGGATGTTTTGGGTGGAGGAGCTTGGGTTCTTGCTCGATCGATGGGAGAGTTGTGTGACGCAGCGTCTTTCCAGTGTCGCGTGGAGAATCCCCTCCAAGCTAAATTGTGGGCTATCTATGGAGCATTGGCTGAATTAAAACGGCGGTCGGTTAATAAGGTGGTGGTTCTGACGGATTCCAGTCAAGCTCGTGATGCTCTGATACTTCATGGGGGGGGGGGGGGGGGGGGGGGGAGGGGGGGGGGGGGGGGGGGAGGGGGGGGGGGGCGGGGTGGGGTTATAGTGAAAAATTGTCCAGCAGCTCTTGCTTGTCTTGGGGAATGGCAGCAGTTGTCTGAAGTTAAGGTACAATGGGTGCCGCGTTGTAGCTAACAGTGCTGCACATTGCAATGTTCTCTCTCTCAAAAAAAAAAAAAAAGTTTGCAATTGTGACTTTAAAAAACATAGTCATTGCCACTAGAGCCTCCATCAAACCCACCATTTCCAATTCGAATGGCGTGAAATAGTCGCCCCCAACCACGATATCACTGTGGTTCAGGGTCCAGCCATGCATCAACATCCGTCTCCACCCGTTTGATCACTTGGCCTTATGATGGGAGCCCCCTGGAGTTCTCCCGGTGGCCTTTAGATCTCGACAATCTAAAACCATCTTTAGGGACAGAAAATAACAGGTGTCAATGGCCGAACCCCCGAACCATGGTGATAGCGTGGTTCGGGAGACTACGTTAAGGGCTTTATTTCCATTTCCCAACGTTTGGAATGCTGACTCTAAAAACTTGACCAGTGATGAGCCGCCAATGATCACCTGGTTGTACCTTTTAGACCTTAAACTTAGGGGTGGCAATGGGTCGGGTCGGGTCGGGTCGGGTTGAGACATAGTTATAAGGGCAAAACACCCAACCCGAATCCGACCCGTTTAATAAACGGGTCAAACTTAAACCCAAACCCGACCCGCCAAATAAACGGGTTGACCCGACCCGACCCATTTAACCCGTTTACTAAACGGATCGGGTTGTGTTGGATCGGGTTGGGTCAACAAAACCCATGTAAACTTGCCGGGTTGGGTCAAGACAAGTCGGATTGGGCCGGGTCTGATCGGGTTGGGTAGGGTAGGTTCGGGTTGGCTCGGGTTGGAATGACACGACCCATTTGGTAAACGGATCAAGTCGGGTCAATCGGGTTATAAGTACAAACCCGAACCCGACCCATTAAATAAACGGGGCAATCGGGTCGACCCGTTTATGACCCGAACCCGTTTAGGCCAAACCCAAACCCACTAACTTCGGATCGGGTTCGGGTCGGGTTGGCAGGTCGGGGCAAGGATTGCCACCCCTACTTAAACTAAACATGTTCTTGATGGTGAGTTGCAGGGCCAATTAAAAGAACCGGTCAAATACCTGTGCCCGATTGACCTACCCGAACCAATAACACAGGATGGTTCTGTATGTTTTTTGAGCATTATTGTGCTCTCACTGTCCATTTGTTTGCCTTAACTACCCTTTGCATTTTTGGCGGGGCATTCTCAGGGTCAAAGATCTCTACAGGGAGGCTACTACGCTTGTGCTAGGAGATGGGAGAGATATCAGATTCTGGAGGGATACTTGGCTAGGGGACAGACCTCTGGAGCAACTCTTCTCAGCACTTTTTTCTGTGGCCCGGAGCAAGGGAGCTTCAGTCCGCTCCCAGGCTAGCAGGAGGCGAGGGTCTATCGGGTGGCATTTGAGGTTCGCTGCCCCTTTGGGTCAGGACGGTCAGTGAGAGCTGCAGGACCTCCTTTTGATTCTTCAGGCGGCTTCGTTCCGGCCAGTCAGGGATGAGGTTCGATGGAGTGGCACTTCTTCAGGAGTTTTCTCAGTTAGATCCTTCTACGATCACCTCCTGCCTCGGGTGCAGCGGCATGGGCCGTCTAAGGCTATTTGGAAGTCGAAGGCTCCTTCGAAGGTCCAAATTTTCTCCTTGTTGGCTTCGAGGAATAAGATTCTGACGAAGGCCAACCTGATGAGGCGCCATCACCCCCAGGCAACGGATGCTTCTTGCACCTTCTGCGCCTCGAAAGAGGAGACGTCCTCTCATCTTCTGCTCGGGTGCCCTTTTGCAAGGGGCCTATGGGATCATTTCGAGAGCAAGGCAGGACTTTCTTCGCACCCCAGGACCCTTAGAGGGCTATGGACCTCTTGGAGGAGAAGGAGAATTCCGGTGGAGATCCGGAAGCCATGGGACGTCTTGGTCATGGCAATCGTGTGGGTTATCTGGCTTGAGCGGAATAGCAGAATTTTCAAAGGTAAGTCGGCAGGGCAGGATAAGTTGCGACTTTCGGTGATTTCCTTTTTCCGCGCTTGGATTGTGCCATGGAGAGATAAACTAGGGGCGGAGGCTACCATTTTTTGTAACAACCTGTTATCTTAGTTATTAATGATTTCTGGTTGGGGTTCGCCAAACCCTCCCTCCTTTAGGAGGGGTTCTCAAAAAAAAAAAAAAAAACTACCCTTTGGGTTTACTTAGAGCTGGCAAAAGCTGACCCGTTCCACCAACTCGGCCCTAGCCTGTCTTGTCTAACCCCCTAACTTGATCCGTTCATTAAACGGGACCGGTTAGGGTTCAGCATTTGTCAACCCGCTCAAAAATGGGTTAACCCGACTCGGGTAACCTAACCAGTCTAACTTGTGACTCCTATATCCTGCGAGTCTGTGACTGGCACGGTGCCACCCATAATTACTCCGAAAGTTTGAAGTCTGCTTCGGTCCGTGCTTCTATTCTATTTTAGGAGCACTTTGTCAGTTTATCCTTTGATGACGATGTGAAGTTGGGAAAACCAAAGTCTTTTTAGACTTCTACTCAATTCATTTTCTACTTATTAGTGTGTTTTATTTTTTAGACTTGTAGTGGTTTCTTTTGTTTTGTCATTTGAAAGTCCCACTAGACTAGGTCCATGATCCTTTGGTTTGTATAGAATTATATGGTTGATTTGTATTGTTTTTCATGATGGATTAGTTAATAAAATTTTGGATTATGTGATAGGTACATTTTAATAAAAGATTAAATTATTTTGGATAATGTATATTTAGAATCTTTCGATTAATAGGGTTAGATGGGTTAGGGTTATGATTGACCCGCTTAAGGTTAGGGTTGGGAAGGTTGACCCGTTTAATAAATGGATTTGGGTTAGGGTTGAGCCGTTCCAACCCGTCAGCTCGTCAACCCTAACCCTAACCCGTTTGCCAGCTCTAGGTTTACTCGACTTTTTTACTTTGTCTCTCTCTCCAAACCAAGGTTACGATTTGTTCTTTAAATTTAACAATTTCCCAAGAAATTTATAATTTCTTCGCTAAAATTAGACAAAAAAACCCAAGAAAATCTTGAGCAGAATACAGTCTACGATGACGCAGAGGATGACTCGGATGTTATCAGGATTAGCAAGATTGAGAAGAAAGAAACGTCGTTGTGCCTTGATCTTGGTGCCAGTCACGTGACCGATGGTGAAGTTGTTGTAGGGTATGGCGTCCTTCAACAAACCATCATGAAGGACCACCAATCGGAACGTCAACTTGTTTGATCAGGTGCTCCACTAACGCCATGCCACACTATCCCAGCAACCATAGAACTTGGGGTGGAAGTAGTTGTAGAAACCATTGTTGATGCCATCGATGACGCAATTGCTGCCATTGGTGATGCACTCCTCGGAGTTGAATGGGTGATTGAGGAAGCAATTGTTGCCATTGGTGCAGCCGCCTCGCAAGTGAATGGGTGATTGTGGTGTCAAGGTAGCTCGAGATTTAGAGCGTGTATACAACGATATATAGCAAGAGACGATGTAATGATTCCATGCATGCATACCACTGTCGTTCACCATCGTCTCGACCATGTCTACATCCCACGGCATCCTTCTGACCCCAACAACCACTCCTTAAGCTCTAGCTCATTCATCGATGGCCATAATCTTGAGATCCGTGGCCCTGCGCAAAGGAAAGAGAAAACCTCGACATACAAAGAATCACCGCCGGTAGGCGAGAATCACCACTACCGAGAAGATCAAACAAAAAAATAAGCACAATCAATGACACAATGATTTTCGGCAACAACGATCAATGGATTCACTAATATGGGGATACATGAGCACATGCTAGTTTGTATCTTACAATCCCTTGCACACCCACGAAGAGATCACACAAGCTTCCATTTCTTTGCCGCTCAGTCTTCCACAGTTCATTCACACAGAACCTTTGGGATGTTATGTGGCTTGTTTGGATCCACATCTTCAACAATCTCCACCTTGGATTCATACAAGGCATGAAGAATACCTCGAATACGAACTCCATCTCTTCGAACAGAATCCATCTCCTGATCATCGTCAGCGCCTTTGCCCCTAGACCGGGAGCCCAATCAACGAGCATGTGATTTTCCAAGCCGTTAAACTTAATCATTGGAACCCATCTCCTAATCATCATCACCGCCATTGCCCCCGGGTCGGGAGCCCAATCACCGAGCTTGGTGATTTCCCAAGCCGTTAAACTTAGTCATTGGAATCCATCTCCTGATCATCGTCGCCCCTTAGCGTACTTCACCTGCACCCTTGAGCTTCCATGAACACAGCACCTGTACTACCATTCTCCCTGCTACTTTATATAGTCCTCCACCCAAGGCTCCCTTCATGACTATGGACGTTCCATTCCAAACCTCCATAATTCCACCTCTATCAGAGAACTTGCACTCGAGAGACTCTAGCCTAGAAAGAGACTCTAATTCGTCGCATTCCGAAACATGATGGGCACCTTGAGTGTCTATACTTACCCGTCAGACATCTCAAGTTGAATATCACTGACTCCCCTAATCAACACCTTGGATATATCGCCAGCCGTCAACACACCACCATCGTACTCCATATACTTATCGAATCATGCCCTGTACAAACAAATATGATATATAGTCTCGCTATTGATTATCAAGTCCTGATTTGATATAGTATC